>CM054179.1:85907543-87107543 GCA_028829895.1 Sinotaia quadrata
AGAGTGGCCTAATTAGCAATTTATTTTAAATGGACCAATCAGAGCACGGCTCAACCAACGAATATACCAGAAACGTACCTTTATACAGCAGACCAGTGCAACTAATCTTCGGGGTATATGTACCTGGCTTTCCCAGCCTTAATAAGCTCTCCCAGCCTTAATAAGCTGTAATCATACTGCATAGCAGCTACCATCCTTAGTGCTGATTAAAGACGCAGAAAATCCATCCTCTGTGTATAATACTGCGGAAGGTATGTGGTGTTGCTTGTATAACTGAATATACTCCCTGGAAACCAGAGATTCGCTCCACTAACCAAAGCAGCACTCCTCGGAAGTGCACATATACTCCGTAAAACCTTGGATCTCCCAGAATCTTGGTAAGATTCCGAGACCTTGGATCACAACCCACAGTCAAACAGAAATTGTTGAAAGAGGCAATACTACCACTACTACTACTACTACCACTACTACTACTACTACCACTACTACTACTTCTACTACTACCACCACTACTACTACTACTACTACCACTACTACCACTACTACTACTAAATCACTTCTATTCTGCATAACCCTAAGTCAAGTCAATCAGAAAACAGGATTAGGGACCAAAATGAAATCAGGGCATATTGTCAGTTGTTTACTCTATATGGACGATCTAAAACTTCATGGTAGAAATGAAAACAATATCAATTCACTGATCAATACCGTCCAGATATATAGTGAGGAAATTAATATGAAATTCACCATTGAGAAATGTGGCAGAATTATCGTCCAGAAAGGCAAGATCAAAACAACAGAAGGCCTAAAATTTGAGATCGGAAAAATCAAAGATGTTTCAGTGGGGAAAGGATATAAATATCTAGGGATACTACAACATCAAGAAAACATGCAGAGTGAAGTAAAATCCAAAGCTAAAAGAGAGTATACAAAACGAGTTTTACAAATTCTAAAGTCAAGGCTAAATGGGACTAATAAAATACAAGCCCTTAATGCTTACGCAATACTTGTCATTAGCTACACTAGAGGCATTATAGATTGGACAACAAATGAAATAAATAAACTAGATCGAAAAACAAGAAAGCTACTCACAATTCATGAAGCCCTACATCCCAAAGCAGATGTAGATAGACTAAATGTATCTCGGAAAATGGGAGGCAGAGGACTCAGAGATGTCATTGAAGGAGAAGTAATATGCCTGATGGATTACATTTGGAATAACAATAAAGATGAGTCACTGATAGAAGCAGTAGAGATGAGTGGGTTATATCAAGCCCCAGAAAGAGACAAAGAAAAGTGGAAGAAAACAGCAAAACAGACATTAGCGAACACTTGGTGCCCAAAACATTTCCGTGGTCAGTATGTTCGACAAGCTGATGAATTATCAACAAAACAATCAACATACAAATGGTTAAAAGAATCAGGTTTGAATTATCAACAAAACAATCAACATACAAATGGTTAAAAGAATCAGGTTTGAAAGCAGAAACAGAAGCACTCGTATCAGCTGCACAAGACCAGGCAATAAACACGAACCCGCATAAAATAAAATCATGAAAATCTTTAAGTGATTCCAAATGCAGACACTGCAAAAAATGGATGAAACTACAGATATTCTATTTGGATGTCAGTTTATGGATGGAAGAGAATACACCAAAAGACACAATGAAGTGGCAGGGCACCTATGTGAGTACTATGAAGTAAAAATCTCAGAAAGGGCATGAATGCACCAACCGGAAACAGTTGCCGAAACAGAAGTGAAAATATTGTTGAACTTCGAGATAAGAACTGAGTGATTCCTGCACGAAAACCAGACATTGCAATTCTCAATAAGTCTAACAAAACATAAACAATCATTGGTATCGCTGTTCCAAATAATAGTAACATGAAAACAAAAGAAGAGTAAAAATAGAAAAATACCAGGTTCCAGAGAGCCAGAGACTGTGGAATGTAATCGCGTCACAAAGTAGTTACATTAGTTTATCGCTTCAGTAGAGTAGTTAACTTTTATGATTATTTATGGGCAATCGGGTCATAAAGTAGTTACTGTAGTTTATCACTTTTATTGTCCATCGATGCAGACGAGTAATTTATTATGGAGCAAAACTTCTGTCGAGTAGTTTTCTCTACTATAGATAACACGTTTAGTCGAGTAGTATACTCTAAGGAATATATAGGCAGTGTACCGTAAATTCAGTCGAGTACCTTTCTATACATAATTAATACTTTTACTCGAGTAGTAGATTCTAATCATTATTTATGTAGAGTATATTCAGTCAAGTATTTTCTGTACTATAGATAATACATTTAATCGAGTATTTTCTGTTCTACAGATAATACATTTAATCGAGTATTTTCTCTACTATAGATAATACTTTTAGTCGAGTATTTTCTCTACTATAGATAATATTTTAGTCGAGTATTTTCTCTACTATAGATAATACTTTTAGTCGAGTATTTTCTCTACTATAGATAATATTTTTAGTCGAGTATTTTCTCTACTATAGATAATACTTTTAGTCGAGTATTTTCTCTACTATAGATAATACATTTAATCGAGTATTTTCTGTACTATAGATAATACTTTTAGCCGAGTAGTATGATCTAGTCATTATTTATATACAATAAATTCAGTTAGTAATTTAGAGAATAATTTTAGCCAGATAATTTACTCTAATCATAAAGTGCAATAACTTCAATCAAGTAGTTTTCTACAATGAATATTTTAGTACTCTAAGGTCAAGCGAGTTTTTACTCTAATCATTATTTACGTACAACAGTTTCATTTGAGAACCCAATTATGAATCGTGGCCTCAGTCAAGTGGTTAACACTATTAATAGATATCCGGGAACTTCGGTGGCTGTTAAGTAATGACGCTGACCTCGCATACAGGCCATTCGTTCAAGTCCTGACTCTTGTCAATGTGTGTTTTTCGACCGATTCTCGCCTAACCCCACCCATCCGTCCATCTAAGTGATGACTTCTGAGCTTCGCTGACTCGATGGTCAGAAAGCAAAGCTTTTCGAGAATTTAGTGCAGTTAAGTAGCCGTTAATTTTTTAATCTTATCAATGGGCCATCGCTTCCAACGAGTAGTTTGTCGATTAATTATGGATCATTGGTTAATGATGACGTGTAGCCTTCGCTGCCGTCGAGTAGAAGTTTACCGCAGTTATTTACTCTGTCATCACTTTACTGATCTGCCAATGGAACCAGTTCGTTATTGATATATTCCACATTGTATTATGAATTGAAGGATAATCTTGGGGAATCTTATTTTAATTTATATTGCACAGGAGTACAAAGCAATCGATATAAACACAAAAAAATTATTTTACAGTATGACCCGGGAACATCGGACAGGCCTTTACCCACTAAGTCCGTCCAGGGGGGGTAAACCACACTTCCATGCATATTTCAATTTCCTAGCTCGATCCATGAATCAGACTCTGACCCCACCTTCACCCCAACATCAGATTCGTTCCGGGATAAACCACTCCTTGCAAAATTCGGTTTCCTCCCTGCGGCGGACTTAACAGACCTTCTGATGGACGGACTCAATTTTCGGCCTATCAGATTTTACAGTGTTACAATATTGGAGACTAATTTTTCTTGATGTTACAGTGTTACAATATTGGAGACTAATTTTTCTTGATGTTACAGTGTTACAATATTGGAGACTAATTTTTCTTGATGTTACAGTGTTACAATATTGGGGACTAATTTTTCTTGATGTTACAGTGTTACAATATTGGGGACTAATTTTTCTTGATGTTACAGTGTTACAATATTGGGGACTAATTTTTCTTGATGTTACAGTGTTACAATATTGGGGACTAATTTTTCTTGATGTTACAGTGTTACAATATTGGAGACTAATTTTTCTTGATGCGTCGGGGAGGAATAAATTAGTTATACGGCGATTGTGCTGATTAACGGTTATTTTATTTTGTCTCAGACTTTTTCAGTTCTGATAAACTGTGATCTAACTACAAATCTAAGGGATAGATTAGATTATTGAGAATCCCAACAGTTAAGCAACAAAAAAAAATAAAGAAGAAGAAAAATTGTTATACAAGCGCACACACACACACACACACACACACACAAGACATCTCATCTCATTAATGCAGAGAGATATATAACAAAAACTTATATACACGTCGTCTGATCTTCTGCTGCTTAAAACACCAGGAAAGATTGGTGATTGAAGTTTGCTACGAACAGAGCGGTGAGATGTACCCTCCCCAACCCCTACGATTAAGGATCAAACATGGTCTTAGTTCTCAGAGTGCGTTTTTCAAAGCACACACCATTGGACGCTTCCTCAAACCGGTTTCTGCAGCTCCGTATCCGCTTCGAATTCTTAAGACGCGTACCCTATTTCCGGGTACACCATTTCATTACTTTGCTGTGAACACAAATGCTGCATCACAAGTCTGTCAACAACAAAAGGGGAAAGAAGTGTTTACTTCCCTTTCAAACTACATTCACTCATCTTCACCACCCAAGTCCAAGCAGAGTACGTAAGAGACTCAAAGAATCTGAATGTGTACTAAAGAAGGATGAGAGGTCTCTCCGGTCTGGTGTGAAGGCATAGCTTCTCCGTCAACGGTTTCCGTAAAAAAAAAAAAAATGTAATGGATTACACGCGGACCACACCACGCAAAACTGCAGATTCCATTCATCCTTTAGGCTACTTTCTCTCTCTTCCCCCCCCCCCCCGGTCCCAACTCCACCACTAATCTCCACTGCCCAACCACTCAAACCCCCACGTTCTTGCCCAGACCGCAAATTAATGTTACTGTTGCATCCTTCAAGATACCCCATCTCCTAATATCTCCTCCGCCCCGCTCCTCCCTCCACAAGAAAAATGACCCTTCTATATTTAGGCAAATTTTACTGATCTCACTCAGCATAATATAGCATCGATCAAAATTCATAAGTATAATGTACAACATAGTCAAGTTAGTGAATAGAAATAAAGGTTCAATTACATAAAGCATTCCCCAATTCAAACCATAGATAATAGCAAACATGTACGAAATATTTCTAAGTCCATTCTTTCTTTATCAGTCAGTTAACTTACCATAAGCCAACGACCACCTTTATGACCGGACTCTAGTTATGTCAAAATAAAGGTGATTAGAATATAGGACTTTCCTCTTCAAAATAACTTCAATATAGGACTTTCCTCTTCAAAATAACTTACACAATATCAAACATTTACGGTCACACAGTGTTTCCGTGAGTGGAAAGCTCCTTACTAAAGGAGAAGACAAATTCGTCTTTAATCTATTTTTAGTGAGCCCCCATCCACCCACTTCTTCTCCAACATACGTTATCAATATGTGTAAGAAGATCAATACATTTAACAATAAATTTATTAAATTAACAATCAAATATACATATGACAAATACAATGAAATAGATTAATTGACATCTATATTTCCATGAACCCATGTTCAAATAATTTTATGTTTACACAGTCTGTGTCTTAAAAAATACAATTCAGCAATAGAGTCAATACAAATTGCAGGATAGTCTTATCAGAGAACAGAAACTGAGTTATTAGAGATAAGCGATAATATTTTTACATAACCTTATTTATTGCTGTCCCAATAGTCCTTCCTCACTTTTGCAAACAAAGACACAGGTTATTGTCAGCAGTTATTACATCAACAAAGACACAGGTTATTGTCAGCAGTTATTACATCAACAAAGACACTGGTTATTGTCAGCAGTATTTACGTCAGTTTCATTTGCTGCCTGTTGAAAAACACTGTTCGATTACTTAGAGTTAATCTGGGTGTGAAAGTGATATTTTCTTATCACTGGTGGATTAACAATAGGTTTATTTTATGATCTACTTAATCCACCTCCCTCTGATGGCACGAGCCAGAACGCAACAGATAGTTCTTTAGCACCATGGTTACAGTTCTTTAGCACCATGGTTACATACTAATAGACGACTGACACTACTTGTGGTCTCTTACATATAAGTTCAAACAGACTGTGCATGCTTTCACGTTTAGACGCGGAGTTATTTATCTAAGCGGCTTACTTCATGGTTCTCCTTGGTGAATTTATTTATTCATGGAACAATAATAAATTAAATTTATTTATCGGATTAGTTTGCGTTTTTCGGCGTTACACTGGGTGCTTCTTTTGGCGTTACACTCCTTCAAATGGAACAAGAAACGTAGTGATGTCCAACAACTTGAAATTGTTCAGGCAGTCAACAAATCTTGCTGCCATACATCACTGGAGTGTAGTGCGTTCTTACACTTACAACACCTCGGCAGACGATTCCTGTATCTCCCCCATCACAGTGGTTTATGATTAGTGAACCAGTAGATTTATATAGCATGTGAAAATAGGCAACTGTAAAGGCTGCTTGCTCACTGCAAAATATAATTAAGGAGCAAATGCTAAATTTCCAGTTTATCGCTTTATAACTCTATTGTGTCTTACATTCCAGTCTCAGCGTACAGTTTTCTGCAATGGTATTTATTGGCCTGATACACGCACACAGCATAATAAATAAAGCATTCAAAACTATGTCAAGTCTAGCAAATTACATGTGAGCAGCCTAGTTCAAACACTTGTAGAAATAAAATAGTACTCAAATAGTACATCTCTACATAAAACACAAGTATAACATATCAATAGTAAAACTGCACGAACTATTTCAAAGTCCATTCACTCTCAACCAGTCAGCTTAACTCACCACCAATTAACGGCCCCCTTTCAAAATTACACTTCTTCTTTGCTACTTCAAATTCAAAGTGATCAGACAGTAGATTTCTCTACAGCAAGTAAACTTTTTAATCTCAGCCCATTGGTTGGCCTCTTTCTCGTAAATCATAATCATTGGATAATAAAATCTACTCAGTAGCTTGCATTACATCGCAAATCTAGAATATTCTTGCTTTGAATATTTACATAAATTCAGACACTTTCAAAAATATCACCATAAGGAGTGCCAATGTTGGATTACTCTGATATATTAGTAATTTATTTAACAATTACATTTTAAAATAAGGATAGGCAAAATTACTTTGCCAAGGATACCAAAATCGGTTGACAACAATCTAGTCGCATGACTTTTGCAAATTCGTTGGGTCAAAGGTTTTAAAAGAAGTACAGGAGGACTAAAGACAATGGTGAATATTATTACCAAACTATCTTAGCTTTATCTCAAAATATTCAATATACTAAACTTAACCATATACCAATTTATTACTTAAATGCAAAAAAAAACAACCGGTATGGGGTCGATGTTTCGCTGCAATTTGCAACACTAACACTTGCACACGAACATCTTTCATTAACAGTTATAAAATCGATTCTGTGTTTCAAATAAAGTCATTTCATTATGTTTATCTTATATTTAAAATATTTATTGAACGGTTTTGTTTGGTGGGTTGATCATTTACTAACAAATGTCCTACCTTTTCTTCATTTTAAAAGTATTTTCGTTAAGAGAATTAGGAAATAGTGCAGAAAAGCCAAATCCAACATGAAAAATCCCTTGAGAAGATCAGTTCATGAAGAATTTCGGAAAATTCTATCAAATGCAAAGCTACGCGGCCCGAGATGTTAGCAGAACTTTAAAATATGACATTTATTCCAAGTAATATCGCCACTTCGCAAACTTCAATGGCTTTCGTTCCATAAAAGATCTGATTACAAACTTTCTTTTTATGTCATTCTAAGGGAATATCTGGCTGGTGATACCTGTCAGAAGTTATTGATATTTACAAACATTCACAATTGATTCTCTTCTCCGGAAGAATCGGGAGTAAAAAAGCAACAATGGTTTTATGATGCTCTTTCTTCGAAAACTTTTTAGTATTTTAGACAAAGCTGATGCCTGCTAAATTTTGTTATCCAATATCTTTTTGAATCTATTGAATCTGCCACAGGCTTCCTGGCAGCTATCTGTCCTTGTAATATTTCGTTCGATCGATTGCGAACCTTTGCTATGTTGTTTGCTGTATTTGACTCTCGCTATTTATGCATACACGTGTGTGTGTGTGTGTGTGTGTGTGTGTGTGTGTGTGTGTGTGTGTGTGTGTGTGTGTGTGTGTGTGTGTGACACTTCTCTGGGCACCATTCACTGGTTAAATTATTATTTATTAATTCATAACATATAAATAGTTACAATAATCTTAATATATAATTATTAATAATTCTCCCATACGACCAACATGTCTCACACTTGCCGGATTATAAGGGTGTCGTAAAACTCTACTCTTTACGCAATAAAAAGATTAAAGTTTTACGTAAAACTCTATACACAATAATAAGATAGAAGTTTTACGTAAAACTCTACTCTTTACACAATAATAAGATAGAAGTTTTACGTAAAACTCTACTCTTTACACTATAATAAGATAGAAGTTTTACGTAAAACTCTTTACACAATAATAAGATAGAAGTTTTACGTAAAACTCTACTCTTTACACAATAATAAGATAGAAGTTTTACTGTCGCATAATATTTTCTGCAGGTGGAAACTTCTTACCAAAAGAGTAATAAAAATCTGTGTTTTATTTATATTCAAAAAGCCCTCATCCACTCTATTACTCGAATATACGTTTTAATATATGTGCAAAAATGATAATAAATTTAACAATAGATTTATTAAATCCACAATCAAATATTTAACATATAAACATAATCTAAAGAACGTTGACATTTACATCATTTCATAATAATGTTCGATTAATGCTAGACAACATTCATTTAATCCTAGCATAGACATCAGCAGTCAATTTAACACGCACATAAACAAATTCATAGATACAATTCATCATAGAAGTAAGAGCGGAGGTTTAGTGAGATAATTCAATTCAAATGATGGCCGCTGTCACTAGCACGTGTTCACATTCACACGGTTTGCAACAAATCAGTGTCTTTCTTCGTATGATGACGGTCCATTGTACCCCTTCTAGGCGCATTACATAACTATTCCAGAATCTTCAATGCGCTTACCAAGCACACAGTGGAGGTTCGTCCAGGTATTTACAGGTATAAACAAAGCACAACCTGTGGACACTCTACAATCTTCGTGTGTGCTACTCAAGCACACAATGAGAAATGTTCAAAATATTTTTTGTGAATTCTTGAAACCAAACTCAAGACTCAAATTTCACCATATTGGCTCTCAATCAGAAATTAAAGGAATCAATTTAAGCATCACATTACTGATAAGTTTATTGATATTCCTGGATTCACACACCAACGTGATCTGATAGAGTACAGTAGTCACTGTTAAGCGGTTACAAGTCTATAGAATAAAAAGGCGTGCTTCTTTCTGCAAAAGTCATTCTTTCTTTATCGGGCAGTTAACGTATCATCATAATACAACTTTAACTAACTTCTATACCTAAACTCTCTCTTATGTACGTCACAATACAACTTTAACTTCTATAACTACACACTCTCTCTCTCTCTCTCTCTCTCTCTCTCTCTCTCTCTCTCTCTCTCTCTCTCTCTCTTATATAAGTCATAATACAACTTTAACTAACTTCTATACCTACACTCTCTCTTATGTACGTCACAATACAACTTTAACGTCTATAACCACTCTCTCTCCCTCTCTCTCTCTCTCTCTCTCTCTCTCTGTATGTATTTATGTAGTATTGTGTATGTATGAGTGTGCGAGTGTTGATGCGTGTGTATGTGTGTGTATATAATGTGTGTGTGTGTATGTATGTGTGTGTGTGTGTGTGTGTGTGTGTGTGTGTGTGTGTGTATGAGGGAGAGAGAGAGAGAGAGAGAGTCAATGAGTAAGCGAGGAATTTATGAAATCCATTAAAATATTAGGTCTTTAATCCTTGTCACGCTCCATGTTCACGTCAGGTTATGTACCCATAACACGTGTCTCTAAAATCCTTGTCACGCTCCATGTTCACGTCAGGTTATGTACCCATAACATGTGTCTCTAAAATCCGTTTGAATGTCTGACGCAATCGATTTATTTTTTTATTAGTAAAGAGAAACAATACAAGACGGTCCACACACGCACACAAATATACATACAGACTATTCACATACACTAACACAAATGTACACATACTTGTCGGTTGCGTATTTGTCTGCGTTAGTTTGTATGTATGGTGTGGAGTGTCTTTATAAACTGCATTAAGTACATAATCATTCGATCTCTGTTATTTTTTTTAAAAAATGTATATGTTATATCAAGTTCATTTTTAGAGTATATTGCAAATGAAGCACTATGTCAATTTTAAAAAGAAATGCATTTCCTGTCATCCAATCAGAATAAGGAAAAAACTCATTGCGAAGAAATTAGCATATAGAAATCATTTTTCATACTCAAGACACAATTCTATTTAGAATATGGAATGTACGAACAGCGTTCTGCAAAAGAAAACAACAAGAAATATTGAAGAAAAACGAGACATTAGGAGGCTTAGTCATGGACCCTACAAATTATTATTCCCTTTCTTCGCTTTAATTCGATGAATTTTCATTTTTTGTTGTTGCGTTTTTCACACAAAAACCCGCATTCGTTGTGGGTTATATACGAAACATGATTCGTTTCTAACCCAAAATTTATTTTTAAAAATTTAATCAAGAAGATCTCAAAGCGAGCAAAAGGACAACTGTTAGGATTGCCAAACGTCAAAATGAAATTTATATAACTGCTGCCGAATGCGCTGTAGCAATCAATAGCCCATGATAAATGTTTATTGGCTGTGAAGCAGCAAACATCAATTGCCCATGATAAATGTTTATTGTCTGTGAATTAGCAAACATCAATTGCCCATGATAAATGTTTATTGGCTGTGAAGCAACAAACATCAATTGCCCATGATAAATGTTTATTGGCTGTGAATTAGCAAACATCAATTGCCCATGATAAATGTTTATTGGCTGTGAAGCAACAAACATCAATTGCTAATGATAAATGTTTATTGGCTATGAAGCAACAAACATCAATTGCCCATGATACAAGTTTATTGGCTGTGAAGCAACAAACATCAATTGCCCATGATAAATGTTTATTGTCTGTGAATTAGCAAACATCAATTGCCCATGATAAATGTTTATTGGCTGTGAAGCAACAAACATCAATTGCTAATGATAAATGTTTATTGGCTATGAAGCAACAAACATCAATTGCCCATGATACATGTTTATTGGCTGTGAAGAAGCAAAAATCAATAGCACTATCAATCGTCACGCTGAACATGTAAGTGACGTAGAGCCAAACTCTACTGAAAGCAGACTTGAGATTTATGTCTGTGACGTGTTCGTAAGCATGACGCCAGTTTTGTGAATATGAATAATTAAATCACATTCATCGTTTTGTGATAAAATGTGTTACACAAACACACACACACATACACACACACACACACACACACACACACACACACACACACACACACACACACACACACACACACACACACACCACAGAGAAATTGCATTCTTTCATCTTCTTATAAACAGAAAAAATATATTTACATGTTGTACAATTGTTTGGGTATGGTATAACCGAAAAGTCCTTTATAGATTGCAAGCAGAATAAATCTGGTAGGTGAGAGTGATAAATTTGTGTTTATTGCTACACATAGTGTGTGTGTGTGTGTGTGTGTGTGTGTGTGTGTGTGTGTGTGTGTGTGTGTGTGTGTGTATGTGTGTGTGTGTGTGTGTGTGTGTGTGTATACGTCAGTAAATTTGTATATGCGTATTTGTTATTTATGTCGATACATTTTACAGACACTGCCCTTACAGCTGAAAGACTGCACAAATGCTGTTTTTAAATGATACTTAATGAACACGGAAAGTTCCAGGGAGTTACATGACTGGATATTGTCTTCATCTGTGCTCGTTCTATATGAAAATCATGCGTTGTCTCGTTCTTATGCGAAACACTCACAAATACATTAATAGCGCTTGAATGTTAACAATTCAGTTTAATACATTTAAAGACCGGTTTTAGGGACTAATCATGCACTAATATTTGTTATCGAGCTATTTAATTTTCTTTCAAATGACTATAACACTAATTGTATACTGTAGATTATTCATTTATGGACATATTTATTTGTTGATGTATGTACGCGTCCAGACACCGAACATTATAACAAAGTTGAATGTGCAGAAGGGCGGACATAGCTGTCGCGTCCAGACACCGAAACATTATAACAAAGATGAATGTGCAGAAGGGCGGACACAGCTGTCGCGTCCAGACACCGAAACATTATAACAAAGATGAATGTGCAGATGGGCGGACACAGCTGAAGGACTACGATGATGACAATGATGACTGATAAAAATCAAGAAAATGATAACAACATTCATGCGCTGGCAACAGGAGTCGTTAAACATCCACACGTCGCTTAATACACACAACCCCCCAAAAAACCAGTTGCAGAACTAATTACCAGATAAAATACCAGCCAAGTTTAATCCACTGCTGTACGACAGCGTGACCGGAAATGACATTCGATTGTTAAGTCCACTACTAGGTCTTGTACTTCGTGACGCTCGGTTTTGTAAATGTAGTGACCTTGAAAATAGCACTACTAATTTCTTACGGCACCCACAACACTGTTTTCATCTCTCGATGTAAAGTATTCCCGATTTTCCATGTCCTTGGCTTTGTCACGTCACGTGGTCTAAGATGGTGCTACAGGGATGACTGAGAGAAAAGTAAGGGGGAAAAATTGTTTTCGGAAGAGAAAGACTGGGTTGGATAGAGAGACAGACAGACTGCATACGTCACTGACAACTATGCTTCAACTTTGACCTTATTAGGTCTTCCCTGTATCTAACACATACTGAGGTACAGACACTCAAAGGCTCACGTGACTATTGTTGAAACACACGCCGCTGGAGACAAATTGTGGTGGGAGGGTGATAAGTTTTCCTGAAAAGTAAACAAAAGCAACATTGAGGCTAGGAACATGAAAAACTTGAGAAGAAAGAAAAAAACTGATTGACTGGCTCGGCGAGCGAGGCGAAATTTCGGAACACAAGTTTTTAATTAAGGCGTCCCATGAGATAAAGCCTCATGTGTAGAAACAGATGGTGAATTTCTCTAAGGAAACAAATGACAGAGGAAAAAGAAGTGACTTTACATGGGACGCTATTTTAGCGATGCAAAGGGCAACACTAATAGAGCTGTTTCCTTATGCATTTATGCACACAAAAAAAACTCCGTGGTGTGTGTGTGTGTGTGTGTGTGTGCGTGCATAGGTTTTCAAAATGTCTTTAACAATCGGAGTAGAAATTCGACATTTACTGTTATAATGGTGAGATCTTGAAGTCAGGTATCAATTTAGCGTGATCCATTATTGACGCACGAATAATAATTGGCATTGTTCTGCATTAGCACGATACTTTCTCTTAAAATTTAAATAAATGAATAAAAAGTAAAAAAAAAGTAAAGTAAAAAAGTAAAAGATATTCAGAAAGAAATTCAGAAAGAAAGAAATTCAGAAAAAAGAAAGAAAGAAAGAAAGAAAGAAAGAAAGAAAGAAAGAAAGAAAGAAAAAAAGTGTGACGGAGTAAATTTGCCTCACATTTTTTTAAAACTTAAATGTCATATAAGTTGTTAAATTGTCAGAGTTACCTGACCTTGGGCACTCCTTGTGATGGTATTTAAGTAAGTGTCAGAGTTTGAAGTAACCACTCGAGTTGAGAATATGCTAGAAATTACTGATGTAATGCAAACCATCCCAACTGGGTGAGTAGTTTTTATTATCCAATGGTTATGTTTTAGGAGAACGAGACCAGCCAATGGCCTGAGATCTAAAGTGTAGAGAAATCTATTGACTGATAATGGAATTTAAAGTAGCTTAGGAGTCTGGTCTTGAAAGGCAGCTGTTAGTTTCACAACAAAGTTGGATTAATGCTAGACAATTGTTCAATTTATCCTAGCTTATCCTAGCATGGATATAAGCAGTAAAATGATTATATATATAGTCCTTCTTATTTAGACGATAACCTCAGGTACCCCATCTAGGCATGTTAGACAACTATTCCAGAATCTTTGAAGCTCTCTACAAGCATCCAACCTGGAGAATCGTCCCACATTTCCCTTGCACTATCAGGCGGAATATTCCAGAATTTCAGGCATATTTCATTTCTAAAACCCAGGTGGAGAATGTGCCAGAAACCTGCTGATGTAAACTAAACCAGTTCCAACTGGATGGGTAGTCTCTATGACTAATAGTCTCATACTTGCTCATCCAATTCATCCAATGGAGATGGACCGAAAGTTATTTTGTTGAAGAATGTCTGTATTCTAATCACTTTGAATTTGACGAAACTCGAATCTGGTCATATAGGTGACCGTTAGCTTGTGGTAAGTTAATTGACTGATAAAGAGAGAATGGACCTAGATAAATTTCGTACATGTTTGCTATTGATATGTGATTTGAATCGGAGAATGCTTTATGTCACTGAATCATTATTTCTATGTTCAATAATTTGATTACTTTGCACATTATACTTGTGAATTTCGATTGATGCTACATTACTTATTCTCGTGTGCATCGGCGTGTGCATCGGGTTAACGAAAACGTTGCTGGATTTGTAAGCTGCGAATGTTTGTAAGAGAGAAATATTTAAAGAGATCAAATATGCCTGGAATTTAGCACTGCCTTAATCTGACATTTGCAGAGAAAAGTGTGCCTTTTATTAACTTCAGGCTATAATAACTACTATAGTCTACCTGATCACGTTGGTTGTGCATCCAGCATTATAATCGAACTTCTGAGTAACGTGTTGTTGTAAGGTGATTCCTGTGAATTCTGTTCGAGAGCCAATGCAGCGCCAATGGTGGCTTGAGTTTGGTCTCGAGAATTCACAAATATTATTTTGAACATTCCTTGTGGTGTGCTGAGTAGCATACACGACTCTTCGGGAACATTCCTCCTGGTATGCTTGTAGAGTGCATGGAACATTCTGGAACAGTTTATAACGTGCTTAGAAAGGATATGTAATGCCATCCTCTAAATAAGAAGGACAGTGACTTGTTGCAATCCACGTGATTATGACGATTGTCTAACATTAATCCAACATTGTTGTGAAAGTAATTACTATATGTATATTTGGTTGTTGAGTTAATAAATTTATTGTTACATTTATTGAACGTCTTACAGATATTGATAGCCATATATTGAAGAGATAGTGGATGGATTGGGGCTCGCTAAATATAGATTAAAAAAGAGATTTAGCTTCTCCTTTGGTAAGAAGTTTACTACCTAAGGAAATATTGTGTGACAGTGTTTGTTTGTCTTTAATGTTGTGGAAGAGAGAAAACGAATGTTTGTTTCTAATGTTGTGTGACAGTGAATCTTTGTCTCTAATGTTGTGTGACAGTGAATGTTTGTCTCGATGTTGTGTGACAGTGAATGTTTGTCTCTAATAGTGTGTGACAGTGAATGTTTGTTTCTAATGTTGTGTGACAGTGAATGTGTTTGTCTCTAATATTGTGGAAGAAAAAAACATTTACATTTGCAAATCCGCCAAGTGAGAGGGACGAGTGGTGTCTTCTGGAGGATTATATTATTTATATTAATAATATTAATAATAATTATTAATAACATAAAATAAGATTATCATCACTTGTAATTAGTTATGTAGTAGTAGTAGTAGTAGTAGTAGTAGTAGTAGTAACTAGGATGGCCTTGTGACACACACAATACATCAGAATATATAATCTACAGCGTACAAATAAAAATTACACTACAATATGCAAACATTATACTATAACTTACAAATATTTCACTACAATGGAAATCGTTTGCTAGTAGGACAGATTCGTCACCGTACACAATGAATGTCAGCAAGATTAATATTTTGAATTTGAACATTTCATATGTTAACAAGAAAATATTTCTAGTGCAGTTGTGTTTGCGGTGTGACCAGTTGCCACATTTAGGACAGATAGGAAAACACTTTGTAAAATAATCTCAGGCTTCTATCTTCATTTTAAATTATAGGTTTTCTAAAGTGCTGAGGCAGGTGTGTTCGTCTCAACACTTCAGATGTTGTGTTGGGATTAGGCGTTTTAGCAGAAAAGAAATCTTCAAATAATGTAACATGGATTAATTTCCTACGTAATGTTTATATATAATCAATGCTTTAAAAAAATGTTAAGCGTAGAACAGACAAGCGGTTTCAAAGATTTGATTATCAGGCTCAAATCTGTTGCATTCATCCTCTATCTGCATGCAAGGATCTTTTGACAACATCCTTAGATCGGAAATATGTGGGTTTAGGAAATCCATGTCGTCTTTGCTTCACTCTTTACGGGATTAGGAAGGATTTCGGTTTTACTTCCATTCTTAGCTCGATTGAAATCTGGAATCCATCAAGTCCTCTTCATCTGCGTTTCTCATTCCCTATAAAGAACGTCCTTTTTAATTTATTTGTTTTGGAGTTGTTTTTTCTGCGTGCGTGCGTGGTGTATGTAATGGTGTTGTGTGCGTGTGTGTCTGTGTGTATATTTGTGATGTCTTGTAATGATATTGCGTTAAATATTGTGTTTGAGTATATGCGCGAGCGTGTGTGTGTGTGTGTGTGTGTGTGCGCGCGCGCGCGTGTGTGTGTGTATGTGTGTGTGCGTGTATGTGTTTGTTTGTTTGTGTGTGTGTGTGTGTGTGTAATTTTATTTTAGTGAGACTTTTCCCAGTGAGAGAACGACTTCTGTTGGCCAGAAGAGGGTGGGGGCGGCGAGAAGCATTCGCAAGATGCATAAATATCATTCACGTTCACAGAGAGTTTACCCCCGGGACGGACAGGGAGTCGTGTGTGTGTGTGTGTGTGTGTGTCAGTCTGACACCTGCCTCCTGGGCGCCCCTAACATCCACGTAAAGAAAGCTGAAATTTCGCCTTGAGGAGTCGTTTACCCCAGTGACGTACATGGAGAGCGGTGGGTGTTGACGAAATCATGTTTCGTCAATGGACCCTAGTGTCTTCACTCTTGTCATAACTATAGAGCGGTCTATTAATAGGAGGGATAAATTAGTACTCTTAAATTTTGTTCGGAAGTGGATTGCCCCTGGATCCACCACCACCACCCCTAGGGCAATCTCTCCACCCAAAACTATAACAAAGTTGAAATTTTACAAGGTGGCGCGGTTTTCCACCGGAAGGAACAAGGAGGTTGGGGGTGGAGAGAGATAGTGTCGGTCCCCGGGACACATTGACATATATCTGGTGGGCGTTTATGACCATTATTTCCTATAACCACATATATAAGATGTGCTATTAATATGATTTATTGCCTCAAAGAGAACAAGATAGGAAGCTAGCAATTTTGCATGGGGGCGTGGTTTATCTTTGGATATGCATAGGGCTCAAGGTTCGCTGCCGTCCCACCATCACAACCGGGGCATACTACAAAAAATAAATTATTTGTGCTAATATCAACTGCTTCCGGCACCCAGGCATCGCTTTTTTTCCCTGAGAGTTCAGAGGAAAATTCTGTGGAAGTGGCCGTTCAAGTTTGAGAGAGGTGGAAGTAAAAAAAAAAAAAAAGCAATGTCGACGCTAAAGCGAACTGAACACACTTTGGCTGATAAAAGGCCACCTTTTTTCCCTCCACCCCATCACCACCACCACTTCCGTTAAACTGGAGGTTCTCAAACCTGTTCAGGCAATGAAGCACTAAAGCGCTAAATTTTGTTTGCTGAATTCGAAGGAATTTTGTAAGTTTTCTTCCTACGACTTGGAAAAAGTCCCATCTTTATTTTAGCGGCGGAACCTTTCGACTCAACTCGCAGAATTCCAAAATCCCTTGAGTGCCCATTATGATGAAGAAACGAAAGGAAATAAGTAGCAGTTCTTGTGACGTAATAATCCTTTACATTAACCCTTTTTGTATCGATGCAACATTTTAGCAGCAGTGTAAAAGATTCAACGGTAAAAGTGTTTGATGCCGGGGCGGGGTGTGCGCCTATGCGTGTGGTTTGTTTCCCTCTTTCAGTGATTTGCTTTATTGAGATCACTTCCATGCTTTGTTTATTTCAAAATGAAATGAAGTGGGCAATCGTAGTCTGAAGGGCTGTGTTTGGGGAAGAGGTCAGGAGTGTTATGTTCCTTTATTTCCTCCCTCTCTCTCACGGTGCTCGTTGACGCAGCGCGCTGATTGTCCTCTTACATGCAGGCTGAATGCCTTAAACTGCCACGTGAGAATTACACCCAATGGGATCCCTAGACAGAAAACTGGTATGACGATTGGTTGGCGAGTTTTCCCAGTTGTCCGATAGTTCAGCAGGTTGTTGTACTAACACTTCTTTTACTGATGTCGCTTTATAAATAAATTGTTGCTGTTGTTCTTTTACTCTGCAGGAATTATCTGTCCAGAAGTGGATCCAAAAAGAGGTGTTAACATTTCATCAGATTGTATTTTTTAAATTCCAAAATGGCTAGGATTCCCCAGCCCTGATCTCCATTTCTGAATAAAGAAGATTTGTTCTTCTCAGCCTTTTCTTTAAATCAAAATGTTCAAATGTTATCTTTGTGAAAAAATAGAAACAATACCTTTTTCATTTTAAATCCAAAACTGAAAGTTTTGCATCAAAATTGTACCACTATAGGGAGTTGTTTATTTCCCAAATTCCATATTTGGGTTTTATGGCATAATGTTATTCACAGTACTATTAGATCTTTATTTTCTAAACTGGCATTTCGTGACAAATGGGTTTCCAAAAAGTAATGAGCTTTGTACGTTAAAATAATTACATACATTTTCAAACTTTTAAATAGGTGAACAGTTAAAAGAGTGAGTTGGCAAAGTTTTAACCTGCTTTATGGAATCCTTCTTCGTTTGCTGTTGTGAAGGAAACCTATCCCTATGGTTTACAAATTCATTAGCGAAAGTACACCTTATCTTAAGGTCACTGGTGATAAACGTCATTTTTCTCGTCACGTATTATACATTGAATGTCAGCACTTATCGCCCTTGCTTGCGATCATTTGACCCTTCATTTCTTATGTTATATGTGGATAAATATTTTCTCGTCATTTATGGTATTATATTTACGATATTTATTGGATACGTGTCTCGTCATTTAAGGTATTGACAAACCGTCTTTAATGGTTTATTTTGTGTTTCCATTCATGGGTCATTTTCCGGACATTTATGGGGTCATTTTTCTCATCCTTTGAGTGGGCACTTATTTTGGTCTTCTATGACGCCCGAAATAAATCAGAAAATGAACAACGCGAACTAGAAATGTTTCATATTTTCATTCTTTTTTTTTTTTTTTACGATCCTCGCTAAAGTCAACATTTCAGTTGACTCTGCGTGAAATTACACTCCCCCCACTCTCCACCATCAATTATCACTTGTATTGACCCGAGTAGTGAGCGCTGCTACCAGTTTCAAAAGGCAGGCTATGAACTTCACTAAAGAACATTTTTAACATCATTTTTATTATTTTACTTTCCATCTTCTTCAAATACTACAAGAATACCTTTATTTATGACGCTCTCTGACGCTCTCTGAGGCTGATTCCCTTAAAAGCATCACTGCTGTGAGGTACCGCATCCATCGACACTTGATGCATTAACCCTCTCACTCCTATCTTTAAACAGGTTTAAATAGTCGATCAGCTGTCACTGCGGGTGTGTTCTATCAATGTCCAAATGGCGGCAAGGGGAGGGAAGAAAAAGAAATTGTCATTCCGTCGGTTAAGGAGACATCTGTTATACCTATCGATGGCAACGTACTGGTTTCCTCATCGGTTGACCTGGCTCCCAGCCTCTTACCCCCTGTGTCTACGTTTTGTTTAACATCACTGTCAAATCCTCCCTTACTCACCCCTCCATCTCCCTTTGCACTTGCCTCCCATCTAATTCCCAGAAAATAAATAAAAAGTCTTCAACAAGTTGTGGATCAGCTGTCTGGTAACGGCTGCCAGTCAAGCTAATGGCCGAAAGAAGAGGTGAATGGGTGACTAGAGAAATTAGAAGAGAAAAAACTTTGTTAAAAGGAGAAATAAGAATCGCGGGATAGAATAGACTAGTTCGTTAAGATACGGCTTAAGGCTACATTCTACTATTTCAAAGGTGTACCTCTATATACTATATACTATAGTATGCCGACTGGCATATCTCCACTCAGTAGGTGAAATAAGAACAAATATGAAATGCATTCTTGTGTATGCTATTATTATTACTCCACTCTCGCTCTCTGTCTCTCTCCTTATCTCCTACTCCCTCTGTCCCTCACTCACTCCATCATCATCATCATCATCATCATCATCATCAATATCATTATTATCATTGTTATTATCATCATTATTATTATCATCGTTATCATCATCATCATCATCATTATTATTATTATCATCATCATCATCATCATTACCATCTGTCACAGGAAATGAGGGACCGAAATTATATTTTATTTCATTTTAAAAAACCGCTAACAAAACTAATTGAAGTAATCCGAGTTTTGTTATTTTTCGTATGTAGCATGTAAATTCCAGTAACGGTCACCTAAGATCTCTTTAGTAGACAGACGTTCGTGACGCAGTGTGTGTTAATCATGTCATATTGAATATATATATTAGTTTATGAAGAATATGTATATTAAATAAATTGGGACAACTGCGCAATACCGTCACATGTTGTTGACGAGTGAAATGGCCAGTGCGCATTAGGATTGACCACAGAAAAGCGTGCATCTCGATTACCACTATATATCCAAGGCAAAAATCATGTCACAGGACATAGCTTCTGGAAGTTTTGGAAACCTTCAGTGAAAGCTATATAAGGGACAAAATGAAGATTTTACTCTGAATGTTGAAAACGTCGATTCGTCTGAAGCCAGTCTAACTTCACGTATGAATTATCTCATGTACAGAGAGTTCATAAAGGAAAGCTGCAATAATCTCTTTCCATCCGTTTTCCATCCGTCTGATGCCATATATTGAGTAACGAGGCAAAATTACTCAGTATAACTTTTGGCAAAGTGGAAAGTTCACTGTCCAGGAAAACCCGATGCATGCGACGCTGGTTGTATGCAGTTAACGACACGAGGGACCAACTTATTCTCCCCCCTGTCTGAGAGTTCGGTTGGACAGATCTATCCCGCTATTGAGAAGGCTAGCACCGAGGTCAAATCTTACAGATACCCGGATTTCTACACTCAATGTAATGCGACGACACATCCCACTGGACGACTCTACCCGATAATGCTAAACGTCGTTGGGATGTCCGTTTCCACGACAACCGGTACAACGATAATTATCGAGGCTGACAACAGTCAGCTAAATTTCAGATTTCTCCCCAGTGATAATCTGAAAGTGGTGCCTAGATTCTGCAGAATCTTCACCTGTAATGCGACGCCTCAATTGCGTCCCGTCTTCACTTTGAAGTGCCGCTTATAAGTGACGTGTGAGATTACGTCATCTCCTTGGAACTCTGACATTAATAGTGAGTAATCATTAGCACGGCTAACGCGCACATACTTAAGTCTAGGACTCTTAAGAAAATGAACACTATTATATCGTTTGCAAAATAAGAACTCTAATGTTAAAAGTAATGCTTATTTTACATGTCAACTATTGTTAAAGCGGCCCCATTTGCCGCATAAGAATTGTGTAATTAATCTTTATTTTATATTTTGAATTTCATCATTTTCATCTCCCCTTATTTCCCACAGAGTGTATGACATTGGAAAGTTGAATGAATGATTAATCACTGTGCGAAAGAGTAGTGCCCCTTTTAAATCGGGAATAAATAACCTGATTTAAACATCTTTCAACTCTCTTGTTATTCATAATTTTTGAGAGGGACGAAAGAATTTGTACTATTGTTTTGCACCGTTCGTCTGTTCGTCCATTTATTCACATTTATGATACACACTCACAACACACACCGCCAATAAAACGTTCCTTGGCATGACACTAATAAATTGGGCCCCACCCAAACATCAATGGTGTGTGTCATGTGTGTCTATGTAACAACTTGACGCGACGTAGTACTGGCACACGTCACGGGCTTTTCTTGGAGGTGCACCGGAGCAGGCTAAAAATAGACTTCACCCCTTGCATCTCTAACTTCAGCTCGGGTCGGCTTGTAACGAGCCTACCCGTTTTGTGACATCTGGTGACCACTGACCGTGATCTGACAAGGTAAATTGTGTTGTTGTAAGAAAGTGTCATCTCTTTCCTGCTTTTCTATCTCATCACCATTATGCATTGTGTATTGCATGTTAGGGCTTTGCTATTGAGACTTAGGTGAACTGGATTTTGATAAGACTTATTATTGTGTTGAAATAAGTTTTATAATCTTTACGCTATTATCGTTAACGCGTACCGACTCGTGTTTAGACGTACATAGATCGATATTCTGTACGCTACATTAGCAACTGTTGTTTTGCTAATTTTGCTAACTTTGCAAATTTCCGATTAGGATTTCTTTTACTCGTGTTTGTAATAATCCTAATCACGTGGTAGCTGGTGTTCATACGCACACCATTGCACCACTTGTGACCTACAGAGGTCAAAATCCCGCGAATATTCTAAATCACTATATCCATACTCGTGATAACTAGCAATTTTAAAAATGGCCGAGCTAGTAAACATAAAGAAAGAACTCATGGCTATGGGCAGAGAATTCGGGTATGAGAAAGCCGAGTTAAAGAAATACGTGGATGAGGAGATAGCTAAATGGTATGTTGCGAAAGAAAATGAGGCGAAAGAGGCGAGAGAGCTAGAAGAAAAGAGACAGGTAGCTAAGGATTTAGAGATGCAAGCTTTGAGAGAGCTAGAGGAAAAAAGATCGAAAGAGGCGAGAGAGCTAGAGGAAAAAAGATCGAAAGAGGCTATAGAGCTAGAAGATAAGAGACAGTTAGCTAGACAGCTAGAGATGAAAGACCTGAGAGAGCTAGAGGAAAAAAGAGAGTTAGCTAAACAGCTAGAGATGCAAACTTTGAGAGAGCTAGAGGAGAAAAGAGCGAAAGAGGCGAGAGATTTTAAAGAGAAAGAAATCCAAGATATGAGAGAAATAGAGTTATTAAAGATTCAGTCAGCTAGGGATTTAGAAGATAAAAGGCAGGAAGTAGAAGAGAGAAAGCTTAAGTTAAAAGCTAGAGCACATCAGGAACAGCTTGAATTAGCTAAGCAAGAGGTAACAGCTAGAGAGAAGTTGTTAGATGGGACTGCTAAGCAACAGGCCGAATTAAATAAACCCCGTACACGGCTAGCTTTCTTTAACCCTGAAGTCGAGACGATTGACGAGTTTTTGACACGCTTTGACAGTTTCATTGCCAACTTTAATTACAGTGACATTGAAAAGAAACAACAACTGGGTCAAATACTTCAAGGTGAAAGCTCGCGCGCATTTACTGATCTAACGCGCGATCCCGCTATTACTTATGCAGATCTCAAAACGGGTTTGATGCGTACTTTTCAATGTACAGCAGAAGGCTTTCGAAAAATGTTTAGGAGAGCCATACCTAAAGCAAATGACACCATGCAAGCCTTCGGTACCCGGTTACGCCATTATCTTGATAGATGGATTGATTTGACAGATATCCAGAAGACATATGAGGGCCTATTTGATTTGATATTAAGAGATCAATTTCTCCATATTGCTCCGCCTGCAATGACGACATATTTGCAGCGAAATCCCCCGACTAACTTCAGTGATATGTTGAAGTTAGCAGACACGTATAATGATTACCCTGATCCGGTAATTACGAGGAGTGGACCACGCCCTCCTCCAACAAATCGGCAGAAGTATACACCGAAACCGAACCGACCAATGACGAAATCGGAAAAAACCGAACCGGTACAACGGACGTATACTAAGTCACAAGACGTACGACGTCACACACGTGACTCCCCACCTATGACATGTTACACTTGCAAAGGGAAGGGGCATAGTTCTCAGAACTGTCCCAGTCCACGTGATGTAAAGGTATGCACTGAAACAGGTGCAACTCTAAAGACCCAACAGGCTACAGTAAACGGACAAAAAGTCAAAATACTGGTCGATACAGGCGCGTCCATAAGCTGCATAAATGCTAAACTTGTACGCCCTGAACAGTATCTAAGAGGTAGTGTCCGCATTCGATGTGTTATGGGACACCTTAGTACATGTCCAAGAGCCACTGTACATGTTACGTCATCCGTATTCTCCGGTACAGTCACCGCCGCAGTAATAAGAGACATGCAGTTCGGATTCATACTATCGCCCGGGCAGTGTGACACACACACTGATGGCATCTATCCTGTTCTCCCCGTAACCACTAGAGCACAACGGGAACGTAGTAAACAAGGACCCCCAGCTCTAAAGATAGTCGAGAATACATTTCCGCAGTTGACCCCAAGTCAACTCAGTCACCTGCAGCAGGAGGACAAAAGTTTATCCTCAATGCTAAAGCTGGCACGGAAAAACACTATTACGTCCAGCAAGTACGCGACAATTACGTATTTCCTGAAGGACGGACTAGCGTTTCGGCGCACCGACTTTAAGGAAAATGATACTAGAAGCACCACGTGTTTATTTACCCCTACACCACTCAGACAGCTGATTCTTAGCTTTGCACACGACTCAATCATGTCTGGACATCAGGGCGCGCGTCGCACTGAGCAGCGAATTCGCGAGGACTTTTTTTGGCCAGGCCTGAGTAGGGATGTTCGCTCGTACGTTCGTACATGTACGCAGTGTCAGCAACATATCGACCGAGGGCGTGTCAGTCGAGTTCCCCTCGAGATAGTACCAACAGTAGAGGAACCATTCCTAAAAGTCGCAGTAGACATTATTGGCCCAATCATTCCCGCGGCCGAAGGAGGATATCGCTATATCCTAACAATCGTGGATTTTGCAACACGATATCCAGAAGCAGTCGCATTAAAGGGCATCACAGCGATCGAAGTCGCAGACGCTTTAATAGACGTATTTTCTCGCACGGGCGTTCCCCGAGAGATATTGAGTGACCAGGGCACTCAATTCACCTCAGCAATGATGGCTGAAACAATGCGTCTACTAGCGTGTAAACAGTTGTTCTCATCACCCTATCACGCTCAGTCTAATGGTGCCGTTGAACGTTTCAACGGTACAATAAAGAAAATGTTAATTAAAATGGCCTCGGAACAACCCGACCAGTGGCCACGTTTTCTAGCACCATTACTCTTCGCGTATCGCGAACTCCCACAAGAGAGTACGGGCTACTCACCGTTCCAACTACTATACGGCAGGCAACCTCGTGGTCCCCTTAAACTAATTAAAGAAACATGGGTCAAGGGAGACACTGTGACCGATGGTAAAGATGTTCACACGTACGTAGCCGAACTACGTCAACGTCTGACCGAGACATGTCACTTAGCACAGGAAAACATTCGCGAAAAACAACCCCGATACAAGCGAAATTTTGACCGTACGGCTGTGGAACGTGACCTCGAACCAGGTCAGCTCGTGTTACTCTTGCGGCCCACGCATAACAACCGCATGCAAATGCACTGGCGTGGACCCTACCGCGTTATTAAGCGTGTGAAGCAGAACGACTACAGCATACAGATAGGAAATAAGCAGAAAATCTATCACATAAATATGCTGAAGCGTTACTATGAACGCAGCGACGAACAGATACAAAACGTGAATGTCGCACTGATACAATTGGAAGACTCCAATTTCAGAACAGACATGATGTCCGCCGAAACCCAGCCTAACCCCGCAGTTACAGTCGATCAAGTCGAGATTGACTCGAACTTAACTGTCGAACAGCGCGACGCAATGTCAGAACTCTTACACAGACACGCGCGCATATTCACCGACCAACCGGGCCACTCAGATTTGGTTGAACACCGCATCAAACTTTTAAGTGACAAACCGATACGCTTAAAACAGTACCCACAGAAATACGAGAGCACAAAGTACATAGCAGAACAGGTGCGTGAAATGCAAAAACAGGGCGTGATTGAACAGTCAATCTCCCCATATTCATCACCGGTCGTCTTAGTTAAAAAGAAAGACGGTACGCTTCGTTTTTGTGTGGACTACAGACAGTTAAATGAGATAACTGAATTCGATGCGGAACCTATCCCAAATCAGGACGAATTATTCGCAAAACTAACTAAGGCACATTACTTTTCAAAGTTTGACATGTGCAAAGGGTACTGGCAACTGTCAGTTGCTATAGACGACAGACCAAAAACAGCCTTCCCAACTCCGCTAGGCTTGTTTCAGTTTTGCCGACTACCGTTCGGACTAGCGAACGCACCCGCAACATTCGCGCGTTTCATGCGAAAATTACCGTTAGAGAGCGTTAACGCATTGAATTTCTTTGATGACATACTGGTAGCAACAGGAACATGGGACCAACATTTATCCTCAGTGGGTGGTCTACTTGACATTCTCGAGCGCCATAGATTGACCGTGAAACCTTCCAAAGTACGCGCGGGCTTTCGGGAGATTGAATTTCTTGGCCATATCATAAGTGACGGACAAATAGGCCCAAATCTAGACTTAACTGCAGCCATTCGTGACATGACCTTACCGACTACAAAGAAACAGGTCAGGGCAGTTTTGGGGCTAGTGGGGTACTACCGAAAATTTGTCCCAAACTTCAGTACGCTTCTTAAACCACTGACGGACTTAACTGGGAACAAACAACCTACGAAAATACGATGGACGGCAGAGTGCACCACCGCCCTCGAAAAAGTGAAGGACATCTTGACCAGTAAACCCGTCCTACAGTTACCAGACTTTGACAAAAGATTTATTGTCAGGACCGACGCATCAGACGAAGGCCTCGGTGCCATACTTCTCCAAGAGACAGATGACGAATACCTACCGGTAGCATACGCTTCTAAGAAACTATTAGATCGTGAGACACGGTATTCTACGATTGAAAAAGAGTGCTTAGCAATCGTATGGGCACTCAAGAAATTTAGTGCTTATCTGTACTCTAAACCATTCATCCTGCAGTGCGATCATAAGCCGCTGACATATCTGCGCACTAGCATGTATGATAACGCTAGGCTAACTAGATGGACACTCCTGCTACAGGAGTATAGCTTCGTTGTCGAACACATCGCGGGCCGAGAGAATTCGGGTGCCGATGCATTATCCCGGCATGCCATAACCGCGATATAAACAAGAGAGAGGATAGTCTCTCCACAGATGCGCATATAATTCCTGTGGGGACTATCGTGTGAAATAAAATTTTTTTTGTCCCTATTTGATTTCCACTCTGTGAGCTCCAATCAATTTTAAGAAGGGGGTTGTCACAGGAAATGAGGGACCGAAATTATATTTTATTTCATTTTAAAAAACCGCTAACAAAACTAATTGAAGTAATCCGAGTTTTGTTATTTTTCGTATGTAGCATGTAAATTCCAGTAACGGTCACCTAAGATCTCTTTAGTAGACAGACGTTCGTGACGCAGTGTGTGTTAATCATGTCATATTGAATATATATATTAGTTTATGAAGAATATGTATATTAAATAAATTGGGACAACTGCGCAATACCGTCACATGTTGTTGACGAGTGAAATGGCCAGTGCGCATTAGGATTGACCACAGAAAAGCGTGCATCTCGATTACCACTATATATCCAAGGCAAAAATCATGTCACAGGACATAGCTTCTGGAAGTTTTGGAAACCTTCAGTGAAAGCTATATAAGGGACAAAATGAAGATTTTACTCTGAATGTTGAAAACGTCGATTCGTCTGAAGCCAGTCTAACTTCACGTATGAATTATCTCATGTACAGAGAGTTCATAAAGGAAAGCTGCAATAATCTCTTTCCATCCGTTTTCCATCCGTCTGATGCCATATATTGAGTAACGAGGCAAAATTACTCAGTATAACTTTTGGCAAAGTGGAAAGTTCACTGTCCAGGAAAACCCGATGCATGCGACGCTGGTTGTATGCAGTTAACGACACGAGGGACCAACTTATTCTCCCCCCTGTCTGAGAGTTCGGTTGGACAGATCTATCCCGCTATTGAGAAGGCTAGCACCGAGGTCAAATCTTACAGATACCCGGATTTCTACACTCAATGTAATGCGACGACACATCCCACTGGACGACTCTACCCGATAATGCTAAACGTCGTTGGGATGTCCGTTTCCACGACAACCGGTACAACGATAATTATCGAGGCTGACAACAGTCAGCTAAATTTCAGATTTCTCCCCAGTGATAATCTGAAAGTGGTGCCTAGATTCTGCAGAATCTTCACCTGTAATGCGACGCCTCAATTGCGTCCCGTCTTCACTTTGAAGTGCCGCTTATAAGTGACGTGTGAGATTACGTCATCTCCTTGGAACTCTGACATTAATAGTGAGTAATCATTAGCACGGCTAACGCGCACATACTTAAGTCTAGGACTCTTAAGAAAATGAACACTATTATATCGTTTGCAAAATAAGAACTCTAATGTTAAAAGTAATGCTTATTTTACATGTCAACTATTGTTAAAGCGGCCCCATTTGCCGCATAAGAATTGTGTAATTAATCTTTATTTTATATTTTGAATTTCATCATTTTCATCTCCCCTTATTTCCCACAGAGTGTATGACATTGGAAAGTTGAATGAATGATTAATCACTGTGCGAAAGAGTAGTGCCCCTTTTAAATCGGGAATAAATAACCTGATTTAAACATCTTTCAACTCTCTTGTTATTCATAATTTTTGAGAGGGACGAAAGAATTTGTACTATTGTTTTGCACCGTTCGTCTGTTCGTCCATTTATTCACATTTATGATACACACTCACAACACACACCGCCAATAAAACGTTCCTTGGCATGACACTAATAAATTGGGCCCCACCCAAACATCAATGGTGTGTGTCATGTGTGTCTATGTAACAACTTGACGCGACGTAGTACTGGCACACGTCACGGGCTTTTCTTGGAGGTGCACCGGAGCAGGCTAAAAATAGACTTCACCCCTTGCATCTCTAACTTCAGCTCGGGTCGGCTTGTAACGAGCCTACCCGTTTTGTGACACCATCTCTCCATAAATTTCTGTTCAAATGATAAAGATTTCAAACTATGGAAACTTCTGAGACCTGCGGACAATATGTTTAATTCTCCAGGCGTACAACTAACAATCTAAAGTTCTAGCCCTCAGCAGGGAATATGCAAATGAAAACAGTCAAAATATTTAAAATCAAGATATACTTTAGCATCGACTATATAGTCTTGAATGTTTATATTTTAATAAGGTAAATATACAGATTTACCTTTTGGTGTTCCAATAATTCTGGAAGTCAAGTCAATGGTCTGGAATCTAAGAATTTGTTCTTTACTATTTCCTAGTGCCATACGCATCAGTCAAAGTGGATAGACTGAAATCTAATGACTTGTGTTGCCACCATTTCCTACAAACATATGCGTCAGTCAAATTTAATAGACTGAAACTCAGGGACTTGTTTTGACCATTTCCTGCCACCATATGCATCAATCAAAGCAGAGAGACTGGAATCGAAGAGCTTGGTTTTGACAGTTTCCTACTACCATACACCTATTGATATGTACACTAGGCAGATCTTTTCCCACATGTTGCGCTTTGTCTAAATATCATGCTAGAAATATAAATGCATAATTTATATAAATGTAAGCTAATTAGTGAGTTTATGGATTTGAAGCATTAGGAAAAATGACATGATTTGACGTTTATATAAAGAAAGTCATCGTCTATTCAAACGAAGGCCTAAGCGCTTCCTTTTCACAAGCACAGAGTAGTATGTTGCTAACGTTTGAATGAAACTAAACAAACAATAATACAAAAAAGATGGGAAAGTGAAAACAATGACAGTTTCGTAAGTCTTAAATTAGTTTTTAGAAAAAAAAATGGTAATGAATTGCCGTTCATCCACTGACAAAAAATAAACATGGAGTGTGATGTGATTCCAAATCTTCATTTAAAACCACTTTTCAAAGTGCTGTGACCTTTTATTACTAAATTCTACTATAGAGAGTTAATTATAGCCAGTGTAAATAATGATGACAGCTGTCACTAGCATGTGTTTACAATCACGCGGTTTGCAACAAATCAGTTTCTCTCTTATTAGATAATAGTCCACGTACCCCACGTACCACATTCCAGAACCCTCGATTCACTCACAAAGCACTCAGTAAAAATCGTTGAAAGCACATCACGGGGAATGTTAAAAAATCTTCATGAATTCTCGAGATCAAACTCAAGCCTAAAGTTCTGTCTTATTGGCTATCAAACAGAATTCACAGGAATCAACTTACAGCAACACATTTACTGTTAAATTGAGGACAATGCTGAACACACCAATGTGATCCAATAGAGTACAGTAGTCACTGCAGTCTGAAGCGGATACAAGGTTACAAAACATCGAAAGCATCAAAAGGCATGCTCCTTTCTGCAAAAGTCAAATTAAGGGCAGCGCTATGTTTCTGGCACATTTCATCTCTAAACTCCTTTCTCTCTTACCAACGTTCTCAACTTACAAAGCCTGCAACAATATTCATTAGCCCAATACACAAACAACATAAGAAATATAGCATTGATAAAACTTCACAAGTATAGTGTGCAACGTAATAAAATGAGTGAACAGAAATAATGGTTCAATTACATAAAATATACTCCAATTCAAATCTTAGATCAATAACAAACATGTATGAAATATTTCTTTTTCAGTCAGTTAACTTACCATAAGCTAACGATCACCTTTATGATCGGACTTGAGTGACGTCAAAATCAAAGTGATTAGAATATAGAACTTCATTAAACAAAGTAAGTTTTGGTCCATCCACATTGGATGGAATTGTTTTGAACAAGTATGATTAGACTATTAGAAAAAAACTGATTATCTGCATGGAACTGGTTTGGATTGTATCAGCATATTCTAGCATATTCTTTTCCTGACATGTTATTTTAATTCTGATAATTACACAAATATCATCATGTGCAGTATCCAAAGGTAATGTCAAGTTGAAATTTAACAAATTTAACAAAAACAATACTCTACCACGCTATCTGTATATCCATCCATCTCTCTATCTTTCTATCTATTCATCATTCCATCTATCTATCTATCTATCTATCTATCTATCTATATGTTTGTCTTTCTTTCTATCTATCTATCTATCTATCTGTCTGTCTGTCTGTCTGTGTATCTATCTATATGTTTGTCTTTCTATCTATCTATCCATCTATCTATCTATCTATCTATCTGTCTATCTATCTAACTATCTGTCTGTCTATCTGCCTGTGTATCTATCTATCTGTTTATCTGTCTATCTATCTATCTATCTATATATCTATTTATCTATCTGTCTGTCTGTGTATCTATCTATCTGTTTGTCTCTCTCTCTTTATCTGTGTGTGTGTGTGTGTGTGTGTGTGTGTGTGTGTTCGGCAGTATTATGCTTTATGAATACAACCATTTCTGTTTGAAGTTTTCTCACAAGACATCACTTTCGCTCAAGCATCTTAAGTTGTAAAGAAGCGACACGTGAGTGTATACAAACTTAGCAATGAAATCTCCCCAATTTAAATTTGAATCTCTATTCAGACCTCACGTAATGAGTTGCATACATCGCATCACACTGCATACTTCCAAAGATGAGTTCTGAATCAACAAGCGTGACCTCTAAAATTATGTTTACGCTCACCTTAATTCATGAATGTGTATTCTGTTGACTTTGTGCGGAGGCGTCATTGGTTTAATGGCCGTATTTGAGACTAGTAATTAAGTTATTCTAATAGTAATACATTTCTTCTTCTCCTTCAAAATTTCTGACATTCCGATCCTTAAAGAATTCTTGCAGAAGTATTTGCGACGAAGGCGGACGAGTTGAATAAGTCAATGAAATGGCCCGTGTGGTTCCAGTACCTTAAAGTCCTTGAATACGAGTAATTAGCGCCTCACGTGAAGAATCGCTATACTAATGATCATTTAAAAGCGTAAATTAATAAATTAATTTATCTTCGGGACCACTAATCACCTTGTAGATTGTGGAGACAAGCACCCACAGAATTGCGAATGAGTTAAAGTCCACTGGCCGAGAAGAAAAAATAATAATTATGACATTATTTATTATGATATTAATGAAATTTTATATATATATATTATATTACAATCACATTAATACACGCTATATTAAATACACTGTCTTTTACCACCAAAACGCGATAAAAAAAAATTGATGTCGCCCGCCAAACTCTTCTGCAACTTTGAATGTGCTCGTGGCCACAAAAAGGTTGCGAACCAGTGGTTTATAACAGTGGTTTAATTACATAAAATATAGACACAGGCAGATCATAGTAAATATATTTTTCACTCTCAGTCTGTAAACATGCCTGGTGTATTGTTTAGGACATTGACAATGGCTATCCAAGACAGACACTGGTATATTGTTTAGGACATTGACAATCGCTAGTCAATACAGACACTGGTGTAGTCTTTAGGACAGTGACAATGGCTATCCAAGACAGACACTGGTATATTGTTTAGGACATTGACAATCGCTAGTCAATACAGACACTGGTGTATTGTTTAGGACATTGACAATGGCTAGCCACGACAGACACTGGTGTATTGTTTACTCTATTGTGGTTTCTTATGGCCCATGTTGTTGGGTTTTTTTTGGTAAGACATGACATAAGCTTTGCCGCAGTTCACTGTTGCAATAGGTAATGATTCATCGTCCAATATATCAATCAATATAGTAATATGCTTTCTTGCCAAGATCATAGACATTGGTTTCTCATTATGGTCGCGGAACACATCTTGCAGTGTGTTATAATCTTTTGTTTATGAGACAGACAAATGTGTACTTGTAAAAAGGTATATAAGATAGATTATACTTGTTTGTAATATATATATGCGATAGAAGTTTACAAAAGTCATTTCTAAAGGGACGAGACAGACTATAATATAATGTACAATAGACTTTTTTATTAACTAATTTACTATAATAAAATATATTTTGAGAGACAAATGTTTATTGTAAAAAGTATGTGATATATATATATATACACACACAACAGTGTGTCTGTTCAGGTCTTAGATAATAAGCCACATCGCTATTAATTAGTGTTAAGACAATGCCTATGTAAATATATGAATATGTGCGCACATGCATATGTAAATATATGTGCATATGCGTGCATGTATGTGTCTGTGTGTGTGTGTAAATATATGTGTGTGCGTGAGTGCGTGTCTGCGGTGCGGATGCATCTCTGCATGTACGCAAAATAATAAGAGAAATGGAGAGGATATTAATCTGAACTATTCATCAAATGGACATGCGCGTAAGTTGCATATTTTATGGGGCAAAAGCATTCCGTTAGGTTGCAAAATAAAGTTCCAATCGATTCCAAATATGCACACACGTAATCGTGCAAACAACGCGATGATTTGTAATCGTCAATAGTATCAGTTTACCGGACGGCTTAACGAATTTGCTCCTAAGAGCCTCGTCCTTGTAGTGAGATAAGGAAACTCGGGACGCGTAAATTAAATGTTGAGGTCAAACATATTTACAAAATGCAGTGACCAAATGAAACGATATATTAGGGACGTGATGAAGCACCTTAGAAACATGGTTTCAGTAGAGTGTATGTAGCCTTCCAGCCAATTCTTAACCAATGGAGTTCTTTGGTAGTTCTAATCTACTGTTAGCATATTTTGTCTGCTTTCACGTCAATAAGAGGTAGTACAATCTAAAGTGTGCAAAACACGTATAACCCTACCCACAGACCTTAGCAGCCAAACATGCTTTAAAAAAAACAGCCTTATTTCGACCCACAGCATTAGGTAGACACATATTTTTTCTCTCTATCTATTATCTTTATTGTAGTTACCTTTGACATATTTCATATTTCAATACTTTTTTCCTGTGAATTCAAGTGTGGATTTGAAGGTTGTATATATACACTGAGTTCCACCTAATGCTGGTTTTTAAAGTATTGTCTACCTAAAGCTGGATGTTGGGTTATATATATATAAAACATAAACATACATATATAGATATATACATAAACACCACACACACACACACACACACACACATACACACACACACACACACACACACACACACACAAACACACACACACACATATATATATATATAAACATATGCACACTCACGTACAAGGACATACTTATATGGGGTACAATTCTATGACCTCACGTTTTGTGCATAAAAATAATCTAAGGTAGATAACCCTTATCATTTTCCATCTATCAAACTGCATGTTCCAAATATTAGATAGCGTGTTACTGAAGTCAATAGGACATTGCCTATATATGGTTACGACATTTTAATTAATTAATAACCCATAACTAATTACAAGTGATAGAAATCTTAATTTATGTTATTAATATCTCTCCAGCAGATACCACTCTCTCACTTTGTGGATATGCGGGTGCTGTAAACATTTGTTCTCTTCCACAACATTAAAGACAAGCATTTACCATCACACGGTATTTCCATAGGTAGAAAACAAATCTATCTTTAACTTACATTTAGCGCGCCCCCATCCACCCACTTTCTTCTTCAACATAAGGTCATCAATAAGTGTAAGAAGGCCAATAAATGTAACAATAAATTTGTTAAATCAACAATCAATATTTCCATGAAACCTTATTTTAATAATTTTTACACTACACAGTCTTATAGCCTAAATATAGATTAATGTCAATACAAATCACATGATAGTTCTTACCAGACAACAGAATGGAGTTATTAGAGATAAGCAATAATAGTTTCTTTGTAACCTGGTTTAAGTGCTTTCTTAATAGTCTTTCACACATTTTTGCAAAAATGTCACAAGGTATTGTTCTCGTCAACCCCACGAGTCTCTCTCCACACATTGAAAGCTGATATTCTCTCAAAACTAACCTGGGCGCATTTTTCCCCATGTCAACTCCTTCAAGCAGAACAACAATTGTAGCAATTTCTATTAACTTTCCTGTACCAGAGACTGATCGGTGTAGTCAGCATATCTTACCACCATACATTAATGGAGTGTAGTGTATTTTTACAATTACAAACTGCAGTAGAGGCCATCCATGTCTACCATGTTCATAGTGGTTTATAATCAGTAAATCAGGAGATTCAAATAATGCGCAGACATGCTGCTTCATCCCTATAAAAATATAATCAGGGAACAAACGCTAAGTTTCCAGTTTATCTCTTTTAACTCCATTCGTTTTTACATTTAAGTCTCAACTTACAACAGTATTTATTAGCCCCATACATACATACAGGATAATAGATACAACATATCAGTTTTATCAACAGGTTCACAACTAGAAACAATGTCAAGTGTTTAGCATACTATATGCGAGCATCTTATTTCAAGCATTTGTAGAAATAATAGTCTACTCACAAAATACATCTCTATGTAAAACACAATTATAACATATCAATATCAAAAATGCACAAAATATTTCTAAGTCCATCCACTATAATCAGTCAGCTATCATTAAGCTAACAGCCGCCTTTCATGACCAGACTTCTTGACACACAAAATTCAAGTGTTCAGACAATAGAATTCTTTACAGCATGTGCATGTTTTGATCCCAGTCCATTGGCTGGTCTCATTCTCATAAATCTTAAATAAAAACTACTTATCCTATTGGAACTGGTTTGCATTACATCAGCAATTTTTTAGCATATTCTCAGTTCGAATGTTTACTCCAATTCTGACACAAAAATACCATCATAAGAAGTGCCCAAGTTTGGGTCACTTCGACAATTTAACAATTTATATAATAATTAAGTTTAGAACTAGGGATAGGCAAATTTACTCCACCACACATGCAAACATTTAAAAATACAAGCAACATTTTATGTAATGCTTGTGTGTTCTTACGTTAAAAAGTATCTTTCATAATGCAAGTGATTTTTAATTCTTATTTAATATATTTGCTTTTATATGCAATGCTGCAATAACAAAAACGTAACAAATTATAAAATATTCCTTTAAAAGTGTTCCAATTTTCTACTTCCTGTTTAGTGCCAGCAAGCAAATAAGCTCTGCTCACCAAAAATATTTCTGTCCTGGAAAAACATGTCCAGTAAAATCTTTCATTGATATTTTGTTCCCAACTTCATGAAAGTTTCAGAGATTAAAACAACCATTTGGAATTTAAAAAATCACACTTTTTCCAGTAGCTTTGCCGTGTGGTTCTGTTAGAAATAAATGGATTTGGTAACCCAAAAAGATGAACGGTAATTGGCTGTCTTTTGCAACGTTGATTTGGAGCAGTTTGAAGGATAGATATTAAAAACATCAATAAGAAGACGTCAGGGCTTCCCATTGGATTTCAATATGGAAAAGTGAAAATAAAACAGATCTGGCTAACCCTCGCTTTAATAAGGAAAGACTGAATTCAAGGCAAAACTATCCAATTGAAAGCTTTACCTAGCAAATACAGACGTGATATTCTTTGGCTACGTGACTCTTTGGCTTGAATTTAGAGTGCAGGCGCTTGCAAAAAGTCAAAATAAAAAAAAGTATCATCTAAGTATTTACTGAATAAAAAACAACAGAAAAGTAAATTGTGTTTTAAATTAGGATGTATAGAAGACAAAACAGAGAACCAAAACAGCATTTTAATGAACTTAAAATGAACCAGCATAATTGCATAGTTTACGAAAACATAGAAAGCAAAACCAACAGCAAAATATTCATTTTTGTTTTCATAATGGAGAAGAGACACATATAAATGTAGAGTATCACCAAGAAACTGTTCAAATCCAGACCAGCCTGACACTAGTATGTTCCCAAACCAAATCTGTAATCTGTCAATCTAGGAAAATTAAGATTAGGCTACGAGAGAGTGATAAATGTTTTTTTAGAGAATGTGTAATCTGTCATTCTATGAAAATTAAGAAGATTAAGCTAAGAGAGAGTGATAAATGTTTTTAAAGAATGTGTAATCTGTCAATCTAGGAAAATTAAGAAGATTAAGCTAAGAGAGAGTGATAAATGTTTATAGAGAATGTGTAATCTGTCAATCTAGGAAAATTAAGAAGATTAGACTAAGAGATAGTGATAAATGTTTTCAGAGAAAGCTAAAGTGAAGAGAATTTAATTAATATTGCTTTTAAATCTTACTTTTTCTGAATATTTAATGAATTTACGTTCGACAAAGCCAAGGCGAATCTGAAAATTTCGTGACCGAATTTATTTCGTGCTCAATCTGAATTTTGTAAATGTTCAGGAAGGTACTCATTTCGAGAAAGAGATAAGTGTTCAATAAAATTGCGTTTAATCTGATATTTCGTGACTGTTCGTGACGGTTGTGGCGGTTTCGAGAAAGCGATTGTGATGCATTGAACCGCCACGTCACGAAAAAGTGCAATTAACTCCCTTTCTATTATGAAGACAACTTAGAAGCCTAACTCTAAACGCCGATAGGACCTAAACCTAAAGACAGGTTATACCCTCGGACCAGTGAAGTCACCTAATTCGATTGACCACTCACTTTCCTGCTTCACTCAGTCGAAAAAATTCGAAACAATAGCTCGCTAAAACGTCATTCGGAGTCGAGGTCCATCTTCATCAGTTGTGTATTGTCTGTTCCCTCTGCAAAGCTGTCTTCAAACTGGCCAAGCATAAGTACAAGCAGACAATACGACAACTTAAACTGCTGTCTAATCTATAATTTATAACATGCAAATTTGTATAAATACACACAGACTATACAACTTAAACTGCTGTCTAATTTATAATTTATAACATGCAAATTTGCATAAGTACAAGCAGACTATACGACAAGTTAAACTGCTGTCTAATCTATCATTTATAACATGCAAATTTCTAATTCATTTATAAAATGTGGATGAAGACACCTTACTGTGACAGCTTATTATTTGTTAATGACTCTTTATCTTCATCATTAAATTCGAAACCTGTCAGCCCTGGACAAGAAATCCTTGACAGACAGTAGATGACTGACACGAGACAGAAACCCAGCCCCACTGTGCACAACTTAGATAATACAGCATTGGACAAGTAATGCAAAGTGTACACCAGCCCCCAAGAAGGCGATCTGTTTACACCACAATAGACTTGATTAAATTGCAACCAACCATACGCTTGGATCATACATCCCGAACTAACATGTCTCTCTTGCCATAAGTATTCTATAAATATGTTGAATTTCTCTTCTAAATTTCTAATTGCTGCTTTCTAGTATATTATTTGGACACACAAGATCACTAATGGTGCGTTAGTCATGCTATTAATGTATTAATGTCGATTTGTCATCTTTTATCATTAACTAAATACACTAGCCAGAATTTAATTTGGGGTTTCCATTTGTCATCACTGTTTTACTGATAGTCTTATATAAGCAGCTTGGTTTATTTTTTTTTTTAGGGGAGGGGGTATGTGTTTCTTTGTTGCTTGCACTGGCTTTCTTTTGTTTCAGTTGTTCGCTAGTTAGTGTCTTTGTTTTAGTTGTTTGCTAGTTAGTGTCTTTGTTTTAGTTGTTCGCTAGTTAGTGTCTGTGTTTTAGTTTCTTACTAGTTAGTGTCTTTGTTTATTTGTTTGCTAGTTAGTGTCTTTGTTTTAGTTGTTTGCTAGTTAGTGTCTTTGTTTTAGTTGTTTGCTAGTTAGTGTCTGTGTTTTAGTTTCTTACTAGTTAGTGTCTTTGTTTATTTGTTTGCTAGTTAGTGTCTTTGTTTTAGTTGTTTGCTAGTTAGTGTCTGTGTTTTAGTTTCTTACTAGTTAGTGTCTTTGTTTATTTGTTTGCTAGTTAGTGTCTTTGTTTTATTTGTTCGCTAGTTAGTGAGGGAGATCTTTGTTTCTTATTTTCTCTAAAAGAGTTGTATACATATTTCACTTGGCGATTATGAAAGAAATCCAATCTTTCAACTTGGTATTTAAACCTCCTCTTCTACCTTTATGTTCTTTACCACCAGACCATTGTGCGGATGAGAGGAAAGTGTGCCTTAGAGGTTGCAGTCACATTCCGGAAAAGTTTAATCAGTTGTAGCAGTGACAAAGTGGCTGAACTCTGGATTATTAATAATGAGGCTTAATTCACTTGTATAAATATATTCAATGATTATTCAAGCGGATTTTCTACAAATGCTCGAACGCATTTAAATTTGAATCGAAGTGAATAAATTTTAACTGATGAAGCCTATAATCTCTCCTGATAATTACGCTTGCACTTGTTAACATAAATGTGCTGAGCTTACAGTTTAGTATGTTGTCTTGAATTCCACGTTGTCAGTCTACAAATTCGGTCAATATCAAGACATTTACTCAGTCAGTGGCTCCCAAACTTTCTCGGCTCAGGGCGCCCTTAGTGATTCGGATTTTTTTCCACAGCGCCCAAAGTCAGAAAAGATCTACCAATTGCGTTTGTTAGTGCGGTTAAGTTAGGTTAAAAAAAAAAAGATAAACCCACGGTGCCACTTTAGGAAACACTAATATACAGTGTCCACGTTAAGCATGACTGCACTCTTTTGGCACCATTATTTTTCATGTGTGTCTGTGTGAATGTGTATGGGAGAGTCAATGTGTGTGTACGTCTGATGTGTAAGAGTGGTGTGTGGTGTGTGTAAGAGATATAGTGTGAGAGAGACTCTGTGTGTGTGTGTGTGTGTGTGTGTGTGTATGGTGTAGTGTGTATAAGAGATATAGTGTGAGAGAGACTATGTGTGTGTGAGTGTGTGTGTGTGAGAGAGAGTGTTTGTGTGTGTGTGTGTGAGTGTGTGTGTGTGTGTGTGTGTGTGTGTGTGTGTGTGCTTGAGTGAAAGAAGAAGGTATAATTGACGTCCATTCCAGATTGTGTTTCTGCCTTACTCTCCATACCTGTAAGATCTTTAAGAAGTAAAACACGTCAAGCTAGCAGACATTTCATGGGTGCTTCCTACTTTACTTCAATCCACTAGAATAATTCTTTAAAAAAGATGAAAACTTGTCTGGAACTTAAACTTCGGTTCGTACGTACACCTGTCCTGAATAGACCAGTTTGTCGCCCACTTACGTCAAGGACAAAGTGAGAGAGAGTCATGCCATCTATCTAGTGTAATGTTTACAATATCGTGACGTAAGACAAGTACACGACATTCTTTCATTCTTTAAGTTTAAACAAACACATTCTTTGAGAGAGCAAGGTTGTTGTTTTTTTTTTGCTTAATGTTTTGAAGATGCTATGGCAACCTTTTCTACTCTACTCAACGTCGATTTTATGTCGAAATGTCACTGAGTTAGGTTACGCACGAACTACGGGTATTTTACTTGCTTATTACAGATATTAATTTCTTTTGAGAAATTAATTAATTTTTCTCTTTGTTTTTTTTGTATTGTGCCTTCGCAGTCAATTTTGTTTTAATTGTGCACGCAGTAAAATAGGTAAATATTTAACTATCTCATTGTTACAACACTACTTGAATTCACTTTTCATCTTGCTTACTAATTTAAACGGCTTATTGTATTCAATCTGAAATGTCTATATATGTGCACAAACTGTACTGTTGTCTTAACGTTATGCTATAAGACATCTGCATAACATTTTGTGTACATAATTTAATTGACAGTTACACTGTTGTCTTAAGTAATGCTATGATACATCTGTATATTAGTTTGTGTAAATATATCTTTTTTCAACCATATTGTTGTCTATAAAATATGGCAGCGTTCAAGTCTTGTATCCCAGGTGACATCATTACATCGACTCTACAAACTTTAACAGTGTAGCAATTCAATGATTACATATTAACATTAGTACAGTAAATAATAATTACAGTGCAAAGTATCTGACCTACTTCTGGCTCAAGGCTAATTATTGCCATTCCAGACCAGGGTTGTTATTATTGACTGGAAAGACAAACTCTGCAAGATTACAAATTTATTCTGGAACCATCCTCGCAAGCGGAGACAACACTTTGCAAGTTGTAATTAACTGGACTCTCGTCAGTCTGTTTTAACTTTATACTCTGAATGACCGTTACATTGTCTCTCGTGTCAATTGTAATATTTTTTCTTTTATTCCAACATCTGTTACACGATCAATGGATTCAACCTTATCTTATCTATTCAATGCAACCAATGTTACCAATGTAACCAATGTAACCAATGTCACAAATGTTACAATTTCGTTCATCAGACTTTCTATCAACTGTCTCCCTGTGAATGGGGGTGGGATAGGGTGGGGGTGAACCTATATCTGTTTAACAATCTGTCTGGAGGCGACCAGTCAGGTTGATTTGTAATTGTATGCATTCTTAAACAGTATATTATGAGTGGAGTACGCCTTGCGCACACTACTAACGTGTATAGTCTCATTCACCTATATGCACATCACAAATCTGGAGCCTTCACACGTGTTCTCAAACATTTAAATTCTTCAAAACTTTAGAAACCGTATCCTGGATTTTGAATTTCTAAACTTTCACAAGTGGGGATTCATATCTTGAACTCTAACTCTCTAGTTAAGACTTGTAAATACAGACAGTAAACTTTTTCATTTAAACAAAAGATTTAAACCACAATTTTATTTTATTAAATCTACTACTCTGTTGTATTGTCCTCGCTGTTGCAATTTACATTTTTTTAAATTTTGTGTGAATATCATTTAGTTTTATTTTAGTTAACAATTTGCAGGCATGTTTACTTTGCAATTTAGAGCAAGCACTTTACTTCTCGTGTGTGAATACACTTCGCCTTGATGTCACTATTGTAACTGTAAAGGTCTGCTCTCTTGTGTGTGAATACACTTCGCCTTGATTTCACTATTGTAACTGTAAAGGTCTGCTCTCTTGTGTGTGAATACACTTCGCCTTGATGTCACTATTGTAACTGTAAAGGTCTGCTCTCTTGTGTGTGAATACACTTTGCCTTGATTTCACTATTGTAACTGTAAAGGTCTGCTCTCTTGTGTGTGAATACACTTCGCCTTGATTTCACTATTGTAACTGTAAAGGTCTGCTCTCTTGTGGGTGAATACACTTCGCCTTGATTTCGCTATTGCCGCTGTAAAAGATCTGCTCTTCTGTGTGTGAAAACAGCTCGCCTTTATATCAATATTGCTACTGTAAAAGGCCTGTACAGCATGTACAAAAGGATCAGGCCGCACAGAAAAAAATATATCAAAGGATAAGAAGATGGAGAGATATGAAGGAAAATACAGTGGCAGAAACGGAAATGAAAGAGAAATGGATGGAGAAAATGTAGACACTGAGAAGAGTAGGCTTGGTGTAAAAAAGACGAGCTTAGAGTCAGATAAAAGTAAAATCAGACTTGATCAGATATGAAAATCATGTAGAGGTAGACAATATCAGTTAGTTGCAGAAGGAAAATAATAAAAGTTAGAACTTCAGAAAGCAATTGTATAAGAAACCCAGAGAGAATGAAAACAGGTCAATGAGAAGGAATGAAATCCGCTAGCAAAGGAAATGCTAGCTCTTGAAGATAAGAAAATGACACAAACTTTAGATACGCTAATTTCATATCAAGCTAATACTTTTGTTCTATGTCCAGCCATACTTATACATCAATGGACTTAAGTTACGAAGGCGTTCAAAACGAAACAAATGGACACGGATGTCTTTGGGGCCATATTAGAGCAGATGGCTGAAGAACTCCAAATGCCTATCCATAAATGGGACAACTGGGCAGATTCCTTCCTTGCAGGTCGAGTAGCAGATATTTACGATGCTCAGCCAAAAGAATAAATGAATGACTGCAGACTACCTGACTACTGACTGCATGACTGCAGACTACCTGACTACTGACTGCATGTATACCGACTACCTGATTACTGACTGCATGTATACCGACTACCTGACTACTGACTGCATGTATACCGACTACCTGACTACTGACTGCATGTATACCGACTACCTGACTACTGACTGCATGTATACCGACTACCTGACTACTGACTGCATGTATACCGAGTCAAAGCAGAACTTAGTCTCACCTGCAGACTACCAGAAATGTTTCTGCATGGCATGTCCAGAACATAAAGTGGCATTCAAAAGGTTTGCTCACTCACTGCCATCTTGCAATAAGTGGCACATACTGAGCAGTGCTGGGGAGGTCTGTTGGGGTCCGCAAGACGTGCGCATACTGTTGGGGAGACCTGTGAGGGTCTGAAAGTGTGATAATTAAGATTCAGCTTCTGGAACCTTGCTCTCCCAAACTCCATGTTTACTTAGAAAAGATGGCGTCTAGTCTTGTGATGAGACAATAGAATCTTAAATAGATCTTAAACACTCTGCTATTGATTATCTCTCTCTCTCTCTCTCTCTCTCTCTCTCTCTCTCTCTCTCTCACACACACACACACACACACACACACACACACACACAAACCTATCAGAAGACAAACAAATACACAAAATCAGCCAAGACTGCCTCAAAATTGTAGAAACAAAACATCATGTCTCAAGGTCAAAGACAAAAATCCCATTCTTTGTGTCACAAGTGCATGCGAACTAGCACATCATTAAGGGCTGTTGAGAAAAACCTTCAAGGCCAATGTTATCATTACAGAGAAAGCCATGTGTAATATACCAACAGACGCTGTAGCACACCCTCGCTTTCTCAATATTAGACAGTTTGTCTTTAAAAAGGTGTGGACGTCAAGCCGTTTCGTTGGGTAAGAAAATCACTGGTGAAACCGAATAATTCCCACGTAGGGCTATCACCTTCAACTACCTGGATGTGAAGCATCTTTTCTCTATATTCCTATCTTATGTATCCAAAGACAATTCAAAACGCGCAAATGTCCACAGGAATGATTGCAATGGGATTGTACTGACACTATGCATTACTGGGCTGTTAGTATAAGGTTTCTGGGGAACCCCGTGTTGACCATCGGCTGTGTATACGGATCAGTTAGGCTGCAAAAGACCCACACATAAAGCCTCTAGATGGTGGTATGAACTTCACGTCTGACCCCATGGGAATGACCAGTCGTCCACTCAGCTGATGGTACCTACCACCAATCGCCACTGGGTTCTAGAAATTGGTCTTCATCATCTATTTTATCTGGTCACAGAGGGATGATTAGGAACAAAGTCTGCATTATTAAAAGCTAGTACTGAAAGAATGCATACTAAATCCATTTTTATGCTCCCCCTCTTCCACCGCTGTTTCCAATGCCTCTATATAATATATGGGTCCAGTGCAGCACCCGAGCCCGTAGGGGACACGCCAAATGGTGGACATTACTTTTAAATGGATTTCCGCGGATACCGTTGGACTTCGCCCTCGAAGCAAACAGTGGGATCAATACATTTTGACTGGTTGATGTAGCTTCGACCAGTTAATTTTATCTGTCTGGTGTGCGGCCACTAACATCATTTTGTGAAAATGTATGTAAGCCTAAGCAGAGTTTGATGGGTGGGCGAGTGTGGGACACGATACTAAATATTAATTACAAACCGGCACTTCTTAATTACTTGATAACACACAAATACACACCTACTCGTGCACATACACACAGACTACAACCACCACAACAGTCGAGACAATACGTATGAGTTATGATGTTTGTATGTGGAATGTATGCGTGTGCGGTGGTGGTGGTGGTGGTGGTGGTGGTGGTGGTGTGTGTGTGTGTGTGTGTGTGTGTGTGTGTGTGTGTGTGTGTGTGTGTGTGTGTGTGTGTGTGTGTGTGTGTGTTTTCACTCACTTATCCCTACGTTAAGAGCAAACAGTCCCTGTCAGCTGTGTAGTTTAAGGTTTTAAGCCTGATTTTCAGTTTTTTCATAGTGAAGAGGATCAAATGATCTCTATGATACGATATATCGATTTATATTCTATATGCATTAATTAAACAAACATAAATTGATATAAACTAAAGCTCTAGAATCGGTGAATTAAATCTCTCATTCTAAAACAAGGAAGACCACTGCAGAGATGTCATCTCTCTTGCTTTCTTACAGCACCCTAGACTAAATGGTTTATCTCCCTTAAGAAAAGAATGGCGTGACAGGTTGTCATTCAGTTTTAAAGCCATGGAAAGTGATCAACTACGACAGTAGCACACACATCAAATTATGTTAATGCATTCTTTCAGTCTTCTTTGGCTACAACGATTGCAGACTTCTCATATCTCGACATGGCAGATATGAATTTGACTGAAATATACTTGCATTGAAGAGAGTATATAAACTTAATATTACGAGTCCAAGAAACAAAACCCATAATAAAGAATTAAAGTATAGATGGTGTACATCAAACTGAACAACTCACCTTGCACTGGCATTGACAAAAGTGATATTATGCTAATTAAATATATTAATTAAACTCTGGTGTATAGTATATGTGAGAAAATATGAAACAACCACTGATTAAAGAATCACGCTAAGTGAGGCCATCATCTCCACAGTTTATCTTGCTGAGCATAACAACTGGAATACTAATAATTTTTTGTCTTAGTACAGAAAGGGGTGATAACCCAGAAATCAGTGAATTTTCAATTAAGTCAGAGAAAATAACACTTTCATGAATATTTTTGGATTTTATTTATGGTAATAAATGGCGCAATTTTCTATTCGCAACACATGATTTCTGGTCCCTACATATATTATATATTTGGTGTTGGTGCTGTGTTGGATTATTTTATTAATTATTTAATTTAATATTTTGTTTCTTTTGGTAAAGTCAAACATTCACCTATTTCAAATGTAGCGTTGTGTATACATTTCAAAGATCACGGTATACACACACGCACACACACACGCATAGACACATGCGTACAGTCATGCGCACTATGCATACATATACTCTAGAATAAACATGAACACTAATTTTAAAAAATAAAATGTCAAGAGTCGGATTTCAAAATAGGAATTTTCTAAAATGTAAATTTGTACTCTTCCGGCCCACCCCCCTCCTTCACTCCCCCCTCAATCGGAAAAAACAAATTATACCAGCCACGGGCCACGTTTGGCGTGCACATCCCGCCTCCCCTCCTACAGCCGATTGAGAAAAAGCGCTATTTGAGAATGCAATCCGAGAGAACCATCATTAAAGAGCAAAAGCGCAACACATGATCGATCTAGGCGAGGTCAGTCCAAATGCGCATTTATATTTTTATTTTTGTTTAAATTAAAAATGAATTATTCCAGATGTTGTACAGGTTTGTTTTCCAGGACTCGCATTATAGGTTTGTGTATTTTGGTGTACAGTAAATTTCCAACCGGCAATATGCATCAGTATAGTGAAGACGTGTTGTTTTGTGTAATGTTTGATTTGTGTACGGTTATTTTATTTGCTCGTTTGCCGTCGTTTTTGTTATGAGTTTTAATAGCTTTTACTGTAACGATTCTGGATGCAATTTGGAGTGACAAATATCAATTATTTTGTATGCAATTTTTATTTGTTCGTTGTGATTATTTACTGTTTCATGACTGATATTAATGTCGTTTTATTTTGCCTTTGAATCAGTAATTTATTTAGTGTCTGTTTTTTTGTAGTTCGATTTTATCTGTTTATTTGCTTGTAGTATGGCTCGACTAAATTCGACTGTGTTTATTTAGTTGTAATATGATTCGACTCTGATCGATTTGCTATATTTATTTAGTTGTAATATGATTCGATTCTGATCGATTTGCTATGTTTATTTAGTTGTAATATGATTCGACTCTGATCGATTTGCTATATTTATTTAGTTGTAATATGATTCGACTCTGATCGATTTACTATGCTTATTTAGCTGTAATATGATTCGACTCATTTCGATACGGTTTGATTCAATCGGCTACCAAACTGATTTTGAGTTATGCTTGAAATCACTTCACTTCGCCTCAATCTGAATTTGGAGTGATTTTAATTTGTTTTGGTCCATGGATGTTGATTAATCTTTATATGCGACATATTGAGCTCGCTGGTTTTATCTATAACGTGGGATTTGCTATTCCCTCCAGTGAGACAATTCAGCTGAAGAATAATACGAGCAAAAATAAACGTGCAGTTACGGTGGGGGGGAGGGGGTAAAAGTTATTTTAATTCTTGCAAAGGTAATAGCGAAGATTTTGAACCGAAAGTTTGTTAAAATGTTGATGCTGTCGTCGATTAAACTCGAAAACATTTACAAGCCTGTCTCTATGCACACGGTCCCCTTTAAGACAGAACTATATTCTGGACGTGCTTCTAGAGCAAGCACTAGTTTATTTGTCATATAGCTCTATATCAGTATGGCAGACCTCTTGTGGCCCTCAGTATCGCTGTTATATCAATGTAGGACTCCTTTGTGACCCTCAGTATCGCTGTTATATCAATGTAGGACTCCTTTGTGGCCCTCAGTATCGCTGTTATATCAATGTAGGACTCCTTTGTGGCCCTCAGTATCGCTGTTATATCAATGTAGGACTCCTGTGTGGCCCTCTATATTGCTGTTATATCAATATAGGACTCCTTTGTGGCCCTCAGTATTCCTGTTATGTAAGTGTAGAAGGACTCCTGTGTTGCCCTCAGTATTCCTGTAATATTCCTTCTCCTTGGGAATATTTGTGAAGCTGTTTTTGCATTGCAAAATCGAACTGTCGTGTGAGTGAAATGCAACATCTTACATTAAAGGATTAGTATTGCCTCCAAACACATCTCGTAAATTTTAAAACAAAAATTATTATTTCGATATGAAGGCTAAATGCACTTTGTGAATTAAAATATATTTTTTCATTGACGAGCTTTGACGAACACAATTCTTCGGGCGTCATGGAAAGGCATAAGCTCCCGACGTCGGGGGGAGGGGGAGGAAAGTCGTGACGATTAGTATGTGTAGACGAAGTTGTAAGCGAAATTTCACTCTCTGAAATAGGCGTACACCTTAGCCTTATATGTCTCATATGTTGTAGCTTCATCTGGGAGTCTATCAAAGACCATACTGTCTTGTTTTTTTTTTCATTCTTGCCACTAAGTGATTGAGCTATAGTTTTCTGGTAGGTACGGCAAATTGCTCAAAGCTTACCACGTAATCTTACTTGTTTTCTGCTATTTTGTAAAAGAACTAAAATGAAATTTTGCACTGGCTTCCTGAAAATTAGTTGCCCTCTCACTTATCTTTAAGCTATCTTCCTGTATCTTCAGTTGGTTTAAGATGAGCTCTATTTTTCTTTTATCCTCAGTGACTAATTTGGCAAACGCCAACTCTCATTGAAGATCATATTCAAATTTCAAACATCTGTGACTTTCATTCATTTATATTTTTAGTTCTTTCATTTTCTGTTTCTAAATCTTCTCTTTTATCCTCATAGCTTATAGCGTGTTCTATTGCTTTGTGTCCCAAAAGACCCAAGTCACTGACTTCCACCTTCTCTGGCTAGTGTCAAAGAATTTTTTCAAAATCATTTGCATTCAGTTAATTATGAATAGTTGGAGTTTGTTTCATTGTTTAAATATAATATATATCCATATTTCTATCTCTATAATCGTATATTTTCAAAAATCGCAAAACACTCTTTCATGGTCACACTACTAGCTGATAGGTGAGCTATCTGACTGATTTTACAAAAGTAAATTCTCACACACTCAGGTAACTAGTAAAGGATATGTTTCACACTACCAGAATTTTGACTAGCTCTCCAAGCACACTGTAGAGAATTGACTTGAATTTCACATGCTTTATCAAACACACACCACGATTAACTTTCAAAAATAATTATCATTTCTGGAGACCAAACTCAAGCCACCATTTTCCTTGTATTGGCTCTCGAAGAGAATTCACTGAAACCAACTTACAGCAACACGTTTTACTGATAAGCTGATGACAACGCTGGATTCACACACCAACATAATCTAGTATAGCACAGTAGCCACTGTAGCTCGTGACAAAAATTAAACAAAAAAGGCCTGATCTTCTGCAAAAGACAGATTAAGGCAGCACTAAGTTTCAGGCAAATTTCATCTCTAAACTCCTTTCTCTCTTAAAAACATTTTCCACTTACAAATCCTGCAACAAGTTCGTTAGCCCTGATACACACACAGCATATGAAATATCGATCAAAATTCACATGTATAATGTACAACATAATCAAATAATGACGGTTCATTTACATAAGCATTCTCTAATTCAAATCATAGATCAATAACAAACGTACAAAATTATTCTAAGTCCATCATTCCTTTATCAGTCAGTTAAGTTACCATTATATAATGATCGTCTTTATGACCAGACTCGAGTTATGTTTAAATTCAAAGTGAATACTTCTTCAACACTGAAAATTTTGGTCCACCCCAATGGATGAATTTATTATGAACACGTATGAGATTATTAGTCAGAAAAACTACTCATCCAGTTAGAAGTGGTTTGGATTGCATAAGCAATTTTCTAGAATTTAAACCCAAGTTCTTTGCTACAACTCTGACACTTACAAAATATTTCATCATAAGGAGTGCCTAAGGTTCACTTAAGTCAGGTCACTTTGACAACTTAACAATTTATTAACAATTAAGTTTAGAGATAAGAATACGCAAATTTACTCCACCACAAACAGTATCTACGGAAATGCATATAATTGCTATATAACCAGAGAAATTTAAGTGGTACTATTTTTTTATATGATAAGTGTAGGCATAGTTATAACATATATAATTAACCTATATACTTATGGTACAATTTTAAACAATTAAAAGTATTATTTATCTGATAAGTGTAATCAAAATAATATAAAAATGTACTCGAAATTATATTAACGAAATGGCATTATTTCAAGAGAAGCCAGAAGTGGTCTGACAAAACATTTAACAGTTGTTCAGAGAGGGACGCAAGACATCCAGAAAAAAATATGTGAGAGCATAAAAGATTTAATAAATATTTCAGACATTTTAAAACATTGCCAATCATGAAAAAATAAAGCACTGCTGTTACTTCAAAATATGGAGGTGTGAAACAGAGTGGTCCTAATCTTCATTGTCAGATCATTAGATTTTGATGAATTGTTACAAAGGGATGAAAAAACACTTAGTTCATTTTATTCTCTCTCTCTTTCTCTCTCTCTCTCTCTCTCTCTCTCTCTCTCTCTCTCTCACACACACACACACACACACACACACACACATACACACAATATTTCTTCTATATTATTTTTTTAACAAAATATAATATTTTAATATTTTCCCCTAAGACTGATGAGTGATGTTGCAGTCTACTTTTGTAAACAACAAATGTTGATTTAGCTTCAGTTTTCTTCACAATAGCGCTAGCATTCAGGAGAACAGCAGTACATTGGTAGTTTTTATAATGAGCTTGAAGTCAACATTTTAATTCTGAAGTATGAAAGTATAATACGTTTGTCGTATTGTTATAATTTATTTCTCGTTTAAGATTTCAGATACAAATAGAAGTCCCAATCCTGCGTGGGGGCAAAAGTCGTACATTGACTTTGACACTAAGTCGTACATTGACTTTGAGACAATAAGTCGTACATTGACTTTGAGACATTGTCGTACATTGACTTTGAGACACTAAGTCGTGCATTGACTTTGAGACACTAAGTCGTGCATTGACTTTGAGACACTAAGTCGTACATTGACTTTGAGACACTAAGTCGTGCATTGACTTTGAGACACTAAGTCGTACATTGACTTTGAGACACTAAGTCGTACATTGACTTTGAGACACTAAATACTTTTTATTTTCGATAGGTAAACACTTACTGACGTAGCGGCGTTAACACTTAGTACAATATACTCAGGATGGAAAAAGTTAAAGGTGAAAGTATGATTCACTGGCAAAGTCGATTTTCTCTTGCGTCGGAGGAACTGTGCTTTTACTAGTTAGTCGATTTTCTTGAGGAAAACTTTGCACGAGGCATATTTTGCACGTATAATTTTACTGACAGTAAGTGTGGGAAGGTTAAAGTTTTGAGGAATTATATGATAGAACAGCTGATACTGACACATGTTGTGGGAAGGACAAAGTCTTGGGGAATTAAATGATAGAACAGCTGATGCTGACATATGGTGTGGGAAGGACAACGTTTTAACATGATGTGGGAAGTGCCACTGGAATGGGTTAGGAGAATACGATAAGAGGGCTGGGGGGAGGGGGGGCTGACAGGTCGATGCACATCACTCTCTGGCATGATGTTGTGAACTCGTTAGATCTAGTCCCACCCAAGTCACTAGGAATCGACACCAAGTCATGTTCAAATGTATACTGTAAATCGCTTATCGTGTTCGAGTAATTCTTTATAAATGAATGTACATTAGACACTGTACAAATGTAAATAACTGATTAAAATTTTAATACCAAGTACGCTTAATTTTTTTTCTCCTACTACACCGATGAAACTGCTGGCGCTTCGAAATCAATTGGAGAAGAGGCTTCACTAACTGCTCGACTTCCTAATCCCACCTCATTCCTCCCAGGGTTCTTTGAAGGGAGATAATCAGCTGGAAAGTTCCAATAATCGATGTTCCTCCTTGTATTAGAAAGTGATAGATCGCAGACAACACAAGTCGACATTAGTTTTAGAAATGATGATAGGAGTGAAAGAAATATCCAGCGGAAGATACATTTAAAAGATTTTTTTTCTTTTTTAACAAAGAAAAAAACATAACCAATGGGAATAGCAAAGCGTGTGGCTGTAACAAGCGGCAACGTTGACTTCAGTTCCGCTTACAATCCATCATTACAGTTTGGGGGATCGGGTAGTAATTTGATTCAATTCCGACCATAATATGAAGATAAATTTAGAAAATATTAAAACGTTGCCATAGGGTATATATACTAGATTACCATTGGTTACCCATCGACCAGTCAAATACATGGTGAAACAAAAATTAATGTAGTAGATTAGCATTGGCTATCGATCGACCAATCAAACTCATGGTGAAACAAAAATTAATGTAGTAGATTACCATTGGCTATCGATCGACCAATCAAACTCATGGTGAAACAAAAATTAATGTAGTAGATTAGCATTGGCTATCGATCGACCAGTCAAACTCACTTTGAAACACAAACACAGACTCTTTGAATCAAACAGAAGAAAACAAAGATAGATTGTTTTGTTCCCTGAAGCTCTGTATAAATATTATTGTAATTCTATAATCACCAACAACTACAACACATAGGCACATTATAAAGAGTTGACAAAATGTACTTTTTTAACAAGAAAACAGAAGAAAATCAAACTGTAAAACATCTCATTACAAGATTCTTTTTTTTTTTTTTTGCTCTGGAAAGGAAACAAGTAATTCTAAAACAAAACAGAACGAAATACAATATGAGATCAGTGGGAGGGTTATATTTATAACACCCCATTTAAAATGTGAGTGCTTCAAATGAACCTCAGCATTAAGGGACACTTCAGAAGCAGTCAAGTCAAAATATAACTGCTACAATATAAACCCTAACTTAGAAACACTCAAGTCAAATGTGAGTGCTTCAACACGAACCTAATAATTAAAGGCCAGTTCAGAAGACTGTTCAGAACGCGAGTACTTGAACACAATATTAAAAGTCAGTTGAGAAACGCTTAAGTCAAAATACGAATACGTCAAAACGCGTTTTAATTTCAGAGTCCAGTTTAGAAACTCTTAAGTCAGAATGTGAATACTTCAAGACACCCCATCCTTTAAAGAACCGTCCAGAAACACAAGTCAAAATGCGCGAAAATAAAGATAATTTATACCTTTAACTGAAAAAGCGAGCTCAGGATACAAAGATAAACTATAATATGTGGCCAACGACAAAACTAATTTCCATGGCTGCAACAACATTTATTTTTGTTTTTAAATGCTCCGGCCAAATTAAATATATTTTATTCTCAGGACTGATCATCCACCTAACCTCACTACCTCAACCACCACCACCACCACCCCTTTGATGAGTACTGTTAAAATTAAATAAACACATATGTTTATGCTCAGATACAAGAAAAATCACTGTTGTTCGCGGAATTAAAATATACATGTTTCAATCGCAGTAAGTCAGAATATACTTGCTAAATAGGTCACAGGGTCACAAAGCGATCGTAATATGCTCTGGTCAGAAAGAGTGATAACATTCTGCATTTCAGACAGGACGAAATTCGGCTGATGACGGTTAGTCGCTCGAAGTTTGTACATGAGGAACACGAATGCAATTCATAAATTTGGGGGGCGGGGGCGGGCTGGGATGGGAGGAAAGACACATTAATGTCTTTTGTGCGTGGAGCTACCAATACACGCAGATTCAAAGCGTTCATTCCAGAGCATCGTTGGCTGGACACTTTTTCAGAACCAGTTCCACCCGACCCGTTCCTCACTCTCATCTTAATAGTTCTTCACCCTTAGCCGCCTTAGCCCCTTTAGCACGCACGTACGCATGTGCATGCGTGCACTCATACGCATACAAAACGATCATATAAACACACACTTCCTGCAGCAGCCACAAACGAACATTTACACACTTCCTGCAGCAGCCACAGACATTTTAATGTGATAAAAATTAAGATGGAAATAGTACATTTTACAAATAATTTCTGTCTGTAGGCAGTAAAGTGGGGCGATAAAATTGTGTATTTCATTGTTTAGACACTGAATGGGACTACAGCAAAGTATGAGTATGTACATGCGAAGGTGGGTGAAATTGAAAGGTATATTTTTATGTATGTTGGCAGATGGAGCAAGACGATAAAATCGTATAGTTGTGTGTGTGTGTGTGTGTGTGTGTGTGTGTGTGTGTGTGTGTGTGTGTGTGTGTGTGTGTGTGTGTGTAGTCAAGGGAGTGAGGTTTAGATCCAATAATTACTTGTATGTGTGTAGGGAGTGGAGTGCGCTATAAAATCACATAAATGTTTTGCGTAGCCAGTGGAGCGAGTCTTTCAGATGAAATCATTACATGTATATGTGTAGGCAGTAGGATAGGGCTGTTAAATCTCAAACCTGCGTATGTATATAGTAGAGAGAGAGAGAGAGAGACAATTAAATCAAACCTGCGTTTGTACATAGTAGAGAGAAAGAGAGAGACAATTAAATCAAACCTGCGTTTGTACATAGTAGAGAGAGAGAGAGAGAGACAATTAAATCAAACCTGCGTTTGTACATAGTAGAGAGAGAGACAATTAAATCAAACCTGCGTTTGTACATAGTAGAGAGAGAGAGACAATTAAATCAAACCTGCGTTTGTACATAGTAGAGAGAGACAATTAAATCAAACCTGCGTTTGTACATAGTAGAGAGAGAGACAATTAAATCAAACCTGCGTTTGTACATAGTAGAGAGAGAGACAATTAAATCAAACCTGCGTTTGTACATAGTAGAGAGAGAGACAATTAAATCAAACCTCCGTGTAAAGATAGGCAAAGATGGGGAGATGACTGTAAAAACGCTGATTTGCGCCTGTTCGAAGTGGAGTGGGGCTTTAAGTCAAAATTCTTTGAGAAGGCAGTGGGGTGGGGCTTTAAGTCAAAATTTTTTGAGAAGGCAGTGGGGTGGGGCTTTAAGTCAAAATTCTTTCAGAAGGCAGTGGGGTGGGAATTTGAATCAAAACTCTGTGTAATAGCAGTAGAGTGGGGCTTTAAATCTAAACTCTGTGCGATGGCAGTAGAATGGGGCTTTGAATAAAAATTGAATCTACACTCTGTGCGATAACAGTAGAGTGGGGCTTTGAATCAAAACTCTGTATAATAGCAGTAGCGGGGCTCTAAATCAAAACTCTGTATAATAGCAGTAGTGGGGCTCTAAATCAAAACTCTGTATAATAGCAGTAGAGTGGGGCTTTGAATCAAAACTGTGTATAATAGCAATAGAGTGGGGCTTTGAATCAAAACTGTGTATAATAGCAGTAGTGTGGGGCTATAAATCAAAACTGTGTATAATAGCAGTAGAGTGGGGCTTTGAATCAAAACTCTGTATAATAGTAGTAGAATGGGGCTTTGAATCAAAACTCTGTATAATAGTAGTAGAATGGGGCTTTAAAATCGTATAATTGAATGTATGTGTGAAAACATTAGTGTGCGTGGGTGGTGAGTACTCAATAAAGAAGCATGAAAAGCGTATCCAGCACCATCTGACAGCACGTAATATCTACGACAATGTAGTTACGTCCTAGTCGCCTTTTGACGTTCATATCTTTTGTCTCAAATTTGTCCTAGATCTTTCCTGTTTGCGGGAAAATGAAATGCTTCCAAAGGTCAACGTAATTATGTGTAAGTCACCAGGATTGAAAAAACTTAAAGTGGGCTGTTGTAGTCTGTGCGTATACAAGTAAAAGTTAATAAAGATTAATTAATTCCCAGTTATTTTGTTATGTTATACATGAGAAAGATTCTGCATCGGAGCCAATGTGCTACTGAAAAGGTTGACTGGACACGAAGGTCCAACTGATCTATCATATCCTCCTTTAATTGTCCGACAAAAGTTTCTATTCTATAATGTTACCACACGATCTTATCTAACAGTGCCTTCGTAGGTCGACTTCTAAAAAAATGTGAGAGATCAGCATGGTTCATTAAGTTTGTACAAAAATTAGACTATAATTATTTCAAATAAGAGATTGCTTTTCAAGAGTGAGTTCTACAGTCCACTGCATATTTAACTGGCTTGGGAGGGATGGACAGCTGTCCGGCATCATGAATCTACTCTTGCCTCCAGAGAGATACATGATTCTTTCAGCTAACAAGAGAAATCGTTGGACTGTGTGAGCAATTGTAAATCCCTGTGGGCGTGTGCGATCACAGTGCAGACCACTACACTTCCCTGTAATGCTTTCAAGTTAAATTTATTAATGACAACTGCAGAAATTGTAGTCTCTAGTGACGTAGGTGACTATAGCTTAAGAAAAAACAATGTTGTCTACCCGGTTTTCGTGTGTGTGTGTGTGTGTGTGTGTGTGTGTGTGTGTGTGTGTGTGTGTGTGTGTGTGTGTGTGTGTGTGTGTGTTACGATAGCTATTTTACGTTACCACTGGAACATACATTGATGTTTAAATCCACCATTATACGTGTGTTGGTGATCAAGTCGCAAACATACATGCTAAATAAAAGTTTATAATAAATAAATATTTTAATGTAATCTTTTTGTGGATATTGCCTTATTAATTTTGAATGTACATCTACTTGGGAATAGTTTTGGAGGGAGAGAACAATTTATCAAGAATAAAACTATTTAGTATTTATATTTGTTAAAACCCAAATGTTTAATATCTTACAGATCCATCTCCTTTCGAACTGTTAAAAGACAGTAATTGGAAAAAAATTGTTGGCAGGTTAAATAAAATTGGTGGGAGATCACTTTCGGGTAATAATTAATTGTGAAATTCTTTCTTGTTGTTAATCTTATGTTTGTTCAGATTTTACCCTGGCTCAGAGCTCATTAAATAAATAGCTTGATCTTTGCCAGTCGTTTAGAAACTTGTGAAAAAAATTAAATTTCATTTCCTTGCAATCAAAAGGTAATAAATTTAGCATAAACACCAGGTTTCTATTTCATCATCATCATCATCATCATCATCATCATCGCATCATTATCTTCATATTATTTTAATATACCACGGTGCAAGTATTGAAGTATTATAGTAACAAACCAGAATGCAAGAGGTGTAGTATTATTGTAACAAACCGGAGTGCAAGAGGTGTAGTATTATTGTAACAAACCAGAGTGCAAATAGTGTAGTACTATTGCAGCATACCACAGTTCAAGTATTGTAGAACTATTGTAACATACCAGAGTGGGAATAGTGTAATACTATTGTAAAATACCAGGGTGAAAGTATCGTAGTACTATAGCATACTAGAGTGGAAGTATGGTAGTCGTATTGTAGTATACCACACTCCACGTAGTGTAATACTATTGTAGCATACCAGAATGCAAGTAGTGTTGTAATTTTGTGACATACCACAGTCCATGTAGCGTTATAAAATAATTTAAATACAGTGTATGTTGTGTGTTGTCTAGTTCATGCAAATCAAACATGGTAAGATCTGATAAGCTGTATTGAGTTTGATGGGTTATTATTGTATTTTTGAGCTACTTAAGGGCCCTTGTGGTACGGATATGTCGTAAAAGATATATACTGATATGTGAATGAGTAGAATGACTAGGATGAGTAAAATGATTAAATGAACAAAATGAGTAGGATGAGTAAAATGAGTAAATGAACAAAATGTGTAGGATGAGTAAAATGAGTAAACAAAGAAAATGAGTAGGGTGAGTAAAATTAGTAAGATAAGTAAAATTAATAGGATGAGTAGATTGAGCAAAATGAGTAGGATGAGTAAGATTATTAAAATTAGCAAAATTAGAAGGATGAGTAAAATGAGTAACAAGAAAAATCACTATATCATAAATATTAAGCGGTGCAAAAAACATAGTGCACTAATGTTGGAATTACAGGTACACAAGATGTCTTAGTTTGTACTTAAGAAAAGTTTGTGTATTTAGCATGAGCTAACATGACAAACATAGTCCCCAAATGAAATCAATAAAAAATGTTAACCAAGGAAAATCATAACGCATTACATCTAGCAACCATTCGTAAACTGGCACTTAAACACGGAAGAGGCAATTAAAAAGAATCTGTTGCGACCACGAGGATAATACTAACATATAAACTCCCGCGCAAATATCAGAAGACAAGTGTAGATTTGGGGTAGTCAGACAACTCTGACTATCATAGAGTTAATTGTGTACACATTAAACTCTTTTCCGGTATTCACAAGAATAGTATTGAGGGGGGGCTCACTTTAATTACCTGCAGGACACCCACCTGTGAAAATCATCTAACGTTGAAAGCGACATTAAACGCAAATGTATTATTCACCAATCGTTCAAGCAGTTTAGATTAAGCACGTCTACATAAGTGTGTTCGCGCGTGAGTAATGCATGCGTAGTAGACAGGTTGATGTAAATTGCATTATAAGCATTGTTTTAGTGCAGCATTAAAACATTTATTTAAATGGAACTGTCGCCTCGCAACATACGTGTGCATGTAGCATTTATAAAAAGAAAATATTTCTGATTCATTTCTGTGAGAAGGCATTGAATGGGGATTTAAAGCAAAACTGTGAGATGGCTGTGGAGTGGGGTTTTAAATCAAAACTCTGTGAGAAGGCTGTGGAGTGGGGCTTTACAGCAAAATTGGGTCAAGGCAAATGAACGGCACAAAACTGTGATAAATGTTGCGCATTTACTTTTCTTATAATTATGCGTACATTGAATTATCGCGATTGAAAGTTTCAAAATGATGTGTACTCCAAACGATCTATCGAATTATTCGAAGACATAGCAATATCTGTTTCTCTCTTTAGAGTTCATGCTTCAGTTGTAATTGATAGGTATTTGGGACACGCATCGCTTGGATCGCCTTACCAATGCAAGGTTTCGATATTCGAGTTTAATATTAATTCACATAAAATTATTATTTCCACTTTGCTAATACGATAAATACTCGTGTCATTGACCTGGATTAGTGAGCATTGCGCTTTGCATGTGAATACATCAATTCGATCCACGGCGGACAGATATGTTCATTATAAATAACGTGCCATTTTTTTTTTACCCGCTGACCTTGACCTCTTGGGTTACTTCCTTGTACAGAAGATGAGGTTTTCATGGCGAGACAGATGATGAGCCGGCCTAGAGTCGCGTCACGCCTTGCGCCTGGCCATCCAAACAGACAGATATTGATGCTCAGAAACTGTCGTTCAACCAACCAAGCTACGACCATCTGGGGCCTGCGCTGTCAAAATAAAACAGCGGCACAACAACACGTCCGGATTTCGCTGCTCCTTTCCCCTCTTCAAACACAATTCCACAAAACGTATTGACGGTGCATCGCGGACTTTCTCGAGTCCATTTGCCGCGATTCTGGTTATCTCAACTCAAGTGGAAGCGATTAACATAAAAGACCCGGTCTTTCGGTTTCTGAGTTTCAATTTCAGAAGAGTTTCGCCGTGCTTGAAAAAGAAAACGAAACAAAAATAAACGAAGCATAAATGTCTACATCTTTGAAAGTTTAGCAGTAATTGTCATTAAGTGAATTCTTTTCAATTTTCAGATTTGCTCCGCGGGTAGGAAGATAAATCCGATGGCATCGTTGAAGAGTTACACCTAACGAGCGTCTTGTGAAAGTCCTGAAAACAAAGAGTATTGAATTCACCCCCACGGTCATGGACGTTCAAACTAATGTGCATGCTCTGTGGCAAAATCAGCAAACTTATAAAAGTTATAAAAGTAATAAAGTTATAAAATAGGCAGGCACTCCGTACCCAACGGTTTTATACGAAAGACCGAACAGCTCCGTACACAATTGTTGTGTTTAAAATAACACGGGAGTCTGTATAAGTAATATCGAAGGACAAAAGTTATATGTAGATGCAAAGTGTCACTTGATGCTACTTTTACTGCAGTATTTAGTTATTTACACACAACAATTAGCAGAAACAAAAACTAAATGAGGAATGAAAAGTTAATGAAAAGATAACTATAAACGAAAACAATATGGTGTATGGATTTTATTTTCGATTTTTTTCTTTGCAGCTAATCCTAACCCTAAACTTTCTCTCTGTAAAAAAAAAATCCCACCCTAACCCTAACCTTTCTCTAAAATAAAACAGGTTGGGACTTCTGTACAGTAGTGTTGTGTGCCAAGATACCCCTTGTAAAATCGAATACAAAGGGCGTAGAAGAGATACATGCCTTTAAAATGCTCTGATTTTAAAAAGGAACTTGTTAAAATTCAGTCCATTATCAAGAGATGAACCAAACTTTGACAATAAACTAACGGAATAAATCGAAATGTAGTTCAATATCAACGAGACTATTTTACTGAAAATTAAGTTTAGCATCAAGATCAACCGCAATTAAGAAGCAGCTGGCGGCAAAGGCGGTGAAGAATGGTTGTCATAGTAACAGCAAGAGATTAACATTTCCGTAGTAATCATTGTGGACGATGATAGTAGACAAAGGAAGAGTGGGTTGAGGAAAAATTAGTTTTCATACTCTACGTATGGTACGATTCATTTTGAAGACAGCCAAAGTCAAGGTGATACCTATCGATGCAAGCTGAAAGTCACCTTTATCAGAACCCTGACCATAACCCTGACCTTAACCCTGACCATAACCCTGACCATAACCCTGACCTTTATGCTGATTTTAATTATTAAAGCGGGGGCATTAATACCTTTATCTGTGTTTATATAAACAGCATGCGCACGGGACATAACCAAGTTGCTTCTATCGTTTATTATAGTCGTGTGCAGAAAACGTTCTCACTGTACAGAGGAAAGCATGGACTCGGTAATATAATTTTCATCTGTCCTGCGTGGAAGTGGTGTTGGTGGGGATATCTTGCAGACGTATGGTGGAGAAAAAAGATAGTTTTCTCGCACGCAATTCGTCCCTTTCGATAGGAGAGAGCTTTGAACAAAGGTTTTCAAATCTCAATATTTGAAGTAAACAGACAAGTAGGTCACCAAGTCGGACATTTTTATCAGACTGTGACAGTGACGTCAGCCGCTTCCAGAAAAGTTGGAGATATTTTAAAAATATTTGAAGAGAAATAACGTTGTCAAGCATAATTTGTCGGCGGAGAGAATACGATTTGAGTTAATAATTATACAACGAACTCGAAAGGGACGAATTGCGTGCGAGAAAACTACACGGAAATAATTCACCATAATTTTACACTCACTCTCTAAATTATGCTTTTAATTTCAGTTTAAAAACTGTGCGGCAGAAATAAAGTTCCTTACTCTGTTTTGTGTAAAGACGAAACAAGTTTGTCCGATGACACTGGACAAAAAGAAAGAGGACGCGGGAGAGGGCAGATGAGAAAGGGAATTGCAGACAGAAAGGCGCGATAACGAAGAAAATGGAGTGGAAGTGAGACAGATGCAACATAATCTGCTGTAAAGAATAGATACAATGAACAAACCAAACTGAATAGACCACAATTATTAGATCTCAATGAACAGAAGCAGACGTAAAGAATAGATAAAATGAACATATCAAACTGAATAGGCCACAATTACTAGATCTCAATGAATAGATCAAAATGATTAACCTCTATGAACAGACCAAATTCAATAGACTAAAATGGATGAAACTAGAACAATAGACCAAAATTAATGGACTTCATAGAACAGACCAAAATGAATAAATTACAATGAACAGATCAAAATAAATAGACCAAAATATGAATGGACCTCAATGAACTGACCAAACCAAACCTGACCAAAATGATGAACAGACCAAAATGAAGAGACCCCAAAGAGAACAAACTGAATGGACTTCAATGAAAAGGCCAAACTGAATGGACAACAATGAACATACGAAAATGTATGAACCACAATGAAGAGACCAAACTAAATGGACCTCAATGAACAGACCAAACTAAATGGACCACAATGAACAGACTACAAGTATAGGATTACAATGAATAGACAAAACGGAATACACCACAATGAACAGACCAAACTGAATATACCTCATTAACAGAAAAATACTGATTAGACCTAAAAACAAAAACAGACCAAAATGATTAGAACTCAAAGAACAGACAAAATGAATAGACTTCAATGAATAGACTTCAATGAACAGACCAAAATGAATGGACCACAATAAACAGACCATACTGAATAGACCTCAAAGAACAGACCAAAATGAATAGACTTCAATGAACAGACCAAAATGAATGGACCACAATAAACAGACCACACTGAATAGACCTCAACGAACAGACCAAAATGAATAGACGACAATGAACAGACCAAACTGAATAGATCCCAAATGAACCGATCAAATGTAGTAGACCTCAATCAATAGACCAGACTGGTTAGGATTCAATAAGTAGACCAAACTGATTAGACCTCAATGAATAGACCAGACTGGTTAGAATTCATTAAGTAGACCAAACTGATTAGACCTCAATGAAGAGATCAAACTGGTTGGACCTCAATGATTAAGCCAAAAGAAGTTTATTAATGTTGATAGATCAGCTTAGTCGGCAACAATTCCTAACAGAAAAACAGAGATGGGAGGAAGAAGGAAAGAGAGATAAAAAAAAAACTGAGGAATGACGAAAAATAATAGAAAGAGTACATCAAACGAAGACAATAACGAATGGTAGGCAGCATGGAGAAGGATGGTAAGAGATTAAACGAATGTCAGGCCCAGTGCAAAAGCTAAAAAGAAAGAAAGAAACAAAGTGGAAAAACGTCATTACAGAACATGGCAAATTCAGGCTTGAAATAACACAACATTGTGAGCTGGGAGTAAATTCGTCTTGCTTGTCTTGAGGCACGCAGTCAAAGAATGCCTCTGTTATTTATGCCCACTGTCTAAAATTTTCTGTTAATCTCGGGGGACGTTGTCGATGTGAGGAGGGTGGGGAGAGGAATAAAATTAGCATTCTAAGATTTACTTCTGTGGAGCACGATCTACGTATTGCAGGGAGCCACGGGAGCCACAACTAAACGAATGCCTTCATGACCTTGACCAGGGAAGAGGAGGCATCACGCTTGGGTTAACTACGCTTTACGTTTTAAATACTTCTTGAAAACCGAAGAGATGGTGCGGCCATGTTGCGTAGACCTTTGTCTTGAGGCGACGAGCCAACAGGCATGACCTCTTCAAGTTGGAAATGAGGAAGCTTATTCCGTCGTTTCCTGATGCAGGAATTATAAACGCTACGCTAACTGGATTTCGTCAGACGCCTTGTTGCACTGTTCTTTGATACATTCCCTGATTCCTTCACGCATTGCGTGATTGCTTGAATTTGGAATGAAGATGTCGTATTATTGTTTCTTTTATTTGTAAATGAAAGAGTATACATTTGGTTGTCCCTTGATTTGGCAATGAAGTCATTTGCATAATCCTTGTTTTGTGAATGAAGAAGGGGTAGAGTTCTGTCTTTTCAACCTGCGAGGTGAATGAGTCCAAGTGGGTAATACTCGACGGAAGTAAAGAATCCCCAATGACTACTAATGCTAGACTCCAGCCCAAGACCTTCGTGCGAGACTGGCGCCTTTCTCTAGTTCCTGCCGAGCTCCACAACCAAAGATTAACTCTAATCTACCGGCTAAGCCGTTTGAAAAGACCTGTCAAACTCAAAGGTGAGTACAGATTACGTCCAGGAAGTGGGTATTCCTAATTCTGAAAGACATTTTTTTGGATTTCATCTATCGCTCGACGGCCGATCGTTCTGCACGAGCTCACTCGCGCCGTATGTGATCTGGCGGAAGTCTCGCGTCTCGTCTGCAAAGCCAACAAGCTCCTAGAAGTGGACTTAATTAGAAATACATTATTTTTTAATGTAAAGACGCGACGAGTGTTTTGAAGTTCTCCTCACAAGTTTTCACTGTTTGTACACACAGTACAGAGAGGGTTGTCTCGCGTATAACTCTATAGTGGAGACTAAATCTCCCTGCACGGACTTGCCCATAAATGTCACATCTTTATATAAGGGATTAGTTGTATATTTCAGGCAATACACATCACTACTATTCCACAGTAAACATTACAATGTCAGTTCCATACAACTGTGTGTGTGTGTGTGTGTGTGTGTGTGTGTGTGTGTGTGTGTGTGTGTGTGTATGCGTGTGTGCGCGTGCGTGCGTATGAGTGCGTGCATTGGTAATTTTGCTTGATTTAAAATATTAATCGTGCAAATATGATATTCTGTTTATTTGCAAAGGTTATTAATTTTAAGTATATTCTTAATCACTGCTATCTTCTGCATTGCTATCCCATTTAAACATTAATCATAAATGTCATTCTGTTACTACGTAGTATTATCCAGAAAAAGACATTTCACCAAAATGTAATTGAACATAATAATCTTTGGTCATCTACGTCTGTAAAGCAATTTCCTGAGATTTAATGTTCCATTCCTATGTGAACAGTTGAATTAGAAACATTTACTTTTTCTTATTGTTCCAAATTTATATTCATCAGTAAAATACATTGTTTGATGGCAGTCAGCTAGACCTCTGTAAATTTCAGGTGAATGACCAGGCCTAGAGAAATTATTCCTCATTATATTGCCTGTGTGTAAGGATCAACGTTTCTCACTCAGCCATTGTCTGTTACTGCAATGTAAGGCTACCGCGTCATCACACACTTTGTGCGGGAGTGATTCAAATTTCTATGTCTGTCATTAACTGAGACCGTAATAGGCTGCATCATCATCACAATCTTTACGCCTGTCGTCGAGTAGTACGCTTCCTCGTCATCACAACCTTTGTGCAGGGATTCACGTCTATAGCCCTTCTTGGGTTTGCGACAGTAGTACGCTGCCTCGTCATCATAGCTTTTGCACAGGGATTCAAGTCTACACATATCTTCATCTATTGTGAAACGCAGCATCATGCTGCCTCATCACGTGTTCATGAATCCAAGTACAATCCAACCAATCACTGACTGTAATGCAAGGATGTCAACGTCGCACGATGAACGTCGCAAAGTCACGCATTCAAGAGGTCAGTTTTATCTGCCTCCTTCGCGCGTACTGTCTTTGTGTAAGTAAAGGGGTCGTGTTCGAACCTTAGTGTTCGTGTTCATGAACTCTCTCTACAGACTAAAGGAAGTAATTCGATATTTAGGGTCGAGATTGTGTATAGAGTGTGATACCGATAACAGGGCTGTTTTAATGTGTTCCTTTCTAACATCTTTAAGGACATGGTGTGTGTTGAATAACACTGCTAACATTATATTTTATCATTTGATACTGTTGTACCTTGAAGTTTCTTACTTGTTGAAAAAATAGTTGCTGTGTCTACATTTTATTCATTGTGTCCTTAAGTCTAATTTATTTGATGTTTTTACTTATTTGCTTATATGACTACGTTTTATGTTTGAGTTTTGGAAGTCGAATTGACAATAGCTGAAGTAAAAGTCACAATAGAATACCATTACCACATACGAAATGTCTTTTTCAGCATCTCTAGATAATTTGTTTGTTTATGTATGGAAACCATAAATGGCGATAAACAACGCTGAAAGCATAGTGTCATTCTATGACTGAAAGAGACAGCAAGGGCTTAGCGTGTGTGTGACTCGCTGGGTTTTGAGCCGATAATTCTGCGTGGCTCGTCAAACTCAGTTGTGGAAGGCGGATAAATGATTCCCTGGCTTCAGGAATCTGGAAGACGCTGGGGCGCTATGCGCGGCTTTTGAAACCTAGGAGACGGCTGGAACTCTCTGTAGGACCAAAGTTTCGCTTCCTGCATCACTTTCCGAACCAAACGTTATGACAGTTAAAGTATGCACAGTGTCGGAATAAAGTCATCATGGTTGAGTGTATGTTGGGGGGGGGGGGGAAGGGAGGAGTTAGAAAACCTCTGTAGTGTCAATTAAACTTATTTGTCTGGCATACCAACATTGGAGTTTTCAATAACAAAAAAACCAGTCCACTTCATATACATATTTTCATATTATAGTGTATTAAATTAAAGGGTGACAAAGAGAGTGATGAAAGAGAGAGAGAGAGAGAGAGAGAGAGAGAGAGAGAGAGAGAGAGAGAGATAAAGGGAGACAGAGAGAGTGAAATAAGGGACAGAGATGAAGAAAAGAGAAAGAGAGAAAAGAAAATGTAATGAAAGATAGACTGGAAGAGACAAAGAAAGAGATACAGGGAAGACAAAAGAAAGAAAGCTGGGAGACAAAAGAAAGAAAGCCAGGAGACAAAAGGAAGAAAGCCGGGAGACATAAGAAAGAAAGATGGGAGACAAAAGAAAGGAAGCCGGGAGACAAAAGGAAGAAAGCCGGGAGACATAAGAAAGAAAGCTGGGAGACAAAAAAAAGAAAGCTGGGAGACAAAAGAAAGAAAGCCGGGAGACATAAGAAAGAAAGCTGGGAGACAAAAAAAAGAAAGCTGGGAGACAAAAGAAAGAAAGCCGGGAGACAAAAGGAAGAAAGCCGGGAGACATAAGAAAGAAAGCTGGGAGACAAAAGAAAGGAAGCCGGGAGACATAAGAAAGAAAGCTGGGAGACAAAAGAAAGGAGACGGTAAACAAACAAAACGGCGAGAGTGGCGGAGCAAAGAAAGAAATGGGGTAATAAGAAAAGGAGAGCGTGGAAAGCAAACAAAACAAGAGTCGGGTGTGTGTAAAAAATGAGCGGAAAGAGACGGGATTCATAAATGGAAGCAGGACCAATGAAAGGACGTGTTACGATAAAGAGAAGAGAAAAAAAGGGAGATAAGAAGGAATGGAACGGGTGAAGAGAGGAAAGAACAAATGGCAGGAAAAAGATAACAATTATAGATAAGGAATGGCTAAATTAAATTATAAATAAAAGAAATAGTACATAAATCATTCTATTTTCTTAGTCGACAAGAAAAAGGCACTTGTATGTTTAATTTGCATCTCTTCAATAAACACTAAAACAAAAACTAAAGCAGCAAAACAAAATACCTCTGGACGATAGGAAATTTGTCAGCATTTGTGTTCTTGCTAACAGATTATGCCGACGTTAATCATCTAGTTTTATGTCGCAAAGAACAAAGACTACAGCTTTTCCTAAATAACAAACGGGTCAGCCAACCCCCCCCCCTCGATAAATGGGGTTATTGACTAACTACACTTTGGAAGAAGTCTAATGTACTAGATTTATGAAACGAGACAAATGAAGTATTTTTATATAAAAGAGTTTGGGGAAAATGAATTTCGTTGTAATTTATTTTAATTTTGTTTCGTTTAATACTGTAGCAATTGCATTGTTTAAACTGATGCACCACAGAAAAAGTCAAAAAAGAAAAACCCCAAACTTTTGCCATGAGATTTTATTCGTGTAAATTTTTCAACTTTCAACTCACAAATAATCGATTTTTCTTTCCTCTCATTTAATGCTTTTATTTCTTAATTTTTTTATTTACACTTGTTTGCGTGAGTTAGGAGATTACTGGATTTATTTTTTTAAATATTCAATATATTTTTGTTTATTTTAAAAGTTTTTCAGTTTAAAAGATTCTTACTTTGATATAAAAATGCACGCAAGACTAAAACTTTCTGATGAACATCTAAGGCGACTATACTTTTGTCAATTCTTCGAGAACAACCAAAAAAACAACTTTCCTCTCCACCTTTTCCCCTCCGAACATCAACGTCGAAGATTCATTATCGTCTGCTCGTTATGAAGGAAACTTGTACCACTGAAATCGCGAGTTATTTTTAGTACTTTTTGTGGCTGTTTGTGGCGTGACTGTTTTGTTTCATTTCTGGCGCGTGTGACACTTTCCTTGCGTTTCTTATGAAGACCACACTCGTTCTTGTGGTTTATGTGACGTGTACAAATCTTGCATGGGGTACTGTGACCTGTTTATATGTGCCTTGAAGGATTTGCGAGCACTACTTAAAATGTAGAGTATATTAAGTGTTCGTAAAGTGAGAGATTTGCATCTGACACTTACAGTAAGTCTGTAACGACATCAACATAAGGCAAAGTATGTGTACAGGGAATGATTTGCACAGTACACGTAAGACTAGAAGTGCCTAGACATCTGACACTTGCAGTAAGTCTGTAATGACATCAACATAAGGCAAAGTATGTGTACAGGGAATGATTTGCACAGTACACGTAAGACTAGAAGTGCCTAGACATTAGAAAGAGATTACATGTATTTATATGGAATGAATTACATCCGATATTTAACAAATAAAACCAAAAGTATACGTATACATAAGACAGACCTTAACATTTTCCACTTAAATGCTTTCGGCTGAAAGCGTTCTTCAGAAGGAAGAAGCGCTTAACTGAATACAGAAAGAATGATTGGCATAAAATACTTGAATAGAACAACGTATACATGAGACACATCTTAAAATGCATGTAGAGAGACTAATCTGCATACAACACTTAAATAAAACCGTATACATGAGACAGATCTTAAAGTGCATTTAGAAAGACTACTCTGCATACAACACTTAAATAAAATAACGTATACAAGAGACATATCTTAAAGTGCATGTAGAGAGACTTATCTGGTACGGCACTTAGAATAAAACAATTAAGTAAATAGACATAACACCAAACATTAAAAGTGTGTAGAGGGACTCATTTGCAAACGGCAGTTGCATTAAAAGTATCTACATATGGACCATTTCGGAGACTTAAGCATGCGGGTGACCTTTCCCGTCAAGGAGATTTGGTTACTTCCGGTTCATTTGTTGACGTTATGCAAAAATCACATTTAACTTTACTGTACACTGACAATGTCCCGACTTACAGCACATAATTTCATAGAAAATGTCGTGTTCCTGATTGTGTTGTTGTAAGCTTCAAGTATCCAACTTCATCATTTCATACATTACCCAAGGATGAACAACTGAGAAAACAATGAATTATAAAATATACGTAAGCAACATATTTTACAGTTCATAGAAATGTAAGTTGTAACCTAATTAATAAATTATATAATTTAAAGAGTAATTTGTTCCTTATTATATTATACAATTTTCAAAGACTTTAAAATGCATTTTGGAAAACTAGAAAGTATCATGTTCTCTTCCATATTATTTCACTAATTAACTGTATGTTAGTAAATAAATATTTGTGGCGCGTCGCCCATTTTCCTTAATTCTTGTGAAATATTACACGACTTTTTATATACAATAAAGCACATTTTAAGAATAGATAGATAGATAGACAGACAGACAGACAGACAGATAGATAGATAGATAGATAGATAGATAGATAGATAGATAATATGGTGTAAAGTAGGTGTCATATTGATCTAATAATGAGTTGTATCAAATCTAAGTGAATAGAATAGAAACTTTCTTCAACAAAATAACTTTCAATCCTTCCCCATTGGATGAATTTGTTATGAACAAGTGTGAGACTATTAGTCAGAAAAACTACTCATTCAGTTAGAACTGGTTTGGACTGCATCAGCAATTTTCTAGCACATTATCCACCTGAAATGTTTACTTCCACTTTGACACTTACAAAAAAATATCACCATAGGGAGTGTCCAAGGTCGGGTCACGTTGACATTGGCAACAAAGATATAATTATCAAGTATAGAAATAGGGGATTGGCAAATTTATTCCACCACACATGTATTTTGTATTAATTTGTTGTAACTAAAAATGTCAAACTTTTCAATATTCCAATTACTGTAGGGAGAATAAATTTATAAATTGTGATTTTTACAAACTGAACAATTTTATTAACTGGAGTACACTTTCTTATACTGTACAGCTTTGATTTTAGTACGATGTAATGTTACCAAAGTCAACAGTCTGTCTATTAATTTCTGCACAATATTTCGGGTGGCAGATCCACATTTCTTGCTATTGTCGATCTTGTTTTAACAAAGGTCATCATTGCCAGTAAAGAAATATATATTGTACTGAATAAATGGCAACAATTTAAAAATTATTAATTTGCAGGATGTTGTTTCCTATTCAACTTTTTAGTACAGTGTAAGTTCCTGTCTCTCTTTCACATGCTACTGTACAATATGTGTTGAAATTGATGAACAGAAGTTAGAGTGCAGGAATGTGTATCAAATAGCTAGTATGAAATATTTTTGCAGATGTGTTTTAACGATCATATTTGAAAACATTATTTTGTGTCTCTTTGCAGTCCATTCATAGACGTTGAAAATTATGCTAAGGTAGCAGGCTTGCCTTGCGTTTCTGCAACAATTGTTGCCTTGGCCCTTCACAAAGAATAAGACAACAATTGGTGCCTTGGCCCTTCACAACAGAATAAGACAACAATTGATGCCTTGGCCCTTCACAACAGAATAAGATAACAATTGATGCCTTGGCCCTTCACAACAGAATAAGACAACAATTGATGCCTTGGCCCTTCACAACAGAATAAGACAACAATTGATGCCTTAGCCCTTCACAACAGAATAAGACATTTGGAGAAAGAAACAAAAAAATAACTGGCAGAAGAGTTGCATCGTTTCCGACTTCAAGTTTGTAGACTAGAAACTTTGTGGACATTACAGAGATATGGTACAGAAAGATACTTTTCGGATGACAAAATCCAATAGTATACAGGTTTTCCAAAATACATTACGCTCAAAGTATTCTATGATTATCTTGAGCCAGGTGCTAAAATAGTGTACCAGCATCTTAAGGAACTTTAGCAGACAAAATCTACAGGACAGCTGGTAGCTAATAGATGAATTATTTATGCTTCTGGTTCGTTCGAGATTAGGAAGTCAAATCATTGACCTTGCACATTGGTTAAATATTAGTCCTTCTGCCAGCAACAAAATTAGCAGCTGGACAAATTTTCTGTATACTGTGCTTGGATGTATGAATGTTTGGCTTACAAGAGGAGAGATTAATGATTATATGCCTGATGAATTCAAAACAAAATAGTCTGCCACTAGAGTAATTGTAGATTGTACTGAGTTGCAAACTTAAAGTTCTCCTTCTTAGGAACACTCAATTGTTTCCTAACTACAAGAGTCACACCAAACTCAAATCTATAATTGGAAATTCTCCGCATGGGTCTATTACATTTGTTTCAAACTTGTTCACAGGAAATATGGCTGATTCAGAAATTACACAGTTTTCAGAACTTCTTGACTTACTGGAACCTGGAGACTATCATGAGTGACAATGGTTTTACTGTCAATAACCTTTACCAAGAAAGGGATATTGTTTTAAATACACTACATTTTTATCTAATTGCACTCAGTTTTCATAAGATGAGGTAAGATTGAATCAGCAAATATGTTCACTATGTGTTCACATAGAAAGAGCTATCTATCTGACGAATGAAAGAGAATACACTATTTAAAGGAGAAATACCATTAACAACGTGTGGCAACATTTAAAGGAGAAATACCATTAACAACGTGTGGCAGCATTTAAAGGAGAAATACCATTAACAACATGTGGCAACATTTAAAGGAGAAATACCATTAACAACGTGTGGCAACATTGAAAGGAGAAATACCATTAACAACGTGTGGCAGCATTTAAAGGAGAAATACCATTAACAATGTGTGGCAGCATTTAAAGGTTTTTGTTTCTGCTAATTTTTGTGTGCTAATAACTTAAATAGCATCTAGTAACACTTTGCACGTACATATAACTTTTGTCATTCGATATTACGTATTCGGATCCCCTAGTTATTTTAATCACGATAGTGTGCTACGGAGCTGTTGGGCCTTCCGTAAAATTCCGTAAAATTTCGTGCTTTTCTATAATGCTTAAAGAATATACTTTCGGTAAAGATTTTGCGCACGACACTTAGGACATGAGGCTGAAGTAAACACGACACTTGAAATAAACACTCGTACGGGCTTGTTCGACCTCAACACATAAAGTCATTAGCAATATCCACCTTAGCACAAAAATACCCCACGCATGTCAACATATTCCGGCTCAGTTGTCACGAAAGTGCTTTCGTCGATGTCATGTTTTACTCCGTTAATCTGCTTCCAGAGGTCGCTAATTTCCAGACCTGGCACGAGGTACAGCGCTGTGCAGAGATTGAGAGAACCAGAATGAAGGATCGTGGATAGAAGAAATAAAAAGCAATGATAAATGGAATCCGTGAATTATATGCGAACACGGCACATAGGGTCTCAATACACAAAGACAGAATAAAAAAGAATAAATTATCGATGAAAGCTCTGTGCAAAACCTGCTTTTATAACTTAGTAACACTGTCGTCACATTCTCAACACTTTCAGGATTGCTGTTCCTGTTTTCTAGTCCCGTGATTATAGGCTAGCAGAGCAGTTGTCTCCTCTTTACTAATAGTATAATTATTTCCTCTTTTTGTTTTGCAGAACTATTGTGTCCTCTTAACTAGCAGAGCAGTTGTCTCCTCTTAACCTAAAGTATAATTATTTCCTCTTTTTTTATCAGAACGATTGTCTCTGCTTTACTAATAGAACGATTGTCTCCTCTTAACTAACAGTATAATTATCTCCTCTTTTTTAGCAGAAAGATTGTCTCCTCTTAACTAGCAGAGTAGTTGTCTCCTCTTAACTAACAGTATAATTATCTCGTCTCTTTTAGCAGAACGATTTTCTCTGCTTTACTAACAGAACGATTGTCTCCTCTCAACTCACAATATAATTAACTCCTAATTTATTAACAAAATGATTGTCTCTGCCTTACTAGCAGAACGATTGTCTCTGCTTTACTAACAGAACGATTGTCTCCTCTTAACTAACAGTATAATGATCTTTTTTTTAGCACGATTGTCTCCTCTTAACTACCAGAGCAGGGGTCTCCTCTTAACTAACAGTATAATTATCTCCTCTTTATTAGCAGAACGATTGTCTTTGCTTTACTAACAGAACGATTGTCGTCTCTTAACTAACAGAGCAGTTGTCTCCTTTACTTCAGTTCAAAGAAATGCAAGGGTCCTTTTAAATCCGAATGCCTCATTTTACATTATTTTTTTTATTCTCCTTCTAATAATTTTTTCTCTTGTGACCTTTGGTGAACTGTTATTTTATTCGTATGTACAGTGATTATTCTTGTAATTAAATACCTGTAGCTCCTCCTTCTCTTCTGGACCAAAACATATCTATTTCTTACCATGTATTTCCAAAAGAAATGTAATTATATTTTCTAGATAATTTGTTGTTATTATTTTTAAATATTACTTGTAATTATTGATTTATACTATTCCCTACTTTTGCATCTGAGGCTAAAGTAAAAAGGTAGAAAAACAAACAAAAAACAGCAACAGAAATTTGCAAGCATTTTTTTCTTAAAAAAATGGAAAAAAGAGACAGCGCGCTGTTTATTGGCAGTCTCACATGCTTGTCTTTTTATCAGTGGATATCGCAATGCATAATATTTGTTTTGATATTTTTACGCGAATGCATGCGTTTTAATTTTTCCTGTACAATGAAGATACAAATACTCTCCCTTGATAGCCGAGACAAACAACTAACATGGCCAAGATCTTGGCATTTTCTTTGAACATTTGAATATTCATGAGCCGTTTTTAATATGCAAATGATGACTTTTTTACACCATTATAGAATTCGTTACGTTTTGTGGCTAGTGAGCTATAGCTCTGGTAACTGTTTTTAATTCAATATAACTATTTAAACATACAACACACATGAGAATCACACAAACGTTAACAATTCACATTGCAATGTATTATTTCAATAAGTGGTTCAATTATTCAAATTAGTAGAATTACGTATGGATTGGTGAAGGTTACCATTTAAAACAGATTAGTATGCATACCATACACAATGAGTTTGCTCACGACTCAAGAAAGCAAAAACTATATATGTCCATTAAAAGTTACAAATACACACATACACGCAGGCACGCACACATATACACACTCCTACTTATATATGCACACAATTAACAATGATTATTTCTACACGTCAATAGAAAAAATAAATAGTTTACGTGCGTACAGGGTGATGGATTTGAATACGATTCAAGACAATAAAATAAAACACTTACACACATTCACACACACACACACACACACACACACACACACACACACACACACACACACACACATACAAATATGCAATCTATCAATTCGCAATGCAATAACTAATGATTTTTCTAGGTTACAACCTTTCAGAATAAAAGATAACTGGTTGGTTATCTGCACATGGCAGGTACAGCAAAGTGTAAAAAGTAAGTGTTATGATAGTCTGCACATGACAGGAGTTGTAAATAAAATAAGTGTAATGATTGTCTGCACATGACAGGTACAGAAAAGTGTAAAAAGTAAGTGTTATGATAGTCTGCACATGACAGGAGTTGTAAATAAAATAAGTGTAATGATTGTCTGCACATGACAGGTACAGCAAAGTGTAAAAAGTAAGTGCTACGATTGTCTGCATATGACAGGTACAGCAAAGTGTAAAAAATAAGTTTAATGATAATCTGCACATGATAAGGAGTTGTAAAAATAGATGTAATGATTGTCTGCACATGATAAGGAGTTGTAAAAATAGATGTAATGATTGTCTGCACATGATAAGGAGTTGTAAAAATAGATGTAATGATTGTCTGCACATGATAAGGAGTTGTAAAAATAGATGTAATGATTGTCTACGCGTGACGTGTAAGGCAAGGAGATTTAAATGCAAGCAGAGCAAAGAATGAATGCAAGAAATTTAGATAACACAATAGATATGAGACGCATGGTTTGTCAAAAAGGATATACAAATCTTCACTTAAAATAAACAATAATTGCTTTGGATATTCATGACACAAATGTAGAAGCAAATGCGTAACTACACAGAATGTTTATTATTTATACTTGCAATCATGTATTTATGTTGCTACATGATATATTTCTTACTTACATATCGACAACCGCATCCGACAGGTTGCCATTGACTTATGAAGGAAGAAAAGTAATTTAAAATAGTTAACGTTCCAATGTGCTTTTTATTAATTCACGTGAATGCACATTGGACATGGAAAATTAATGATAAGGGAGAAATAATACCAGTGTTTTGTCTTAATGAGAGACAACTCTTGCTTCTCTTTGCAGCGAGCGTGACAGCTCCTGCTTTTAAAGACTGCGAGTAATAGCGAAAAGATAATGAAATTTACTAAGGGTTCGATACTGTCACTGGAGATTGTGATCCGGAATAGCAATAAGTGGGATGAAGATGCTGAGTGCAGAAAAGTAAAAATCGCACATGTCGAGATAGATAGATAGGTAGATAGATAGATAGATAGATAGATAGATAGATAGATAGATAGATAGATAGATAGATAGATAGATAGATAGATAGATAGATAGATAGATAGATAGATAGATAGATAGATAGATAGATAGATAGACAGACAGACAAACAGACAGATAGATAGATAGATAGATAGATAGATAGATAGATAGATAGATAGATGGATGGATGGATGGATGGATGGATGGATAGATAGATGGATGGAGGGAGGGAGGGAGAGAGAGGGAGGGAGAGAGAGGGAGGGAGGCAGGTGTAGATATGGATAAAATAACTGCATTTCAGATCAGCCGGATCAATGCTGATCTTCTTAATCTACAATACTTCATCGAAACTGTATCATCTTTCCATTCAAAACTACTTATTTATGTATTCGATAATGAGAAATCTCCTGCTAATTGAACCTAACGATCTCACTTTAAGTAATTTGACTCTAGTCCCCACCCACTAAGAATCAAACATATAGCCGACGAATAAAGCAGAATTATGTGCAGAAAAATAATTACCAACAATTATTTTCAACAAATAAAATTAATTACAGATATAATGAATAACACTGGATAACTGGGAGGGGGGGTAAGGGGAATAAACTGAATAACTGGGGTTTTCCCCCTTAAACGGACAAAAATCGCTGACGCTTGTGCACTGACCCTTTGCACCAGGTGGATAAAAATAGAAAATTAATCTCGAAAAGAAACTTCATATTACAAAAATGCCTTAATGTTTTTCTTTTTTTTAAAAAAAATAGCTATTTCACTCTCCCTTAGAGGTTCCAAGAAAAATAATAATACAGATTCTTTGAGTCACATGGGAATTTGTGGAATTGAAACAGAGAAAAGCACCAAACAACTTGACCTAACGAAGCTCAGGCGTTGAAGTTGCCTCAGGTCGGGCTAGAGAGGTAGCTCGCTTGGGCAAAATTCTTTACCGTCTCGGTCGAGTAAACACGCTTCAACGTAGGACACTCCATCGCAATAGGCATGGAAGTATCTACGGTTCCCCGAAACACTCATAAATGGACTTCCAGTAGATTCATATCAACCTCTCACTTTACATCCCAGTGATGTTAACAAAGACGAGAATGAACGCTGAAAGGACTTGGAGAAAAATTAGTTAATAGGTGTGTGTGTGTTTGTGGGTGTGTGTGTTTGTGTGTGTGTGTGTGTGTGTGTGTGTGTGTGTGAGTGTGTGAGTGTGTGAGTGTGTGTGTGTTTGTGTGTGTGCGCGAGCATGTGCACTTGTATGTATATGTGTGCGTGATTATTAACAAGGCAACAGATCTCTTGTACAGCACTTTTTGTTCATGTTGAATCTATCACATGCATTGATCATTCAAAGTGTTCACAAAATGATATATTAAACGCGCTGCTTTTAAAAATTAGGATGCCAGTAGATTAGATTAAAAATAAAGTATGTTCTAATCTCTGTCTCACTAGAGTAGGGTGTGCCTTTGATCTCACACACAAATTTCAAATTATGACAAGTGATGTTGAGTCAGAAAAATCTTAGTCATGTGTATTTTGCCAGCTTTTACAAAATAACGTTTTGTAAATTAATAAGAGAGACCTGGATAATTTGTAAATAAAGCAATTGTTTGGATGCGATCTTTCAGTCTGCTCTTTGTCATACACATTTAGAGACAACTCCAACTGACCCATTTTGAAATACATTCTGCGTGTAGCTTATTTATGAAAACTTTCACGTTTTTGTATGAGATTAAATCAGAATAAAGAAATAAATTATCAAGAGCTATGTTAGATTGGCTATTTAAGTATAAAAGTACTTTCTGCTGTCTAAATACTAATAAAATGTAAAATAATCATAACACAAGCAATGATAATGATATATTTCACGCGACCATTTTCTTTCTTTTTTGTATCACGATGCTTTACCATATTTAGCTGTCAAAACCCTGTCAAAACTAAACTATTAATTATTCACAGTACATCTTTTTGAAATGGTCAGTGAGCTTTAACGATGATAGCCACAAGTTGCCATGATTAGCCGTTCCTGAGACAGTTGTCCACTTGTCGAAATGATCAGCTGTCACTGACACAGTTGTCTGTTAGTCGACATGATCAGCTTTTAGTGACATAGTTGTCGATTAGTAGAAATGATCAATTGTCACTGATACAATTGTCCTATAGTCGACATGATCAGCTTTTACTGACATAGTTGTCGATTAGTAGAAATGATCAATTGTCACTGATACAATTGTCCTATAGTCGACTTAATCAGCTGTCACTGAGACAGTTCTCCACTAGGCGAAATGATCAGCTGTCACTGACACAGTTGTATACTAGTCTACATGATCAGTTGTTATTGCTGTTTCTGTGACAGTTGTCCACCAGTCGACATGATCAAGTGTTACTGCTGTTTCTGTGACAGTTGTCCACCAGTCGACATGATCAAGTGTTACTGCTGTTTCTGTGACAGTTGTCCACCAGTCGACATGATCAAGTGTTACTGCTGTTTCTGAGACAGTTGTCCACTAATCGACATGATCATCTGTCACTGGAGCAGTTGTCTTTTAGTCGAAAGGATTAGCTGTTACTGATGTTACTGAGACTGTTGTCCACTAGTCACCATGACAGCAGTTACTGAGAATATCTAAATTGCATGCATCTGAGTTCTCGTCCCTTCAATAAGTTAACACGATGAAGACTATTTCTGTTTTACAACACTATTGTCTGAGGCGTTTATTTTAGTAATGCCATAAACAGCTCGACATGTCAGTAGTTTGTTTCCTTTACAGTCGTAGTCATCCGTTGATTCCCTCCAACCCGCAATATCATAATTATTTTTTTTATTCGCCGTGAGATGTGTTGCAGGTGGCTGTTAGTCATGCAGACAAAGTTCGTTGAAATAAGATCAGAGAAGACAAGACAACCGTTTTTATTATCTCCCTTTTTAACACCCTTCTGGTTAATACAAACGGACTGATATATGATCACGATGATTAAGATGAAGATGACAATGCCGCGTCTGATATATTGGCATTTTATTACTTTATGACTTTTTCATATGTCCGAGAAACCAGTGCATAAGCAATAAACAAGCGTCTGCAGAGACTTCAGTTTTGGAAAGACAGAAAAACAAGTTATAGTATTAGTGCAAGAAAACTTAAATAAGGAAACAAATATTTAATTATGGGTTCGTTTGTCTATGTTTTCTTTGTACCCGATTTTCAACATTCTAGGAATTCTTAATGCACCCGCTGTTATGTTGAATTGGCACATCCGATGGCTCAGACACAAACTCCTCCATGGCTACTCCATGATTACTCGTAATCCATTCTACAGATTGGAATCGAACTCTGCCCCCTCCCCCCCCAAACGATTATCTGGTGCCCAGTTATGGCGCCAGTACCAGTCACTGTGGACAGCGTGCAAGCATCGTCATCCGCCCAAATTCCATGCATCTGTAAGGATATCGGTTACTTTTGTTTTAAAACAGCCTGAGGCCATAACAGTGCATAGACCATCTGTGACCTGTACACCTTGTTACTGGCTATGATTAATTATTAATATTATTAATCATCCATAACTAATTACAAGTGATGGAGAAATCTGTATTAATAATTCTCCCACTTGGTGGATTATATGGGTGTAGTAAAGGTCTTTTCTCTTCCACAACAATAAGAGAGACGTTTTAATATCACACAATATTTTCGAGGGTAGAAGCTTCTTGCTAAAGGAGTAAGAAATCCTTCTTTAATTGTACTTAATGAGCTCCTATCCACTCACTGTCACTCCAACATATAGTTTACTAATATATGCAAGAATGTTAATAATTTAACAATAAATTAATTAAGTCAACAACCAAATATACATAAGACAAATACAATGTAAAGGTTATCTGACATTAATATTCCATTAAATAACGTTTAGATTGTTTCGATATTTATCCAGTCTTGTATTCTAACTTATAATTTGGCAGCCAGATAAGTATCAACATAAATCACAGAGCTATTTTTTATCCTAGAAGAAATTGAGTTATACAGTGATATGATAATAGTTTGCACATAAACTGTTCAATGATGAAGCTGCTACGGACTTTTGTTTGCTTTTATAAAAATATCACAAGTTTATTGTTTATTGTTCATAATACAGTAGTCAATCTTCCATTGCTCTGCTAGGCACTTTGTAGAATGTTCCAACACTGTAGATCCCTCAAGACTAATCTAGGCACACGTTCACAGTATTAGCTTCTCGAGTGAACAATCACAATAACGAACTTCTAGCACTCCTTTTGCTAGAATGTTCCAAAGTGGGGTTGGACACACTTGCCAATGCACACAAATATGGTCAGTGAATCGTCACAACTGCCAAACTCTGGGATGGAAACTTCTTGAATCCACCAAATGCATACAAAGAAGAAAGGGAGAAAAGGTTTGCTCCTTTCTGAAACATCATATAAGAGAGCAACACTAAGTTCTAAGTTTAATCATCTCTATTCTCCATTCTTTCTTATGATCATTCTCAACTTACAATTCCTGAAACAGTATTTATTGGCCTGATACATCCATGCAACATACTAATTATGACATAATTAATTATGAATGTGCAGCATAATAATTATGAAATAATCAATTATGAATGTGCAACATAATAAATATGACATAATTATGAACATGTTCCTGCCGGAAACATTGTCATATGTTTAACATACTGCATACAAGTATTATAATTCACAGTTGTAAAAATAATCATCTGTTTACATAATACATCTTTACATCAAATTAACAAATATAATATATCAAAACAAAGTGTATGAAATATGTCTAAGTCCATTATTTCTCACTCAATCAGTTAACTCAATATTAAGCTAACAATCACCTTTTCATGACTAGACTTCAGTTGTGTCAAAATCAAATTTAGATTAGAATATAGAACTGATTATAATATAGAATTTTATGAAACAGATAAGTTTTGGTCTCTACCCACTGGCTAATTCGTCATTTGTAAACCTTAAACTATTGGAGAGCAAAAATTACTCACCACAATGGACTGGTTTAGATTACACCAGCAAGTTCTAGCATATTCTTTAACTGAGTTGTTATTTGACTCTTGTACTTAAAAAATACTTTAGTGTGCACTACCAAAAGGTCATGTCACGTTGACATTTAACAATTTAAATAATAATTAAGTTTATAAATAGAAACAGGCACATTTACTCCACCACACCATTGACTTACTGATAATTGTTTGTGTCCAGGTGACGCAATGGCTTTGGCTGGCAGACGAGATGAAGAGTTTAGCATGTACAACTTGTAAGAAACAGGAATTAAGTAAACGATTCTTTTTTAAAATGAAGACATGAAATATCCTGCTGCCAGAAGTGAAGCAACAAGTTCGGGCAGGACACGCTAAATATTTCAATAAGTCTGTTCGTTTTTTTTTTTTGGTCTGTAATTTTTTTTAATATGTGAGCAAATTGTTTCATGCACTGAGATAAAATAGCCATACAAGATTTTAAAAAATAGTTAAAAAACGCCTCACGAGACCCTATGTAGAAGATAAACTACCCCTAAAGAAATACATGTATTAATAAAATATTAAAATAATGTAAAATATTTACATCTTTAACATGCCAACAAGTTTTATTCGTTCGGGGTCTGAGCGACAGCATCATCCTTCGGGAACCCTTTCATGCACACCACAGTACGTGCAGTTTTGCACGATAAGTGCAGGACACCGCCTTGTTTTTTTTCTTTGACAAGCTTCCATGTTTTAGCTTCTGAAATGCGATACATGCCTTTTTGAGGCTTGCCGGACTCGAACAAACTCGTACGATATGTGCACTCTAGCGACGGGGTGCGTGCCAGTTGAATTTAACTACCGAGTTTACCTGCCTGCACCTGGGAACTAGGTTTCAACAGCGTGTTTGAGCTCAAATACATAATAACATCTTTCTGTCTGTTATCACTATGCTTATTAGTTGGTATACTGCTGGGTTTCTGTTAGGTTGATTTAGCACGCCTGTTACTAATATATTTATTCAATAGGCCTACTTTGTTTAATAATTTCAATTATTTAATACAATTATTGCTATGTGCTACTTTGTTTTACGTACTATATATTTAATTAATGGGTCAGTCGCTTGTTACTTTATGCTTATTAGTAGGCCTACTGTTTATAAATAATTGTTATGTTTATTAGTAGGCTTACTGTTTATTAATTATTATGTTTATTAGTAGGCCTATTGTTTACTAATTATTGTTATGTTTATTAGTAGGCCTACTGTTTATTAATTGTTGTTATGTTTATTAGTAGGCCTACTGTTTATTAATTATTGTTATTTTTATTAGTAGCCTACTGCATGATACTGTTATATTTATTAGTTGACCTTATGTTTGTGTGACACCAACGCCAATTAGTTAATGGATATTATTATTATTAATTAATTAATCATTCAAACTAATTACAAGTGATGAGAATCTTAATTTATTTTATTAATGGTCCTCCAGAAGATACCACTCGTCTCTCTCACTTGGCGGATATGCGGGCACTGTAACCGTTTTCTTTCTTCCACACCATTAAAGACGAACATTTACCGTCACACAATATTTCCGTAGGGGGAAAACCTTTTACTAAAGGAGAAGAAAAAATCCATCTTTAATCTATATTTAGCGAGCCCCCATGCACCCACTTTCTTCTCCAAAATAAGGTTATCAATATATGTAAGAAGATCAATAAAAGTATTAAATCACCAATCAACTATACATAATGACAAATACAATAAAATAGATTATTTGACATCAATATTTCCATGAAACCATGTTCGAATAATTTCTATAAAACATAATCCTTTATCAAAAAATACAATTCAACAATTCAATACAAATCACAGATAGTTATTTTCAGAGAATATAAATGGAGTTCCTAGAGATGAGTGATAATAGTTTATAATATAACCTGAATTAACCACTCTCTCAACAGTCTTTCTCTTGCTCTTGCAACAATGTCACAGGTTTATTGTCCGCTATTATTACATCAATTAAATGTGTTTTACTTCACACGTTGAAAACACTGTTCTGCTTCATTTTCTCTCAAGCTAAACCTGTGCCCTTCATTTTGTCATGTCAACTCCTTCAAGCAGAATAATAATTGTAGCAATTTATATTAAATTCACTGTACCAGAAATTGCCCGATGTTATCGGCATACATAACCATGCTACATGAAAGTAGTGTATTCCTTTACACTTACACACACTGTGACAGATGATTCATGCATCTCACAGTGGTTTACAATCAGTCAACCAGTAGATTCAAATAACATGAGAAAGTAGAAAATCAAAAAGTGGAAAAGACTGCTTGCCCTCAAAATTATAATCAAGAAGTAATGCTAAATTTCAGTTTATCACTTTATAACTCCATTCTTTCTTACATTCCAGTCTCAACTTACAATTTCTTGCAACAGTAAATTTTAGCCTGATATAAGCACATAGCATAATAAATACAGCATATCAAAACAATATCAAGTGATTGGTATACAATAGATGAGCAGCTTAATTCAAATATTTGTAGAAATAATAGTCCACTCACATAATACAGCTTTACAAAACACACAAGTATAAAATAGTTATTGCAAAAATGCATAAAATATTTCTAAGTCAATTTTCTCTCAACCAATCAGTTAACTCGCCCTTAAGCTAATGGTTACTTTTCAAGACCAGACTTCTTTGCCACTTCAAATTCAAAGTGATCAGACAATAGATTTCTCTACAGAGGGTAAACTCTTAGATCTCAGCCCATTTGCTGGTCTCGATCTCGTAAATCATAACCATTGGATAATAAAAACTACTCACCCAGTTGGGATGGTTTGCATTACATCAGAAATTTCTGTCATATTCTCAACTCGGGTGTTTAATTCAAATCAGACACTTTCAAAATTACCATTTTAAGAAATGCCCAAGATAGGGTCACTTTGACAATTTAATAGTGTATACAACAATTAATTTTAAAATAGGGATGGGCAAATTTACTCCACCACAGTTTGTAACTGTTTATTGGTAGGTCTACTGTTTATTAATGTTGTTATATTTATTAGTAGGCTTACTGTTTATTATTACAATGTTTATTACTAGGCCTACCATTTGTTACTATTATATTTTTCAGGGTTGGCAAAGTTTGTTAGTGTTATGTGTATTAATAGATTGGCGTGCGGGGATAGATATTATTGTTAATTAATAAAGTCAGTAATTTATTTAACATTGTGGCACTCGTCTCACCACATATTTAGTGTTTAGTCAGATATTCTTTAGTTTTCACTAGAGCACTTTAGAACTGCTCATACAAATAGGCATTCTACTACGTCATCGTTGTTATTATTAGTTTTATCTTGCTACTCTCCCTTATCCTAGATGTCCTTCAGCATTTAATTCACGAGATTTCGAGACGGTACTTTCTTGTTAATTTCTTTAATTTCTTGTTAAAGTACAAATACATACAATGATAGGTTCTATGTCTAACTGTAACTTTTTCTCTAAAAATAAACGTATATGAATTGAAACGTGACATGAATCAGAGCATGTCGTGATACGCAAAACTATGAAATTTTAGTTTCACCTATTAAAATAAAAATATTCAAATGGTTATCATAGATATCTAACTTAAAATCATAATAAAAGTAAGGTCTATAAATGAATAGCTTAAATGTCCAAGATTAATATTTCTCATAAAAAAGGTGAGTATAAAAGTGTTAATTTATTTGTCCAATTCTAGACGTGTCCATAAAAAGAAGGTGTATGAAAGTATATATATATATAAAATGTCCAGTTCTAGACTTGTCCATAAAAAGAAGGTGTATGAAAGAATATGTATATATATAAAAAATGTCTAGCTTTAACCTTTCCAGTCTAAGTAAATGCATAAAAGCGAAGAGGTTAAATTCCAAAGTTTCCCTTTTCTATGAACGTAAAAAAAAACAAACCCAGCTTCAATCTCTCACATCAAAATAAAAGTCTATGAACTGATATATGTTATTAAATTTCCTCTTATTTTATTTTCATATTCTCCCTGTAACATGTTGTTCATTACCAATGTGGTGCTTTTTCCCAGATACACCTAGCAGACCTGGCCTGCGCGTGAGACGGGTATTGCCGTTTTGTGACCGTAAAATTCTTTTGACATAACTGCGCAGAAGAGGTAGGCCAGAGCCAGGATGCTTGACCTCTCAGTCACTCTCGCTCCCATCGGTCCGCGCGCATGACAGGAAATTCAATGACGGAGTTCGCTGTGAGTCCATTGTACTCGAAGATTGGTGACGGGCAAAATTTAACACGACTTTTCAACCAAATAACACCACAAAAAGCCAAAAGAACCAAACGAAACTACACGAAGCCAAACGAACCAAACGAAGCCACATAAAGCCAAACGAACCAAACGAAACTACACGAAGAGAAACGAAGCCACACGAAGCCAATGAACCAAACGAGGCCACATGGAGCCAACGAACTAAACGAAACCACATTTAACCACACGAAGCCAAACGAACTAAAGGTTAAACTAACCACTGACCAAATGCAAACGAATCAAAGAAGTAAGCTAATGACCAAACGAATAAATCAAAACACAAGATACTAAAAAAAAAAAATTCAACTAACCCATAAAAAGGCATTGAAATTGATATATTTTTATGGCTATTGGCCAAAATAATATTACATGCAATAAATTTATAATTTACAAAATTCGTTTGAAAGGAGAAATTTGTTTGGTCAGTCGAATTCGTTTTGCTTTTGTTTTCGGTTTCGTTTGGATTAGTTTTGGGTGAAAAGCCGTTCCCGCAAAATTTAGACCGAGTTGCTGATGCCAACAACTGTGCATACGGGTCTCAGCAAACCAGAGCTTGAAATAAAAATATAGTGTATTAATTGCATTTTTCTTATTTTAAAAACTAATATAGAGAAATATAATTACAAGCATTGTCAACTTGATGAAAGGATTAAAAAAAATAATTCGGTTATAGGGGAGATTTCGGAAAGTATATGTGCCTTGAAAGAAAAACAAATGGATATTTTAAGTATGGTTAATTTGGTGGACAAACAAATGTATTTTAAGATCGGAAACGTTTCAGACAGACAAATACCGCGACTGTGCGCAAACTGGGTGAACTGGTCCGGGAATAATAAAGAACGGGTGAAGTAAAGTAGATAGGCAAACTGATATATCAAATAGATAGATAGATAGATAGATAGATAGATAGATAGATAGATAGATAGATAGATAGATAGATAGATAGATAGATAGATAGATAGATAGATAGATAGATAGATGAATGGATGGATGGATAGATAGATAGGTAGACAGATAGATAGATAGATAGATGGATGGATGGATAGGTGGATGGATGGATGGATAGATAGATAGATAGATAGATAGATAGATAGATAGATAGATAGATAGATAGATAGATAGATAGATAGATAGATAGATAGATAGATAGATAGATAGATAGATAGATATGTCTAGGCTTGCAACTAAAATGCCTGCTTTATAGAAATTAAATTTACCTCTAACGTGGGGATAGTTTAAATATTCTCCGGTCCTTCATTTTATGTCAACAATCTTAATCGAATACAACCTGTCCAATCTGAAAACAGCGTCATACCGTTCTTTACACAAGCTTAAGTGGTTTCCCTTCACCGGACCATCTGTGACATCATCGAACTAGGTGTTTTTCTTTTTGTTTTATTTTCTGAGTAGTTTCTGCCGTGATTGATGGCAAGATTCTGATCATCTCTCGTTAATGTAACTGCGGCATTTGACGCAATAGAGCGATCTACTGCTCCACCTTCTTCACCACCCACGTCCCGTCAAAGATATCGACGAAAGGTACAGCGACACGTTCCTTGCTCTGGCTGCAATATTCAGCTTGAGTTGTTGGTTTGTTTTTGCTTTTCTTTACTGGAACGTATTTTGGATCAAGTACACTTACATGCAAACTGCGCTGATTGTGTCAATCATTGAGAAAAAAAGTCATGTCCGCATTAACATTACTTCATGATCTCGTCCGTGTTCTATTTTTGGGATTCACTTGTGGGAGGTAATTTGACTTTGTTTAGGGGAAGGGGTTGTTAAATTCTCTTTGAACAACTTTAGCAGTCTTCAGACGACAGATATCTTCAGCGGTAGCTGCATCTATCCTTAGCCAATGACCACTCAAATGCGCTGACAAAATTGTCAAAACTACAACGACAGTATAGATTATATTACACGTCACAGCCACTGAGAAAAATAAATACAGGGGAAAAAATATTGGCCAGCCACATTAAGTCTTCACTGCCTGAAATATGCACTGCCTGTGATAAAAAAAAAATATTAGAGCATTTTGACTGCATTCATTTTTTTAAAAAAGAAATAATCAGACAAAAACAAGACAACGATGATGATGATGATGTGGTCATGACTAGGAGGGGTGTCTTGATCGACATAAAATGCTTCATGGACAAAAATAAGTCACTTGAAGGCAGAACCCCAACAAAGCTCTAAGGACAGCAATTGAGAATGCAAATGAAGTACTAAAACGTATCCCCACAAAAGATATCACAGAAACCAACAGTCTAATATACGCTACCGCAAAGGTAATTGAAAGATATATAAGGCCAGACACAGTACAAGCACAGAAACCATCAGTACCACCATGGAAGAAGAGAATAGAAAAGAAAATAGTGTGTACTAGAAAAGAAATAAGCCAAATGACAGCAGCTGCACAAAAAAAGGGAAAACTGAAGGCAAGATTGGTAAACAAATACCATCTCAACTATAGAAGCACTAAGACTGCAATAGAAGATGCAAAGCATATACTTCAAGGACTCAGTCACCGTCTGAAGAGATACACTGCAAGAGGTCAGCAATTCCAACAGAACAAAATATTCCGAACTGACCCTGGAAGACTATACCAAGAATTTAAAGGAAATTCCAGAACAGAACAACAAATACCAAACATTCATGATACCAAGACCTTCTGGGAAAACATTTGGAGCAATCCAAATACGCATAACACCTCCGCCAGATGGATTCAGGAACTGAAAAATGATCATAAAGAGACACCTGAACAATGCACCGTCACAATCAGTGAGAAAGACATTAAGAAGAAGGTACGAAAGATGGCAAACTGGAAAGCCCCAGGCCTAGATCAAGTACAAATATTCAGGCTGAAACATCTTATCTCCGTACATGGCAGACTTGGTGAACAACTGCAAGACATACTAAACAAATCAGGAACCCTACCAGCATGGATGGTAAAGGGAAAAACAAGTCTGATTATGAAAGATCCACAGAAAGGCACAACGCCAAACAACTATCGTCCAATCACATGCCTATCAACCATCTGGAAGTTACTATCAGGAATTATAGCTGACAAAATCATGACTCATCTTGAAACAAACAAATTTCTAACTAATGAACAAAAGGGTGCTAGACCAGGCAGAAGAGGAACGAAGGACCAATTGGCAATTGATAAGGCAATAGTTACTGACAGCAAGAAACGAAGAACAAATCTTGCAATGGCATGGATTGACTATCAAAAGGCCTATGACTCAGTCCCACATTCATGGATAATTGAAACATTAAAATTGTACAAAGTAGCGCCAGCAGTACAGAACCTAATTCAGGAGTCAATGAAAAACTGGAAAACCACTCTCACATGCAACAACACAAATATTGCAGACATAACAATAAACTGTGGAATCTTCCAGAAAACAGGGTTAGGATACAAAATGAAAGCAGGACAGGTCATCAACCATTTACTGTACATGGACGATCTCAAGCGGTACGGTAAAAATGAACGTGACATCACATCCTTGATCAATACTGTCAAGATCTGCAGTAAGGACATTAACATGAAATTCGGCCTTGAGAAATGGAAAAGGGATATAAGTATCTTGGGATACTACAGCATCAAGAAAATATGCAGAGAGAAGTGAAGTCCAAAGTTAAGAGAGAATATGAAAAACGTGTTAGACAAGTCCTGAAGTCCAAGATAAATGGGGCGAACAAAATACAAGCCCTTAATGCATACGCAATACCTATAGTAAGCTACACTGGAAATGTCATAGATTGGACAGCAAATGAAATAAATGAATTGGACAAAAAATAAGAAAACTACTCACAATACATAAAGCCTTACACCCCAAAGCAGACGTAGACAGGCTCTATGTATCTCGAAAAATGGGAGGCCGAGGTCTCAAGAAAATCAAACATGTCATTGAAAGAGAAGTCATTGGCCTTGTGGACTGCATATGGAATAACAACAAAGATGATCCACTGATAGAAGCAGTAAAGATGAGTGGACTATTCCAAACCCCAGAAACAGACAAAGAAACATGGAAGAAAACAACGAAGCAAGAACTAGCACATACCTGGAGCCAGAAACCTCTGCATGACCAGTATGTACGACAAGCCGACGAAATATCAACAAATCAATCAACGTACAAATGGTTGAAAGAGGCAGGTATAATAATAATAATAATAATAATAATAATAATAATAATAATAATAATAATAATAATAATAATAATAATAAAAATAATAATAATAACAAACCTTGGATCACAACCGACAGTCAAACAGAAGTCGTGGAAAGAGGCTGAATAATAATAATAATAATAACCAATAACCAAGATGGAGTTGTGTCACAATATGTCTGTGTATGTATGTAAGTGAGCACTTTATATCGTAATACTACTTTCGTCTACATTCCTTCAGGAAATAACAAGAACGACACACATTTCCTATTCACAAAGCATTAATAGGGAACGTTAACCTTTTTAAACCTACGCTTGAAATGCGATTGTTTTCTGTAACCACTTCTCTATGTTCTGCAAGAAATCGAAATATTCGTTTGTCGTTGATTTTAAGTTCATCTATTTAATGAATAGATATTGCCAATCATAAATGTTAGTTAGCAATAATTGATCCTTTTTGTGGAAAGTTTACGTATGTAGTCTAAAATTCATTATTACACAATTTCCTTAATTGATTACTGTATATTCCTATCACGTATTCTCTAGGGGGAGATAAAAATGCTTCGAATATGTATTGTTTTCATTTTTTCTAATCCCATTTCGCAATTTAATTCGAAGAATACGTTCCCTTGTGTCGATCTCCCGGGATGGTTAATTCCCTTCACAATGAGGGCTCTTTTTTTTAAATTTTTTAAAAAAATTTTTTTTAAATCTTTTTTTCTAACATTTGCACTTTTCAGCACTGTTCGGATCTCGCTGAAAACTGACCTCGGAAAAATCGAAAGTCGGTCCTTGATTAGTAAATGTCAAACTTTTTCGGAGCCACAGACTCGGAGTTTTGGCGTTGCTTCTAGAGGATCAGCATTTGATGCGATAATCTTCATAATTTGCATGCCGCCCGTCAGGCATTGCGCTGGGGAGAAAATGGTACTCTACTTCATTTCTATGGCAGCCAATTTAGAACTCTGTTAAGTTGTTCCCACTCTTACGTGACCCTCAGCCATGGAGTGAGAAAGAACACAAGACCGAGCAGGATGGAGGGATGCCAAGAATTGTGGATCCAGTGGTCCTACAAATCTGGACTCTAGTCAGGACCTACATGAAACTATATCATTTCTGTTTCACCATTAATGCTCATTTACTTTCCTTCTATTTAAAAATATATAAAATGCAAAGAATTTCCTTAGATTACAAATTCTCCGTACAACATTTCGTAAGAACCACGCCTACAGTGCCAGACGTTTGCTTGATATCACATGACTATTTCCATTCTCTTTGGGGAGGTTGTGTTCTCTCTATTCCTTGTGTTTGAAAGAAAACACGCGAAAACTAATGAAATAATGCAATAAAAAATAATTCAAGAAAAAATATACAACGACCGTTCAATATAAAAGCAATTTAATAATTATATTATCTCTCCTTAGCGAGAAGTGAAAATATGTCTGGAAAATATGTCCCGAAAACAGATCAAATAGAACTGATGCTAATGTTTTTAAAGTGGCCTGGAGTAAAAGAGAAAATAAAAGAAGAAATAAATGTGCCGCTAAGACTTTTGTGAATTTGTGTGTGTTTTTATATGTACGTTTATCTGTGTATGCGTGTTTTGTGTGTATGTGTGTGTGAATCTGCCAATTATTTCTGCAGGTTTGTTTAATCACAAACTTGTCGACACAGACCAGGCTACTCTATGGCAGGCGTTGCGTGTTTGCTCTCTAGCACGTGTTGTTAACAGCTTGTTTTTTTAGTTTGCTCTCTAGCACGTGTTGTTAACAGCTTGTTGTTTACTGTTTGCTCTCTAGCACGTGTTATTAACATCTTGTTTTTTTAGTTTGCTCTCTAGCACGTGTTATTAACATCTTGTTTTATTTACTGTTTGCTCTCTAGTACGTGTTATTAACATCTTGTTTTATTTACTGTTTGCTCTCTAGCACGTGTTGTTAACATCTTGTTTTATTTACTGTTTGCTCTCTAGTACGTGTTATTAACATCTTGTTTTATTTACTGTTTTCTCTCTAGTACGTGTTATTAACATCTTGTTTTATTTACTGTTTGCTCTCTAGTACGTGTTATTTACATCTTTTTGTTTATTGTTTGCTCTCTAGTGTGTGTTGCTATTGTCATGTATACTGTTGAAATAATGTTTACTATATATCAAATGTATGTTTCGTATGAAGTATATCGACATTCTGTATTTGAAAGTGTGACGCCAACAATTCCTAGTTAATGGTTATTATATTTTTAATTAATTAATCATCCATAACTAATTACAAGTGATGAGAATCTTAATTTATGCTATTAATAATTCTCCAGAAGGCACTACTCATCTCTCTCACATGGTGGATATGTGGGTGCTGTAAACGTTTTCTCTCTTCCACAACATTAAAGACAAACATTTACCATCACGGAATATTTCCGTAGGTATTAAACGTCTTACTAAAGAAAAAGACAAATCTGTCTTTAATCTATGTTTAGCGAGCCCCTATCCACCCTCTTTCTTCTCCAACATAAGGTTACCAATATGTGCAAAGTCAGTACATTTAACAAAATAATTTATTAAATCAACAATCAAATTACATGTAACAAATACAATGAAAAACATTACATCAATATTTCCAAGAAACAATGTTCGAATATTTTTTGTATCTATACAGTCTTATATCCTAAAATACAATTCATCAATAGTGTCAATAGAAATCAGAGGATACTACTTATCAGAAAAAGAGAAATAGTGTTATTAGAGATAAGCAATAATAGCTCCTACTGAACCTTGGAGAGATGAAGCCACACTTGTCTTTTCCATGTGCTTTTCATACCAAAGTCACAAGTTTATTGTCCATGTCAATTCCACGTGTTCCTCCTCACGTGTGATTCACTGCTTACTCTCTCGAGATAACCTGGTACTCATTCGCTGTATAGCGCCTTCAAGCACAATAAGTGTAGCCATTTCCAGTAACTTCCTTGTACCAGAGGTTGCTTGATGTAGTCTGCATATCTTGCAACCATATGTCAACAGAGTGCAGTGTATTCCTTATATTTACACACTGCAGCAGATGCTTCCTATGCCAACTACATTTGTATAATGAGTTCATCCCATCAATACGTCACAGACAACTCATTGGCCCGCTCTGTCTGCCAACTACATTTATATAATGAGTTGTTTCCATCAATACGTCACAGACAACTCATTGGCCCGCTCTGTCTGCCAAATATCTGTATGCATAAACGTAATCCTCTTGATTTACGTCCTTTTTAAGCTAAACCTTAAGAACATCCACTGAAACATCTTTTTTACAGCCTAGTAATACATGATGATATACAAGCCACTTTAATATACACCATGTATATTTGTACGTATCTGTATGTATGAAACAATGTTTACGTATTTGTATATATGAATCAATGTTTTATGTTTATGTATTTGTATGTATGAATCAATGTTTTATGTTTATGTATTTGTATGTATGAATCAATGTTTTATGTGTACGTATTTGTTACATAACAAGAATGACTCAAGATAATTCAACTTTTACCATAGTAATAGTAGTACTAGCAGCATCACCACCATCAACAACATGATTGTGATTGCTGCCAATGATTTTTTTTTAAGTTTTGCATCATTATATCATAAATTATTTTGATTATAATTATTGTACAGTTTGTGCTATTTTGGTTTCTGTTGTATACCAGTAGAAAGTTCTTCTTTGTTCATGCAGGTAGATGTTAAACAATAAGATTACCTTGACAAACTTCAAAAGTCGTTAATGGAGGATGGTCGAAAATGGATCTGAAGAAGAAAACTAAAAGGTGGGTTGAGGACAAAAACACACTAGGACAATCATCTCACAGCTCTGTGATGACGTACTGTCTGAGCTCCAAGCCCTGGGCATCGTGTTGGTTTATTTCCCCTTTCAATAGCGACAGCTTCCCTTTCATGTTCATCATGAAGAACGGGATTAAGTTTCAAAGCTTGTCGCTACAGTAGAGAAAATCTATTCATGAATTTGCTACAGAAGTGTATTAATGGAACTTCCCCAGCAATATTTTCAATGGCCTTGAAGCCACTTTTACGTGACGCCAACGCCACCTAGTTGATGTTTGTGATATCTTTAATCATCCATAACTTAATCATCCATAACTAATTACAAAGATATCATAATCTTAATTTATGTCATTAAATAATTATCCAGCAGACACCACTCGTCTCTCTCACTTGGCAATACGACGGACAACACTAGATTGTAAATGGAATCAAATATATGGGTGGCTGGGTGGCTGATGCTGGTGGGTTCCAAAGTCGTTGGTTTGTGTGGTTGTGGATTCAGGTCCACCCCTGGTAGATGGGATTCTCCCATTAAATACTCCCTCTCTAGATGTGGTTTCTCGAATACAGATGACCCAAACGTATATTACTACGAAGAGCTTAGAAATTCCAAGATATAAAGAACTAATATTTATAACATTATAATATACAATGTAATAATAATCAAATGTTGGTATACTGGCAAGCTGTATATGGTATAACGCTAACAGTACAACAGTACTCTACTATTGGTATTAGAGCATAGCCTGTACATTTTGACAATGATCAGTGATGACCTTAATGACAATGATCAGTAATGACCTTAATGACAAAGGCATAAAAGCACACAGTAAGTGAGTTGACGGTTTGCGATATCTATCAATATGATATTAAACTCTCTGTGAGATCTAGCAATATGATATTAAACGCTCTAAGTGAAGAGAACTGTGAGATCTAGCAATATGATATTAAACACTCTAAGTGAAGACAAAAATACTGTGGACTCCACCTTCCTGCATGTAAATCAGGAATAAGCTCTCCCCACTTAATTAATTTCATCCATTTTATTTTTATTATTCTTGCATGAGGGAAGTCTTGCAATGGATACAGAGGGGTTGGGATTGTACATGACAGATACCATTGTGTGGGGCATATCCACATACAGATGGAAAGACATTTTGTTCTCTTGTATAACACATTTTGCTGTAAATCTTTTAATTAATCTTGAAAGAGAAAACACCAAATTCAATTTATTACTTAATAAATGTCTGTGCGTGCGTGTTTTCCTTAACAACTTTTAAATAATAGGCATTCGCGATAGTGAATAATCAATATATTTGCATTTGCAAGTTATAAATAGACATGCTACACATAAACTCATTACATCCAGCTGATAGAAAACAGAAGCGGAAAATATTCAGACGCATACATATATGCACACGCACACACACACACACACACACACACACACACACACACACACACACACACGATCGTTCAAATTGACCCACGCGTTACAAATTATCTTCCATTTGCAGTTTGGATATAAATAAACTGCACTGAGTTCTCTCCCCTAATAAGGTTTTCGTGATGCTAAGTTTTTTGTTGTTTTTTTCTTTATTGTGTTGTTGTCGTAGTCCAACTGCGTGTGTTATAGAAAAAAATTATTTCTCTCTGTGGCTTCGAGGGTTCCAGCTTTATCAGACTGTTGTCGATGTTCTTTCCTTCTTACACAGATTCTCCACGGAAAACAATAGCGATGCTTAACAGCAAATCTTTTATTGTGTATTGTCCAGGTTAATGGACAGCTTCTTTTTTAAAGGTTAATTTCAGTAAATGGACACTAAGAGAATGTCCATTATTTTGTTTTTTTGTAGGAGATGTTTTGGATTTTGTCTTCAACAAAAATGTCTACCGACCGCGACAGATTTAATTCTGGCCTAAATAGATTTTATTATCAGGTTTCCTACAATTTTTGGTATTCTTTTTAATGTTCAAGTTGTATGTGTCCGTGAGACTTGGTTTGGTTTTTATTCAAGTTTATTTGCGTAGCGTTTGCCTATTATGCGCAGAATTAGAAAGAAATAAGAAAGGATTTCAATATTTTATGCGGTGAATATACATTATCACATCCTCACGTTATCTTGTGGCTTAACAGAATTTTCAATTTATAATAATAAAAATTCTACAAGTGTTCTTGTAGAATATAAAGTTATTTATAATGCTTGATGAGTTCACACACACAAAATGTATTGAAACATTTTACCAAACATAACATACTTCAGTATGTAGAACTGTGGAAACATTGTTATTATTCTTCTCCAAGACGTAAATATTATTCTTGATATACTTCACTCTTCTCGTCGACTTACGTTTCAAGAATGTTTATAGTAGGGTACAAAACACATCGTAACGCACAAATTCAAAACATAAATCAGACATCTTTGCAACAAACATTTTTGTAACAGACATCTTAACATCAGACGCCTTAACGAAAGACATCTTAGCAACGTATATCTTAATGCCAGATATATTATCAACAGACGTCTTAATAACGCACATCTTAATAAAAGACATATTAATAACGCACAACTTCAAGATAACCGGGAGGCTAATGAAATATTTACTATCTTACACGTTTAAGTAATTAGCTGTACTCTGGAGCAAGAAATAACAAACCAATCTAACCTATTCCAGTGGAGTAAAAAATAACAAACCAATCTAACCTATTCCAGTGGAGCATGAAATAACAAACTAATCTAACCTATTCCAGTGGAGCAAGAAATAACAAACTAATCTAACCTATTCCAGTGGAGCACGAAATAACAAACTAATCTAACCTATTCCAGTGGAGCAAGAAATAACAAACCAATCTAACCTATTCCAGTGGAGCAAGAAATAACAAACCAATCTAATCTATTCCAGTGGAGCATGAAATAACAAACTAATCTAACCTATTCCAGTGGAGCATGAAATAACAAACAAATTAACCTATTCCAGTGGAGCATGAAAGTCAACCCAATCTAACCTATTCCAGTGAAGCATGAAAGACAAACCAGGGTCCCACGGGATCTAGTTGTATGCTTAAAGTTGCTAATGTTCCGTTTTAAAGGTACTATTATGTGCAAAAGTAGAACTTGAAAAAGAGTCAGTGCATTAATAATGACTATAACATGCCAACTTTAAATATCTGACAATGTTATGCAATACATAATGTGTATAGTTGAATCCATCTGGACAGCACGCTATACCAGATATTTCACAACCCTCTCTGTTTCGTCTCCTCTTATTTGGGTGGTGCCGAGCGGTCCAATAGCGCTGGGCACCCCAGAGTATAGTAAGGGGGACCAAGTCCCATTAGAGTTATCCAGGGTCCAGAACATCTTAAGACGAAAGGATCCACTACATCGGACTTCATTAAGAGCTTCTATATTAGCAGTCCACTCGACATGTTCGGTTCGAATCTAGGGGAGGGGAGCCAACTCCCTTCGAGAGCAACATATAACAGATAACTTCCAATTGATGAGCAGTTCTTGGAGGAGAAAAAGGTATTTGCATAACCACTACTCGGGGCCGCTATTCATCGACGCATCGAATAGGACCATGATCGTGTAGGACTTAGAAACTTAGGGACGTCACGAAAAACTGGGTTTTTTTTTTATATAATGTGCATCGTTCAGTCAAAGGAGTCGATACAATTCTATATTGACTTGTTCTTGATTGCAACAACAATCCGTCAACACCATACAGTAACGTTTTAATTATCTCTGTGTTCTATTTCTTTTTTTCACGTTTTCAGCTTTTTTAAAACAGTCAAATCAATACTGCATAGAAAGGAATCGATAGTCGCCACAGCCAAATAAATTTTAACAAGTACATAATACCACTAAATATCTTTAAAATGCTTTCCGACAAAATGCTTCTTAATAAAACCTACACACCATAACATATATTTTAATACATACATTGTAAAAATACAGATTTTAACAAAATCTATTTTGGGGAAGGAGCGTCATAACAAAATTATGCATGTTAACCAATCGTCAATTTAGCCACCGACATTTATTTTTTATAAACGTATCTTATCAACATACATCTCAGTATCACACATTTAATACTACACATCTCACCAACCACACCTTAACAACACTCATTTTAGTACTACACAGTAACACGTGTCAGCAACAGATCTATTGACAACATACATTTAGCATGGCATTTTCTAATTTTGCTTTCTCTAAAAGAGATCTATCTTGTGACCTTCAAAAATTATATAAAAGAAAATTTTATCAACCCTCAGTAACTTCAAACCAAATTCCTTAATTGACGGACTATACAGTTGAAAGATGAAAGGAAAACGGTTTTGTTTTCGACATTAAAGCCGCAGTTCACTCTCCTCACGACAGACCGAGAAAGCAGGGCTTACTCTGACGGTCGATATTCTTTTCACTCTTTAAAATGTATTCCGATAACAGATTTTTTTTTTTTTGCTGTTGTGTACAATTTATTTACCTTTTCATGAACTGCTAGATGGAAGCAAAAACATTATTTCGTCACGTGACGATTTATTTTTGGGTGTAAATTGTGCTCGTAAAACTCAACTTTCTTTGACAGCACACGAAAAAGAATAGAAAATCTCACAAAGAACACTGCATACCTAGTAAATAAAAAAACAAACACGGTTTTCTGTGAGATCAACAAACGACATAAATCTTGCTATTTTGAACATGACAATAGATGTGTCCAGCTTGTGTGCCATTCATTGGACGTAAAATCGCTTTAGAGAAAAACGACTGATGTCACGTGGTATGCCAAAAGTCCTAGAGATTTTTGTTCAGACATTTTGCGAAAATGTGATTTGAGCAAAGAAGTCGAACAACTATTTCATCTACTGATAAAACTGATGTTACATATCCGAGCGAAGAGTTGTTCCAGTGTAACGACTAGTATTCTCAAAAGCCTTGAGCAGCGATGTCTGCACAGAATCAATATCAAGCAATCTTACTCGACTAACGGTGTTTACCTGATTGACTGTGTTACAAAACTTTGTGTAGGCTTGTTATATATCCCAGTGTTGCACGTAGCAATGCAAAAGTCTTATTCAAACAATAATTTCTGACAAGTGTGCGCTTAGAACTACAGTCAACAACAGTAACCATAGTAACCAAGAGTGCAATAGGTAATACATATAGTAGGCAGAATAAATGGTATGGAAATATAAATTTATGTACAGTAGCATTGGTACATATTTATAAAGCAAGGTTAGAGCACTCAATGATACTTTCCACTCTAAGAAGATAATTAAAAACGTTCCGATGACGTATAATTGTCCAGTTGGTGAGTTGAGAGATCCTCGAAATATATCCATCTAATTTGGGGATCAGTGGAATTAAAACTGCTTTGTAAGCATTGCTCATGATCAACGATGTGATAGTGGGCGTTCTTAGCCTGACTACAATCGTCCTTCATTCTATAATAATTCATTCATTCTTTGATAATGTGGATTCTGGTCTTAGAATCTGGAAGACTAATTTGCTGCTGCTTTGACACTCTAAAGCATTATTTTCTAAAGGGACTGAGAGAAGGCACATATGTCATGCATTTTGTTAAGACTGCTCTGACGGTTCAAGGGGAATAATCAAGTATCTATGGGTCTAGGGTTAACAGACTTGGTCGTTGTGGGAGAGGGGCGAGGGTAAGACAAGAGAATCAAGTTTATTTACAAACAACGGAGACGTTAACATTGATGTTTGGAGGTTTTTCCCTTCCTTTGTACCAGCCATATTAAATATGCCTTGAAAAGTTTTGATATTTCATCTTAAATTAGCTTTTAGGTGTATGTAGTTATATGTTTATCTCATTACAAACTTTTTTGTCCATACATTTGTAAGTTTTAATATTCCATCCGTAACCAGCTATTGTTTGGCCCATATAACTATCAGTTTTAATATCCCATCCTAAACTAGTTTATTGGTCCATATAATTAGTTTTAGTATATCATCCTAAACTAGCCTTTCGACCCACTTATCAGTTTTAATATCTTAAAACTAGCTTGTTGGCCCATATAGTTATTAGTTTTAATATCTTTAAACTTGCTATATGGCCCATATAGTTATTAGTTTTAATATCTTTAAACTTGCTATATGGCCCATATAGTTATTAGTTTTAATATCATGAAACTTGCTATATGGCCCATATATTTATCAGTTTTAATATATCTCGTCCTAGATTTAGCTTGTATCTCCATATAATTATTGATTACAATATCTCTTCTTCAGACTAGCTTGTTGACTCATATAGTTATGTTTTAATATCTTATCTCAAAACCAGTTTGTTTTCCTGCATTGTTATCAATTGCAATCTATTATTTTGAAACTGACCCGGTGGCCTATATAGTTAAAGTTGTGTTATATTATCTTAAAATTGATTTGATGTTCCTCATAGTTATCAGCTGTAATATATTATATTAAAACTGACTTGGATAACATAGTTATCTGTTGTAATATTTTATCTTAGAACCGACTTTGTGGCCCGCAAAGTTATCAGCTGTAATATATTATCTTGAAGCTTACGTGTTTGACCACCTAGTTATCAGTTGTAATTTATTATTTTAAAACTGACATGTTGGCCGACATATTTATGTTTTAATATATCGTATCTAAAAATATCTTGTTCACACATAATAGCACGGCAGTTGAATTTTAATAATTTACTCTTGAACAATGTCCCATAACAAGGTACATTTAAATACATTACTCGTAAAACGTGCATAAACGGGTTGGCCATGGCGTGCTGTTGCTACATAATACACGAAACAAACTTTTTAATATTTTAGCATTAGAACTTTTTTCACGAACACTCAGACTTTAAATGCATTTGATATCTGAATAATATGATACATTTTCGTTTAATAAGTACTGTGCAAAAACGTTTTCAATTTCTTTGATGAAAACAAATCTTAAATGTTTTTATTGACTGTAAACTAACACAATTTTTGAAAGAATATGCCGATCTAGTTTGCTATTAGAAACGTAAAAATATAATTAATAGATTTTAAGACCCTTTCTCGAGTTGCAATTTCATCTTAAATGCAGGCAGGGGTGGGTGGGGTGTGATGTAATACATGCACATAGATCGCAATCATCTTAGATTCTGGCTGGGTGGAAATAGTTTCATATAGACCATAGTTTGAATTTTTTAAAATTAAATTCTAATAACAAAAACAACATATAATTTTGATTCCTTTTGCGTGCAATTCACATTTAAGTAAAATTGTGGCCGGAAATTCAATATTCAATGAGGAGAGAGAACATAATTAATGCAAAAGTTAGAATAAATCGTGTTGTTTTTATATATTTGCGTTGGTTTTCAAGCGCGTAGGTCTCTTGCACGTCACTTTTATTGCTAATTGTCTCCCTTTTCCACTGTAATCTATGTTCATGCAATGTACGTTCCTATCCAACAATCCATGTCGATTTGAAAATACACGCACGTCACAATCCATTCGTAGTAAACCCTGTCCCTATCGCCTTTTGTTTAGTGCGTAATTGTACGTTTACGCAGTTTTTTTCATTGCGTTCTATGTACGTCACTTTCAATGTAAACGCACGCGACTTTGTGTTAAGAACATTTGTGTTTCTTTAGAAGAACTCTGCCGATGCACGTCACTTTCTCTGTAAACGAACGCGACTTTGTGTTAAGAACATTTGTGTTTCTTTAGAAGAGCTCTGCCGATGCACGTCACTTTGTAAACGCACGCGACTTTGTGTTAAGAACATTTGTGTTTCTTTAGAAGAACTCTGCCGATGCACTTTACTTTCTTCCTTTATACACGTCACTTTAAGTGCACATGTTTAACGTTACATTAACTCTGTGCACAGCGCACGTTATTTTTATGCACGCCACTCTCTCTCTCTCTCTCTCTCTCTCTCTCTCTCTCTCTCTCTCTCTCTCTCTCTCTCTCTCTCTCTCTATCTATCTATCTATCTATCTATCTATCTATCTCGATGGACGTCACTTACTGTCTAGTGCACTCATGTATATTTGCCTGATTTTGCTTCTTAACAGTCCACACACCTGGCTTACTTTACTGCACACTTACTTGGCTGCTGTGATTTTACGACACTTTACTTTCTTGTCATCACTTTGTCATTATGGCGTTCACATGTGCTGCAGTTTGCCAGCATGTGAGTGTGCACATATTGTCGAGCAAGTTTGGTTTGTCCTCACCATTGAGAATGTATTTACATCTCATGATAGCACTCACAACACAATTTACTAGATATACAGCTTGAATGTATCCACTTACATACTTGCTATCTATGTTTACCACCATAATGGGTACTTTATCTTTTACACCAATGGCTAGAGTGTTTGCTTGAAACTCTCTAGTGTAGACACTTTCCTTCACTAGGCTAGGATGTATTACTAACCCTACTCTGTCTCAGTGTCACAGATGACTGGAACACAATGTCTATTTATATATGCATTAAAACAATCTGTGCTACTTGGTTCTATGACATTTATATTATCTGGGCAGTAACGTTTGATATGGCTTGGTTTGCCACATCTAAAGCACATTACTGGTTCGCACTTAACACCTTTGTCTTTACTGTTGGGGTACGGTGTGGGTACTCTATCTTTCATCTTACTAAATGGAGGACGTGTGAGAGAGGAACCCATGTTATGTTTGTTATCTGGCTTGTCACTCTGTCGTTTAGGATCATCCTGTTCACTACGATGTGTGTGCAGTTCAAAGTTATTCCTAGCTGTTGAGGTTAAAGCATGCCCCATATATTTCTTGTACCTGTCGGCTGCTTCTGTTGGTCTTTTGTCCTTAACATAAACTAAAAGTCTTTTAGGACAAAAAGGCTGTAATTTGTCAATCATGAAGTGATCCCTAACATCTTTCCCATTTTCAATTTTCACCTCATCTAGCTCTAACCACCTCATTAAAATGTGCTGCACTTTACTAGCTGACTGTAAATGCATGTCAGTTGATTCTTGTTTATATTGGTGGAACCTCTGTCTGTATGTCTTACTAGTCACTTTAAAGTATGCTAACAGTTTGACCTTATAAACTACATACGTAGCTTGTTCCTCTGGATGTCTTTAAATAGCATACTCTCTTGACCTTTCATAATTGCCACTAAATGGTTTAGCCATACATTTTATGGTAGGCCTAATCTTATGGCACAGTGTTCAAAACTTAGCACATTAGCACATAATCCTCAGTATTTTCCTCTTTCCTATTGAAGGAACGAAAATAAAATTGTACGTTTGCTTCCTTAACCTTAGCTGCCCTCTCACTTATCTTTAAGCTATCTTCCTGGATCTTCAGTTGGTGTAAGCTAAGCTTTGTTTCTTTTATCCTCAGTGTCTATTTGGGCAAACGCTACCTCTCATTTAAGATCACATTCAATTTTTAACCCTATATCATTTTCCTCTAATTCACGTTCATCTTTTATTTCCTTACATTCTCGTTCAGTCTGTAATATGTTATCACTTTCTTCTTTTTCAAGTTTGATTTTCATTTCTAGTTCTTCTCTTTCTTGATTATCTTTCATTTCAATTTCTTTCCTTTTTTGTCTCGGTTATTTTTTGTCTCTTATCTGCATTAGCTTATAGCTTGCTGTATAGCTTTGCATCCCAAAAGACCAAGTCACTAGTTTCTTTATTTTCTGCCTGAATCCATCTCTTTTTATCTTCCATTTTTAAATCAAAGAATAATTCTACCACATCCACGCCAAAGCTTAGCGTATTGTCGACCTATCTGACTGATTCTACAAAAGTATCTCCACACACAATCAAGCTATTGGTAAACTTTAAATCTAGTTACTAAAAATGCACAATCAATATAAACAGTATAATCTACACACACACTCAAGCAACAAGTAAAATTTAAATCTAGCTATTTAAAATGCACTATCAATGTAAACAATATAATCTCCCTAATCAATAATGGAAACTATTGTAAAACATGTATCAGTACAGTAGAAAATCAATAATGTAAATGAAAAGGTTAATAAAATAATTTCAAATGAGAAAAAAGGATAGGTAATGCAAGACAAGTTCTAGATAATGTTATAAAAATGAGTGAGATAAAATTTCTTTGTAACTATTTTGCTAGTCAACTACACCTCTTCTAGCTCTGGTTTACTCTAGGGTTTCATGTTAAGTTCTAAGCTCAACAAATGTTTCAACAATTGATTTCCACATTTACTAATTTCAACAATATGAGAATTAGTTTTACAATTTTGTACAAATTTGCGCTAATCACTGGACAGAGCCTACCCACTTTATGTGACACAATGCCACCCTAGTTACTGGTTATGATCATTATTTAACCAACCATAACTAATTACTAGTGATGAGAATCTTAATTTAGGTCATTAATAATAATAAAAATGACATCACTCGTCTCTCTCACTTAGATGTGCGGGTGCTGTAAACGTTTTCTCTCTGAAAAAACATTAAAGACATACATTCTCGGACGCACAATATTTTCATAGATGGAAACCTTCTAACTAAAGGAGAAGATAAATCCTTCTTTTAATCTATATTTAGCGAACCCCATTCACCAAATATCTCTCCAACATATGGTTATCAATCACTTTTATTTGATGAAACTCGAATCCGGCCATAAAGGCGATCGTTAGCATATGGTACGTTCACTGGCTGACAAAGAAAGGATGGACTTAGAAATATTTTGTACATGTTCACTATTGATCTATGATTTGAACAAAACAACTTTCAATCTATCCCCATTTGATGAATTTGTTGTGAACGAGCGTGAGACTATTAGTCAGAAAATCTACTCATCCAGTTGGAACTGGTTTAGATTACACCAGCAAGTTTCTAAGCAGTGTACAAGTTTAGGCCACGTTAACAAAGATATAAATATTAAGTACAGAAATAGGGATAGGCAAATTTACTCCATAGATAGAGAGAGAGGGGAGAGAGAAAGAGATGGGCATGGAAATTTGAGTTAGTCGTCATATTACTCTGTAACGGGTAAAATTAGCATCATGTTTCAGACGAAGAAATTGCTCACAATCAGCGGTGACAAGAAAAATAATCAAAACGTGTGTTTCTATCGCAGTTGCAGGCTAAATTAACAGCATGGTTTATTTTAGCTTTATGGATTTTTGCAATGTGCGCTTACGACTAATTACCAACCAAGAATGTTTTTATTTTGGTAATCATATCAAATAGTTTAAATTGTTTCTACTTATATTTATCTTTACAGTAATCAGTGATTGGAAGGAATAAATTAATCTTTACAATTTCTTTTTATAGTTAATCTTTTTTTACCAATATTTTGCAGTTATTCTTAATTCATTTAGGTAAGAACTACAATGAACTATTTCGTAGGTCAACTAAAAAAAAAAAAGTGATAACTGAATCATTTAACAACTACGGTAGGCAAAATTATGACTTGAACATAAAGGTCACGAGTCCCTGATAAACCAGGCGCGTGTGCCTTCGTATTAATTTGGCAACAGTCGCTATGAAATAACCCGCCACAACCCTTGTTGAAAAGTGTACTACGATTTTGGGCGGTTGACGTGGGAAATAGTGGGAAATAACTCCATTTACTGAAGTCGTCTGCATTGCTTAGATGCAAGACGTAAGGTCTAGCGTTAACCTGTCTCCTACAGTTTCAAGAAAGATAAATATAAATATGTATCTAGCTTTAATCTGACCCGTCTAAAATTATAATGAGAGAGTATAGAAAATAATCTAGTTTTAAGCTGGCCTCCTTCAATTTCAAGGAGAGTATAAATGATATAAGGATATGCTCTCTTCCTACAATTTCAAGTAAGAGAGTATTGACGAGTATTGAGTGATATAAACCTACCTAGATTTTCACTAAGAGAGTATAGACTAGTGTTGGGCGATATAAACCTATCTTGATTTTCACTAAGAGAGTATAGACGAGTATTGGGCGATGTAAAGGTACCTTGATTTTCACTAAGATAGTATAGACGAATATTGGGCGATAACTCCGCTTCTATAATTTAAAATAAGAAGGTATATACGAGTATCTTGTGATAAGCTAACCTCCCGTTTACAGAATTAATCCGCATTAGCAAAGTTCTCCTCTGTTTCTGTGGGTGTTAAATTGTGCTCTTCGTAAATGTTAGATTGACCCTGGAGAGTGTTTTTATTCCTTTTAGAAATATAAGAACGCTATGTTTGAATGTTAGATCAGCCTAAAGAAATACTTGATCCCTAGTTTGAATATTACATCAGCCTTGGGGGATAGTGTTAAATCAACCTAAAGGAATATTACATTGCTGTGCTCGAAACTAAATTCACTTTAAACAGTTTTAGATCGGTCTAAAGGAATGCTCGATCGCCTGTTGGAATATTACCTCAACCTATAAGGTTAAATTGATATAAAGAAATATTAGAACATATGTCTGGAGGTTACGTCGTTAAATTGATATAAAGAAATATTAGAACATATGTCTGGAGGTTAGGTAGATCTGGGCAGTGTTAGAGAAACACTAGATCGTTAATAGGAATGTCTCACCAGCCTTGGAAAGGGTCAATCAACATAATGCAATATTAGATCGATATATTTCAGTATTAGATCTGACTTGAGCCGTAAAACACTGACCTTCGTAAGTATCTGAAGGTCATTTCTGAGTTTTAGGATCAATCTACTTGGCTTTGAACAACCCTTGCCGTAAAGGGTGTGAGACGTATTATATCTATCTTTGCCATGAGAGTTGGTAGCCCTCGGTGAGTATTATATTGATCTTCGCCAAGAATGGTAGCCCTCAGTGAGTATTATATTGATCTTCAACAAGAATGATAGTAACCTCGGTGAGCAGTGGCATGGCAATGGATTGTGCTGGTTATGCAATGCACAAGGGACCGATGGTTTGGGGGAGTGGAATATATTTTATTTAACCTTCAAAATGTAATCAACTCAAGCCCAATGTACACGTAAGCATTCAACAGACGTATTACCGTTAAAAGTGTTAATTACCTAAATTTGTGATTCAGTAACCGACCGGTGTGCCATAACAACAATGATTTAATTATGTGAGTACTATACCAGTTTTAATTTCTAAGTGTTAAATCGACCTTAGTTTTTTAGTGTTCGGTTGATGTTAAGTTAAGGGCTTTGTTATGAGCCTTAATTCGTGTGTGTTATACCAAATTTATTTTATAATATCGGCCTTGGCGAATGCTAAACCAGCCTTTGGTGACTTAGGAAAAAATCGAGAAAGGCGAGTCTTAAATCATTATAGCGAGTGTTAAACCAGCCTTGTCAAGTGTTAAACCAGCCTTGTCAAGTGTTAAACCAGCCATGTCAAGTGTTAGATCAGCCTTGTCAAGTGTTAGACCAACCTTGTCAAGTATTAGACCAGCCTTGTCTAGTGTTAGACCAGCCTTGTCAAAGTGTTAGACCAGCCTTGTTGAGTGTTAGACAGCCTTGTCGAGTGTTAGACCAGTGTTAGGCCAGCCTAGTCGAGTATTAGACCAGCCTTGTCAAGTATTAGACCAGTCATGTCGAGTGTAAGGCCAGCCTTGTCAAGTATTAGAACAGCCTTGGCGAGTATTAGACCAGCCTTGTCGAGTAATTAGACCAGCTTTGGCAAATGTGCTAATGCGAAAAGAAAAAATTTGCAAAATCAGTGTTTGCTAGTTTGACATTTGCATCTGTTGTGAAGATCTGTTAGATTAGACCGGATAAGTGTTAAATCGCTTTAATGTGTAAGAATTATATCGGCCATGGCGAATTTTAGATCGGCCTTAGCGAGTGTTAGAATGGCCTTAGTTAATTGTAAAATGTGTTATCATGAATTTTAGATCGATGTTAGTTTTAGATTGACGTTTGCTATGAACGGCCATTAAGACAGCTTTAATTGATGAAAGATCCGTCTTAGTTTTCATCAAGATCAGCTTTTGTAAAGATTAGCTAGAAAATATTATGAGAAATGAAACAAATTGAAAGAATTATTTTTGAAAAGTAATTTAAACTTTACAAAAGAAGAAGGAAGTTGCCTACAGGTTTGTATTTATATTTTGACCCAGAAAGTGTCCTCTACTGAACAAGGATAGTAGAATCAAAATCAGATGTTCTCATACTTAATTGTCTTATTCAGTTTCTTATACATCATCTCTGCCACTGTGAAATTGACAAAAATTGTGTCTCTCAAATCAAAGAGTCAACCATCTTCTCGATAAAAATTACATTTTCAATAACAGATCAATGTAGAGCGGTTTTGAATCACGTGTCCTTGCACTGACCCTAATAATAATCGGACAGACTTTTTACATGCGTCTTCAATATTTCATCTGGCAGCAGAATGTGTTGAAGGAGAAAGGGTTAAAGCAGACCATAATTCGGAAAGAAAATTCTGACTTCTTTCATAACTTCATTTAGAACCAAACTTAAATTATTTAATTTTTTTATAAAAATGAAAATTGCAAGTAAAATAGAGTACGCTTTCACATTTAACGAAAGTTTTTGATGAACATATTCATTTCAGAAGTTTTAATCAATATCCTCTCGAAATACCAAAATTTATAACACAAATATCAATAATAATAAAAATTGCATTCATTTATGAGTTCGAGGTCAGATAGCAATCGCAAATAAGATTAATAGTGAATGGTGAAAGAAACTCATAAATAAAGATATTTTTGTCTTGATCTGTTGAAGAGAAAAGACACAAATGTATGCACACATAAAATGGCACACGCACAAACATAAAAGTTAGATAGATAGAAAGTTAGCTAGATGGATAGATAGATAGATAGATAGATAGATAGATAGATAGATAGATAGATAGATAGATAGATAGATAGATAGATAGATAGATAGATAGATAGATAGATAGATAGATAGATAGATAGATAGATAGATAGATAGATAGATGGATGGATGGATAGACAGAGAGAGAGAGAGAGAGAGGCAATATGTACAATCTGTTTGGCGACAGAAAAATATAAATGCATACATATAATTCAGTGTTTTGAAACTTCGATGGCTACAAACATGACAATGCAAAATTTCATTGTGTATATTGCATAGATTATACTTAAAATAATTGCATTTTAAAATCTTATCTGTCATTTTATTTAATGTATTTCATCATCGTGCGTATCCATGGCGGCTTAAAATTGATTTAATATTTTCTTTTTAAATGTAATAAAACTCCACCTAAGCCTGAGAGTAAACAATTTCTTTTTAGAGCAAAGCTATGATTCCTTGACCTGTTCATACATGCGAGATGTGTGCACATGTATGTCTGTACTTTCTGCGCGTTTACGTAAATGTGTGCATGTGAGAATGTGTGCGCGTGTATTTGTGTGTGTGCAAGTGTGTTCGTGAGACTGTACGTGTGTAAGAAATTGTAATATGTGTGTGTGGTAAAGCAAGATCAGTTCGAAAGTTTTTATAAAGCTTTTAAAAGATGAATGAGGAAGAAAGGAAGAGAGAGATAAACAAATGTTACTTCATTGCTTTATTCTCAAAGATGAATAAAGGGGACCTCACTCTGCACACGATTTCAGAAACATTTAAAATACTAGCGTGTCTTAGCCGCGAGTCGTGATTTGCGCACAGCAAATTAAATTGCCACTTGTTAAGGAAATCACACGCTTTACTCAATTTCATTTTTGTCAAATAACATTTCCAACAATTTCTTCACCTCCCCACTTTATGTAAGAGAATATTTGCAGTAAATTCGGCAAGCTAACGGCTTTAAATTTGATTACGACAAACAATCGCGAATAGACCCTATTACAAGCAGAGGCGGAGACAGCGAGTGAGTGGGGTGTTCAAGAAAACGATGGGGAGGGACAACTATAAGATTGGAAATTGAAGAAGCAAACGGTCTCAAACGAAAATTCATTTTGATGATATTTAATCAGTTTTTTATTAACTGAATAGCTATCTGGGAATCACACGTGGTGATGATATAACAATTTATGATGTCATCAGTAACAGTGTAGGTCAGTGTATACACTTGCACATGAACAAAATACAAACGTTCACACACATTTTTATTCATGTGTTCAAACTTTGGTTCGTTTCATGTAGAATGCTCACTGTCCATCTAATGAGACATGACGTGACAGGTATCATCGCTTAATTAAATGACAGACAGAAAAAATGTCCATAATTCCATACGCCAACTAAAAGAAATAATGTTAGAATAACGCCGCTACAAGATGGAGCTAAAAAAATAGATTCAGTATAATTTGACGAAACCTAACCAAGGTCGCCTAGTGTTAATATCGTAAACAAGATGGGGAAAAAATTTGACAAAAGCTGTACAAGATCTCATCTCGGTCATCAGTTTATTCGTCTCTGGATAAGATAAATTACTTCAGAATGCGAGGATGATATAGCGCAAACATCATCAGCTTCTTCAAGTAAGCAAACACAATATCCATATATCACTGTATCTTCACGTCCTAAGTTTTCTTCACACTCTTTGCGCATGCGTGGATTGTACAGCAAGGCCGTAATGGAAAAAGAGAACAATAATAATTCACACAAACCGATTTTCTTAACGTTTCGCAATACTGGCCATATATATTAACAAGAATTTATTCGGTCGACGGTCATTGCTTTATGCGCATCATGACTTATCTTAAGAGAAAATTTTTTAAAAAATAATAAAATTAATTTTCAGTGAAATAAGCATCCTGTTCCCCACTACCACTCCCCAGTGCGGCAGTAAATGTAATGTTATTAAAGAATTTAAAAATCAATTGCCATTTAGAATTCTATGATTGTGGTAGGAGGTTTATTTGATTTCCGCCATTTTCTGATAAAATGGATTGATTTTAGACTGCGTTAACTGGCGAAGTTTGTTATGGAAGCTGTTACACGATGGAAGAGTACACAACACACCGTTCTATTAATATTCTACAAGGAAAGATTCATACACCAAAATGAGCCACACACCACGCCCACTCGAACATACACCAAAGTACATACAGAGAGTGTCACAACGTTGTGTGACACACTTGGACTGAAACGCTGTCTGACACACTTGAAATTCAAGTTGAATGGAAAGGTTTTGTGGCACATTTGGATTGTAACGTTGTGTGACAATTTGGACTGAAACGTTGTGTGACACACTTGGGTGGAAACGCTGTGACACATTTGGATAATAACTCGCAATGTGCTAATGAAAAATATCATTTTTGAAACAGCAATCGCGGTTTGAAATTAAATACGAAATATTGTTTCAAACGTGAATAGCAATCTGAAACTGAAACTAAAGCATTATTAAACGGCCAATTTTATTTTTAAATTATGGCCCACTATATGGCAAATATGAAAGCGAGACCTAATTATTTCTAAGAACCGCGTGAAAATTTGAAATTGAATCCTTATTACTTTTAAGACTCAAGTAGCAATTTAATACTGAAAACAGAACATTTAAAACATCAGCGACAATTTCAAGCTGAACACAAAATATTTCTAAGCCTGTTTGAACGAGAGAGCAAAAAAGAATAACGAGTTATTTAAATGGTTCTATGTCGTATAATGTTAATAATTTGTGATGACAACGCAAGAGAGGAATTGAAATGTCATTAGCTGCTAGTGAAATGTTTGAACGAGAGAGCAAAAAAGAATAACGAGTTATTTAAATGGTTCTATGTCGTATAATGTTAATAATTTGTGATGACAACGCAAGAAAGGAATTGAAATGTCATTAGCTGCTAGTGAAATGTTTGAACGAGAGAGCAAAAAAGAATAACGAGTTATTTAAATGGTTCTATGTCGTATAATGTTAATAATTTGTGATGACAACGCAAGAGAGGATTTGAAATGTCATTAGATGCTAGTGAAATGTCAATTCTTTTCTTGAAATCCGATATGTCTGGGCCATGTGTCTTACCACATTGAACTGTGGGTTAATCATGAATACAAGAAATGTATCTATTACACAGTTGTTTAAATATTGTGATCGGTTGATGACGTCAATCGTTAGCCAATTTCGGGTTAAATTGCAGATTTACGTTATTTCTTGTTCATTTCAGAAATATGATTCACAAGTAATTTATTTTCAATATACGAAAAACACGTTTATCACAAAAAAATTTTCATTTAAGCAAACATTTGCCTGAAATGTTGATCGCAATTAAGAGAAGCAGTAAACTTAAATGGTTTTGTCCCAAATAATAAAAACATAATTCACCGTGAAAAAGTTGAAATCTTAAATAGTTTTGTTCCATTTCAGAAAAAAAACATAATCCACTAGGAATTTGTTAAGAAAAGTGGTACACATAAATGGTTCTGTTCAATTTAATAAAAACATTATTGACCAGGAAATTTTTATCTCGCTCAAGTCCGATCTAGGGTCAATGTTGTATTTAAGTACTAAGTGGACTTCCAATGTCTGTAGTGTGTTCCATTTCTTCTTCGAAAGTGAACACGATTACTGTAATCCTTCCAAATCTCCTCCTTACCATCCTCTATAAGCACCTCTAAGTCAAAGAATCGGTTGACAAGTGCCAAACATACTTAAAAGTAATAGTAGCTAATATTTATAGAAACAGTCCAAAACTTTGGAATAGCATATTCTTAATAATGGAAATGACATATAATGAGCGTGTTTAATGATAATAGTAACTAAGCATTAACAGCAGTAGTAATAGATTGAAATGACATATAAGCTAACGATTGCCTTTGTGACCGGACTCAAGTTATGTTCAAGTTCAAGTTGATTAGAAAAGAGTACTTCTTCAACAAAGAAACTTTTGGTCCATCCCCTTTGGGTGAACTTGTTAGGAACAAGTGTGAGACTACGTCAGAAAAATTACTCATCCAGTTGGAACTGGTTTCGATTGCATTAGCAATTTTCTAGCGTATTCTCCATCTGAGTCAAACTTAACAAAATATCATCACAAGGAGTGTTCAAGGGCGGGTCACGGTTAACAATGGCAACACATATACAATTATTAAGTTTAGAAATACGGATAGTCAAATTAATTCCTCAACAGATTGTAAGTCATAGATAGGAATGATATATACTAAGCTTATCTAATAGTGTTAGTAATTCGCAATGACAATAGTAGTCTAGATTGGATTGACATATACTAATCTTGAAAGCAGAAAATTGTATCTCATCTAAAACACAAGAAGAAAACAGAATGGATTATAAAAATCAATGCTAAATGATGGATTAGTTATTTTCTTCCATCTCTTGCAAAATTGGAAGTAATCTCTTTGCATTGAGGTTTTCTGGCATGTTTGGCTTGCCACTGACTTAAACGTCTTCAATTATGATTAATTTATTAATCTCACCTTCGTAACTTTTTCTTCTAAAGTATGAAAGTGTCTCTTCTTATTGATATTTTTTTATTTTATTTTATTTTTATTGATTATTTTCATATGATAATAACTGTCCATTCTTTTCTGTTTAGAAAAGTCTATTGCAGGAAACGTCAAATCAAAGGGTGTAACAGAAGTATAAAGGCCGATCTTTTGGGTTTACTTCCCAAAGGACACCGGGGACAGCCACAACATCAGCGACAACGACAACACCACTAGTGAGGAGGCCGGGGGGGGGGGAGTGAACATCCTGGGCACACGTACACATTAGGTACAGATTTGGTGTGTTACTAGCCTGGGCTCTGTAAGACAACCCTCCTACTCCAACATCGGGAATGACAGCAACAACATCCACTACAACTTTAGCCCACGGGTTACCGGGCTAAGTCTGCCTTTCCGACCAGACACGTTTGTAACGGAAATGAGGTGTGTCTTATCAGTGTCTGATGTTACTGAAAATCAATCACGTAGGGTACATAGTGTCTTATCAGTGTCTGATGTTACTGAAAATCAATCACGTAGGGTACAGAGTGTCTTATCAGTGTCTGATGTTACTGAAAATCAATCACGTAGGGTAGTGAGTGTCTTATCAGTGTCTGATGTTACTGAAAATCAATTACATCACTCACGTTACGCAGTATTTAATGATAGTTCTATAATGTAAACCACTTATGTAGTATTTCATCAGCTACTGATATTCAAAACACGCACGTTGATGGGCACATTACTAGCCTCTAATAGTAATAGATATTCCAAATATGTATATGTGTATAGGAGTCATATCATTGACATTGATTGAGAAACATTATTAAGCTTTATTTATGACAACTTTTGACGCTCAAAGGCGGTGCCACGGTGCAAGATAAGGTGGTGGCTCCAGTTGTTTCAGTTTCTTAAAATCAAAACTATCTCAAAGATACAATACTGTTAGGAAATTAGCACTTCATTTTCCCTTTTCGACTGATTCATTTTGATTAAGTAACTGTCTTGCTCGTGGGCAGAGCCATTACAAAATGTTCTTTACTTTGGCATCGTCTGTAAGAAATAATGTGAACTTTCAGGCGATATGTGTATCCTCTCTCACTGACTATATTTTATTTTTTATGGTTGGCACCAATTACTTTTATTTTTTCTTCTGCTTGTATTTTGTCTTCAATTTGGCCTTTTTATACTTTTCGATTTGTTTGGTGTTTTTATTTTTAGAGATTGGTCAGGATCTCAACTTCCTAAATGTCTGAAGAGTCTTATTTTTGTTATATTTAGATCTCATATTCTGTTTTTCCTGTCATTTCTCTTGTTTCGTAATGCGTGTAATACATTTTGCAATTTTCATATATCATGTCTTCTCTTTACAAAGTTATTTTACAATTTCTTTCTTCGTTGTCAATTTTCTATTTGTTCTTACTCCTGCCATTACAATTTTATTACAATGACTTTCTCCTTGGTAATTCTTTCCGTGAAACCAGAGGTATATTACAAGCTTTCATTTTCATTTCATTTTCATATTTGTTGGGCTGTGTTTAGTTTGTCTTCTTTCTCCCTCTCTCCTCCTCTTTCTTCATTATTCCTCTTTCTCCCCTATTCCTCTTTATTCTACTCTCGCCTTTCTCTCTCGCCCTTTCTCCATTTCTCTCCCTTTTATCTTTTATAGCTGTCTATCTCCTCATCTTCTCTTTCCCTCTTCCCCTCCTCCCTTCCTTGTCCTCTCTTTTCTCTTCTATCTTCTTCCATCTTTCTTCACTCTCTGTCTTTTTTTCTTCTCTGCCCCTAGACTCTCTCTCTTTCTCTTGTTCTCACCCTCCTCTTCACATCATCACCCCTCTCTCTCTCTCTCTCTCTCTCTCTCTCTCGTTCTCGCCCTCATCTTCACATCATCATCTCCCTCTCCCCACCCCCCGTTCTTGCCCTCCTCTTCCCATCATCTCTCTCTCTCTCTCTCTCTCTCTCTCTCTCTCTCTCTCTCTTTTCCCATTTTCAGGTATATTTTCTCTACTATTTCATTAGTCTCTCAAGTGGTCAAAGACACTTCAGCTGTATTTGTCTTGCATTTCTTCTTCAAACGTGTATAGTGCTTAGAGACACGGCTCTCGACTTTAAAATCTACAGTGCTTGCGTCCTTGTTAACTGTACGGTGCACAGCTGTGGAGCTCACACTAGGTGATCGATAAATGGAAGGATTTTCACCAGGCATGAGCGGCTTCCACCCGCGTGTCCTCTACGGTAGGTTGAACCATGTTCCGGCACACTGATACTTGAATCATCGTCAGGTTATCTACGTTATTTTACGTGTGTCCTCTTTGGTAGTGACGTATTTTATTTTGCTAGCAAGTGTCTTCTGCAAGGAAACGTCAGCAACACTTTTATCATTTTTTTCCTGCTCAAACTTTTGTAAAGAAACAAAAATCAAGACTTTAACTCTTCTGTTCAGAGTAAGCTACAACTCGCTGATGACAGCTATAAGCAGCCTCTTGAAGGGACAGGAAGTGCGTCGCACATATTTTTTGTTACGTAACGTGTGACGTCTTTGAAGGAAAATGTGCCACCTCTCGTTCATATATTTTTATATTTGCGTAAGTCTCGCCTCTCAGAGATAGATAGATAGATAGATAGATAGGTAGGTAGGTAGATAGATAGATAGATAGATTAGAATAGACAGACTAGACTAGATTAGATTAGACTAAACCAGACAGACACACAGATAGATAGATAGATAGATAGATAGATAGATAGATTAGAATAGACAGACTAGACTAGACTAGATTAGATTAGACTAGACCAGACAGACAGACACACAGGTAGATAGATAGATAGATAGATAGATAGATAGATAGATAGATAGATAGATAGATAGATAGATAGATAGATAGATTAGAATAGACAGACTAGATTAGATTAGACTAGACCAGACAGACACAGATAGATAGATAGATAGATAGATAGATAGATAGATAGATAGATAGATAGATAGATAGACTAGATTAGATTAGACTAGACCAGACAGACACACAGGTAGATAGATAGATAGATAGATAGATAGATAGATAGATAGATTAGAATAGACAGACTAGACTAGACTAGGTTAGATTAGACTAGACCAGACAGACAGACACACAGGTAGGTGGATAGATAGATAGATAGATAGATAGATAGATAGATAGATAGATAGATAGATAGATAGATAGATAGATAGATAGATAGATAGATAGATAGATTAGAATACACAGCCTAGATTAGATTAGACTAGACCAGACAGACAGACACAGATAGAAAGATAGATAGATAGATAGATAGATAGATAGATAGATAGATAGATAGATAGATAGATAGATAGATAGATAACATTGTAATGGAGCGTGATCTTGTTTTACTTCTAACTAAAACAACAACCAACCCAAATCCTCCACTAAGCCACTGACCTCATTGCACTATTATTCACAGGAATGTAAAACAGTTTTGAGGAAATTCGATGACGCTGGTTGTTTTTCCCTTGTTACAAAGCATTGTCTTGAGACTTATTTTTTATTGATGTTTATTTTTATTTTTCGTTTCTTTGTTGTGTGCGTGTGGGATGTTTACGAATTTAGTCTTGTCAAGTTGCCGTCCTGTAGCGGAAGTTCATCTGCTATTTCGAAATCCGAAATATTGATTGTCTTCTTCAAATTACCTCACTACCAAATGTGTCAAGATCCTGGATGTCGCTTTAAAAATATTATAAAGAAATTCCACTCTCCTAAGTTGTTTTTTCCTGGGACAGCTCTCATTCTCTGTAAAGTCTTTGATGTTTTGCGTTAAAGCTGAGGAATTGTGTTCATGGCACCAAGACTATTAACAGTTGCCAACGCGAAACACGCTAGATGAAAACAAAACGAAAAAGGCCTACAGAATAAGAATATATTTATGAAAGTATTTTTCAAAACTGAAAAGGTTAGCCATTTTTAGCAGTTTCTTATTTTCTTAGTTTGCATTCATATTATCAATTTGCGTGTTGATGGAATGGGTGGGCTGTTGCATTTTCAAAGAATTTATTTTTATCCTAGGAACGGAAATTGTTCCTTTGAACAAAAGAGGTATTAGGTATTGAATCCCGTTTATAATTGATTACAAAATTTCATGTTGAATGTGTAAGAACAAAACAGAACAAAAAATATTATTATTATTATTATTATTATACCGTTCGATTGTTTGCTTGTTATTTCGTACTGTATCTGAGTAAATTTGCTTATCCCTATTTCTAAATTTAATTGTTACATAAATTGTTAAATGTCAAAGTGACCCGACCTTGGGCACTGCTTATGATGATATTTCTGTAAGTGCCAGAGTTGGAGTAAACAACTCAGGACGAGAATAATGCGTGAAATGAGGTTATGTAAATTGACTACAATTATTTCTCTAAACCTCCACTCTCATTTCTGTGAAGAATGTTGCCTATGAACCTGATTATATATATATATATATACATGGACCAATATTTTCATCTAATCACTGCCCAGGTAAAACTAGAGCCACAATAGAAAAATTACTACAGTGTAACAAAGTAATTAACCTCATTCAAATACCCTTGCAAGAAGAGAATATTTAGACTGATCCAGCTGACTAGTCATTAAGATCCAACACAAATAATAGAAATTCTCGTTGTCAATATGTGGGTGGTGCAGCATAGAAATTAAATATTATTCTCTTCTTAAAAATATTTATTATAATGTATTAATGCATGTCTGCTCTCGTATTCCATTAAACATGTGGTGAATTTAAAAAAATTCCAAAATGTTGCATAAGCTGCTGTTGAATAATTGCCCCTGAGTGTTCGTAATGCAATGGGTTTCTGAATGGGGGAAAGTGTGATTAAATGGACAGAAAATTATTAGGCCAGGCACTTAAGCCTCTATTGATAAATGATATTCAGAACTGATGAAGGGTTCTACCACCAGAAGTGATGTCTTTGAAGAATCTTCTCTTGTATCACTAAAGGGACTTGGGTGAGTAAATGCTACTTGGACATTCTATCGTCATTTTGTCGTCCTATGAGAAAAATAATTCTGTTGGAGAAAGATAGTATGTTGCAGTGGATGAAGTTCAATAACAAATGCACATGTGGGGGTGGGGGGTGGCAATGAATGGCATGCGTAGAAGGACACGTTTGACATCGTCTCCAGTTATTCACTAGAGTGTGGGAGGGAAATTACAGAGGTGATGTCACCTCTACTTTTAAAGAAAAGAAAAATCCTCATTTTATGTAAAATTATTTATTAATTTGATTTCTAGTCCATATCGTCTTTTCCTCTTGTAAGATATAACATCAATTCATTCTCGGTGAACATGCCTACACACACACACACACACACACACACACACACACACACACACACACACACACACACACACACACACAGATGTCTGTATGTATATAATACCATATATACATAAGATGCATACCATTCACATTACCTTAATTATATATCTCATACACATATAGTACCATATATATAGAATATCCATACACACATTTAACAACAGATATGCATAGTATGTATACACTTTAACATTCATATACAAAGTGCATAGATACATGCAACTACATATACAGAGTCTACAAATACATACCACAAAATATACATATAGCATGCAAAAACACATACAACAAAATATATACATAACATGCAAACACACACACAATAAAACATATACATAACATGCAAACACATATTTACATGCGTTCACTCTTCATATACTAACCTGCACTGTACAGAAGTTACCTACTTTGTTAAACAAATAAGGGTTTAAAAATTGGCTAAGTGCAAGTTTGCTCGGGCAGGGGCCATCGGCTCCCAATTTTAGCTGTTCAATGGATCTGCGTAGCATGAAGGTCAAGGATCTTTATTTAACCGACCAGGCATTATCTCTACCACTTTTAACTATCAAGCAATGCAAGATCAGCCCGTAAGTTGTTTGTTGTTGTTGTTTTTTAATGTGAGGGGCGACCACACGAATGTCACGTGTGAATGATTCAGTGCAAAATAATTATCAACAATGTTACCAAAGAAGTAACGTACTTCCAATCTTGAAGTGCAAAATAATTATCAACAATGTTGCCAAAGAAGTAACGTACTTCCAATCTTGAAGTGCAAAATAATTATCAACAATGTTACCAAAGAAGTAACGTACTTCCAATCTTGAAGTGCAAAACAATTATCAACAATGTTACCAAAGAAGTAACGTACTTCCAATCTTGAAGTGCAAAACAATTATCAACAATGTTACCAATGAAGTAACGTACTTCCAATCTTGAAGGGCATAATACATAATACTGACTTCCCAAACTGCAAATTACTCGGAACCAGTTCAGCACTTTTTAATGACGTATGCACAAATGAATGGTTGCATCTAATGAAACGCTGTAAACAATATATGGCAGGACTGTAAGCGTTGAAGTCAAGGGACGCAATTTGTTTCATTAATATCAAGTCGGTGAGACGAATTTACGTAAAATGCATAGAAGGAAACTCCCATTCAACCACAGCAGTTATCGAACCTATACACAAATTACATAACAAACGTTAGGTGTGTCGGATTGCGTCCCTTGAATGTTCATTCCTTCGACACAGGCCATTGAAGTTGGCGAGAGAATTGGTGCTAAAGCTGCCTTGCACAGAATGTTATGGGCTGTGCAATGCAATAGTCTACATTTTATTGCTTATCTCTTACTTGGACTCGAAAAGTTTTCCTATACTGATCAATCCCATAATTCTTTCAGAATAAATCCATCTTACCTGTAAAATGTCCTTTAAGTGTTCTTAGCACTGAGTTTAAATGTAGCCAGAGAAATAAACAAGCCAACAAACACCCCCCCACGCCCCCCCAAAAAGTATCAACTGTAAACCTGACGGTACCAGAACAAAAGCCTAAGTAAGGAGAGCACTGGATTTAACAAGAAGAAATTTATACAAGTTGTATATATTTATTTATTGTGAATGATATCATTCAGTCTAATGGCGTGGATTAAATTTGTCAAGATTGCAAAGGGCACTTTCCGTTGCTCAGCAGTAATGAAGGCACTAACAACACGGTTTCTTTGATGGCTAAATATATCTCGGTCATGGCCAGTCCAATGCATATTTATTCCTATATTTGGGTTTAATTCACAATGTTCCCTTAATCTCGATCAACAACAAAAAAGGAAAATAATAAAAAGAAGAGTAATCTGTAAATAAATGAAGTTGGATAAGCGGTACGTGTCTGTCGTCTGTGAATGAGTGAAAGAAGGGGGCATGGATTGTGTGTGTGTGTGTGTGTGTGTGTGTGTGTGTGTGTTTCTTTAAGATATACATATTTCTGTGGTGCACGGATTTAGAAAAACGACACTAATAACAAACGTACTTCACACGTACATGACTCAAACTTTGGAGAAAGGGGCGGTACTCTTATGTCACGTGTTAAGCAGGAAAAAAGAACTGCGCTATCCGAATAGGTACGCTAAAATGTATAATTTTCTGCAAAAGTCAACATACTTGTATGAATGCGTGTACTTTTCTTCTATTACGCGTCACTAGGGAGTGACCCAGAGAGGGAGGAAAATAGTGTATCCCATAGTACAGGTGAGAGATGTCTAAAGATCATCCGTTTTCTAAAATAAAGCCAGCAGAACACAAGTACATGATATTGTGTTAACATACAGCAGTCAGAACCAGTACATGATATTGAGTTGGCATATAGACGGCAGAACATCAGTATATGTCACTGTGTTAACATACAACCGGCAGAACACCAGTATAGGATATTGTGTTAGCATACAGCCGGCAGAGCACCATAACATGATATGTTTTAACACACATAGAGCAGAACACCAGTATATGACACTGTGTTAGCATACAGCTGGCAGAACACCAGTATAGGATATTGTGTTAGCACACAGCCGGCAGAACACCAGCATATGGTGTTGTGTTAGCATACAGCCAGCGAAATACAAATACACAATATTATGTTAGCATACAGCCAGCTGAACACCACTACTCGGAGTGTCAAAGAACTCTTTTGTGGGGTAAAAACGTACAACCACGAGTGTAAAGGTATTTGTCTGTGTGTAAACGTGTATAATTAAGTGCAAAATTATCCTTCTGCAGGTAAGAGTTCAGCAACTCGTGCCCACACGCCAATATAACTTAAAACCCCAAAGTGAAAAGGCACTCTTCTGTATGTACACGTATTATCACGAGTGCAAAAGTACTCATTTGTGTGTAAACTATATATAAGTAAAAAGTACTCGTTTGTGTGTAAACTATATATAAGTAAAAAGTACTCGTTTGTGTGTAAACTATATATAAGTACAAAAGTACTCATTTGTGTGTAAACTATATATAAGTACAAAAGTACTCATTTGTGTGTAAACTATATATAAGTACAAAAGTACTCATTTGTGTGTAAACTATATATAAGTGCAAAAGTAATCGCTTGTGTGTAAACTATATGGAAGTGCAACAGTACTCATTTGTGTGTAAACTATATATAAGTACAAAAGTACTCATTTGTGTGTAAACTATATATAAGTGCAAAAGTACTCATTTGTGTGTAAACTATATATAAGTACAAAAGTACTCATTTGTGTGTAAACTATATATAAGTACAAAAGTACTCGTTTGTGTGTAAACTATATATAAGTACAAAAGTACTCGTTTGTGTGTAAACTATATATAAGTACAAAAGTACTCGTTTGTGTGTAAACTATATATAAGTACAAAAGTACTCGTTTGTGTGTAAACTATATATAAGTGCAAAAACTCACATTGCAACGATAACTTACAGAAATAAACAAAATAATGAAAAAAGGCGACAATAAAGCAAAGAAAACAAGTCACACGAATCCTTTAATACGAAGAAATGGAGGTAAGAAAAAAAACAAACCACAAACAAAACCAAGGAACAGAAAGAAGAAATATAGGTACGAGCCAGATAGATAGACAGACAGACAGATAGAGAGAGAGAGAGAGAGAGAGAGAGAGAGAGAGAGACAGACAGATAGATAGAGAGATAGACAGACAGACAGATAGAGAGAGAGATAGATAGACAGACAGATAGAGAGAGAGATAGACAGACAGATAGAGAGAGAGAGAGAGAGACAGACAGACAGATAGAGAGACAGATAGACAGACAGATAGAGAGACAGACAGACAGACAGATATATAGAGAGATAGAGAGAGAAAGACAGACAGACAGATAGAGAGAGAGATATCTAGAGAGAGAGAGATCTAGATAGATAGATAGATAGACAGACAGACAGACAGATAGATAGATAGATAGATAGATAGACAAGAGAGACAGGCGGACGGGTGGATGGATGGACGGACAGACGGATGAATGGATGGATGGACATCTAAATAGCAGAAATGAAATTAACAACTTTGTTACATGCAAACCATTCATTGGCATTTGACTGTACACTAACGTGCTTTTCTTAACGTCATCGAAGAAACCTTCAAACATTAAAGTCTTTTCTTCCTGTCTCAATAACGGATGTGTCAGACATCTTTCTTTCAAAAGGAAGAAGGATGCTGGTAAAGGAGAAGACTGTGAATTGCAATGTAGAAATGAACCAGATGCAATTTTGTTCCACAGCAAAACGGTGATATTGTTTGTTTTGAAGCAAATAAAAAAAAACATTTTATAAGATTTGCATTTTTATTTTGGCTTCTTCTGCGATTAACTACGCTGTACACCACTATAGCCGAGCTGAGCTTATTTATTTCAAAGAACTCTAACTCTCGTTAGTTTTTTTACTTGTTTCAAGGCAGATTCCATCTCACTGCACATCTAATTATCGCTCCTTCAGCAGTTAGTTCTTCCTTTTGATTGTTCCTCCTCTCATACTCTCTCTTTCCCAGTCATTCATTTCTATAATCTGCTCAATGGAGCGAGAATACATATTAAAAATGTGTAAATTTAAATAAATTTAAGTGTTTGTATGAGCTTTTGATTATTCGCTTGAGATCTAAAGAAGGTAATTTAGCTACAGCTACACCTTCTGTTAATTTCCGTTAGAATATTTTGTTTCCTCTTTGGATAATTATTTCCACAGGCCAAATTTAATTATATATATTTTTGTTTATCAGTATCGCGTATCAACACTGTTTATTATTGATTATCTGTTTAAGCATGTGTTTACCCATTGATATAAAGCGCACTGTGAGAATATGGTTGTTAGTGAGTGTGTGTGCGCGAAGTGGGAATATATTGGTGTTATGTGCGTGCATGAGTGTGGTTGTGTATGCATGTGTGTGTGTGTGCGCGCAGTGTGTGTATTCGTGTGTGTGATCGTGTATGTAAGGGTGGAGAATTGGAGAATCACATTTTATATTTTTGCAATTGTCGATGTTGGGTAACATTTCCTCGTAAGAACCTTTGACCTCACATATTAATAGTACCAGCTGCGAGATAATAAGAACGCAATTACACTACTACTACTATTACTACTGCTACTACTACTTCTATTACTACTACAACTACTGATGAAGAAGATGAGGAGGAGAGCAAAAATGTCATGATAGCAGAAATAGACAACTTAGTTTAAAAGCATATTACAGCAAGAAAAGACAATTTAAAAACATATTATAGCAGGAACAAGTGACAGAGCGATCGATAGCATACTGGCTTCTCATTCATGACCGTGGTTCGATTCTCGATCGGTGTGAAAAGAATTACGGCTAATTCATAATCGCTCCCTACACATTGTATCAGACTCAATACGTACCCCGTATCCTGGGTCTATTTGGGCACGCAAAAGATCCATTCGCAGTTAAAAATCGGAAAGGATAAGTCATTCAAATGGCATAATTGAACCACTCATATCATTGTTCTCCCTTTCCAAAGATCTAAACGTCTCCTTTCTATAACATAAATGTCCGCGAAATCAGCAAAGGTTGGAAGTAGATAAAAACCAAAACTGACAAATAATTTTCACAAGAAGAAAAAAAACTTTCTGGGAGAATCTTTCACTACCGGGTGATTTGACTCAGAGGTTTGAACACGATCGTCTGGAAATATTGCGGAGTGCTTTGTTTTAGCTGCTCTGGTGATTATCCTCATCATGTCTTCGATTTTATTTTCTGTTCTGTTCAACTTACTTTAAAAACGAGAACTGTTTGCACTTTTCTCTCTTCAAAGGTGTTCATTTCATAAGCCCGAAATTCCAAGCTACAGTCAGCCTATACTTATACTTTCTTCCTTCCTTCCTTCCTTCCTTCAAGCCTTCTTTTCTTCCATCCATCCTTCCTTCCTTCCTTCAAGCCTTCTTTTCTTCCATCCATCCTTCCTGCCTTCCTTCAAGCCTTCCTTCCTTCCTTCCTTCAAGACTTTCTTCCTACCTTCCTTCAAGGCTTCCTTCCTTCCTTCAAGACTTTCTTCCTACCTTCCTTCAAGGCTTCCTTCCTTCCTTCAAGATTTTCTTCCTACCTTCCTTCAAGCCTTCCTTCCTTTCTTTCTTCCTTTCTTCAAGCCTTCCTTCTTTCCTTCCTTCGTCCCTTCAAACCTTCCTTAAAACTGTTCTTCTCTCCCTAAACATTCCTTCCATCCCTAAGCATTTCATTCTTCTTTCAAGCCTTCCTTCGAGCCTTCCATCCTTCTTTCCTTCAAGCATTCCTTCCTTCAAGGCTTCTTTCCTTTCTTCCTTCAAGGCTTCTTTCCTTTCTTCCTTCAAGGCTTCCTTCTTTTCTTCCTTCAAGGCTTCCTTCCTTTCTTCCTTCAAGGCTTCCTTCAACCTTTATTCCTTTAAGCCTTAATTCAAACCTTCCTTCAAAAACTTCTTTCTAGCATTCCTTCCTTCCTTCAAACCTTCCTTAAATTCTTCCTTCCCTCCTCTTTTCCTTCCTTCTTTCCTTCCTTCAAGACGTCTATTTTACTCGTGCTGACGTCTGCTATTTTTACAGTCCGCCATGCTTTATACTTCCTGTCATAAAAATGTATCACTTGGACCTTCCATCAGCAGTGAAATATACTTTTAACGCTCTAAGAGCTTGAACTACATGCAATCTCATTCATCAATAAAAGGGGCCTGCCATACCACGATCTGACCAATCAGGACAGAAAAAAAGTATTTCTGATATATATCCTCTACCCGTCGACCATCTTTGTATAGCCCAAATATACATTTATCAATGAATGTGATAATATATACAATACTATATACATATCTGTCAAATGAACTTCTAAACTATCCCAACGTATAAGGGTTACAACCTTTAATGTGTAGTCTGTTGGGTTCACCAGAAAAACAAACTGAAAATCTGCAATTTCATTATTGCTGATATTATGTATCTGACAGAAGTGGCTCAGTCCACCAGGAGAATGTACATATTTGGCCAGTAACTGTTTCGAGATACCGCCATTTTCTTGCTGTATTCGAAGCAAGAGTGTTGCTGCCATAGCCAGGAATGTCATTTTCTCTCCCCTCACATTCACACCCACCTTCTAGCTTTACCATACTTTGGTACAAAAACCGAACAAGTACAAATTAACAACAGTTATTTTTCAATAGAGGCACTACAGATAAATTAATAGCAAGAAGTAAATTGTCATCAATTCCTACCAGCCTCTGCCAGATCAATCTGCGAACTCTTTTTATATGACAAAGTGAAAATTATTAGACATGGACTTGATAGTAACCTACTAATTGATTTGTTTTTATTTCAGCTCCTGTTATAAAGGATTCTACCATTGCTTTTGTCCTTGATACGCAGGTTGATACTATTTATAGAACATTATGTTACATTTGCAAAATACAGACGAATTCATTCCTGCTAAATATTGTTGTTGTTTTCTTCACAAGCACATATTTCTTCTCTTAAATAACATTTCAAAATTCTAAATCAAATTTAATCCCTTTACTTGTGATTTTTGTTTCGCTCAACTCGACTCTGAAAGAAAAGCGTTATTTCATTCAAGCAACGAGCGTGCTTAGCTATTCTGGGCAAGTATGCTTCAACACGAACCAGACCATTTTCTGCATCGAAAATCTAACTTAACTGTATTAAAAGACTCTTTGATTTCGAGCTGTAAGTCCACATTGTGACATCAAATTGTTGAGTGCAGCATTTGGCTAAATAAAATCTAACTTAACTGTATTAAAAGACTCTTTGATTTCGGAGCTGTAAGTCCACATTGTGACATCAAATTGTTGAGTGCAGCATTTGGCTAAATAAAATCTAACTTAACTGTATTAAAAGACTCTTTGATTTCGGAGCTGTAAGTCCACATTGTGACATTAAATTGTTAGGTGCGGTATTTGGCTAAATGAAATGCCACTGCAGCAGTGTTAGTGTAAGGTGGTGGTGGCTGGGTGGGTGGGGATTGGGTGTGAGTTGGGGTGATGGCTATTCTAAAACCCAGGGGCGAAATTCTTCTCCTTTAACTTAATTGTAAACTAAGTACATCATTTCATCGATAAACAGCCAATACTCTTTTTTCAACAAGAAGTCCTAGGCAGTTATTAAAGATTATCGGTTAGTTCCTGTAGGGAGGTAACCCTAATGCTAGCAGTACTATACTGAAATCCTTGTATTTGATAATGGAATGGGTTTCTTTTTTTGTGTATATGTGTGTGTGTGTGTGTGTGTGTGTGTGTGTGTGTGTGTGTGTGTATAATTGTGTATGCCTTATTACTATCAGTCTACTCCAGTGTTAAAAATAAAAATTGGTGGATCTTATGTTTCTCTTATTACTCTTTCCACGTTGTCAGGTTTGTGTAAATAATGCAAGAATACCCATATTTATGAGATTTCTTCTCGATCCCATCCCCCCACCCCCACCCCAGTATAAAGGTTCCTTAGTGCGGAGATCACAGTGACACCTATGGGATTATTTCCCCTTAATGCAGAAACCTATGACTTGCCCTCCTTCTTTCACCCACACTATTTGCATTAATTAAATCTTGAGTGTAAAAACGCTACCTAGTGTATGTAGCGTGATGGAAGTCTAGTTCTAAAATGAAGAACCATTTCAGATGCGTGACGTAATGGTTGTCGTAAAGGTCTTCTTTGCAAAGAGCCGCGATCATGTACATGGAGTAAAGGTCTTCTTTGCAAAGAGCCGTGATCATGTACATGGAGTAAAGGTCTTCTTTGCAAAGAGTCGTGATCATGTACATGGAGTAAAGGTCTTCTTTGCAAAGAGCCGTGATCATGTGTGTGGAGTAAATGTCTACATTTGCTAAGAGCCGTGATCAAGTGTATGGAGTAAATGTTTTCATTGCTAAGAGCCGTGATCATGTGTGTGGAGTAAAGGTCTTCATTGCAAGCACAGAACTATTGGTTTGCTTCACACGTGGTTTACTATTTATTCACAGAACGATATGTTTTGAAGGGATCTGCAATTTCATCATACACCACTAGACAAACTATACTGTAGTGCTTGCAAACATGGAACACATTTTCACTGTTTAATATTTCACTGACAAAATGTATTTAAACAATTAAAACCAGTTGCTGGGAAAATGGTATTTTATTTCAAAGCATGTTTTGTGTGGCAAATTTTGAGGCAAGAGGTAATGAAATGTTATTGAAAGTATGTTTTAAGCATCAAATATTGAGGCAAATTTTAATGAGGTTTTACTGATAATATGTTTTGTTTGGCAACTGTCGAGGCAAGATGCAATGAAGTTTTATTGAAAGCATGTTTTGAGTGGCAAATTTTGATGCAAGAAATAATGAAGTTTTATTGAAAGTATATTTTATGTTGCAAATTTTGATGCAATATATAATGAAATTTTTCTGCAAGTATGTTTTATGAAGTAATCTGTAGAAAGTTGAATTTAATAAGCAGTTTAATGTTTAACTCCAACATGTTATACCGTTTTCTATCAGTGTAAACGAGCCTGATATTCAACACAGTGATTGGTTTCTCAATGTTTATGAAGTAGGCTTTATTTCTCACATTATAAGCAGGCTTTATTTCTCACATTATAAGCAGGCTTTATTACTCACATTAGAAGCAGGCTTTATTTCCCACATTATAAGCAGGCTTTATTTCTTATATTATAAGCAGGCTTTATTTCCCACATTATAAGCAGGCTTTATTTCTCACATTAAAAGCAGGCTTTATTTCTCACATTATAAGCAGGCATTGCGTTTCACTTTATGAGCAAGCTTTTTTGTTTCACATTATAAACAGGCTTTTTGTTTCACATTGTAAGCAGTTAATCAGGGCAAGATAGGAAAGAGGAAACGCTTTATGGAACTGATCGCGATCTGGCTATACAAACAAGTTATGCGTAATTTAGAGTGTGAATGTTCTATGGGCAATTTACACTTACTCACTCCTTACGTAATCCTCTACGTCTACGATATATGATGACGTCATCGCCTCGGCTCCCTAATGTTAAGCATGCAAAACGTCCGCTTTGGCCAGAACAAATGACAAATACGTGCCTTCCACACTACCGTCCCAAAATATACCTCAGCCACGAATGAGCATTTAAGCAAACAAGCCAACATCAAATCTAATCCTTTACGTATACGTTTGCTCGCGCGATGATGAAGGTGTTAGGGCGTCGGTTTGATTTTAAAGTTTGGCGACTCTCTGACTCCTGAATTTTCATTGCCGACAAATCGGAACGATGGCATAGGGCAGTCACCCCCAACCCTCCCTTCTCCCTCTCAGAAAGAAATGCAGTGTATTTTTTTTTTATTATATGTGATGCTGTAGCTACCATTTGGCAAACACCAAAAAAAAGGAAAACTAAAACTGTATAATAGACAATGCATTTATTAATATGTTAACACAAATTATATATTTTTATTAAATGCATCTGTTTCTTATTGTGGCGGAGTAAATTTGCCTATCCCTATTTCTAAACTTAATGTTTATATATTTCTAAGTAAATTTGCCTATCCCTATTTCTAAACGTAATTGTTAATATATTTTTCTAATGTCAAAGTGACCCGACTGCTTGTGATGATATTTTTAAGTGCTACAAATTGGAGTAAACAATTCAGGTGAAGAATATGCTAGAAATTGCTGATGCAATCCAAACCAGTTCCAACTGGATGAGTAGCTTTTTCTTACTAGTAGTTCACACTTGTTCATAACAATTTCTTCCAATGGCAAAGGACCAAAAGTTACTTTGTTGAAGAAGTACTCTATACTAATTACTTTGTGCACAAACTAACAGAGAGCGATGTCGTGTTAAGTATGCTTTGTGCACAAACAGAGAGATATGTCGTGTTATGTATGCTTTGTGCACAAACTAACAGAGAGATATGTCGTGTTATGTATGCTTTGTGTACAAACTAGCAGAGAGATATGTCGTGTTATGTATGCTTTGTGTACAAACTAACAGAGAGATATGTCGTGTTATGTATGCTTTGTGTACAAACTAACAGAGAGATATGTCGTGTTATTTATGCTTTGTGTACAAACTAACAGAGAGATATGTCGTGTTATTTATGCTTTGTGTACAAACTAACAGAGAGATATGTCGTGTTATTTATGCTTTGTGTACAAACTAACAGAGAGCGGTCTTATCATATGTAGCATGATCATAAACCGATAGGGAGCGATGTCCAATTATATATACAGTTTGAAATTGAGAGACGTATTATCATTGAACATTGTGTATAAAGTAATAGTTCTGTGTCTTTAAAATGTAACTTAAATATATGAAATCTGAGAACTATGTCCTATCGTGTCACTGGATAAATTAAATGAGGGCTACTGCTTACCAAATGTACTATAGATATAAATTCATTAAGATCTACGGATTGTCATGGTGTATTATCTGTATAAATAAATTGAGAGCTACGGCTCTTTAAATGTTCTATTTCTACAAATTAACTGAAAGATGTTATCAAATGCACTATATGAATAAAGTAATTAAGAGCTACAGCTTATCAAATACGCCATATGAATAAAGTAATTAAGAGCTACAGCTTATCAAATGCACTATATGAATAAAGTAATTAAGAGCTACAGCTTATCATCAGATAAAAATACTGGATTGTTCTGTCACAGCGTACAAAACGCACGCGAGCAAACGGAGTAACATACAACGAACGAGCAGCAATTTCAAATTCTGTTGGTGCTCTGTCCACGTGGGATAAAGACGGGAAATATTTAAAATATTTTATTAAATAAAAATGAAAATTAGAAATATATTTTCATCGTATTTCCATTTATGTAAAATAAATATATATATATAGTTTTAATAGCACATGTTTTATTATGTTATTTCTATCTTACACGGCTTCTTCACAATATTGCATTATTTTTAGTTTGCATTACATTGTTTATGTTTTGTTTTTGTATGTTTCATTTATTATATTTCATTTGACTAGTTTTACTCTTTTTTTCATTTGTCGGTAATGTAAAATATTTTCGTGAGCATTTATAGAAATAGAGATTTCAAGCACAGATATAAATCAATCCCTAAAACGCTAAAATATTAATTCAGCACTATCGACCCATTTCGCACTTACTGTTTCCGCCCTGAATTCAGTATTATTTTACTCTCTCTTCGATTCGCAGCTTTTCCAGTAAATCTGAACTATTTTTATCTTTGTATCGGCATTTCAACAGATCTGCCGAGAGTAAAACTCCCACGGCAGAATCGACACAGAAGTATATATATTTGGGAAAAAAACTATGTACATTGGTTAGGTAAACATTATGCATGGAGAAAACAATTCGCAACTGATACAAGGAGGGGGGGTAACCCTTGTGCCCTGTGTAGGGAAATGTATCCAGGGAATACATTTTCTAAGCTGTGCATTTAATAAACTCTGTACAGCACTTTCGTCAATGACGTCACTAACACAAAGTATCTGTAATACGTGAATGCAGATTAGTTATAAAGTTTGTGTAATGGTTCAAATTTAGGAAATGGCGGATGATATCGGGGGGGGGGTGGAGGAAATGAGTGCCACTATAGACTGTTGATTTCGTGTGTGCTACATTCACTTCACACACGCAAGCAGTGAAAGGCGAAGTAATTGATCACTCACCAGATGGACTGACAGTCAGGAATGGACTCGCCCCCAGTCCACTCAATGTCCAGTAGACAGTTGATAAAAAAAAAATTAGGAAAGCCTAATGATTAAACTTTTAATAGTTAATGTGTAATATCAGTGGGGCTGAAACCACTAGCTGGTTAAAAATCTTATAACAAAATCAAAGTTATAGTATGGTAGACAGAATAGACAAGCAAAGTCTACGTAAATAATTCTATAGACTGCAAATAGTATTTGAGAGTTCACTCTATTCGGGGAGCACACGTTGACGAGATTCAATAAATTTACACTCTCCCAAGTATAACTGGGAGTGTCCTCCCCCTCTGGGGGATGATGGTTCTGTATTAAGCTAGCTCTGCTGTTGAAGACAATTCTAAACCCAGTGTAAATTAAAATTATACAGAGGATGTCTTCCCAGAGGGTACTGCTGACTGAGGATGATTGATGGACAGCTGGGTCTAAGATGAGGTGTACTGATATCCAAAATTACAGCTTGGGTCTGGGATGTAACAGGAAGTCTTCACCAGAAATGGGCCAAGCAGGAACAAGACTCTATATATAAAATATATATGTATATTTTATATTTTGTATAAAGACTCTGTATACACTTCAATGCAGTATAAGATTATCCAGCTCAAAAAGTGGTGTAAAATATTTACAGTCACATTAAGTGATACAGATCTTATTGTTGAACTCAGTTGCTGCGTCACGCAGTTACCAAAGCACTATGATGACGTCATCAGACATATCAGGCTTGCCTAATATTCTACTCATACATATCACAATGGCTGACGCAATATAATATTTTGGTACAAACTAATTGCAGATGTATTATAGCATTATCTAATGCAGCAGTATAGAATAGTTGTACACAAACATACACAAAGTAAATAATTAATCATCTACTAAAATTGGCAGCAACCACTTAATTCATTATCTGTGCTGCATGCACAGATAATAATAGAATTTCTCTGCAAAAAAGAGACAAATTCATATAAGGAATAAACTAGAAAATCAGTTTCAATGGATAAAATAAGAAACATTCTTTAGTGATAGATTGTACACTAAAATAACTTTGTGGGGAAAATAAGACAGATAATAATGTTTCTATAAAAGTTTAGCAAAAAAAAATTTGCTCCCACACACTTGGAAATATCTTTCAATTAAAAAAAGAGAAATAAATAAAGCTTTTCAACTTATTTCATAATGCAGTAAATTTGCTGCTCAGATATAAAGCAGTTGAAATATTCACTGTCTCCCTGACGTGGAGTTGGCACAATTTTTCATGCATGTCTAAATATATGATTAGAGATGGGAATACTTCCACGAAAATCAAGATTTCACTGCATAATTTGGTCAGTAGCGTATAGCAAATCAACAGTGCAAAACAATGATCATCATGTGCACTTCAGAGCTACCAAGACCAAAAATCCTTTAGCCTATATTAAGTCATGCCTATCAATGCGACCTTCACATTCCGACGTTCTGACCACACAATTGACAGAGAGCTGGGGAGGTGAAGGAAACTTATCGATGACACACCTGAAGACAATCTCATTCTTATTTTTTTAAAAAGGAAAAGGACATTTTCTAACTTCACATTTTTGGTGGTATGTGTTAGTTTCATCAAAGGAAAAGTTTACAGTTTGTGTCCTCGGTAACCATCGACAATTAGAAACTTTGTTTAATGAGGTGACCTTTGAGCAGGAGGTAAACTGTGTATAATTATTAAGCTTTGTGTAGTGAATAAACCTGTACAATAAATAATAGGTAAACAGTGTAATAAACAATAGGTAAACTGTGTATAATTATTAAGCTCTGCACAATAAAAATATCTGAAGTAGGGACTAGCCATGTGTTGTCAATAAACCATGTGTAGTCAATAAACAGTGGGTATATTTTCACAATAGATACACTGTGTATAATTATTAAACTTTGCGCAACAGTAAGGCTATAAGAGAGGCTATGTATAGTGAATATACCTCTTGGTACGTTCTCATTACACACTAAGTAAACTGTATGGATTGGGTATATGTGATTGGAGTGGAAGGTAAAATTTGAAGATGGAATCTATGTCGCATACAATATTGCAAGAAAATTTGCAGAATGCTTAGCTGCTGTGCAGTTGTTGTGGGCAATCTTTGTGCAATGATAAATATGTGTTGTAAGAGGTTTTCTCTGGAATATGTTTGTGGAGGTGAGACCATTTTGTCAGATTGCGTTTGTAGACATAATGACCACATTAAATCAAATTCTAAAGAAACAAACAAACAAACAAACAAAGAAGGAAGGAAACAAACAAACAAACAAAGAAGAAAAAAGAAAGAAAGAAAGAAAGAAAGAAAGAAAGAAAGAAAGAAAGAAAGAAAGAAAGAAAGAAAGAAAGAAAGAAAGAAAGAAAGAAAGAAAGAAAGAAAGAAAGAAAGGATTTCCTTGGCGAAGCTCTAGTTTCATCAGAACTAATTTAAACAAGAAATGAGCAGATTCTAGCCACATTTGTGGACCTAAAGAAAAATATATAAAAACAAAGCGAAATTTAATTTCAATTTAATCTTTTCAATCGCTTCACTTCTAACGCTTCTCTGTGTTTAACCCCCCAAACACTAAACACTGGTTCCATTGACAACAAATCCATGGAACACGGGGAAGATTTTTAACTGGTTTAGAAAATGAATTTCTTTTCGTTTAACATAATCTGTCGTGCAACAAAATTATAGCATATTTATATTATTAGTTTTAGTAACAATAATTGCAAATTATAATTTCGTGTAATTATTGTTTTGTTGAACTCTTCCATTCACAAACCATCAAGAAAGCTTAGCCATCAGCATTATAGCATTTAGAATTATCATCCATCAATCAATGCCTAGTGCCATATAGTCGAGGGGATCACAAGTCCAACATCGATGACTTCATACAAGACTGTTCACTGCTGGCTGAACCTTTTTTCATGAATAACAATTGACCATTCGGACGTGATGAGAACAGTGTGAAGATTAGAGATAAGAAAAATTAATGGCGATGGGAGAGACATGAGAAAAGGTTTGTATTGTAGGATTTTTTTCCAAAGATCTTTCAAAATAAATTTTCAATTTTAATTCATAATCTTGTGATAATATGTTATTTGTAATTTTTATAATTAAAAACTCAGAATACTTTACTTGTAAAGAGAAAGTCTAGAAGAGATGGATAAAAATAAATGCATTATTTTGATTCAGCGTGAGAATGCTGAGATCAATAGTGATAGCTGCGAGTAGAATGGTGATAGCTGCGAGTAGGATGGCGATAGCTGCGAGTAGAATGGTGGTAGCTGCGAGTAGAATTGTCATAGCTGTAAGTAGAATAGTTATAGCTGCGAGTAGAATAGTGATAGCTGCGAGTAGAATGGTCATAGCTGTAAGTAGAATAGTTATAGCTGCGAGTAGAATAGTTATGGCTGCGAGTAGAATAGTAATAGCTGCGGGAAGAATAGTGGTAACTGCTAGTAGAATAGTGGTAGCCGCGAGTAGAATAGTTATGGCTGCGAGTAGAATAGTAATAGCTGCGGGAAGAATAGTGGTAACTGCTAGTAGAATAGTGGTAGCTGCGAGTAGAATGGTGATAGCTGCGAGAAGAATAGTGGTAGATGCGAGTAGAATAGTGATAGCTGCGAGTAGAGTAGTGGTAGTTGCGAGAAGTGCAAAAAGTCATGCATTGTTATTGTTGTTTGAACCACTATCCTAACTGAACAGGTCAGTGTGCGAACTTTGAACTCAGTCATGCAGAGAACAACGGACAGACAAATGCAATCGTAATCCTGCTTTTGGATAGGTGATGTGCGTGCGTGCGTGTGTGTGTGTGTGTGTGTGTGTATGCGTGCGTGTGTGTGTGCGTGCGCGTGTGTGTATGCGTGCGTATGTGTGTATGTGTGGGTGCGTGTATGTGTGTGTGTGTGTGCGTGTGTGTGTGTGTGTGTGTATGCGTGCGTGTGTGTGTGCGTGCGCGTGTGTGTATGCGTGCGTATGTGTGTATGCGTGGGTGCGTGTATGTGTGTGTGTGTGCGTGTGTGTGTGCATGCGTGTGTGCGTGTGTGTGTGTGTGCGTGTATGTGTGTGTGCGTGCATGTGTGTGTGTGTGCGTGTGTGTGTGTGTGTGTGCGTGTACTGACAGTATATGGGTGTAGATGTGAGAAAGTCACGTAGAGTAATTAGTTTTTGCTTCTTCCTTTACTTTTATTGATTAATAAAATTACTCAAGGAAGAGGTGAATGAAAAAAACTGTAGTGCAGTTCCAAGACTTTACTCTTTTTCAAATGCACTATATGGGGTGGATGTTTTCTGTGTGGGAGTCCTGCTCGAGTCATACCTGATATTTTCTTAAATGACCCTTAGCTGAAGAAGGTGAAAATGTTTTGTATTTGCTTCAGTGAACTGAGAGAATGATAGGATTCTTACAAATAGGAATTCGTTTCATCATTATGAATGTCTAATGCTCTTCATTGCAGAGCTCCAGACTTAAATCAGTATTTCTTTATGTGATAATTTGCAGTATATTTATGACCGGTAATTCACTATGTTTCAGGGCTCTCTCTTTGGGGAGAGGGGTGTTCCCATCAATTTCTTGCTTCTATGTGCTGAAGTTCTGGATTTATTTATTTAGATTTACTTCAAACTCAGACACTTTCAAAATAACACCATAAAGAGTGCCCTAGGTCGGGTCACTCTGACAATTTAGCAGTTTATATAGCAATTAAATTTAAAAATAGGGAGGGTAAATTTATTCTGTCAGCACGTTTTTATTTCCTGCGCTCTGATTTGTTGCAGAGGGCAAACTGTTTATAAATCGGCAACTTTGTCGCGATGGATGTAATAGGAGGGACAACTCTGTCTCTCACTCGCTACCGCTCTGATCTGTCAGATCTGGAGTCAGTTTGCAGGTGTATTTGGGAAGTATTTTTGGTATTCATCCCTACTGGAAATATTGTTTCCGTCTCTATTTCTGTTAATGAAGTGTAGCTTCTCTTTTGTTTGTTTTTTGTGAACTGTAATGATAACGAATTATATCGTCTTTATGTATTATTTGCTCAGTCTATTGATGATGGAGGGGGCATTGATCGGCTGCGTCACACATCGGTGTAACTATAAATGGCAATTTATACATATATTATTCATTAACCAGCAAAGTTTAGAATAATACTTTATTATAAGATCGCTCCAAAAGGGGTGGGGGGTGACAATCATGTGGCAACACCACCACCAATTTATGACAGATCATCAGAGCACTTGGTGAAGATAGTTCTTGTAGGAAATACTAACCAATACTAACCAATATTAACCAATACTAACCAATAGTAACCAATACTAACCAATATAATTTCCATCAAATAAAATAACAAATGTTCCGCAACATTATTTCATCAGTTCTCAAAAATTCATTCAACCTAATAATTCCGAACGTTTTGTAAAACTGTTTGGCAAAGATGCATCAAGAAACAACATGATGAACTTGATAATTAGCGTGAGATCACAATGTGAATGACGTTAGTATTCGGCTTCCTTTGCCGAACATAATAAAACAGTAACCATGACATATGCCTCATGAAAGTTTCTTTTTTATTTCGAGGCTGTATATTTTGTTGTGTGCAGTTAAGAAATGCCACCCCCACCCACCCCAAAAAAATACAAAAGGTAGAAATTCACTTAATACATTGCAATGCATAAAATAAGTACCGATTAACACGCACGTAAACGATTACTCTCATTGTTTTGTGAATAACTCTCTTGTACAGTAAATATAATGTTAACTAGTAGAGCAAGTAAACGATAACTCTCATTGTTTTGGGATAACTCTTGTACACAGTAAATATAATGTTAAGATAACTAATATAGCAAGCAGCCATCGATTCGAGACTTTACTCGATACTTAAAGACATCAAAAACTTCTACATTTTATGATGTCTCTGGATTTATTTAGAAATATTTTTGTAACCTTAATTTGTATACTCTTTGACAATGTTTAGTAGATGAGGATTAGATCAAAATTTTATACTACTCATATTTCACGCGACAATTTATTATGGACTGATTAAAACGATATGGCGAACGGTTTCTATTCAATTTGTTATTACTAAAAATTATTTACTAAGAGAATATTTATTAATTACGAGGGACTATTTAAGTGTTTAGTCTAAACAACCGACGTAAGACATTGTTGCGTGATTCTGCTCCATCACTGCTTTCTCGGTTGACGTAATAGTCGACTGCTATACTTCCTGACTTTCGCGTGGCGTCTATATTACGTCAGCGCCTTTTGCAAGTTTTGTTCAAATTCGCGCTAATTTAGAGTAATTTAGTGTAACGACAGACCTTTGTCCTAACACTGAAAATGCGCTACACAAATGTTTACAATAAATTTTAATAAAATAACAACAAGCAAAAAATAAATAATCAAAGTATTTTTAAAAATTATTTTTATTGTGCGTGCGCATTTGCGTGTGGACAAAACGTGACTTGCCCATTGCTAAAGTCGGCTTAACTTTAATTAAACGAACTTGATCAATACATAATGTCATCGTCCTTACATATATTTCTGGGGTGGGTGGAGGCTTTAAACTTGGAAGGCGATTTTTACCTTCTGCAAATCCTGTTCTCCTTTTTTCTTTTTCACCTTTCGTTGACAATATTAAGTAGCATTTGGACGTGATTCGTTTACATGAAGTTATCCGGCAGAATACAAGTGTTAACATGACGAATCGGTGCGTCTTGTGTTGCTGGCTGGTAAATCCCCGAATTTAAAAGAAAATTTTAGAAAAACAAGTATGCGTTTCTATTCTTTAATAGGCTAACTGTTGCTTTTTTAAAAAAATGGTTACTTCCCTTAAGGTTCTGTTATGCATTAAAGTTGAATGCACGTCTCTTTATTTTTCTTGATATTGTGGTTGTGTTTGATTTGGAATGAAGAGGACTTGTGTGTCTTCAGTTTACCGAAAATGTAAATAAAATATTTACGTTTACATTAAACGTAATTTTACAACACTCCTCGAGATCTCTACATATAAGAGTGTTTACATTTAAACGTTATTTTACAACACTTCTCGAGATCTCTACATATAAGAGTGCTTACATTAAACGCCAATTTATAACACTCATCGAGATTTCTACGTATAAGAGTGTTTACAGTCAATGTAAGGAGAGGAGGGGGAGAGTGTGGAGAGAGAAGAAAATCCGGTTAAAAGGTTGATTAACGACTGACAACCGGGACGTTTAATTCAATTTTTCAGTCTGATCTTACCATCATTTGAAAAATGTTGGAAGGCAGCAAAACGGAACAGATACGTGAGAGATACCACATTCTCAAAAAGACGAGGTAAATTACAAGAAGCCAGTTTCCACGCAAGTTGGAAAGTAAGTATTTAAAGAGTCTAGTTAGGAGAGAGAAGTCTGAGATTTAAGCAGAGATGCGATCTATTGACAGATGGAAGGGAAAAGAGGGCACATTGACTAATCCTAATGATCTGCAGTGACATCTTTCAGAGGACATTCCAGACTTTGCGGGATTTTATTAATTCACTGTTGTATCCCATACGAATATGATTTAGTCAAACATGCCAGAAAAAGGTCAAAAGACGTTTTAAAGATCAGAAATCTGTATATTTTTTTAATGTAAATTAGGTCTGTATAACCATGTATTTAGGTAACTTTAAGTTATATTTAATACGATGTGATTTACTTAATCTTTAGTAAGTTTGACAATGACTGGGTAACCTCTTTGGTACTTTAACAATGTGGGGGGTGGGGAAAGAAAATGTGATCAGATTTCATACACTTCATTTTATATACTCGCAGTTTTGTTGAACACCAGCACGTGTTTCTATCTGCAATAATGATCACCACTTGTTTTCCCCTTGACCAAATATAGAAATTCCATAAGATAATGGTATGAAATTGATGGGACTGAGAAAATCACGCCATTCTTTCATTAATCTAGTGCTTTTTACACATATGCCTGTAGATCTGTATGAAATGAGGTGATAAATAACGCCTAAACATGCCTGTAGACCTTTACGAAAAGAGGTGATAAATAACGCCTAAACATGCCTGTACATATACTACTAAAAGAAGTCAAGAATTAAGCCTACATATGCCTGCCTATCTCAATGAAAAGATGTGATGAATTAAATCTGTATATCTGTATAAAAGAGGGCTACATAATGAGCCAGCAAGTCAAGTTTCGTTTTAAATATGCATTACAAACGTAATACTCATTATGTATTAAAGGTGTTCGTGACAATTGTAAAGGTAATTCAAAAAACGCTTTAGAATGCCGTCGTAGAGGTTAATTGTTGAATAGCTGATTGGTTATTAGTGTATTCACTGTTGTTGCGTACGGGAACACGAGTGTGCGTGCATGTGTGTGTGTGAGTATGTGTGTGTTTAAGTGTGTGAGTATGGGTGTGTTTACGTGTGTGCGTGTATGTGTTTACTTGCGTGTGAGTATGTGGCTGCATGCGTGTGTGTGTGTGTTTACGTGTGTGTTTACGTGTGTGTTTACGTGTGTGTGTTTGTGTGTGTGTGTGTGTGTGTGTGTTTATGTGCGTATGCTTGGGAAATGAACATTAAAGTTTACAGTTGTTCAGTAGCATAGCTCTCTAACCACTGTTTTTATTTGGCTATAAGGAAACTCACACGTTTGACTCAAACATATTCTGGTAAATTAGATGCGGAGTCTAGATGCAGCATAACAGAAGGTCAGTACATCACTCGGGCGGTGGCTATTTCTGCCACAGCAATGCAGGTGTCGGAATATTTTCTGATTTCTATCCTGAAGAACACGTGGTCTTGGATTACTTTATCTAATTTGCTTGTTTGATTTTTGTTTAAGATTTTGTTCGGAGTTTGGGGGTTTAGTTTCTTTCTTAGGTTTTTGTTGTTGTTGTTGTTGTTGCTGGTTTGTTTGTTGTTTCGTATTTTATTTTAGTAGGGATAGTGATATCAGGCAAACAGAGTGTAAAAGATTTATAAATAATTAATAAGAATTTGATATTTTTTTTAATCTGATTCAATCATTTAAAAAAAATAAATTTAAACAATATAAACTTTTATTTCACGGCTAGATGCACAGAGGACGTTTCCCCGAGATCAAAACTCACCCATGTATGTAAGACGTATACCCGAGATTAAAAAGTGTCCTGTGTGAAGGACATATACCGGAGAATAAAACGTGTCATATGTATGGACGACGTACGCCTGAGACTAAAACGTGTTCAATGGACGACGTATACCTGAGACTAAAGGTGTCTTTTGTATGGACGACACATACTCTAGATTAAAATTGTGCCACAAGAATTGACGACAAACCCGTAAATAAAACGTCCCTATGGACGACGTATACCTGAGACTAAAACATGTCCTTATGGACGACGTATGAGGCTAAAACGTGTCCTATGGACGACATATCTAACTAAAACGTGTCCTATGGACGACATATCTAACTAAAACGTGTCCTATGGACGATGTAAGATATTGACATTTCCTATGGACGACGTATATCTGACACTTAAACGCGCTATATATGGACGACGCATATCTGAAACACGTGTCCTATGGACGACGTATACCTGAACCGTGTCCTATATGTGGACGACGTATGCCTGAAACTAAAATATCCTATATGGACGACGTATACCTGATACTAAAACGTCCTATATATAGACGACGTATTCCTGAAACTAAAACGTGTCCTATACACGGACGACGTATACTTGAATAAAACGTGTCCTGTATATGGAAGACGTATACCTGACTAAAACATGTCCTATATATATGGAAGACGTATACCTGACTAAAACGTGTCCTATACATGGAAGACGCATACCCTAAACGTCTCCTATATGTGGAAGACGTATACCTTACGTGTCCTATATATGGAAGACATATACCTAAAACGTGTCCTATATATGGAAGACGTATACCTAAAACGTGTTCTATATATGTAAGACGTATACCTAAAACGTGTTCTATATAATTATGGAAGACGTATACCTAAAACGTGTTCTATATAATTATGGAAGACGTATACCTAAAACGTGTTCTATATAATTATGGAAGACGTATACCTAAAACGTGTTCTATATAATTATGGAAGACGTATACCTAAAACGTGTCCGTGGATGCAACTCGTTTATCCGTGAGATCGCAACATTGATGTCAAACTAAAGGGTGTACACATACACAGACCAATAGCACTGTCTGGATGCTTGATGGATTTCCCCACAATATTAATTAATTCTGAAATATTTCTTTAATGCTATTTGTTCTGTCTTTTTGTGTGTAAAATACTTCGATAAATTAATACATTTGGTGTAGATAGATATTCAGACAGACAGACAGACAGATAGATAGATAGATAGATAGATAGATAGATAGATAGATAGATAGATAGATAGATAGATAGATAGAAAGATAGATAGATAGATAGATAGATAGATAGATAGATAGATAGATAGATAGATAGATAGATAGATAGATAGATAGATAGATAGATAGATAGATAGATAGATAGATAGATAGATAGATAGATAGATAGATAGATAGATAGATAGATAGATAGATAGATAGATAGATCGTTTTTGCAGCGTTTGTCCTGTGCAGAGGGAGACAACTGCTACGAGAGATGCTGAACACTGAAGCGTCATCAATTCCTATAGCATCAAGAATTGTGAACATTTAGAGAGCCATTAATTCCTATAACATCAGGTACAGGCGAACATTGGAGAGCCATTAAATATATGTAACACCAAGAACTGCTGAGCAATGGAGAACCATTAATTCCTATAACATCAAAAAACTGGTGAACATCGGAGCACCATCTGAAACAGTGTTGGTTTTTTTAACATTAAAGATGACTCCTTAAAAAATACTTTATAATAACTCCAATTAAGATAAAATCATTTTTTTTCTCCAGGCACGGTCTAAATGGCTAAGGAAATGCAAAGTCCAAAGAGATAAGGTTTAGGGACAATTTCCTCACCCAGTCATTTATCCTAGATACTTGTCCTCCAGAGTAAATGCCGACCACACATAATACCCCTTTAGGCAATGAAAAACATTACGTATTCAATCTCGTGTCTAACTTTCTTTCATGTAACATCCAAACCCCCAAGTACATGGCCGAGATTTCTTCCAATTTACTTACATGGAAGTGCAAAAAGTAAAAAAAAAAAATAACGAGAATTTAATAATAGGAAAAGCATATAAATTCTTCCTAACAATATACACTGTTGCAGAAAATGGAATCAATCGTACATTTAAAAAAAACTTAGTTGAAGATAAGCAATTCATGTCTTTATTTTATGCGATTACAGTTGAGTTCAACCGTTAATAGTTGCTACCTATGATGATAGGATCAGAGTCAAATTATATATTTTATTTCCCTTCTTCGATTTTTATTTTTTTTACGATCCGTTGTTGTTGTTGTTCCGCTCTCACCCACACCCCCTCCCCAGAAACTGCAATAGTCTTAGGTATGATGTACCGGTTAGAAACACTCAGGTATGATGTACCCATTACAAACCACTCACTCAGGTATGATGTACCCATTACAAACCACTCACTCAGGTATGATGTACCCATTACAAACCACTCACTCAGGTATGATGTACCCATATTCTTCACGTTGTTCTCGGTCTTGGTTTTATACTCCGTAATTGATAGTTGTTTATAAAGATCAAGTCGCGTTGCTGGTTATGCAGTTCTGCCACACTCATGTACGCTACTCATAGTAAACGACAGAGGTCAAGTTCACTGACCACACGAGGACAGTGGAAAGATACACCAAGGGGTAAGTGTGACCGTGAGAGTGGGGGATGGTGATTGGACGCGGGACGCCCATATATTTTGATGTGTGATTACTGTCTGTTGTGTGAACGTGTACATCTTACATGCACAGTCAGTGTGTTCAGTAGTGGGTATTTACATATCTTTAATTATGCATATGTATAAATTAAAGTAAAATTTGAAGTAGTGTTTATTTATTTTGATGTTAACTAAGAATAGCTAGGGATTACTTTTCTTTCTAAGTGATGCGCCCATTAAACAATAGGTGTTTTTCGTATTGGCAAGTGATAATGCATGCTTTTATAGTGCAGACTTTCTAGAAGCCCACGGAATCAACAGAATTTGGCAGTTACATTTAAGGACGGAACTCCATTTTTCTCCTCCGTCAGGTGTGTGAGATCCCGTCAGGTGTGTGAAATCCCAAGTTCGTTTTCGTTCAATCTGAGCTCTGGCCTGGATTTTATTTCAATTTTCCATAATTTGAAATAAAATCGTTTTGAGTGTTCGCTGTTTGGCTGGCTGGCACAGCATACTCGAGCATTTATTCCCAACTATCTAGTCTTCTGTGTTGTACAGACCAATGACACTATAGCATAATTATAGTAGCACCACTCATTATCACACTTTTAGCTGTGTTTATTCATTAATACATAGCTTGCCACTATCACCAAAGAGTAGCTTACTTTATTCACAGTTTCCATCTTCTAATTAACCACGATTGTTGGGTGGCTGGAGGCTAGAGCCATTCGACTATTGTCTATCATAAATCCATTATATCATTCTATTTACTCTGTGGGCCAATCCTGGAATATGTACTTCTGTCTGTAATTTTAATTAATGCAACGAGAGGAGGGGTGTACTTATATTAACTATCATTCATCGTGACCACCACTCCATTAGACGTCACAGAAGGTTTGGGTGATAAATTTTCTATTGATGAAGTACATCAGTTAATAGCAGTCTGCAAGAAAGCCAATATAATGTTTGGAAGAAAGAGAATTTAGACATGAATTTGAGTGTTCGTGTGTGCGTGCGTACCTCAGTGTGTGGTTTATTTTTTGGGGGGGGTTTTGTATTTTTTTTTTTTGTGCGTGTGTTGCGTGACTTGGAAATCTGGCAATACTTCTTGTCAGTGCAAAACATGGATACCAAGACTGGTATTTGAAGCTTACCTTAAAATAGTGTAGCAAGTGCACAAGTGTCAATGGGCATTGAGACTTTTTAGTCAGTGGAGTTGAGAGCGTGTGCGGGACTTTTGTCTACGGGTTGGCTTTGTGTGAGAGACAAGGGAGATGATCGCTGTTCGAAGGACTATCAGTGCTAACAGAACCATGTACGACTACGTGAACACAGAGTTGCCTTTGTTTGAGGAACAAGGGAGATAAACACTGTTGGAAGCGGGTGGTCCTTAAATGGCTGCAGGAAGGGGAATGAACTTTACAGGATGCGTTTGAAAATAAGGTCATGGTGTCAGTGAATGGCAGTGAAGCCTGGTGACTCAACACTGATGTATTATGCATACATATGTATGCAAATCTGTAGATCACTTTCATTTCAAGCAAAAGTGTTATGGTTGTTTTGTTAAGACTATAATATAATTAATTAGTTTGGATGGTACATTGGTTGATGTCACAGCTGTTTTGCACAAACAACGACACCAAAATGGACCCACAAAACTTCACTCTCCATATCCATGGAACTATATAGCCCCTAAAATGTACTTTATTTACTCTTGGTAGTGCAAAACTCCCCTTAATATTTACACTCGTTACTTATGGTAAGAAGCAAATCACAAACACCCACTCTTCCTAATAATGGTTCCACCAACCAATCCAGATCTTAACTCTCCGTACTACAGGTACTACTTATCCATTCAGATCTTAACTATATGTACTGCTAGTTAATTAACCCATCCTGATATTAACTCTCTGTACAATTAGTACTACCAACCCATCCAGATCTTAACTATCTGTACTACTAGTTCTACCAACCATCCTTATCTTAACTCTCTGTATTAATGGTACTACATATCCCTCTAGTCCTTAACTCTCCTCTGGCATGGTGGGAGAGATATTGCTGTTAATTAACACAATTATTAATTAACTATCCTAACGTGGCAGACCGCATTTCCCATCACATTTCAACTTGCAACTTTTAGTCCGATGCTCTGTAACATTCAAGAATTTATGTTTGACTACAGACCTGTTACAGCCCGTGATACAATATATATAATGCTATCAAGCATTTCAGATCTGTCTTTCTCCTTCTCCTCACGTATCTTCGTTTCTTAGCCATTTATAAAATATCAGCATTACGTGTATGTTGACGACAAAGGCATTTTTTGTGAATAACTTGGGCAAAGGCTTCAAGGGTTTAAAGGTTAAAGTAGATCAAGATGCCTCTATTCTCACATCGGCCGTCTGAACACATTACAAAGCTTCGTTAGCTGTGAATTTCCAATCTGGGTTAAAGGAAATATCAGACAGTGGGTGACAATGAACCACTGCACACACACACACACACACACACACACACACACACACACACACACACACACACACACTCCTCTGGTTCGATCTGCATTTATTTTCTTTTTCTCCATCGTAATTTGAAACGAGTGCATTCGGATATTAGTGAGAGCATTCAAAGGGACGTAATGCACTCGGAAATTAATGGGAACATTCGAATGGTCACGCTTCGCAATTATTTTAAAATAAAGTATAAAATTAAATTAAATATAAGAAGTGAAATAAAGTAATGCTCTATTTTATCTTTTTTTAAGGAAAAGAGTAGATAGACTGAGAAGCATGCGCTAACAAATGTGACGTCATTGTTTCTTCTTAAATCACGCAAGTGTGTGTGCGTGAATTAAAATGGTCATAAAAGAGCATTTTATCAAAGTATGATTCTGTTTGTTATCGTGAGTGTTATAGCATAAATTTCATTATAAATATCGTGAGTCTTATAGCATAAATTTCATTATAAATATCGTGATTGTTATAGCATATATTTCATTACAAATATTGTGTATCACATTACTGGTGTATCACTGTCACCTGCCACCCTTCTCTCCGAAGAAGGGTGGGGGGTAGTCGACGCCACGTAGGACTTGCATATATGTTATTACAAATCCACACACAGAATACCAAGATGGTTATTTGGCTCGAATTTTATTCTGCATGTAGGTTACACATTGCCATGTTTGCATGTGTGATTGCGAACGGGTAAAGGTGAAGTGTAGAAAGCACAGACGATACAATGTGTAACAACGACCACAACCACTCTTTCAAAACCATACACAGGAAAGCTCTCAATATCAAAATATAAATCCAAATTTATTGATCTATGGGTTTCCTCTCACACGTTGGTTAGTCAGCCATCCACAACTCACACCCGTGGGGTATGGGGAAAAGAAAAGAAAGAAAAGAATGATGAATGATGAAATAAAAGAAAAGAAAAGAAATATAAAACTCAAAATTCTTCATGCAGTACTACTTCTATTAAAAAGCTAAGCATTATTCAAAGTAAAATAAATTCATTATTCAAAAGTTCTGGAGCCACTGCCCCTATATCAAATAGTTCAAAAGAAAACAATGTCATTCGACTTGCAAGTCCTTTTCAACATAGTCTCATCAATATTTTCAAACTAATTTTAGAATGACTCTTCACTGATCAAACTTAAGTTTAAAGTTTATCTTTAATTTGAGGTTTAATTCTTAATTTAAAGAATTTATCTTTAATTTTAGGTGCTCTGAGATTCTTTCCCTAATTAGTATTTTTCTACTCACATAGATATTGTCACTTTTTCCTCATGCTGTGGGAGGGCGGGGGGGGGGGGGTGAAGATACAAAAAACACTGCTGACGTCTCGATACATGGTTCGCTCCCTGAAACCCAAAGTACAGCCATCCAGCTGCTACTGTTTCATTCTCTCATTACGATTCTCGTTAGGCCTACTCCTCAATTCTTGTTACATTTTCTCATTACATCTCATTACGTTTCTCATTACTTCTCATCTCATTAATTAATGGTCATCCTTGATGTTATTCTGTGAATTGCCTCCTTGGTCATTTACTGCACATCTACGATATCTCCCAGTGCCATGACACCAAACGTTCACCAGTTTTTTCTTCTACTGCCTGGAAAATGACCGATCACGCAAGGTCTTTGCCCAGATTCTTTTGAAAACCCAAGATGACTGTCCGTGTGACTGGACCATCGTGATCTGTTGGCGGCTCTTACAGCTCGCCATAAAAAATACAGCCGGTAGACATCTGGCACTCTATCACAGTGTCCAAAAGTTCTCTTAACTGGTTGCCAGCCAGTTATCATAAAGACCCTTGGTACGATGCAGGGAGAAACTCGAGGGTCTTCCCACCCCTGTCTCCGTCATCCCCTTTTATACACAAAGTCCTTGTACAACATTTTCACTGAGCTGGCTAGAAAACACCCCCCTCCTCTCAACACACAGTACCCCTATCCAGCATTGCAGTAGTCTCAATCATGCTGACAGAATTTCGCTGACTGTCCACACTTATGTTAGTGTGAGGTATCAAATTCAAGTTTACACCTTTAGTGTTGAAAACAGCTTCCTGTTACCTACCTAACTCAGAGCACATAACTGACCTCAGAGCACCCTTTATTTTTATTTTGTTTTTTTAAAACTACATTACCACAGTGACTCATCACCACCAGGCAAGAGTACACTAGTCATAGCAAGAAAGGGTTGTACACACAGACTGACACATATAACTATAACAATATAAATCTCAACTTTCAAATAACTCAAAATTCTGTTTCAACAAACAGTCTCACAATAACAATAACTATATAACCTTAAACAATACTACTATCAAAATTTTATAGTAGTGATTTTTAAAAACAAGTTGCATCTCTAAAACTATGATCCAGTTTTCCTCACAGTAAAAGTTAGTATTCTGTGGTCTATCACGTTTCCCATACATGGTACTAATTATTGTTTTTAACATTGCTAACAGAGAGGTAAATGCGTACGTCCTCTAAAAATTAATAACATTTTTCAATTTACCAGCACGAACTATCAAAATTTATCTCTTTCTCAACTAATGTTTCCACACTCTGATTTTACATTGTCCACAAAATAGTTATTTTAGCCCTTTGCTATGTTTAAATTGGTTTGGCTGTTTAGTTAACCATTTAGAGTATGATGACACTTAGAAAGAATTTTTTTTATAAATAATATTCCCCCAGATCTGTGACAATCATATGTACTAGAATATAGTATGATGGGGTAGGTTCTATTCGTTCACACCAACGGGCGGCAAGAGGACACAAGAACACTTATGTCAGTTTCTCACATGCTTTATTCAGCTCAGTTACAGTAATGCTCTCTCACACACACACATGCGCTAATTATTCTATGAGGTCGGCCTTCCCCGAAGACCTCCAAGGCCAATCACAAAACTCTGCGTGAAAGACTTCTAAAAATAATTTCTGTGTTTTCTTGCCTTTGTTTCAATATAAATTGCCTTCAAACTAAAAAAAAAGTAACAATTATACTAAAAATCAATTATAAAATAAAACTACTATAATTGTACTTTAATACACAAACCTTTCCTAATACATAATCTAAAGATTTAGACCTATAATAAAATAAAACATGTGTTGATGGGCTGTAGAAAAAGCACTCACACACACTTGACTTACAAAATACACAATTGCAAGAACATTATTCTTCATATAAAAAATAATGTCAATTAAAAAATAAACTATTTCCTATCTGGATATATAAGATTATAACTGTCTATGCATAGCATAGTAAAGAATGACTCAAACTATACACACTAATACAGCATTATAAATTAGTACTGGTATTGTTTACTCATACACAGCGCGCGATCTGAAACAAAGCAGCACCTCCTGAGCCATTTGTCCAGGCGCTCCGAGCAGATGATGTCTGCCCGCTGACATAACACAGAGTCAAGAGAAAACGGCTATACCAAGATGGGCGGCAAACACCATGCACACATGCTCGCCCCCTTCCTGAGATACGGTCGGTCAGTAGCTGTTAAGCGTTAGTGTCCGACCTACCACATTAATACTATGTACTATCACATTTACTACTGTCCTATGTACTGGTGTATCACATGTACTACTGTACTAATATAATGTACCAGAAGAAAGAAGTTAAGTCAGTTATTCATCACCATCGCTTACAACAGCAGTATTTACAGTATGGCCATCACCATCAACAGCAACAGCAGTATTTACAGTATGGCCATTAGACTAACAAGAGTCATTGACAGTTACTAAAATTTATATTAATATTAATGCTAAGGTACAGACACACAACAGGCAAATAGACAAACAGGTAGTTAGAAAGATAGAAAGAATGAAAGAAAGAAAGAAAGAAAGAAAGAAAGAAAGAAAGAAAGAAAGAAAGAAAGAAAGAAAGAAAGAAAGGTTGGAAGAAAGAAGAAAGAAAGAAAGAAAGAAAGAAAGAAAGAAAGAAAGGAAGGTTGGAAGAAAGAAGAAAGAAAGAAAGAAAGAAAGAAAGAAAGAAAGAAAGAAATGAGCAAACAAACTAAAAAGAAATGTGGAAATCATGAAAGGAAAGAAAAATGATAACTGACGTATTAGAAATTGAAGTACCTGTATATAATTATTACACAAAAAAAAGACTTTAAAAGATTGCAAAAATTAAATGTCATCCCTATTTTACTTTTTTTTTTGTGATTGTTGTTAATTGGATATTAATATTTCCGAATATGGCAACAGGGGTGGGTGGGAGAGGTTTCTAACTTTTGTGACGACGGGAATTAGTGGTTGAAAAAGGAACCTTACAATTTTCTTAACCAAGTATTTGTACTATAATCACAATTTTCCCGGCCTTATTAAAAATCGCAATAGGGGATTATTGTTTTAAAGTTAATTTGTAATCTGTTTCAATTCACACATTGCATCAATATTTAATAGACATAACGGTATTGTATATATATATCTGTGAAAGGAAAACAGCAGCTTGCTGACACGTAAGAACTGACGCAGAAAAAGAACACTTCTAAAGACTGGCGACTAAAATGTAAGAAATGACGCCTAAAGGATGGACAAGATGCTTAAAAGTAAAAGCTGATGCCTAAAAGAGCTGATAATTAAAAAGAAGAGCACCTCTAGTTTGTATTTGTACTTAATGGCCTAAAGAATTCAAAGCAAAATGTCAGAGATGTTGAATATCGAGTTAGATTGTCTTGTGTTACACGTATTTTTTCCTGAAACCGTCTGCGACGGGTGAATACTGGCTTCTGAGACGTTATTTATGACTATTTTGCATGCTTGAATACAAGCGAGTCTAGAAAGTGGAACAGTCATCAAACCGGAGATGGTGACAATTATAGTTTGGGTGGGGGTGAGGGTGGGAGTTGCACCTTAATTAACTTCAGTGGTCAGCCCTGCTATTAGTTTGACCTCTTTATCGATTTCATTGGAAGAGAGCTGATGGGCGACATAAATGTATGTGTGCACGGCAAAGAGATCAAGTGTTCCGGATGTTTATTTCAAACTCGTCATTCCAGAGAAAACACGTTGAAGATAAAATAATTGCAACATATTAAACGTACAAAATAGCGTTATCCGCATTAAACTAGAGACTAAACCAGTGATCCACATTAAACTAGAGACTAAACCAGTGATCCACATTAAACCTAGAGACTAAACCAGTGATCCACAATAAGCGTAAAAACTGAACCAATGTAAAACATTAAATATAGGCAGACAAATTAAGTGAACTACAGCACCCGTGTAGACAAAACAAGTGAACCATATTAAAATTAGAGACAAAGCAGGTGAACCACATTAAAATTAAAGGCGAAACGAGTGATCTATATTAAACCTAGAGACTAAACCAGTGATCCGCATTAAACCTCGAGACTAAACCAGTGATCCACATTAAACCTAGAAACTAAACCAGTGATACACATTAAACATAAAGACAATGCAAATGAATATCTTTACAAGCAAACAAGTGAAAAACATTAAACGTAGGTACTCTATAAGCGAATGGTGAGCGGGAAAAAAGTCACGGGGGGAAAAAGTCACAGGAAAAAAGTCATAGTAAATAAAGTCACAAGAAAAAAAAGTCACAGGAAAAAAGTCACGGAAGAAAAGTCACAGAAAGCGACGGCTCATTAGGATCGTGGTTAAGTGTGTGTGTGTGTGTGTGTGTGTGTGTGTGTGTGTGTGTGTGTGCGTGTGTGTGTGTGTGTGTGTGTGTGTGTGTGTGTGTGTGTGTGTGTGTGTGTGTGTGTGTGTGTGTGATTGTAATTTAAAAGAATCTGCCTCTTATCTCTCTGATACAACTCACATAGTAAATAAGATTTAAACTACAGCTACGTATGTCCCAATTCTACAAGTGTAATTCAAAGGAACGCCAAAGAACTACACTAACATAATTCGATTCAAAGAAAAGCAGGGCGCATTGTATTGTGGTACTAGTTTAGTGAAAACACTATTCAGACAAAGCATCAATGGGATCAATGCGGTCAATTACAATAGCCGTAGCAGACCAGCAGCGTTGTATCCCTTCTATGTTGTTTTTTTTTTTTTTTTAGAAACTTCAGTCTGACTTGCATTGTTCCACAATTCTTTTCTTGTTTAATGCCTACATCTGGTAACTGTAGAATAAAATGTTCTTTAAAAAAATCACCTAACATACATTACTAACAAAAGTTTAATGTGATGTGACTGCTTGAAACATGATTTAATTGATGACTTTTTATTTAGTTTCATTTTATGTCAATACGCCAGTTTCTTTTCACTTCTGGAAATTATTTCCGATCGAGATTAAAAATTTGAACTGTATTAGCTGTAATATTAATAGTGTTCTATTGTTCTTGTACTACTCGGCGATTATAAAGTTTAAATATGGTACTAATTGATCAAAACGGAATAAGCATGCGAGAAACTGACAGAAGTATACTGGCGTCCTCTTTCACTTTTGCTGCCCGTTGGTGTGAACGAAATGAACCTACCCCATCACATTAAGGGTTTATATTATAATCTAACCCATAATATAATACACTTCTTGATGCGGACTTGGTCAACAATGGGAGGGCTTTCGACATGTTCATCCCTATTCAATGCTAGCCATTGTGTTACAAAAATAATATATACTTCACAGAAATCTCTGACCTGGTATAAGACCAGCATTACATCGTTTATCATATGTAGTACCCCCTTATCAAATTTGATCGCACTACAAAACCCTTGTACATGCCTAAAATAGGTACAGTTAAGCAAGTGTAGTGCTCTTTACAAATTTAAATTACACTTTATAATCCTTTTATAAAATTGCAAAATACAACCTACAAACTAATATACAGTTAAGCAAGTGTAGTGCTCTTTACAAATTTAAATTACACTATATAATCCTTTTATAAAATTGCAAAATACAACCCACAAAATAATTCAGTGCTCTTTACACAATTTAAACTACACTACAAAATCTCTAAATTGCTACAAATAAAATCTAGAGATTATTTTTCTGCCACGTTAAATCACACTACAAAACAAATGTATGAATGAAATACATTTACTACTAGCTGGGAAAGGGGGAAAGCTATTAAAAAAAAATGACAAACAATAAACATGTACACCAGTGGGGATTCATGCATCTATCTACTTAGATGAAAAATTGCAAACAGATTTTAGAAGTAACCTTTTCCTGAATTGTGTCCCTTTAAGCATTAGTAATTTTGAATGATCGGTCTCAGTCGTCTAGTCCTACGTCATTTGTCAGTCATGACGTATGTTTTGGTAGAGTCTGTATTCTCAATCAGTCTCACTCACAAACTATCAATCAGTCTTGCTTGCCTACTCCTTAGCTAACTTGCCCTGGGGAGAGGAGCATACCCATGGTTTGACAGACATTGATTTGTTTAGATCTGAATAACTCAAGGTTAATTCTTTTAGCAGACAATCATTCTCGAGACATTTCTCGGTCACTTTTGGGATAAATCAAATATATTTTTAGTATTGCTCTTAACATGCAGAGCCCAATGTACTACTTCAGGTTAGTGGTTGATCATCATCACAAAGACAAAACAGAGAAGAACGTTGTGTGTAGAGATAACCGAAAAAATATTAAAGAAAGTGACAAGTAAACATATTAAGCATAAAGATAATAGAGGTGAAAAATATTAAATGTAGAATAAATACAATAAAAATTGTTATACAAATAGAAATACAATGAAAAGTTTTAACATACAGACAATACAATGTAAAATATTAACATAGAGACAGTACAATGAAAAACTATTAACATAGAGACAATACAATGAAAAATATTAACAAAGAGACAATACAATGAAAAATATTAACAAAGAGACAATACAATGAAAAATATTAACAAAGAGACAATATAATGAAAAATATTAACAAAGAGACAATACAATGAAAAATATTAACAAAGAGACAATACAATGAAAAATATTAACAAAGAGACAATACAATGAAAACTATTAACAAAGAGACAATACAATGAAAAATATTAACAAAGAGACACTATAATGAAAACTATTAACAAAGAGACAATATAAGTGAGAAAACATTAAGCATAGATAAAATAATTCAACTCGGAACAATACATTTTTTTAAAAAAATTAATATTCAAGATTGATGGAAGGGACAACACATTATGACGTTGTGAGTGAAATCTCGTTTCCTGTAATGAAATTTGACAATGGGGGTGAGCGAGAAGGGAGTCACGAGTCAGCAAAAACATGTTTACGTGACGTCATATGTGGATGCCTCCTAAGGTCCACAAGACATGACGCGCGCTTTTTAGTATCCTTCAAATTACATTTAATTTCCGCGCGCGCCATGCTGGGTGAACGTGTCTTCCCTTTCCTTTTGGGGTAGGGGCCCAATAAATTTCGCATGTTTGAGATTAGAACTGCGCACGTCTATCCCTTCTGTTCCGAACCACGGCCACCGATAACTATATCCCGAACACACACTCACGAGAGGAAGAGAGAGAGAGGGTGAAAGAAAAGTGCAGTAGTTTAGTATTGATTTAATAAAGATATTTTAAAAACAATTCTGTTAGTTTCATCGCGAATTTCTTGGGTTTTTTTTTTTACTGGTCCATCCTTGGGTAATTAATATTGTTTCGCAAGGCTCACTGACTTACAGAAATGGGTGTGGATGGTACCATTACAGATTATGTTCGATAACGATCTCTATATTTCTCTGGCAGAGGCTGTATGATTAGATTTTGTTTGTTTTGTTTGTTTGTTTTTTGTTTGTTTTTTTTTTTTGGGGGGAACAGTCAGGCAAGTGTACAATGAGTATTAGTACAGTCTTAAATATACATGTGAAAGAAAGAAAGAAACAAACAAACAAACAAACAAAGAAAAAGAGAAAGAAAGAAAGAAAGAAAGAAAGAAAGAAAGAAAGAAAGAAAGAAAGAAAGAAAGAAAGAAAGAAAGAAAGAAAGAAAGAAAGAAAGAAAGACACATTTATTGAAAAATGGATAAATATCTTAAATCGAATTTTCAGTGCTACCAATGTACAAAAACTCACAAGTCCGATTTGTGGCCAGAGAAAAGAGTGACCAAGTTAACATGAGCCATGTAATCGTAATGATTTATTGAAATGTATAATGATGATTGCGGAATGCTATATATGATGATTGTGGAATGCTATATATGATGATTGTGGAATGCTGTATAATGATGATTGTGGAATGTTGTATAATGATGATTGTGGAATGCTGTATAATGATGATTGTGGAATGCTATTTTTTTATCTCCACTGAAGTAAAATGATTAAATGGACGATTGTAAAATGCTGTGTGAGTTCAAAACATTTTGCTAATGCTATAATAATAACCCCTTGTGTGCGACATTTTTAATTGTAACACGTATGGGCGTGGACCATTTTTCTCTTCATTGTAAAATACAAATTGAGGACAATTGTAATAAGACACTTATTTGTCTGTTGTCACTACATGTTGTATATCTAATTAAAAATTAAGCATAACTTCTAATTTTAGAGCCATTCCACAAGTAATCCCGTGTGTTCTGATTTTGTTTGCAATGCTGTTTGTTGTTTTCTATTAAGAGAATATATTCCTATCAAAGTTAACAACAAGAACGATTGAAACATACCTGTGTTATGAAAAACGAAAATTGAAAATAGTAAAATATTTCTTAAGAATTTTACATTTATTATGGTTTCTAGTCGAAAATAAGGAATAAAGAAGCATTCATAGCTGCACACTGAAAGAGACAATGGAAAAGGACATCGTTTTTCTTTGCATTTTCTAGTTAAGATTTTCAACGTAGTTAGGTTAAAGTCGTCAAACAAAAGCGGTGGAAAGGATTACACCTCGTCAGACTTTACGACATAACTGAGAAAACTGGTACATGGCCGTGTGTGTGATGTGTTTAGCTAAGTCCTGGCCGTGTGTGTGACGTGTTTAGTTAAGTCGTGGCCGTGTGTGTGACGTTTCTAGTTATGTCCTGGCCGTGTGTGTGACTTTTTTGTTAAGTCCTGGCCCTGTGTGTGACGTTTCTAGTTAAGTCCTGGCCGTGTGTGTGACGTTTCTAGTTAAGTCCTGGCCGTGTGTGTGACGTGTTTAGTTAAGTCCTGGTCGTGTTGTGACGTGTTTAGTTGTCCTGGCCCTGTGTGTGACGTTTCTAGTTAAGTCCTACTAAGTGAAAATAAAATGACGTTATAAAAAACAAAAACAGAAGCTGTTTAATAAAAAAAAATATTTTTAAAAATTTTTTTAAAAGAAAAATGCAAGACTGGAAAAAATGGTGTAAATGAAAACATAAGGAAAGTCAGAAGAAAGGGGTAACAATAGATTTTCTAATCAGTCAAAAAGCATAAGAAAAATTAGAAAAATTTATTAACAATGTTTTTTTCTAAACAGTCAAAAAGACATAAAGAAAATCAAAAGATGTAACAATAGATTTTCTAACCAGTTAAAATTGTTTCTAAAATATCAAAAGAAAAAAGCGCAGCAATTGATTTTCTAACCAGTTAAGAAAGACATTTTAAAAATTCAAAAGAAAAAAGCGCAGCAATTAATTTTCTAACCAGTTCAAAAGGTATAAGGAAAGTAAGAAGAAAAGACATAACAATGGATTTTGTAACCAGTCAAAAAATACAAGGAAATTCAGAAGAAAAGACGTAACATTGCATTTTCTAACAAATCATAAAAGATAATGAAAGTCAGAAGAAAAGACGTAACATTGCATTTTCTAACAAATCAAAAAGGATAATGAAAGTCAGAAGAATAACATAACAATGGATTTTGTAACCAGTCAAAAAGACATAAGAAAACATAGAAAACAGTAGAAGGCCTTGGGCTTTCCTATCATCTCAATGGACGTAGGAAACCCAGAAGAAAAGATTTGTTATAGCTTTCTACGGACTCTAAATACATTAAGGAAAGCTGAAAGAAATGGTCGTCCATAGTTCTCTAATCAATCGCCATGGATTTGTGAAAGTCAGAAGAAATAATTACTCACTGCTGTCTAATCAATCTAAATGAACTTAGGAAAACCAGCATAAAGAATAGTTCGTGGTAATGAATAGTGTGTGAGTTTCTAACTAGTCTCAAAGAAAGGAAAGCATGAGATAGGGTTATCTGTGAGTTTCTAATTAGTCTCAAAGGAAAGCATGAGATAGGGTTATCTGTGAGTTTCTAATTAGTCTCAAAGGAAAGCATGAGATAGGGTTATCTGTGAGTTTCTAATTAGTCTCAAAGGAAAGCATGAAATAGGGTTATCTGTGAGTTACTAATTAGTCTCAAAGGAAAGCATGAGATAGGGTTATCTGTGAGTTTCTAATTAGTCTCAAAGGAAAGCATGAGATAGGGTTATCTGTGGTTTCTAATGATTCGGGTAGAAGTTAGTAAAGTCAGAAGAAAAAGTTACCTGTAGTTTGATCGTTAGTACAATAGAATTAAGAATGTTGGTGATCCAAGGTACCGCATTTGTTTTGTAATATTTAATATAAAAGGAGTCGAAAAACAAAATTTTGAGAGGAGGTCCTCAAAGTCTTCTAATCATTCTACAAAAATTAAAAAACCAAGAGGAATCGGTTATTTTTTTCAATATACAAGATAAAAATCGGTACTTTTATCAGTATACAAGATTTTAAAAAATGGTAGAGAGAAAGTACCCATGAATTTCTAACTCATTAAAGCATAAGAAAAAGGGAAGACAGCAGAGGTATCTGGATTTTCAAATTAGCCTCAAATACACAATGAAAGCCAGAAGTGGCTTATGTAAGGTTTGGTCTTTTGAAAATTCTACATGGCAGAAAGACAACGAGACAAAAAAAGATGACCCACGGTGCTTTCTTTTTCTAACTCCAAACGTCATGCAAGCCGGTGGGGGGTGCGGGTATACCCATGGGTTTTCGAATCGAAAAGACATCAGTAAAACCGTAGAGTGTATGGGCGGGGGTGGGAGAGAGATAAGTAGACATCCGTGGGATTTCTACTAGTAACAGACAAGAGGAAGCGTACAAACTTCTTTTAGAGATCGATCCCCGAGCAGACGTATTTGGGCGGAAGTTGCTTGCCAACCATTTGTTGTGCAGTTCGCGAGCACTTTCTCACAGGCATTGGTAACGGGTGATTACACCACGAGTCTGCGGGTAATGAGTAGCAAGGCGACTGGTGCTCTGGACACACACATAAATCACTGGCCGCGAGTCACGGGCATGATAGTCGGCCGAGTGACGAATGGGGTTCGCTGACGCCGGGTTACTTGTTTATCGCACCGGGCTCCCGCCAAGTTCATGTTTGTGACATCGATCTCGTTTTACGGCACTTCCTGTCCTGCGCTCTGGCTTATTCAGAAGCGAGACCTTTCCGATGTCTTTTTGCTCTGCTCGGGTGAAGAGCGGCGTGAAAATGCTGGTGGAATGAGGAGCCATTATGCTTCAGGGGAAGGTGAGAGTATAGTGCGGTTTTAGACTACTTTGCCATGCTCGGCGCGCACTTCTACAAGCAGAGGGCAAAGTGTCACTTTCGCAAAGTTAAGTGTGTGGATCTAATTCCCGTACTGCACCATATACAGCTGCGAATTCAGTGTAAACAAGAATGAATTTATCCCTTGCCATTTTCCAGCTACCCCCCATCCATCTCACACATCTTTCATCCACATCTCTTCACGCATTGGGTCAATAGAACAGGTTATGAATAGAAGATATTTGCAGGAAAAAATAATCGTTTACAATCGATACTTGCCCTTTACTGAGATATGTCTTTTAAATGTTATATAGATAAATATAACTGCTTATCGACAAGTAGTTTGTGTAAGGTTAGAAACTTCACTCCTTGCGGAAAGAGTTATGTAAATCATTTTCATCTAATGCAGGGGTGCACAAATCGCGGCCCGAGACAGGGCTCTATGCGGCCCCCAGGAGGACTTTTGATGAATGTAAAGCACATTATTTCATTATTTGTGTTGTTCTTTCTACTGAGCCATCCATGTGTAATCTGACTTACGGCCCTCCACGCACTATCAATTGGAAATTTGGCCCTCTGGCCTAAAACGTTGTGCACCCCTGATCTAATGAGTGCTTTTTTGGTAAATATTTGTTTCTGCAATACGTGTGTCCTTTGCTGGATTCTTTTAGATACATGAGTGTGTCCGTGCGTGCGTGCATGCGTGCGTATGTGTGTGTGTGTGTGTGTGTGTGTGTGTGTGTGTGTGTGTGCACACGCGCGCATCACTTTAGTAAAACAAGTTTGTAATAGGTCTCTTGAGCACATAAACACAAAGAATTGTTTCAGTTTTAGCAATAGTTTCAATTTCTTTCACTTCATGTCTTTGCTTATAGTATCACTCTCCAACCTATAGTATCACTCTCCAACTTATAGTATCACTCTCCAACTTATTCATTATTAAATCCATGTATTTCCAAAATTCTTCATAAGCGTCGCACAACAGGCGTAAAATGTTTTCTTTAAAATTATTTCCCATTGCTAAATCCGAGTGAATACAAGTAATAACACAATAGACAGGTCTTTACTTAAATCCGAGTGAATACACGTAAAATCATTATTAGACATGTCTTTATTTTATCAAAAAAATGCAAAATTATTTTTAGCGCATACACACTCAATACGTGTGAGGTTTTTGTCGCTGAATAATAGTGGGGAAGCCAGGGATTTATTAAAGTAATACATTAACTTTTATCTCTGTTAGTTGTGTAAATAAATAGACTAGTTCATCATTCTTGACCATAACTTGTCCTAATAATTCAATTTTTCCTTCTTTCTCAAATATCGATATTATAATTGATCAAATGGAAATTTACTAAACTGTAAAAATTAATCTTTTGAACAATCTCTATTATGCTTTCATGTCAGTTTGCTCCAAGTTCCATGGTAGTTAAATCTAAATTTAATTTCAGGTAACCTAGAACAGAATAGAAATAGACTAATGCAGTTACTTAAAATCTATGTACTTTTAAAATTAATTTGTATTTACAAATTGTATGTGTACGTTTTCTAGACTAAGACTCTTGCCTCCGTCTTGATTTTCGAAATTAGTATTTTCTTCCATTCGATTTTACTTTCTTTGGAAATCAGTGCAAGGTCAAACTCTTACATCTCTTCGCATCGACAATACAACAAACAAAATCACAATTTACAAGCATTTTATTATTACTTTATTAACTCCCCATTGCCATGTCTTCAGTCCATGCCAACGTATACAATGCAACTTTTATTACCTCTATTGTCATGTCTTCAGTCCATGCCAACAACAGGAAATGACGATTCTTCGTGGCCCCATGCAATACAAAATTCAAGGTGTGGCCCGACCTTTCTGAAGTAGCTACTCAGTCTAATTATATGTATCTGGTCAAAGCCCACGTCTAAAATCAGCTCGTTTGTTTGGAGTCAATTCACATCTTTAGGCAAATATTAATGTCCAGAGTCCAGTCACATACCTTCCCTCCAGTTGCAGTCAAATTCAATGCATACATTTACAGTCAAAGACTTTACCTACAATCGAATCACATACCTACAATCGAATCACATACCTACAATCGAATCACATACCTACAATCGAATCACATACCTACAATCGAATCACGTTCCTACAATCGAAGCACGTTCCTACAATAAAGTTATATGTTGTAGTATTGTCCAATCACATAAGCTTATATTTAAACTACAGGTCTGCAGTCAAATCACATCAGTAATCAGTGACAGTTGCACAGTGTAATGACACGTGATGTAATAAAATCACACGTTTGCGGTCAAATTACGGCAACAGACACACTGCACCCTATGGTCAAATTACATGTTTGCAGTCAAATGACGGCTGCAATTAAATCACTGATATGCAGTCAAATGATACCCACGGTTAAATCATATGTTTGCAGCCAAATCGTGACAACTGTGGAATGATAAGTCTAGACTTAGATATGAAAACCTACAGTTAAATCGCATGACTGCAGTCAAGTCACTTCTGAGATCCAATAACACAACTACAGTTAAATCGCGTGACTTGCAGTCAAATCAATTCTGTGATCCAATAACATACAGTTAAATCGCGTGACTGAAGTCAAATCACTTCTGCGATCCAATAACACGACTACAGTTAAATCACGTGACTGCAATCAAATCGCGTCTGCGTCGATTGTCAACTCTGTAGTTAATTTACATGCCTTCCAATCAACAGTCTCGGAGAAAGAGGTGAAGTTAACTCTAACTAATTAAGGGGAGTGGCAATTTATTTATGTGTTGTACTATTCAGTGTTAGTACTTCATGCACTGTATGGAGAGCTGTCTCAAACTCTGATCATTTACACTTTTAGCATCAACGTCATACTCCGACATCTTCACTGTCATCATCATCGTCGTCGTCGTCGCTGTATAATCATTAATGTTATTTTAGTAACAGTCAAAACAAGAGCATTCATGACGACCTGCGGAATATTGCAGACGACTGAAATATAAATAAAGGATGTCAGTACTAGTAGTTAAAAGTAAAGTACAAAGAACAAAAGGCCCGTACAGTATTCAATTTACTTCTTTGTTGTTTTGCCTTTAAACCACCACACAAATATCAAAGCACAAACTTCAAAAGAAACTCATACGTCTAAAACGGATTAGTGCTTAAACTTACCTTAAAGTACGAGCAGCTGGAGTCCGTGGGGGAGTGGGGAGTTGACTTGGGGAGTGGAAGGGTTTGTTGTCGAGACACTCAGTCGTTATCGCCGTGTCATCGTTCTTGGAATGAAATTGTACCTGAGCCTTGTACTAGTCTCAAAGTGGTAGCTACCCCAAGCCAGTGCAAAAAAAAAAAAATACTTGATAAAGTCGATGCACACGAACGAACACACATTCTAATAAGTGATAATGATTACTATTATAAGATGCATGGTCATAATTACCGTTTCGCGTCTTTAATTCAAGAACTGTTAGCGCACTCAGATACTGGCTCAAATCAACAATGCTTTCCCTCGAAGACACATTCAGGAATGCTGGTGGGATTTGAACTGAAACCAATTGCTTGCGCCCAGACCTCGTCAAGCATTGTTGTTCCCAGCTCTGAACTTTTACAGCAACGATTTCGCCCGTTGTCCTCTCAGCAGCTTATGTTTGAGTAATTTAATTCTGGTATTTAATGCGAAAGTGATGCACTAATCTTTATACATATTTCATTCGAGAAAATGAAATTTCTGCAATACTCTCACTTATCTGTTTGTGTGTGTGTGTGTGTGTGTGCGGGGGGAGGGAGGGTTCCTCTTAAAGCTTTCCAAAAGTGCTTCCAAACTTGCATCGCTATCTAGAAGTAAACAGGGTAGAGGCATTAAATTATTTCCTGCAGTAGTCCTTGTGCCGCTAAATGTAAGCAAGATCAAAGTCGACATGAAAGTTTAGTTTTTGACTTAGTCCACGGGAGGCGTGGGGGGGGGGGGGGTGGAATTGTTTATTTTTTTTTTTGGGGGGGGGTCAGAAGACTCGATCGAAGCCATTATTAAAAGAAAACAAGATGTATTTTGGGGTCAGTCTAGGTTCCTCGCTTAAAGGAATGCTTAATGAGCCAGCTCTTGCTATCTTAATCGAGGTGAAGTTTTAAGCACGTCATGTGGTTTTTTAAAAACTGAAAATGAAAAGAGAAACTAGATGAAAATGAAGAGTTTAGTTCAAAATTCAAGTAAAAATTATACTAACTGAGCTGCCGTCAATGAAACATTATTATTTTTTTTTTTTTTTTGTCAGAGTTTAGTTACTATTACAAAAATACGGTGAGAATATACGGCGGGAAAAGATGGCCGAACAAGTAGAAAGCTGGGATATTTTTAGAACTGTTTTGGTTTGGGGATTAAACCATTGCAGAAGCGTGCAGTTTTATGGCTGACACACGGATGTTGAATTCTTGCAATTTTTGCCGTTCTACTGCACCCGGAAATTCCATAATGTTCAAATCTCCTTTACAATAAATCTGGATATTTAATAATGGCATGTACTTCTTATACCTAATGTCGATAGTCATATAAAAGTAGATTTCTCCTTCCATTGCATCTGGATATTCAAATAAGGGCCAGTTTCTCTTGTCAAAAAGTCTGGGATTATTTAAAAATTGTAAATTTCTCCTTCCAGTCAATTAGAATGATCGATAGTGGTAATTTTCTCTTTCCAGTAAATCTGATAATGGCTTTGTTCTATTTAATTAAATCGGACATGAAATAGTATTCTTATTTGTCAACGTGGTAAATGCGGACAGTTATTAATGGTTATTTTTATTTAATTTTTTTAAAATATATATTCATTCAGGGACGTTTTCTTTCCAGTACAACTGAAATTTTCATAATGATTATTTTCTCCGTCCATTACACTTACTTATTTCATATTGTTCTATTTCTTGATCTACTTTAATTCTTAACAATTTATATATATATATATTGACATTCAGTACTGGTACTTTTTTTAATTGCATGTGTGCATTTCTAATAATTACTATCTTATTTACTTATATCAATAAAAGTCCTTTTCGATTGATTACGTCTTAGTACTCAGAAAAATCTAGAAGCATACCATCTTCCTAGAAATTATTCACTAATTGTCTTTGGCTACCGTCACTATTTTTAGTAAATAGGTACAAATAATTTATTTTGCGAATAAATACAAACATTCCTAGTAATCTGAATTTTTGCACTTTAGCTATTATCTACAAAATCAATATTAGATCTAATCGAAGGTCTATAAACAGTACAATATCAATTGACCATAATCATAATATGTTCAGAGGAATAAAAATATACCATTAAACATATTACTGGTATGTCTAGATAAATGAAATCTTATTATTAGCCAGATGTAGCGAAAACAATCAAGAACATTTTTGCTATCACGTTATTACCTAAGGTCATTAATAGTGTTACACACCATTAATGAAATATAAAAACCTAAGGTCATTAATACTGTATACACACCATTAATGAAATATAAAAACCTAAGGTCATTAACACTGTATACACACCATTAATGAAATATAGAAACCTAAGGTCATTAATACTGTATACACACCATTAATGAAATATAAAAAGTATCATCACTGAATATAATACAAGGAAAATAAATAAGAAAATACTTAAAATGCTGAAAATTTACGCTAATATAATTGTGAGAAAAAGAAAGAAAGATTTAATTTATGCTAACAATTTGTGAGGGGAAAAAAGAAAGATTTAATTTATATTAACATAATTTGTGAGAAAAAAAGGATTTAATTTATACTAATATAATTTGTGAGAGAAAAAAGATTTAATTTATACTAATATAATTTGTGAGAAAAAAAAAAAGAAAGATTTAAGAAAATAATATACAGTAAATCAAAAGACAGGAAATGCTCTCTCGCAGACTGAAAATAGCTTAAAATGACAGCAATGAGAGAATATAAATAGTTTGCCCTTACCTCACGATACAGTAAAATAATTAAGAACAATTGTTTAAAACTGGTTGATTTCTTGTATCTATCTATATGTCCTCTTTTTAAAATGGTATAAGCGAGAGAGAGACAGACAGACAGACAGACAGACAGACAGATAGATGGATGGATGGATGTTTGAAAAATTTTAGCATTTGAAAACATTCTAGACTGCTACTAATCAATAATGCCAGACAAAAGAAGTAAACAAGTGGCGTGTTTGTGCCAACCCGTCAAAATAAGGGTCACCTGACCTCGTGTAATATGCAGCCTGGTTCCGATTTTTTCTAGAAAGAGGAGGGAGGGAGGGAAAGAGGCAGACATCAAAGGTAAGGTCACCATCCCTTCCGTACTCGTTGGAAGAAGTTTACACCCCATCGAAGTCACTTTCCTCCGTTTTTTTTCCCCTCAACTAGCATCACCTATTCCGTCGCTTTTTTTGTTTACTTCATCTCATATTCAAGGACTGATTCCAGTAGAACTTTATAGGAAATGTCTTTTTTTTTCCACTGTCAAGGGTGTTTTTGAATCTTCGTTTGAACTGTGTGTGTACTGAAATGTAGCAGTAATGTTTGAACATGCGTGTACTGCAAGTACAGTATTGTTTTGAATCTTTTTGAAATTTTAACTCTTTAGTACAACAGTGCTGTTTTAAATCTCTCTTAGAATGGGTGTTTCTTGCATTGTATCAGTGTTGTTTTAAATCTCTGTCTGAACTTGTATATCGTGTAGTGTTTCAGTGCTGTTTTAAAGCTCTGTTTGAACTTGTATATCTTGCAGTATTTCAGTTCTGTTTTAAATCTCTGTTTGAACTTGTGTTTCTTGCATTGTATCAGTGCTGTTTTAAATCTCTGTTTGAACTTGTATATCTTGTAGTGTTTCAGTTCTGTTTTAAATCTCTGTTTGAACTTGTGTATTCTGCAGTGTTTCAGTGTTGTTTTAAATCTCTGCTTGAACTTGTGTATCCTGCAGTGTTTCAGTGCTGTTTTAAATCTCTGTTTGAACTTGTGTATCCTGCATGTTTCTGTTCTGTTCTGATTCTCACTTTCTTTACTGTCGATTTTCCTGGATGACTTGTCAGCAGTGTCCGGAGGACCATTCACACAGTCTTACAATTAAGATCTATGTCGTAATTTGTTCCTTCATCTTCGCCATTTCTATGATGATACCTCAGAAGGCTGTTGATACCTCAGAAGGCTGTTGGTACCTCAGAAGGCTGTTGGTACCTCAGAAGGCTGTTGGTACCTCAGAAGGCTGTTGGTACCTCAGAGAAGGCTGTTGGTACTTCAGAGGTCTCGTTCAGAATGGAATACATTTGTGTAGTTCAAAGCAAAACAGCTTTAAATGATTGGGTGAATTTTCCAAGTGATATGCACGTTTCTGCTTTCATCTATTGTCTCTGTTTTCTTTTTTCTTTTTCTATTATTTTGGGGGTTTGTTGTTGTTGTTGCTGATGATGACGTTTGCGCGGTTTTTAAAAATATTTTAATGCTGTTGCACCATCTTTTGTTAACAGAGGCTCGAGAGTTGATGTGAAGCACAGATTCACTTCAAGGTCATCGTGTCTGTCCTGTGAACGTGCTTTCACTTTAACAAGTTACTGTCCGTGTGATGTTGTTTCTCATGCGTTGCCCTACAGAGAGACAGATTACAGCAAATTAGCTGTATTTGTGTTGGCTCAGAGTAGAGGAAAGACTTTGTCCCATTGAGCATTGCTAGTAAAGACATAAACCTGGACGGGGTAAAGGCATAAATTAGTATATATGGGTTTTTTCAACTGCTTTATGAAGCAATAGACCCGTGTCCATTGTTCTTGGCTGTCACTAAGCGAACCTGTTAACTTTTTGCTTTCCTTTGCTGTGCTGTTTGTTTGATCTCTGGAATTACGCAGACAACAATAAAGGAGCTTTAATTCATTTTTATTGTGAAAAAAATACCAAAGAAAACACTGCATATATTTCCATCGTCCCATCGTACTTACACTAGTAAACATAAAATCCTTTCAGAATAATCCAAATTCGAGTGGTGGGAGTGGTAATGGTGGTGGTATTGATGATGAGAATAACAAAGTAAACTACTACTTAAAATCAAAGACTTTTACTGATATTTTTGGACAAAAGGGGCTTGCTTTCAAATTAAAATAATTAATCAAAATGAAAAAGATACTGACACCTTTGGGACACCCTTAACTAGTTATGTTTTTTATTAATTAATCAACAACGCATATTTAATTACAAGCGATTGAGAATTTTAATTTATAGTTATTAATAATTATCAAACAAGACCAACCTTTCTCTCACTTTGCGGTTTATAAGGGTGGTAAAACTCTACTCTTTACACAATAATAAGATAGACGGGTTACTGTCTCATAATGTTTTCTGTAGGTGGAAACTTCTTACCAAAGGAGTAATAAAAATCCGTCTTTTATTTATATTTAACGAGCCCCCATATAATCAAGTTCATAGGCATAATTCATCATAGAAATGAGAGTGGAGTTTAGGAGGTAATTATAGTCAATGTACATAACCTTTTCAAGATGGCTGCTATCACTGTCTATGTGTTCATGATCACACAGCTTATCACTTTCATTTTTATTACATGATAGTCCAGCATAACCTTCTAGGCACGTTACACAACTGTTCCAGAATCTTCAACGTGTGATAGTCCAACATAACCTTCTAGGAACGTTACACAACTGTTCCAGAATCTTCAACATGCTCACAAAGCGCACATTGGAGAATCACCCAGGACTTCACAAGCACTATCAAAGCACATCACGCAGAGTGTTCTAGAATCTTTGTGTACAGTACTCAGCACACCACAAGGAATGTTCAAGAAACTTTTGTGAATTCTCGAGACCAAACTCAAGCCTCAATTTTCGCTGTATTGGCTCTCAAATGGAAATCATCAAATAGCAACACGTTATTGATAACTTCGACAACAACGTTGGGTAGATACCAAAGTGGTCCAGTAGAGTATAGTAGTCACTGCAGTCTGAAGCAGATCAAAAGCATGAAAGAAAAAAGTTGCATTCCTTTTTTGCAAAAGTCAAATTAAGGCAGTGCTAAATTTAAGGCATATTTCATCTCTCACTCATTTCTCTCTTTACAACTTATAGTTTTCTCAACTTACAAATCCTGCAACAATATTCATTAGCCGATAATTACAATGTAATCAAATTAGTTAGTAAACATAGAAATAATGGTTCAATTACATAAATTATTCTCCAATTCAAATCAGATCAATAGCAAATATGTATGAAATAAGACAATTCTTTCTTTATCAGTCAGTTAACTTATCATAAGATAAAGGTTGTATTTATGACTGGACTCGAGTTTCATCAAAATCAAAGTGATTAGAACATAGGACTTTCTTCAACAAAGTAACTTTCAGTCCACCCCATTGGATGAATTTGTTATTAGTCAGAAAAAAAATACTTACCTGCATGTAACTGGTTTGGATTACATCAGCAAGTTCTAGCATATTCTTTACCTGAGTTGTTTACTCCAACTCTGACACTTACAAAAAATACCATAATAAGCAGTGCCGAAGGTCGGGTCACTTTAACATTTATCAGTTTATATAACAATTAAGTTTAGAAATAGGAATAGGCATATTTACTCCACCACTAACATTAGCCGAGATCAAAGACCACAAATTTGAATGTCCAGGCTCAAAGAACTGAAATGTATTATTTGTTCTTTGAAAATAAATAAATTGGTATATGAAGCGATAGACAAAAACATTCGATGCTAATGTTAACATGTTTAAAAAAAAAAACTCACCATAGATCTGATCTGTGGAGGCTGAAATCACAACTATATTTATTCTTCTCCAAGTGGCCAGGACCTCGGTCAGTCATCATTATTCAGAAATCTAGTTGTTGGTGCTTTTCGGGTACATAACAGACACAAAAATGATGATGATGACGATGATGATGATGTTGATGATAATGATGGTGGTGGTGATGATTATGCACAGGAGTTAATCCTACAAAAGCACTAAGCGCTTGACAATTATAATACACAAAGTACACAACATATATTCAAACAAGCTGCTGAAGGGTGCATAAGACAACTTGACGATAATTTTACAACAAAAAAAGATAAATCCACCTATATAGCGTTAAAACAAATAGGTACTTTTGCAAAATGAAGCCTAAATAAAACATACACTTGTAATAAACAAATAGGTACTTTTGCAAAATGAAGCCTAAATAAAACATACACTTGTAATAAACAAATAGGTACTTTTGCAAAATGAAACCTAAATAAAACATACACTTGTAATAAACAAATAGGTACTTTTGCAAAATGAAACCTAAATAAAACATACACTTGTAATAAACAAATAGGTACTTTTGCAAAATGAAGCCTAAATAAAACATGCACTTGTAATAAACAAATAGGTACTTTTGCAAAATGAAGCCTAAATAAAACATACACTTGTAATAAACAAATAGGTACTTTTGCAAAATGAAGCCTAAATAAAACATACACTTGTAATAAACAAATAGGTACTTTTGCAAAATGAAACCTAAATAAAGCATACACTTGTAATAAACAAATAGGTACTTTTGCAAAATGAAACCTAAATAAAGCATACACTTATAATAAACAAATAGGTACTTTTGCAAAATGAAGCCTAAATAAAACATACACTTGTAATAAACAAATAGGTACTTTTGCAAAATGAAGCCTAAATAAAGCATACACTTGTAATAAACTCCAGCACTAACGACACACAATGTTATTCTTACTGACGACAGATATATGCCTTCAGAGTCCTCTTGAAAATAACTTTCTTGTATCTCAACAATATTGTTTTTTTTTTTAAATGAATTAAAGTAAGCCTTACATACACGTCCTACTCAATATCTCACCAATTCTCGACTTTCAGCAAATATACTTCTGTTCAAATCTAACAGATACGTCACACTTCTCCAAATCAAACAAACTGTGACGCAAACATTTCAGTTAATTTCTTTCCTTGAACGTCTTTCCCTAACGATCAGTGATTTCGCGAAAAGGGAAATAAAAACAGAGGAAGACCACTACAAGCTTCCTCTTGATGAATCGGAAACCATTGTTGCTCATGCGCAGTAACACGCTTTTAATAAAGTATTCAAAATGGCGTCAGTGGGCACGTGGGTAAAGGAAGAAGCAAAAGGTAATAGGCTATTAAAGACAGGCTATTCGGGAATCGGTTCTAAAAGCATTCTGAAATCAATGCAAATGAGAAATAGATTAGGAATCTTAAAGCACCTCGATACATGTTCTTAAAACATTTAGGAATCGACATTTGTAGGAATCAGACGCAAATATAATATTTAGACAATTGCCCAGTAATAGAATTATTTTTATTTATTATTATTAGCCTAATTAGAAGATAAAGCAAGACCCAGTGGGCAATATTTTGAAGAAGATGCATGCCGAGCACGAAAGTAGTAAAGCATTAGATGTCTTGTTGATTTACATTGCATTGCACTTCATGACGCTGTACATAAAACGGAAACATCAACGACAAAAATAATGTGTACTAACTTCACTCGGAAATATAACTTTTCGAACAGTAAATTCAGGCAGACATGCTTGTGCTGTAACAATGCCTCCGTGCTTTATGATGTTAATCTAACGATGCAAAGAAGACTTCTAAACTTGGGGCATTTCATTACTAAACATAAAGACTTGAGTTCTAAACGTGAGGCATTTCATTACTAAACATTAAGACTTGAGTTCTAAACGTGAGGCATTTCATTACTAAACATAAAGACTTGAGTTCTAAGCGTGAGGCATTTCATTACTAAACATAAAGACTTGAGTTCTAAGCGTGAGGCATTTCATTACTAAACATAAAGACTTGAGTTCTAAGCGTGAGGCATTTCATTACTAAACATAAAGACTTGAGTTCTAAACGTGAGGCATTTCATTACTAAACATAAAGACTTGAGTTCTAAACTTGGGGTTTCTCATTACTAAACATAAAGACTTGAGTTCTAAACTTGGGGCATTTCGTTATTAAACATAAAGTCTTGAGTTCAAAACTGAAAAAGCTCCTGGAAATGAAGGGTGCTGATTTAATAAAAACCTTCAAGAAACAGATCTTTAATACTCGTGCTTTGTGAACTTACGAAACTAACCCTTCCAATTGCTAAGGCAAAACGTCAACACAATTGCTGAGGCGCCAAAGACTAGCTGTATGGGGAGTCGTCTGGAATTGTTGGACAAGCTGGCAGCAAATAAAGCGGCCCAGGTGCCAGTCTCAAATGACACAAAACCCAACCAATTCATGAGCTGGCTTACAAGAAGGAATATCATCACATAGAATTGATAGAATTAATTAAGTTCTTTTACTTTGCAACTTGGTGAATGCACAAAAGTTACTAAATGGTATTTCTAATGGTGTATATGCATGGCGATTTAAAGGAAGAATAATTGGTCAGACCTATTTCGAGCTATGAACTGGATATAATCCAGGTTTCTTGCATATTTATTAGTAATATCATTATTGCTTTTTTTTAAAGTGAATATCTTTTTTAATATTTTCAATTAAAACATCTATAATACTTCACTTCGCTTTTTTAATACCCTTAAGTTGGCAACACTGGTCCCTAGCATACTGCTGAAAAATTGCTGGCCCGCAAAATCAGTTAGTTTGAGAAGCACTGTTGTAATGTATTGCCAATTGTTCCTTTCTTCTTTGTCGATGATTATTATCTCACCCTTTGGGGGCTTCAAACGTGCAGTCACTGGAGGAGACCAAGGAAGAATAATTACAGGAGAGTGACGTAAGACGAAGAGGCTGCTGAAGAGATCGTGTCGTCACTGGAGGAGACCACGGTAAAATAATTGCAGGAGAGTGACGTAAGGCCAAGAGGCTGCTGAAGAGATCGTTAGAAAATAACATGAACGAAATTGGTTAATTACACGACCCATACCATCCCCATAGACTCTGGTAAGCCACACACACACACAAGCCTCAATGAGTCACACGTGATTACGTGATTGTCTGTAACTCTCATAAACAACGGTAACGTTTGTAACCCGTTACTGATAACAACGTCGCAAAAATGCCGCTTCGAGAAATTCCTACATCTGAACGGCGTGGAAAGAAAGACGGTATGGTGGTAGAGAGAGAATGAATGAGAGAGACAGAGAGAGAGAGAGAGAGAGAGAGAGAGAGAGAGAGAGAGAGAGAGAGAGAGAGTGGAGAAAAACAATACAACCATCTTGGCAATCCGAGGAGTCTGAATCTGTTGAGATTTGAAGGAGACTGGTGTGAAGAGAGAGACAGGCAAACAGAAAGTCAAGTAGATAGACACACAGACAGACGAAACAGACACACAAAGAAGGAATGAGACTAATGTGTGTGTGTGTGAAACAGACAATCATACAGAAAAACAAACGTACACGCACACACATGTATATACACACAATGCTATACAGACAAGTACAGCGCAAGAAACAGAGGCCGAGAAAGTAAGACAGACACAGACATACACATACAGAAGCAAACACACACACACACACACACACACACACACACACACACACACACACACACGAGTAAAGCAAAAAGAGTCAGACTGACACAAACAGAAACAAATACAGGCATGAAGAGAATAAAGCAAAAAGAGTCAGACTGACACAAACAGAAAAAAATACAGACATAAAGAGAAAAACTAAAGCAGACAAAGTCACAGACAAAGAGAAAAACTAAAGCAGACAAAGTCACAGACATAAAGAGAAAAACTAAAGCAGACAAAGTCACAGACATAAATGGAGAAGCAGACATAAATAAGTATAGACTCAAAGAGAGAAATAAAAATCAGTCAGACAAACAGGTTCAGTGAGAAAAAAAAAAACACAGTCCACCATTACCCTTCATTTCACTCCAGGACCCCTTCAATTTTCATGAATACATTTCTAATACTATATAATGCCTGCAGGATAAATTCAAAAGACGAACTGTGCCAATCAGCGTAACAGCCTGTGCACAAAATTAAGCAGAACAATGAAGGAAAAGACAGAAAGAAAATGGCAGATATATGTGCACTATTAAAAGAATTAAAGGCACAAAATAAAAACATTTAAAAAAGGAAGAAAAAAAACTGTTAAAAAAACGATTTTTGTAATTCAGAAACAGTTTACGCGTACCATTTCATACTTATGTTTTGTCTGGCTTTAAAGTCCAAAAGTAATAACAAAATTAATATGCGTTGCAGAGTAAATTTGCATATCCCTATTTCTAGACTTGATTTTTATATAAAATGTTAAATGTCAAAGTGACCCGACCGTAAGCACTGCTTCTGCTGATATTTTTAAGCGTCAGAGTTGGAAGTAAACAAATCAGGTGGAGGATAGGCTAGAAATTGCTGATGCAATAAAAACCATTTCCAACTGGAGGAGTAGTTTTTCTGACTAATAGTCTCAAATCTAGTGTTTCTTCCCTAATTATGTTGTACATGGAATAAGCAGCCTTTTCTTATTTTACTGAATCTCCTGGTTTACTGATTTACAAACCACTATGACCATGGGAGACATGATAAGTCTCTACTACCACTGTGTAAGTGTAAGGAATACACTGCACTCCGGGGATGTATGGTGGCATGCTGACCACATCGTGGAATTTCTGATACAAGGAAGTTAAGGGAAATTCCTACAATTGTTGTTCTTCTTGAGAGAGCTAATATGGCGGAGCACCAGATTAGCCTTCAGAGAATAGCTGTTCATCAGTGGTCTGCAATGTGCGAGGGAAACATGTAAAACTGACAGTAATAATGTGAACAATAAATTTGTGATTTGGTATGAAAAGCACGTGAAAGACCATTGCAACTTTGCCTAGACAAGGTCACATAATACTATTATAATTATCACTTATCTCTAATAACTCCATTTCTGTTCTCTGAATTGAAGTACCCTGCGATTTGTATTGACACTAATCTGTTGAATTGTGTATTAGGATATAAGACTGTGTATAGGTATTAAATTTATTTGAATTGGGTTTTGAAGAAATATTGCTGTCAAGTAATCTTTTTCATTGTATTTGTTATATCTATATATTTAATTGTTGATTTAATTAATTTATTGTTAAATGTGTTCACCTTCTTACACATTTTGATAATCTTATTTTGGAGAAGAAAGTGGGTGGATGGGAGGTTCGCTAAATATAGATTAAAAGACTGATTTATCTTCTCCTTTGATTAGACGTTATCCACCTTCAGAAATATTGTGTGACGTAGGTCTACTACTGATTTGTGTTTTTAAAAAAATCTTCCTCAAACTTTCCATTCTGTAGACAGATAATTTTAATTTGTTCTGTAAATCAATGGCAGCTCATTTTATATATTATGGGTATTCTGGCTGAACCTTTTAGTAGTAGTCTACTAGTAGCAATTTTAACTTCAATTTACACATGAGGTATATTTAGTTATATGTTGTAGTTATTATTAAAATTTATTTTTAAATTTGTGCAAATACTACTTAATTTATTTAGAACTAATCATAATAACATATTTAAAACTATTGTTTAATTGATTAGAAACCGATCTTGAGTATTTTTGTTGTTTAGTTTATCAAATTGCTTATTATATCCTACTGATATATTTTTAATATATAACAATATAGATTCGTCTTATTCTTATGACACTAGTGTCCTAATAATACTTGAATAATTTAACACTAAATTGAAATTAAAATAAATATAAAATAATTAAATGTTTATGACTGAACAGATAAATTAAATAATAAAAATAATGTATACTGCCAAAGAGATGAGAAAAGTTAATGTGACACCTAACGATACTGGATCCATTGTAAAGTTGTGGAATTTGCTGGTGCTCATCTCAAATTAAACATGTAGACAAACAGATAGAAAGAGATTTAAACATACAGACAGACAGAGAGAAAGAGATTTAAACATGTAGACAGAGAAGAGAAAGATTTAAACATGCAGACAGACAGAAAGAGATTTAACATGTAGACAGACAGAGAGAGAGTGAAGGTGAAAGGACTGTGAAAGTGTTTCTTAGCAAATGCTGACGTCATAATTTAACATAAGCCTTATCTGTTGGCTAGGAAAACAGCTTTTTGCACCTTCGGCAAAATTCGTTCTGAATTAACCGGTAAACATTGTACCCCTTCCTTGCGGTAGTAATTAAAGGCATTAATTTTCATTTACTTATTTTTTAAGAGTAAAAAAAATATGCGACTAGGCATGCATATTCATGCAATAAAGTTTGAAAAAATCACATTCAGCACTGAGAACAAAATAATCAGCCTAGTTGCATTATTCTTTTGATGTCAGTGTGGAAACAGACAGGTAGTGAAATGACAAATACAACTCGTGAAGTCTCTCAAGTGAAAACTGTCAGTCTTGCAGCCAAGGGGACGTAAACATTTGAACACTGCTGACTTGTTTCTTTTTTTTCTACCTATGAATTAGATGATTTGGATAAGGCTCGCAAGAAGGAAAGGGGGTAAAAATTAATGTGGGTGGTGATGTGAAGCTAGTTTCTCATAAGGAGACCGGGACTCGAGACGAATGGTTAGGAGAGGGGAGGAGGGGGAGAAAGCAAACTCCTACAGGGAGGGAGATCAGCGCTGTCAAGTTTGAAATTTCATTAATATACTTCAGTTTTCAGCATCTGCAGACTTTCTAATGAAAAGAGTGTTTCACACACAAAACTGAACGACCTATCCAAGAGGACTTTTTGCGATGTTTGCCCAACCGAGCGAACGATCTAATGTGAACACGGTTCACTAACGTACGAGACCGAATTATTAATCACTCACTGACCGAGTGACAGCCTAGGTCAAGGACACAAGTAAGCCACGCTTTTAATATTGTGTCAGGCAGATTTGCCGCACCAGTTCAACAGCGTCATAACTTAATGACGCTATCAGGCTAGATAGATAGATAGATAGATAGATAGATAGATAGATAGATAGATAGATAGATAGATAGATAGATAGATAGATAGATAGATAGATAGATAGATAGATAGATAGATAGATAGATGGATTGTAGTATACTATGCTGCACTTTTGTGTTTTGTCAAAGCATTCGTCATTTAACCCTTTCAGTAACACTTTACAATAAAAAGTATTTCTTTCAGCTATTTCTCCATGGACTATTAACGCCCAGTCAGCAATCATGGCCACAAAACACAACAATCATGGCCACAAAACACAACAATCATGGCCACAAAACACAACAATCATGGCCACAAAACACAACAATCATGGCCACAAAACACAACAATCATGGCCACAAAACACAACAATCATGGCCACAAAACACAACAATCATGGCCACAAAACACAACAATCATGGCCACAAAACACAACAATCATGGCCACAAAACACAACAATCATGGCCACAAAACACAACAATCATGACCACTAAACACAACAATCATGGCCCCTAGACTCACCACTCATGACACTTTCATTCCCATAACTAAATATTCTTGTTATCGATCAATAACGAATAGTTGTAGAAAGAGAGTAGAAAAGCTAAAACCAAAACTGACTTAATTCACCTAAATACACAGATATATGTTCAAACTGACTTACTTCACCTAAATACATAGATATATGTCCTCTAAAGGATATTAACAGTCGACCTTTTCAAATATTTCATTTTCATTTTGAACACTACACGGGGAATGGGGGCTTGGACATCAAGTGAGCGGGAAAAAAATCAAAGGGAAAAAAGTCACAGGAAAAAAGTCTCAAGTCATCAAGAAAAAGATGTCACAGGAAAAAGACATCACAGAAAAGAAGTTACAGAAAAAAAAATGTATGCATCTCACATATTACCACTAAATTAGTACAACTGCTTTGAATCAAACTTATTTTCAAATGTAGCTATTTTTAAATCGTGTTTACTATGTGAGTTGTGTCGGAGAGATCAGAGGCAGACTTTTAAAACTTACATCTCCGTGATAGAACTTAGTCAAGGTCAAACGTGTTACCTACTAGGGCATAAAGGTTCCAGTATTGTAGAGAGTTTATTTGCTACTAACAAAAAATTCAAAGGAGAAAGACGCTAAAGAAATTTTAAAATTAGAGGCATTTACACATTTGAAAGTGTGCATATCACATAAATAAATTAAGAGATATGTCTAAAACTAGGAACACATTTAAAAAATAATTTTGCGTTCTTTTTATATCACGAGAAAAATCACATAATAAACTCAAAATAGTTTAAATATTTATTTTAATAACTTGTATCATTTTGGGAACTAAACAAAACTAAATATAAAATAAGACACCAATGTAAATTATATGGTTATAGCATTCAATGCAATATAAATGGTTGTAGATAGTTGTATGGTAGGTGGGTTTTATTAATATTGCATGCCACCGTTCAAATTTATAGTTTATTAGAACATATAGATATGCCGACCATTTTGATCAGTTAATTCATACCATATTTAATCTTTAAAATCGCCGACTAGTACTAGAACAATAGAACGCTATTAATATTACAACTAGTACAGTCCAAGTTTTTAATCCCGATCGGGAAATAATTTAGAGAAGTGAAAAGAAACCGAAGTATTGAGATAAAAATGAAACTAAATAAAAAGACATCAATGAAATCATGCTTCAAGTAGTCACATTAAACTAAACATTTGTTGGTATTTATGTTAGTTGATTTTTTAAGAACATTTTATTCTACAGTTACCAATCGTAGGTATTAAACAAGAAATGTATTTTTAAAATTAGAAAAGCACACCACAAAGACACAAACACGCGCGCATGCACGCATTCACTAATAGCGTTTTTTCACCCTTAACGGGATTTGAACCACGCACATCTTGAGCGAGCAGTTAACCCTCCGTGCCATTTTCTGCTTTACTTAAAATTAATAAATAGTACAACACATACACGCTGACACCTACGACTTTATACTTAACATACATTGTGACTTTATTTCCTGTGACTTTTGTTCCTGTTACTTTTTCCATATGCTTTATTTTCCGTGACATTTTCTCCCGTGACTTTTTATTCCTGTGACTTATTTTCCTACAATCGGACATCAAATCTACGGACGGATGGACAAGAGGGATATACAGAGGGATAGATGGACAATCTGTCGCCAGAAGGTGAGACAAAACTATGCACTGACATACGGATAGGCAGAAGGATGTAATGGCATACTGACCAACATGATGGACATTCGTATGCGGACAATTGTAAACAGTAGGATGGACAGACAGAATTATAGAAAATTAAACAGACGACAAGTAATAAGTCGACCTACAATTCAAATCTTTTTACGAAACGCAGCTGTTTTTTTATTAAAAAAATAAATATATATGTCTGTGTCTGTACCTGTACAAAGTACCGAAAAGATGATGATATTGATATTATGATGATTATGATGATGAAGATGGGGGGAGTGGTGGTGGTGGTGGTGGTGGTGAGTTAAGAAGGAAGCACTTACGGCTTTTAGAGATTTTGTACGATGGAAAGTGAGGTAAAAAAAAAATATCGGTTAAGGGGAAAAGGGAGGTCACTACTCGACATCCCATGTATTCTGATAGGGTTTGGGATATTAGTCTGAGTTTGGTTATATCTGTTTACTTTATCCTCTATTCCATCTCAACAGCTGCTACTCGCCATCCATTTACTAAATCTTTCTTTCTTTCTTTCTTTCTTGCTTTCTTTCTTTCTTTCTTTCTTTCTTTCTTTCGTTCCTTCTTTCTTTCTTTCTTTCTTTCTTTCTTTCTTTCTTTCTTTCTTTCTTTCTTATGTGATTTAACTACATTTATTTATTAACGGCATTAAAAATTTTATTAGCATTTGATATGCTGCTAACACTATAACTGTAATTTAACGTATCAACTTCAACTCGTAACGGAAATATTATTGGTAATCAAACACTTTCAATTCTTTCTTTTCCGAATAAATTATAGTTTTATAAACATGGTCTAAATTTAGTTTTTCGTTGCAATAACACATTGTTGTTTAATATTTCCACATTTTCCCTTCCTAATTATAGTTTAGTTATTACAGATTGTTCATTTTAGGTATATGGCTGACTTCGACCAATTTGGTATACAAAAAAAAAAAAATAGTCCATTATTTCTTCTGATGAGTGAGATATCATATAATAATAAATCTTGTTAGCTAGATCGTTCGTTTCTTCTTTTTCCGTTACATTAATTTTTTCCCCCTTACATTAATTAGTAAATACCGTGTTTACTACAATTTTAGATTTCGTTGAACAGTAGGCAGTTTCAAACTGACTTTTCCCGAAGATGGATCCATGGCTGATAGAGTCAGTGACCACTATAAATTTTTTTCTGGGTTAATTCTACGAGCTTGCATTAACGCTTGCTACAGGATTCATTTATGATGGCTGGAGGTTGTTGAACTGAAGAAAGGGAGGGGGGCTTCACGGAGAGATGTGGTGGATGCGTTGGCTTTCACACAATTTGTATAATAGGAAAACATCGAAGCCTAAAATATCCAGAGGTTATAATTCGGAGGGGTAGTGTCGGGGGGAGAGAAAATCGAAATCATCGATAAGCTTTCTTCTACAGTTATTAATATACAAACGTGATACCTGTTTTGGGTAAACAGTCGGATCGCCAAGAAAGTATGGCTTAGTTCCTAGAGAAGATAATTATAGCGAATAAACAATTACGCCTCCCTCTGGTCAAAGTGACAAGCTGCACTGACACTCTCAAAACACCAACAAAGAGAATCCAGGGGGTCAAATAAATGAATAAGGTGTTAATAGCATGCATTGTGAACCTCTTGGAAAAACTCAAGCGCGGTAGGCGGCAAGATTACTCTATTGAGTTATCGGGATTTGTTTTTGTGCAAGCAGTTCAGAAACGCGGTGCCCAAAATTCTTCAGCCTGAGACTCGGATTCTCATGAAAGCCTAAACATACATACAAAGGGCCGTAATCCTGAACTGTGATCTGGCAGCAGACTGATTATGATTCTGATTCGCTGTCAAGCAAAGGCAATAAGGAGGAGGGGGGGAGGCCGATGGACATAATTATCTCGGGTCGAATCTCAGGGCGAAGTGAAAGAAGGCACCTTTAAGAGATCAGTTGGACACAGAAACTGCCAAAGGGTCCACTTTTAATCTCGGATAAGGGAGCGGGAGGTTTTCATTTCGGGATTACGTTGGTGTTATGGCCCCTGGCGTGGTTATCGTGAACGGTCGGCGCGGTACAGACACATCAAATCGGCTTATGAAAACCGGTTCGATAAGTTAAATTGGAGTGGATAAATCACCAGACACCGGATATAGTTCTACACTTGAGACTTCAGGAACCAAGTCTGGTGCTCAAGATGTCATTTTCTAGGATGTATGGCTTAAACTTTCTATGTGCATGAAGACTATACTTATTTAAATATTAGGTATACAAATACCCTTATTACAGATCCTCTCGTGGCTGTTGTTCGGAGAGTTCTTTTTCGGTTGCTTTTCTTGTTATTTGTTGTTGTTGCTTGTAGATGTGTTGCTTTTATTTATTTTTTTACTTCAGCTTTGGGGAGTTTCTTTAATGCTTTGGTGAGGGGTTTCCTGTTGTTGTATATTCTTGGTTTTACTGATATTTGCTTTGTTGTTTTTTAAAAATATTCTCTGAGGGAAGGGGGGAGATATTATTTTGTTGTTGTTATTCATTGTTTGTAATATTATTGACGTTTCTTAAGTGTGCTGTTTTACTTGCTCGTTAACGCATAGGTCTATCTATTATTCTTTAAATAATATTGTATGTTCCCCTGTTCTTTTGAGCTTGTTTGTTTCTTTCGCTGAGTTTTTAAGGTTATTTTTAAAGTTGATGCTCATTTTCTTTTCTTTTTTTTTTTTTTGTGGGGAGGGATCTGCGTTCCAGAAATGGTCAAAGGATACATTGATCAGGCACTTTCAGTTCCATCATTCCAGCTTTTGAAGTACGTCGTTGCAATCGCTGTTCGTAAATTGCAAGAGTTGTTTTCCTTTCAAAAGAAAGATTAAAGACACTAATTACTGTGTGCTCCATTACGACATCAGACAGGGAAAGACAATGCTCGCACAACTAGATGGCACGTGATCATCACAGACAGGTGTTAAAGTCTGACAAGGATGCCAGCCAGATGAGAATATTTTATTATAAATGACGGGTGGGGGTGGGGGTGGGGGGTAGGAAAGATTAGCGGGCCTATATTAAAAAGTAGAATTGATGTATTCTTTCCCTGTCTTTTAATAAAAATATTTTTAATAGTACTTCAAAATTTAACAGAGAAGCTTCAATATTGACTATTGTCTTATGTCTGATAATATCTTGTCCTTAAGATAAATGGCTTATTAATACGTGTGACGTAACCAACGCTTAACGCACAAAACAAAATGTGAGGGAGATTCTCCTTTAAGCATGACATTTAGGTGAGCGGGGAAAATAGTCACAAAGGGATAAAAAAAAAAAAAAAAAAAAAAGGTAACTGGAAAAAAGTCAGAGGAAGAAAAGTCACAAGGAAAAAAAAAGTCACAGAAAAAAATTGTATGCAATGTATTTCTTTTATTTATATAGTCATTTGACGTTTTGTCTCTAAACTAGTACAACAGTGCAATGCGTCTTACTTTGAATCAAAATTATTTTTAATGTAGCTATTTTTAAATCTTGTTTACTAAGTGAGTTGGTGTCGGAGAGATCAGAGGCAGAATCTTTTAAATTTTATACCTCAGTGATAGGTTCAAACGTGTTGCCGACTAGAGCATAAAGGTCAGTACCATACAGAGCTTTATTTGCATTCAAAGGAGAAAAACCACTTGAAAAATCTGAAAACCAGTCGCATTTACACATATATGCAAATATGAGTATGACATTGTAATACCTGAAACGCAAATAACATAAGTGATAATTAATTATTAATTTTTTTCTTGTCTTCATTATTTTTTTTTAATCTAGTTAAATGTTTTAGATATTTCGTGTAAGCAAGACTGCAAAATAACCATTAGAGTATTGATTAAACAGTTCAGTCTAGCGACATCTATGTGATTGTGTAATAATATTATTTAGCAGACCTCCAGATGTTAGTCATGGGTAAGCAGACACATCGCCTGCAGCCGTGTCGCTCAGCCTTCATAATTAGAAATAAATTCTCGTGTGTGACTGACTCATTTAAAGTTTTCTGTGCAGCGAACTGAGCGACGAGATGAATGAAACAATGGACATGATGATGAAAATAATAAATTTCATTCGATCCTCTGCAAGTCTTCAGCACAGGTTATTTCGGCAATTACTCGAAGAAACGGAAGCAGATTACAAAGACTTACTTCTGCACAATGACGTTCGTTGGCTGAGTAAAGGTATAGCACTTGATTGTAATGACGTTCGTTGGCTGAGTAAAGGTATAGCGCTTGATCGTAATGACGTTCGTTGGCTGAGTAAAGGTATAGCACTTGATCGTAATGACGTTCGTTGGCTGAGTAAAGGTATAGCACTTGATTGTAATGACGTTCGTTGGCTGAGTAAATGTATAGCACTTGATCGTAATGACGTTCGTTGGCTGAGTAAATGTATAGCACTTGATTGCAATGACGTTCGTTGGCTGAGTAAAGGTATAGCGCTTGATCGTAATGACGTTCGTTGGCTGAGTAAAGCTATAGCGCTTGATTGTAATGACGTTCGTTGGCTGAGTAAAGGTATAGAACTTGATCGTAATGACGTTCGTTGGCTGAGTAAAGGTATAGAACTTGATCGTAATGACGTTCGTTGGCTGAGTAAAGCTATAGCGCTTGATTGTAATGACGTTCGTTGGCTGAGTAAAGGTATAGAACTTGATCGTAATGACGTTCGTTGGCTGAGTAAAGGTATAGAACTTGATCGTAATGACGTTCGTTGGCTGAGTAAAGGTATAGAACTTGATCGTAATGACGTTCGTTGGCTGAGTAAAGCTATAGAACTTGATCGTAATGACGTTCGTTGGCTGAGTAAAGGTATAGAACTTGATCGTAATGACGTTCGTTGGCTGAGTAAAGGTATAGAACTTGATCGTAATGACGTTCGTTGGCTGAGTAAAGGTATAGAACTTGATCGTAATGACGTTCGTTGGCTGAGTAAAGGTATAGAACTTGATCGTAATGACGTTCGTTGGCTGAGTAAAGCTATAGCGCTTGATTGTAATGACGTTCGTTGGCTGAGTAAAGGTATAGAACTTGATCGTAATGACGTTCGTTGGCTGAGTAAAGGTATAGAACTTGATCGTAATGACGTTCGTTGGCTGAGTAAAGGTATAGAACTTGATCGTAATGACGTTCGTTGGCTGAGTAAAGCTATAGCATTTGATCGTGTTTGGCGTATCAAAAAAGAAATATTTTTTCTCGGAAATTGTTTTCATAACAATGCAGAAAAATACAGGAAAGTGCTAAATGACAATGCATTTTTGGCAAATGTTTGTTTTTTAAATGATTTTGTTTGCTCATTTAAAAACATTGAACTTGCATCTTCAAGGAAGACACAAGACAATTATTGTTCTGTTTGAAAAAGTGAACGCCTTTCGAGATAAGTTGCCTTTGTTTGTAACGGATCTCCAAACAGCCAAAATTTTCATTTTCCAAACCTGGAGGATTTCATTGCTTCAACATTGGACTCAGCAACTATAACCAACCGGATGATAGAATTATTATGAAAGCTTTAGAATAATTTCAATGACAGATTTGAAGACTTCAATTTCCCAAACAATGTAATGTTGTTCGTTCGAGATTCTTTTAAAATTCCTCCTGCAAGTGATTTTTCTTCGAATGCAAAGAAGTTACTATTCTCTGTTGATGAAGGTTCTTTGCAGCTAGAATTTGTGGATATCCAAAGTTCCAGAGCACTGAAAGAAGATTTGCAAGAAGGTGGTACTGTCTAGTTTGGGTCCGAAAGGATTCAACAGGAGCAGTTCCCGAATGCTAGAAAAGTTGCAATATTCATACTCACCATGTTCTTTTTCACAAATGCCATAACAGTCGAACTGTTGACAGTTATTATAAATAGTTTGTTAATTTGTTAAATATGTCAGAATATGACATTTAAAGTTACAATGCTAAAGTTGACAGTTATTATAAATAGTTTGTTAATTTGTTAAATATGTCAGAATATGACATTTAAAGTTACAATGCTAACGTTTATTGATAATTCCATCAGCAGGTTGGAAATATGTATATTTCAATTAAAAAACAAGTCTTAATTAATCATTAAAGAAGTTTACACTCTACATTGCAATGGTTACAAGTTTATAAGACTGTTTCATTTATGATACCATAGAGGCGTAGACCAAAGGTAACAATTTTACTGTTTATTAAAGTTACCATGTGAAAATGTCTTTAGTTGTATTAATGATCTTTCCTATCTGGAGCTCAGACCTCTGGCCCAAGAAAATCCCCATTTTCCACATGTTGGCCCCTGTATAAGGTTTCGTGGAAATATTGAAATCATGCAATCCTTTTTATTGTATTTGTTACATGTATATTTGATTGTTGATTTAATAAATTTATCGTTAAATTTACTGACTTTCTTACACATATTGAAAACCTTATATTAGAGAAGAAATTGGGTGGATGGGGGCTCGCTAAATATAGATTAAAGATGGATTTGTCTTCTCCTTTAGTAAGAAGTTTTTCACCTATGGAAATACTGTGTGACGGTAAATGTTTGTCTTTAATGTTGTGGAAGAGAGAAAACGTTTACAGCGCCCGCTTATCCGCCAAGTGAGAAAGAGACGAGTGGTGTCTTCTGGAGAATTATTAATAATATAAATTATGATTCTCATTAGTTATAGATGATTAATTAATTTATAATAATAATAACTATTAACTAGGTGACGTTGGTGTCACAGTGTGTGATATTTACTTTGAAGTTTATTCAGCTAAAGCAATGGCATATAAGCAAAATCACAATGTTTTTCAAGCACACTTCTAACATTTTATTTAAATGCAGAAACAACCAAGTAAGCAATTGTAAACAAATGTATTCTATAAATAAGTCTGCATGCACTCAGTAGGAATGCCTAGGGTTCAGACAGTTTCAAATTATTATAAAGCTTTGACAACTTGCATAGATTTATGAACATTTCTTTTAAAATCAGAGATAATTACACACATTTCTGATAATAAAAAAAAAGCACACTTATGTCCTTGTCGCTGCAGTAGTGACGCTGGTTTCTAAATATAGTCTTCAATACTTCACGACGCGATTGCTTGCGAGAGAAAAATAAATCAAGGGAAGGTACTCAAACAAAACCCCAAAGTTAACAATGTGAAAACCAGTTTTTTCCCTTGCTGTGGCAAATTCAAAGTTTTCGACATATTTTTTTAATTTATTTTTTTAAAGATGTACGCATTCTCTTTCTGTGTCTCCGTGTCTAGTGTTTCCACCAGAAATTCATCACTGTCATCCAATAACACAGTAAATTATATATCAATGCTAGTGACTACGTCTTTAAAACCTGGTGAATAAGTCTATAATGTCTGGTGACAATATATATCAATCATGGTGACTATGTGTGAAAGGCTCACAAATGAGTTGGCCAGACGTTAACTCTGGTTCAAATGCTAGCACTGCAGAAACTATTTTGGAACAAAACTCTGGTTCAAATACTAGCACTGCAGAAACTATTTTGGAACAGAACGCAATGTTGAATATGGTAACATAGCTATGCAGTCAACTGCAATGCCAGAAATATCTAGTAATGGAAAAGTTGCGTTCGGTAAAATGAAACGACTGTCTTGAAAAATAGTTCAATTATATGATGCAATTCCCAACACTCAGGCAATACAAAATTATTTGGTGGCGTGCTTACCCATAAAAGGGCATGACTCGATACTGGGCATGTCAAATATAATTATAGTTTCCCCATTATTAGTTTTCAAACATTTGCATCCCTCGCGCGTTGTGTTGACATTTCGCAATTAGCCCATTATGTCCAAGAATCCAAGGGATGTAATTTAAGGTGAGTTATGGAAATAATCGTGTGGTGAAGTCATATGTACAGAGTTGATTCGCACACACGCTAACAGACGCGGGACGTGATTATTCAGGTAGAAAGGGTGCCGTTTGATATGTAGAATTTTACAGGTACGGTTAATGAAAGATTCCGTGAAAACAATAAGCTAAACACTTCTTCAAACAAAGAAATAGCATCATTTATAACCTTTTTTTTTCTTTTTTTGTAACACACTGGCGCTTGGCATCGCTAAATTCAGTTCCTTAACAGAATCAAACAGCAGATTAACATTAAAGCTACACTAATAAACTAAATTATTATCACCTGTAACCTATCCAAATAGACACTAGCTCTGTAAATTTTAGAAATATAACTTTCGCCTAAGCTTAAAAATTTTGCCAGAGAACAAATAAACAACGAATTTTTTTTTTATTTATTCCTGTTTTATTTTTGAGATAACGTCCCACAAATAGGGGGAAACAGAGGAAAGCAATAGCCTCACGTTCCTTATCAATCCCAACGGAGTCACAGTGACTGTCTCAACCAGCCTCTTGCCCCTTTATCCTGCCCCCAAACACCCCATCCCCGTAGCTCGCCCTCATCTCTCAACCTCAACCCATTCCAGCGCAAAATCTGCCCTGAATGGAATTGCCTCCTATAAATTTAGTCAGTCAACTAGCTCTGGGATACCTTAGTTTTTAAACACTCAACACTAAGGTAATTTATCCCACTGGAAACCTGTTTATATATCCCATCGGTGACAATCCTTATCCCTTAGGAAACCTCTTTTTAAATCCCTCAATAACAGTAATTTACTCCATACCTGTTTTCAAGCCACATTAAGAATGGTGACCTCGGTGGATAATAGTGTCTATTGCCAAAACCCTCAATTTACCTGAGTATGAGTGTGGGTGGGTGGGGATGTTTTGGCGAGGAAAAGCATGGTGGAAACATCATTGATCAAAAGTCAAAAGCCTTGGGAATGAAAACCTAATGAGTTTTAAAACAGAAAACATGCAGGAAACTTTTCTGTTTCTGACGCAAGAAAGACAAGAACAGCAAGAGTAGGTATGACAAAAAGCGTAATACTCGCCATTTTTATTTTGTAACCCGACTACATCCATACATGCAGAAACCGAAAATCTGGAAATATTAAATGGCATCAATTATAAATATTCTTTAGTCACTCAGCTGTTGTCATTTCTTTGGAAATAGTATCAGTCTTCTTGTATTGATAGTGTGACTCCAACGCCACTGAGTTAATGGTTATTATGATTATTATTAATTAATTAATCATCCATAACTAATTTCAAGTGATTTAATGTCCTCACTTTAAACAAGCAGGTGTTTATGATCTTCATTTCTGAAGACTGCATTCCTGAGTGTTCATTAATGTCCTCACTTTAAACAAGCAGGTGCTGATGATCTTCATTTCTGAAGACTGCATTCTTGAGTGCTCGTTGGTGACCTCATTTAAAACAAACAGTTCACTATACTCTTCCATTGTTGAAGACTGCAGTCTCAGTGTTGATAGATTGTCTAATTCAATGGCCTGGATTGTTGTTCAGTTAGTGTTCATTAACTATTCCAATCTCCTGCCTGTTCTCAATGACACGCCCTATGCTTACGTTGATAATTCCTGTCTGTTCTCAATGACACGCCCTATGCTTACATTAGGTGTTGATAACTCCTGCCTGTTCTTAATGACACGCCCTATGCTTACATTAGGTGTTGATAACTCCTGCCTGTTCTCAATGACACGCCCTATACTTACGTTGATAACACCTGCCTGTTCTCAATGACACGCCCTGCGTGTAATCTAGTTGTTCATAGCTCAATAAATGTTCTCACCGTCACTCTTATGTGTTCATTATTTGTTCCTAACTCACTTTATATTCACTGAAGCTCCTTACGTAGTCACTAGTTATCCCTAATTCATGTCGTGTTCACAAAGACACTCCACGTGTGTTCATTTAGTGATCCTAAGTCGTGCATATGTACAATAACACTCTGTGCAAGTTCATTAGTGAAACACTGTATTTGCCCACATGGCGGTCTTAATTCAATTTAATCCTCACACTTGCACGCTACTTTTTTTTTCCCGCATTCCTCCCCTGATCTCCTTTCAAATTGACTCTGCAGATGTTCATTAGGTGTTCATAACTCAATGTCCATTCACAGCAATCTACTTCAAAATCCTTCTTGTAAAACAATCTGTCCACAAGTGGCTAGAATGTCTATTTTGTAGAACGCAGTCCACGCTGAAGGGGAGAGGAGGGGGGTGAGATCCTAAAATAAGTTAATGTACTGCGCTAGTATTTTCTTAAACTTATTTATATATTTTTAGAACAGTACCGTTCCTATTTACGTGAAAGTTGGTTCCGGCTCTGCCAAAGTCGATCCACTCGACAAATTATAGCCTACACACCCAGAATACCTTAATAGACTATAAATTGTCGCTGAAAAATGGGCGTGTCGTTAGCATCTTGTTAAGTCGATCTGCGTTCCTGTGACAACTATTTGTACAATTTACTCACTTACTCATTCATTCTCAAACTCACTCATTCACCCTTGTTCATTCACTCTTAACTTTCACTAACTGAAACTTATACACTCATTCGAGCTCACCTTTTAGTGACTCAAAAAGCATTCACTCATTCATGCTCACCTTTTAGTGACTCAAAACCCATACACTCATTCACTCTGTAACTCTTTCACTTAGTTACCCATTCACTCGTTTTAATCGTTCACTTATTCATTCACTCTGTAACTCTTTCACTTAATTAATTACCCATTCACTCGTTTTATCGTTCACTTACTCATTTACTCTCTTACCTATTCACTCACTCATTCACGCGTGTAATCAATCTGACCAAATCAAATCAAAACTGTCACACGATGCGTGGCGAACAACGTACAGATCTGACGGACATCAACAAGAGATGTCACTGTGCAGGTTTTGACACCATCAGTAAAAATACATTCCGAACTCGATTGTAGGACCATATAGGCCTAAACAAGTACAGTAAAATTACAAAAGTGTCGTCAGCAAGTGTAGCGACTTTTGCTTGCGATGCACAAGCTGACTGCAATGTGAGGGTACTGACTAGATACGAGGAGGTACCCAAGAAAATTGTAGAAAATGCATCCGAAAAAAAGGTCCGAGTAGGTTCATTAATGTTAGAGTACCAGCAAGTATCATCAATTTTCCCATCCGCCACCCGACAGCACGAGCGCTTAATATAGGAACAAATTGAATTAACCGATAAAAGGTCACAAACAGTTCTGGGGTCGAGCCCCAAAGTGAATCTTAAGCGAGTACAGTACCCGAAAGAGTCGTTTCGACTGAACGCACCTTCAGGTATTGTGACGTCGAAAGTTTAAAATTAGATTTCCGGTCGCTGGGTTGGTTTTCTTTTTTAATACTCTTACGTACAGTGGGATAGAAGTTGGGAGTATTTGCTTGTGACTGCACGTGGAGCGGGCTGTAAAGGTGTGGCGTTTTATGAGGTACTTTTGCGGTAATAGTAGAAATGCAATTGACGTGTAGGTTTTTATGAAGTCTAAATTTGCCAAACAGGACGCGGATGTCTTCAAACTGAATTGAAATTATGTAGGGTCCCAAGCAGAGCGAACACCAAACAGATTCTTTCTTGTTTATAACTTTTTCTTGAATAAATAAAAATAAGAAACTATTAAACAGGTTTCTTGTACACGTTGATTCTTCTTCTACGACGCTTTGAATCTCAACTTTCTTGCTAATTCGAGCGAATTCCGTGTAAACATTGGACCACATACACAGTCAGGCGTGTACTTTGAAGTCAATCACTGAAGACCTGGAGTTGGTCTCGAATTACAAAGTCAACAGGATACAGGTGTCATTTCAATTCCCATCGGGATCTAAGGGAAACTAAGTGTGCAATGTCTAGAGACTTGAGACAAATGGCGCTTTTGCTGCTGGTTGTGGCTATGTGTTTCTGCTGTGCTGGTAAGTCTAATTTGTGGGCTTTTGATGCTGGTTTTTGGCTGTTTCTACTGTAGTTATGTCTGACGTGTGTGTGGGGTGGGGTGGGGTTGATGCTGGTTTTGGCTGTTTCTGCTGTAGTGGTATGTCTGAAGTGTGTGTGGGGTGGCGGGTTGATGCTGGTTTTGGCTGTGTTTCTGCTGTAGTGGTATGTCTAACGTGTGGGAGTTGTGTCGGTTGGAAACAATCGTAATGTATTATACACAGCTGTTAAATTAATTATAGATACGAATAGTTACCTTTTCCTTGCGGTAAATGAAGCACAACATTTGGGTGACCATGGTGATTTTCAGGTCCACACTTGTATATAATTCTTTTTAAAAAACAAATCAACAACTGTGGGACCGTGAGCAAAGGATGATCGTGTCTATTCGGTTATTAAGTAAACAAATTTCAAAATTTTATCAACTTTTAGCTTGTTATTTTATTTTATATTATTTCCTAGAATGATTAGAGATCTTGGGGAAAGTGTATTTTAAATAAATTTTATTGTTGCATGAACACTCATCCAAGTTTGATTGACACTTGCTCTTTCATTTATACTGTCATAACGGTTATTAATGCATTCTTTCAATAATTTATTTATAATTTTATAACGGTTATTAATGCATTCTTTCATTAATTTATTTATAATTTTATAACGGTTATTAATGCATTCTTTCATTAATTTATTTATAATTTTATAATGGTTATTAATGCATTTTTCATCAGTTCATTTATTGTTTTATAATGGTTAGTCTATTAATGCATTTTTTCATCAATTTTTTTTTCTTTGTTCTTTATCTTGTTTCCTCTTTGTCTTATCCTTTTAATTCCATGCATGTTCAAATGCTAAACACATTTTTATTGGTTGTGTTAAATTCATTCATATAGATATGTTACATTAAGCACTAACAACCTAAACATCCGGAATTCACTGTGTACAGACTTACGAACTGCATGCAAGCTTATAGATCTTGTACACATTTCCTTTATTTTACATTTTTTAAATATAACGTGTATATTAATACCTACAGAAAGATTTTACATGATTATATCATGAACATGAGTAGGCATCATAATAGTTTATTCATGCATACATTACATACACCCGCATCTTGTCGTATATGCTATAAGGAATTTACATGTGACGTCATCAAATGGAAAGCAGCCATATTGGAGACAAACCAGTTTCTCGATCTCGTTCTAAATGCCGTGTACAGTGTTTCTTTCAAAGTTTGAAAATACCTAAACTCTGGCAATGGTAAATTATTGTCAGTCAATATCAATAAAAATACAATGAAAATGTTACAAACTTACTGAGCTAATTAGAAACCATAAGGAGAGTGTAAGGACCACAGGTTTATACGAATGTCAGGTTGAATAATACTGTAATTTACATGCGCATGTGTACGTGTGTGTCTTTTTAGTTTATGATTAGATCTGTCAAAGTAGAATTTTATTTTATAACTTAACACTTCAACACTGGTTATAATCTAAAGACCGTTTTTCTTACATAAAGTACAGCTTCAATTTTAAGTATGTTATGATGAGGTCACAATTATTTATACCCACCAATGACTGTTGAGGACTGGACGAGGTAAATATATTGCTATGTTAGATTACTATCTGTAATGCCAACGCCACCTAAAAAATGGCTATAATAATTATTAATTAATTAACAATCCATAACTAATTACTAGTGATGAGAATCTTAATTTATGTTGTTAATAATTTTCCAGCAGACACCTCTCGTCTCTCTCACTTGGCGAATATGCGGGCGCTGTAAACGTTTTCTCTCTTCCACAACATTAAAGACAAACATTTACCGTCACACAATATTTCCGTAGGTGGAAAACTTCTTACTAAAGGAGAAGAAAAATATGTCTTTAATCTATATTTAGCGAGCCCCCATCAACCCACTTTCTTCTCCAACATAAGGTTATCAATATGTGTAAGAAGGTCAATAAATTTAACAATAAATTTATTAAATCAACAATCAAATATACATATGACAAATACAATGTATAAATGATTACTTGACATCAATATTTCCATGAAACCACATTCGAATAATTTTAATACAGTCTTATATCTTTAAACACAATTCAATAATTTAGTGTCAATACAAATCACAGGAAAGTTCTTATCAGAAAAACAGAAATGGAGTTATTAGAGATAAGTGATAATAGCCTCTATGTAACTTTGTATAGACAAAGCTGCAATAGTCTTGTTCACGTCCTTTTCATAACAAGTCACAAATTCATTGTTCAGGTCAATTCCATGTGTTTCCCTCCTCCTCTCAAGGCTAATCTGGCATTCTGCCAAATTTAACTCCCTCAAGCAGAACAACAATTGTAGCAATTTCCAGTAAGTTCCTTGTACCAGAAATTGCTGGTATAGTCAGCATACCTTGCCACCATATATCAATGGAGTGTAGTGTATCCTTTACACGTACATACTGCTGTAAATGCTCCTTGAATCTACCACAATTGTAGCAGATTATAATCAGTAAACCAGGAGATTCAAATAAAACAATAAAAGGCTGCTTATTCCCATTAAGCTAATGGCCGCCTTTCATGACAGGACTTCCTGTCACACCACATTCAAGTGATTAGCCGATAGAATTCTCTAAAGCATGTAAACCTTTGATCTCAGCCCATTGGCTGGTCTCGTTCTCGTAAACCTTAACCATTGGATAATGAAAACTATTCATCCAGTTTGAACTGGTTTGCATTGCATCAGCAATTTTTAGCATATTCTCATCTTGTAGTGTTTACTCCAACTCTGACACTTACAAAAATAGTATCATATAGAGTGCCCAAGTTGGGTCACTTCAACAATTTATATAACAATTAAGTCTAGAAATAGGGAGAGGCAAATTTACTCTGCCACACTATCTTTTCATGTTAATTACTTTCTTTCTTCATTGAGTCCTCCTGCTTAACTCTAGATGACATTGATATTTCATGCCTGAATGATTATGAAAAGCAGTGTTTTTACCAAGAATGTTTAATTAATTATCCACATATTTTGTGAATCAATCTCCCATAAAGCTGGTTATTGGCATTAAGTTCCCTGAAGCTCTTTAGGTGTTCAGTTGTGTATGGACTTAGATATTACAATTTTTGTCGGAATTTACGATGACTGAAAACGTAATAGATGTAGATGACAACAACGAGAAGTCATTTAACCACAGGAGTCTTGTCATTTCTTATGGATCTTCTGTTTGTCGCATTCAAATTAATTTGCTTAAATCTGAAGTCATCATGATACTCAGTAGTTAAATCTTGTTACTTCAATAATTAATGTCTTTAACTTCGCCTTGTGTGTCACGATTTGTATGGCTGCTTGGTATTGTATTTTGATATCTCCAAAATAACTGTTCACCTGGTTATACGCAAATATAATGGCTTCCATAAAAATGCTTTATAGAAATACTCCATTTCCAGGACATTTTATGCACACACAAAAATTCGTACTTTATTGTCTTGGCTACAAACAAAGTTTTCACGATTCAAAAACAAACATGGAAAGTACTCAAACTGCCAGACCTTTAGTGTTAGCTGTCTTTGCACAATGTATTAAAACTGCCATACCTTTAGTGTTAGCTGTCTTTGCACAATGGATTAAAACTGTCATCGAGCTAAATAACACTGCTGTGGACAGTATTCAATACCATTAGCAAAACCTGCAGAAACAATGCAAGAATACAGAGAGACATACGCAAATGGACATACAGGCAAACAGTAAGAGAGGGAACCAGGTATGGAGACATAGATAGATAGATAGATAGATAGATAGATAGATAGATAGATAGATAGATAGATAGATAGATAGATAGATAGATAGATAGATAGATAGATAGATAGGTAGGTAGGTAGGTAGGTAGATAGATAGATAGATAGGCATGCATGCAGGCAGACAGAGAGACAGATAGTTAGATAGATAGATAGATAGATAGATAGATAGATAGATAGATAGATAGATAGATAGATAGATAGATAGATAGATAGATAGATAGATAGATAGATAGATAGATAGAAAATTAGATAGATAGATAGATTTTAAAATTATGTGGAAGAAAGAAAGTTAATAAATATGTTGATAATGACAGCGGTGAAGATTTCATGGACGATAAATATCAAGATTTTAAGTTCGTTCAGTTTTGAATCCGCTTTCGTGGTTTGTTTAACGAGAAATCTTCGTAGTCTGTCTTCACTAGGTTCCCTCGCAGTGTGTCCTTTTGAAGTGCAGGATATTTACTTTGTGTTATGTCGTCATGGTATCTTCATGTCGCATGCTCGTGGTTATCTTCATGATGTGTCTATATCACATGTCTTCTTGATGTGTCTATATCACATGTCTTCTTGATGTGTCTTCGGGGTTTCCGTTCGTCCTCATGATGTGTCTTTAAGACGTGTTATTTAATGAGTCTTTGTGGTACATCCCTAAAGCGTGGCTTCTTGGGGTATTTTCAACATCGTTTCTTTATGATGTGTCTTCGTGGAGAGTCTATGTGGTGTGTGTCATCACGGTGTGTCTTTACGGCCGTATCTTCGATTTGTCTTCAAGGCGCATCGTATCAGTATCTTGCTAATTTATACCTTTGGTGTATCTTGTTGATGCCTCCTACAGCGCACGACCCACATCTTGTACACTCTGCAATCATAATTTACGGTAAGACCCAATACGGAACAGCTCTATGACCTCATCACGTCTTGTACACTCTGCAATCATAATTTATGGCAAAACGCCTAGAGCTACCCAAGACAAAACAAGCTCTTATGACCTCACCAAGATATTAAGTAACAGTTTGTTCATACTGTACTCAACCCTTTGCCCGTACCACGTGACTGCATGTCTAGGTGCACACACATGGAACGACACTGTCAAAAAGAGTTATAGCCCTTACCGTTTCTGGACAAATCCTGTTTGGGACAAAAGCCAAATGGTACTTACCGCTTGCACAATCGTGAACTGAGCCCACACTGTTGTTGCTTACTAAGTGCAGACCGAATATGAAAAGGAAGTCAAAATATCACAAGGGTCTAAATATATCTCACTTCCTCAATCCAGGAGGATTGACTTTCATGCAAACTGTTACACATTATGCATAATCATCAACAAGCATTGGAAATGAAAGATCAGCTCAATCAAACAATCAATCAATCAATCAATTTTTAAAAGTCTTACTATTTACCATTAATTATAAACTTTACAGTTATCGAACTGTTAAAGCTGAGTTGAGTATGCACCGTGCCTGATTAAGAACGTATAAAAATAAATAAATTTATCAATGTAGATCATTCTATTTTTTCTTGTTTAACTCAACAAAACAAACTCAGATGTTAAGAAATTATTTTAAAACTATTTTGTTAAGCGATTTACCATAATTTCTGTTTGTACCTTACAGCATTTTGTGAAAGAAATCTATTGGTCTTTGTAGAGCCAATGGCGTCAGGTCTATCTACATCTACACAACAGCCTACGGAAGGGGTCGGGCACTTGATCTTAATTATTTAAATTAATTTAAATCGCTAATACATTCCCTTCTCAATAAAGCATGTTGAAGAGATCCAATTTCTTGTGACAACACTCCAGTGTCAGTTAAAAGAGTTAGTGTTATAGTTTATTCTTCTGGTTTTTAAAAATACATTCAAAAGCAGTCAATCCCACAATTAGTTACCAATCGAGTGTAATAAATAAAGCAATCAATACCACGATTACAATCACCAATCGAGTGTAATAAAATAAAGCAAGCAATCCCATGATTACAATCACCAATCATGTATAATAAATAAAGCAATCAATACCACGATTACAATCACCAATCGAGTGTAATAAATGAAGTGATCAGTCCCATGATTACAATCACCCACCGTGATAATAAATAAAGTTTGCCTTCAATTTTCAAAAAGTAATCACGTCTACCTGTCTATTTACCTATCTCTGTACCTTTTTTCTCCTTAAATCACTCTCTCTCTCGCTCTCTCTCTCACTCACTCTCTCTCTCTCTCACATCATCTGTGTATGTATATATGTCATTCTCTGGGGGAAGTGTACCAAGTCACACTTTTAAATGGGGAGTGGGGGGTTACCTCTCACAATTCCCCCACTCTTGTCGCGCCAACATGCACTGTTAAGTACGTCACCCGCTTAATAGACCCGTCTTTCGGGTCAGTGATAACAAGACCCTTCTTGTGAGACCACCTTTAGCATTGAATTCCATAGACAGGGCCATGACTCAGTGGAATTAAAACTGCTGTCTGTGGTGAATACAGCGAACAATTTTAAATCACAATGGGCAGTTACAAAGCGAAAACTGGCGAAAAAGATTCTTCTTCATAAAAGGAATCAAATCTACAGTGTGGTGGCGTGACTTTATTTCTTTTCGTTTGTTTTCTTCCTGCAAATGATGACCAAACTGCAAGCTGTAAAGTGTCCCCTCTGAGGCCTTACTAACCAAAAGGACTCTTTATAGAGAACTACTATGCAAAGTATGCAAAAGACTTTATAACAGAACTATTATGCAAAGTATGCACAAGACTCTTTATAATAGAACTACTATGCAAAGTATGCAAAAGACTCTTTATAATTGAACTACTATGCTAACTCTAAAGTGTCCTTCTGACGCCTTACTATCCAAAAGGACTCCTTTTGGCATAGAACTACTATGCCAAAATATGCAAAATATTCTTTATAATAGAACTACTATGCAAAGTTTGCAAAAAAGACTTTATAACAGAACTATTATGCAAAGTATGCACAAGACTCTTTATAATAAAACTACTATGCAAAGTATGCAAAAGACTCTTTATAATCGAATAACTATGCCAAAGTATGCAAAAGACTCTTTATAATTGAACTACTATGCAAAGTTTGCAAAAGACTTTATAACAGAACTACTATGCAAAGTATGCAGAAGACTCTTTATAACAGAACTACTATGCAAAGTATGCAGAAGACTCTTTATAATCGAATAACTATGCCAAAATATGCAAAAGATTCTTTATAATTGAACTACTATGCTAGCTCTAAAATGTCCCTCTGACGCCTTATTATCCAAAAGGACTCTTTATAATAGAACTACTATGCCAAAGTATCATTATTGCAAAAAGTATTTTGTAGGTGAAAAACCTAGCAAACGTCTCATATCCTGTCCTTGTTTCTGTCACTTTGTCAGTGATGGCTGTGCTACGAAAGTACAGATGGGCTCATCACGTCACAATTCTTGGAACCCCCTCCCTCCCCCTTGTCAAAATAATAAAATAAACACTTTACACAGCCACCTCCCCACTCTTTGAATGTCAAACATCTTGGACAGCTTATAAATGTCTGATTTCTTGATGTTAAATTAATATAAATAAATAATAAAGAATAGATTTTTACATTGCATAACAAAACATGGTTTTACTACTGAACTTTATTTTTATAAAATATTAAGGAGTTTAGAAGTTAAGGCTTTTTCTACAGTCACATTTATATAATGGTGAAAGAGTTCAAATAAATAATAAAATTAGAATGCTACCAAATTTCTTATAGATGTATTTAAAAGCATATAATTAATGAAAATTCTGCTAGAGACATTTATTATTCTTTCATGCATGAAGTCACAAATACTGCTTTCAGCATTAACAATTCCGCGCTTTGATTTCTAAACAAGCTAGACAACATTCATGTGTTCAGTTGCTCACAAATGATACACACCTGTCGTGCCCGTATAAATACGAACCACTTTCTCTCATCGACAAAGGAGATCACGCGCTGGACTCACAGTTACACAGGTACACGATATTCGCTCACTGGCAAGTGAAGATCTGAACTTATTCAGTGCATTCACACTGAAATCTCAAAGTATAGATAATAATTTTTTTTTATCCCTCATGTCTCAATAATTTGAAATATATACATGTATAATATATGTATAAAGGAACAAGGACGGACATGTATAAAGGCCTAATTATGCATTTATTTTCATTCTTCCGTTGTTGTGACTGCGTAAGAGTGATTTCTTAGTTTGGTTTTCTCCTATACGTGTGTCTGTGGGAATTTTGTAAGCACATCTAGAGTTTGCGAGACTATAACTAGTTTTATTTAAGGATCAAAGATTTATGGATCGTACGGTTGTGACACCAGACAGTTAGGGAATTATTTGTAACATTTATAAAAACTTCAAATTAAAGATTACTACTTGCTCGTGCAGACATAGAGTAGAATGTTGTGTGAGTGAGTGAGAGAGAGAGAGAGTGTGTGTGTGTAGCAGAAATATTCTAAACAGGCGGCTAATAGAAAGTATTCTCTCTTGATGCTATTTCTAGTTTATTTGTTCTAGAATAGTAGCTAAATACAGTAGCGTGTACTTCTGATTTCACTCGTACACTATTAGACTGTCTTTAACCCTTTTACAGTTCAGCAGCTACTTTTGAGAATACGTTCCTTCGCGTGACCAATTAAAAGTGCGTAGGCGTGTGGACACATTCAGCCATAGAAAATTAGTTCAATCACATTTTGTGGCATGACGCTTACTAATTGTAGGAAAAGAGTTTTGTTCACAGCAAGGAATTTCTTAATCAGTGTCAGCATAAACGTTATATCATAACAGCATTTTTAGGTTATCCAATACCTCACGTCGTACTCGATTGCATTATATCAAGATCAAAGAAATGATTGTATTCTAATAATTCCTAATTTATTCTATAATAAAATATGTTTATACTTTATTTTGACAGTTTTTTTTAAAGTAAAGATGACTCTTTTAATGCTAAGCAAATTATATTAAACTGCTTTTAATTTAATCCTTGGCGGACAGGATTTAAACATTTACAAAGAGAATTGCAACGTCCAAAAAATCGTGGCTCCCCCACCCGGTAATTTCTCTTGTGTGCATGGAAGTTTACTTTTGATTGTTTTACAGGTCATTCTTAATACATAGCACTATCCTTTGATTGTTTTACAGGTCATTCTTAATACATAGCACTATCCTTTGATTGTTTTACAGGTCATTCTTAATACATAGCACTATCCTTTGATTGTTTTACAGGTCATTCTTAATACATAGCACTATCCTTTGATTGTTTTACAGGTCATTCTTAATACATAGCACTATCCTTTGATTGTTTTACAGGTCATTCTTAATACATAGCACTATCCTTTGATTGTTTTACAGGTCATTCTTAATACATAGCACTATCCTTTGATTGTTTTACAGGTCATTCTTAATACATAGCACTATCCTTTGATTGTTTTACAGGTCATTCTTAATACATAGCACTATCCTTTGATTGTTTTACAGGTCATTCTTAATACATAGCACTATCCTTTGTAAATACGTTACCTTCGACTGACAGCTTCTGTGATTTAAATGCACTTCACCAGTTTTCCAAGCATTTAAATGCACTTCACCAGTTTTCCAAGCATTTAAATGCACATCACCAGTTTTCCAAACCTGGAGAAGCCGTGAATGCAAAAGCCACGTAATTTGAAGTTGTGTCACTTTGACCTTTCCCGCACTTTTCAGAGCATAACTTGAATACGACAGCCGCCAGAGTTCAGCAGGAACTAATTACTGGGGCGAAAAGGATTCAACAGTAAATAATTCTTGGAGCCGATATTTTTTATTCTCCCTTTCTGTCCCCAGGAGCCGACAATTTCGAAAGACTTCAATCACGTTGATTTATCTCGTCAATAGTAATAATTAAAATTAATCATAGTGATTGTGTGAAGCGATAAGAGTGAATGGTATGGTTACTGAAATAACTAGTTATGGTTATACTTCGGGGAAGGGGGGTGAGGAGGAAATAAAATAAAATATTACTTTTATTAATTTTACATTAAAGTACGATGAGAGAAACATTTTTTAGTACTTAATCATTTTCACATCTGATGTGGTCAAAACTTAAATCTTTGACGTCTGTTTCTGTGTTTGTGCTTCTTCTTCCTCTGACCTTTGGCATCCTTATATTTTCTCTCGAGTAATTTCAAGCAACAAAATAATAAAGGTAAATGAATAAAGGTATTTTCTTATCGAGAGTACATTTTTAATTATTTATAAAAGTTATTATTTTGTGTAATTTTCATTATTTTGTTAATAGTTGTATTATTTTTTTTTATTTCAGTTGTCGTTATAATTTCATTTTAACAAAGTTTTCCTGTAAAACCGTTCTTTGGCAGCACAAAGTCATTAGAGTCTACACACTGTTAAGAAGGCTTCTACAAATCACTGTCACTTTCCAGAACCCACTTCATAATAAACTGCATTCTTTAAAAAAAATACATATTGCTTTTAGATCTAAACTTGCTAGATTTGAACCCGCCTTGACTGAGACTTGCACGAATCACTAAAAACTTTAAGAACCAACAGTTTGCTTAAACTTTTAGTAGATATGAACTTGCCTTTACTGAGATTCGCACGAAACTTTGCAAACTTTAAGCACCAACATTTTGCTTAAACTTTTGGCAGATCTGAACTTGCTTTTACTGAGATTCGCACGTGTAAATTTTAAGCACCAATATTTTGCTTAAACTTTTGGTAGATCTGAACTCGCCTTTAAAGAGATTCGCACGAACCACTGTAAACTTTAAGCAAAAACATTTTGCTTAAACTTTTGGTAGATATGAACTTGCCTTTACTGAGATTTGCACGAACTTTAAACACTAATATTTTGCTTAAACTTCTGGTAGATCTGAACCCGCCTTAAATGAGATTCGCATGAACCATTGTGAACTTTAAGCACCAACAGTTTGCTTAAACTTTCGCAATCACCTGTGAAGTATTCATATTTTACTAGATCTGCCTTCCTATTTTTAATGTATTTTACTAGATTTCAATTCATCTTTATTTGAATTATTAATTTCTTCCAGATCTGAACTCGTCTATATTTGTGGAATTGATGTTTTGCCTGATGAACCCTCTTTGTTTCGTATTCTTGCCTGGCTTTGGCATCATCGGGTCTTGTTAGTTGTGTACTCTTAATTGATTTGAATAGTCATACTTTGCTAGAATGGATCTCTGAACGTTAGCTTGCATTGTCTTGAATTGCTAAAAGTTATCTCCTCTTTCATTTGCATATTCATGACTTACAGTTGTGATGTTTTGCTGGGAGATGGGTAAGGTGTTCAACTACCCTTATTTCCCACAGAGTGTATGACATTGGAAAGTTGAATGTATGACTAATCACTGTGTGAAAGAGTAGTGCCCCGAATTAGATAATAAACGATCTAATTCTTCACCCCTAAACAAACTTGTTATTCTTAGTCTTTTTTTGAGAGGGGCGAAAGAATTTTTATTTGTATTGTTTTGACCGTTTTAATGTACATTTCTGTAAAACGCACCTCAGCACTTACCATTATTATTCAGCAACTTCGTATTTCTATAAGTGACTAAATTTTAACATGACTTCCTTGTTCTATTTTTGGAACAGAGCCAAAAAGAATTTCGCAAAGGGAGGTAAAGATGAAGCCACACGGGGCATTAGTACGAATGAATGTTTTTGCGGAATTAAAGTTTAAATACAATCCCGCTGTTCAAGTTATTTTAACAAATTCTGTTTAAATAAGTATGCTGTTATTCTGGAAATTGCGCGCGCACGACAGAAAATGTGTGTACAGTGTGTGTTGTGTGTGGGTGTATTGGTGATATGACGTGTGTGTTTGTGTGTGTGCGCGCGCGTGCGTATGTGTGTATTATGTGTGTATACGTGTGTGTGCATTATGTGAGTATGTGTGAGTAAGTTGGGTGACTATAATTAATTTAAACAAGGGGTGACGGGTCACTGTTTGGTAGGTGGGGTATGTGTAGTTGTTGGGTTTAGGTGTTTGCGGGTTGCCTTGTTGCATGAAAATTAGCTAGAGGCATAAACACTTTTATCGTCACAGAAGTAAACACTACAGCAAACGTTCATTTGAAATATGCTAACAATTATTAAAACTGAGCAATACGGTAAGATTAGTAGAGAACAGAATGGAATGGAGGAAACTGGTTGTCAGGTCACCAGTGGTGCCCCAACGGTCGACAAGACTAAAAGATAGATAGATAGATAGATAGATAGATAGATAGATAGATAGATAGATAGATAGATAGATAGATAGATAGATAGATAGATAGATAGATAGATAGATAGATAGATAGATTATTAACGTTTATTAACGTATTTTCAGCAGACAGAAGCTAGCACCACAGAGGTGAACACTGTAGTCAACGGTTATTTGTTCAGATGTGCTAGGAAGCGTCCAACTATTGTAAACACTCATTTCTAGTTGAACTTCTTTTTTCCTGATAGGGTAAGATATGGGTCTCCAACACAGGAACAAGTTGTGATAATAATCTGTAAAGTTATATGAATTAACAAATCGTGACTATGTGTAAAGTTATATGAATTAACAAGTCGTGACTACGTGTAAAGTTATATGAATTAACAAGTCGTGACTATGTGTGTAAAATTATTTGAATTAACAAGTCGCGACTGCGAAAGTTATCTGCATTAACAAGACATGATTGTATATGTAAAGCTATTTGAAGTAACAAGACATGATCATGTGTGTAAACTTATTTGAACTAACAGGACATGACTGTGTGCGTAAAGTTATTTGAATTAAAATGTCATAACTGTGTGTGTAAAGCTATTTGAATTAAACCAACAGCTTCATTTGTATCATCCACGGTAAAGCATAAGTACCACTGACCCGGATGATTGATTTTGAAGAAGAAAAAGTACCGCCCACTTTTGGAACTGCTGACATCTTTGCTTGTAGACCTAAAAATTATCGGTACAGAGGGTAAACTGTAACATCTTTGCTTGTAGACCTAAAAATTACCGGTACAGAGGGTAAACTGTAACATCTGGAAAAAGGAAACATGTCACAATGAAAATGTGTGAAAAGGTTTCTTTTTCTTTTTCACAACATTCAGCTACTGCTTCTTTCCATCTTCAGCTGTGGCTTAAAATAAGGATCTGAAGCACACGAGACCACAATAATTTATCACCCCACGCGACAGATTAGACATTAAGCCCATCACCTAGAGCTAAGATGTTGTCTAGGCCTGCCTTTAAGGTATTCACCATGAGAGGGAATCGATCCTCAAGCCATTTGATAATAGTGTTAGTGTTCTCCCTCCCCTTCCCCTCTCCTTTTGCACCTGACAACAGATCAGATAGCCAAATAAATCTTCAGCCGTATTGCACCTCCAAAGTTCTTGGTATGACCTTGCCCCTCCCTCTCCCTCCCCTCCTCCCCGCCAACAAACGAACAAAGTTATTTCGGGTTAATACAGGACCTACTACACTCAGTGAACCCCAATTAAAAGAACAATACTGCTAGCTTGTCGGTCGTGTCAGACACCTAGAAAGTTCATGACACTAAGTTCTTCGTGCATACGTATTGCTTTAAATCGTGCATCGAAGTGACGTCATGTTCACGCATTCAGACAATTTATAGATGAGAGAAACATTGTACAGAATGTATGCACTCACTCTCGCTCAGAAATGTAATATCGACATACTTATGAGATGCTAGTTACAGAAATCACGATACTGACCTTTTGCTGACAATTACTGAATCATAAAACCCAGATCTTCCCACAAGTTCACAAGCTTATAAATTTGTATAGGTTGGGTTCAAAAGGCAGTCTAATTTTGGTTTTTCTAACTTACACTAGTAAAGCTTTCTGACCTCAGTTGCCCAGATTTTCCTTGCTCTGGGTGACACTCTTTATATCCGTCATAGCTTCCAATTCGCCGTCCTAGTTTCCAATTCGCTGCCCTAGTTTTCAATTCGTCGTCATAGCTTCCAATTCGTCTGCTGAAGGCCCATGATTCTCTTACACACATGGGTCCATTTGCAGCAGCCGAAGCTGCGATAATCAGACTGGAGATTACATAACCGAGGGAGTTTGGAAAATTCGAAACTGAGTTTAATTAAGATATCAGAAGATAGATTGCTACAAGTTTAAATCTCTATTTTTAAAATGATTTAAAGTAATAAGTTTGAATTATTATTATTATTATTTCAGTTTAACATATTATTATGGGTTAGGAAATATTTATCTTTAATAAGTTTAGTAAAATAGTGAAAACTTGGACCAACAAGCCACAGGTGTACTTATCACAAGTAGATAAGGGCACATAATTCTCAAGTGACTTCAAGGGATGCATAGCAGAAGTAAACAAGGGCACATAATTCTCAAATGAGAAACCTTTTCACACATTTTCATCGTGACATGTTTCCTTTTTCCAGATGTTACAGTTTACCCTCTGTACCGGTAATTTTTAGGTCTACAAGCAAAGATGTTACAGTTTACCCTCTGTACCGGTAATTTTTAGGTCTACAAGCAAAGATGTCAGCAGTTCCAAAAGTGGGCGGTACTTTTTCTTCTTCAAAATCAATCATGCGGGTCAGTGGTACTTATGCTTTACCGTGGATGATACTATTTCTTGATGTAAACGCAACAACTGCTTTAAAATAACTGAATTAAACTTCGAAATTCACAAAATTTGGAAGAGGACAAAACACCAAACGACATAAGAAGTGAATAGCATTTCGTTAGGAGGTAGATGGAACTAAATGTACGGAACACTTTATGAATACGAATCATTTTTTTTTTCGCTGTCTTTTCTCCAGAGGATGCAGTAAGCCTTTTATCAGAGATATTCTCAGCTTTGGGGGTCCTCTGGAGAAAACTTCCTCTCCTCACTTGTTTCTGAAGAGGGCTGGGGGTGGTTGTGTGTTGAGTAGATGTAGTGTGTGTGTGTCGGTGCGTGTTGTCTTGTGAGTGAGTGAATGGGTAAAGTGGAAGTGTGATGAGTGATTGTGTGTGTGTGTGTGTGTGTGTGTGTGTGTGTGTGTGTGTGTGTGTGTGTGTGTGTGTGTGTGTGTGTGTGTGAATGTTCAACAGTTCCAACCATATCCATTAAAAAGCAAGTCCAGAGTCATCTCACGCAGCTGTATTCTAATTTAATTTTTACAGCACTCTAAGAACGCTCGACCACGCTACTTGCGATGTCAACATGTTTTGCATGTTTGTTATTGAAGTCAGACAGGAAAGTGGGTCGCGAAGCCTCGTATCAATGGCCTCTTGTAAACAAAATGGGTGATATAGCACTTTCACACTTTATCTTACTCCGGTTATTGTAAACTGAAACCCAGCAAAGGCAGCGGACGACAAACCTGCTCACACAACCGGATGCAGTTAGTAAACAGGGGTAAACCAAACACCGAACAAAGCTGAGTCCCAGGACAAAAAAAATACCACGAAAGGTCAAAGATGCAAACTATAATGCAACAGTTGACCCAACAAAAAAAATCCATAACATTCGTTTGCAATTTAAACATTTTGAAGTAGAAAATAATTAATCAAAATCGATGTACTGTTTGTTAGAGTCGAAGAGAGAAAGGCTAGGGGGGGGGGGATGCGTCATCAGTAGTGGGGTATTGAAATATTGAAATGCGTCATCAGTAGTGGGGTATTGAAATATTGAAATGATATACGCTCTGGACGTATTCGTAATGATCATAGGTCAAGTGATCATTATCTTGATCGTAGAAGCCATTCTAAAGACAGCCGAAGTACAGACATAGAAAGGGAAGATTTTACTCCCGAGAGTGCTCTAGAGACATTTTCCAACAAGATGTTTCCGTCGTTTCTTTTACTGTTTATATTTTAAATTTCATAACCATTCGTCACATTATCTTATTGTATTTATACTCTTGTTTTGTTAAGACCGCAAAGTTCTCCGAAAACGGTTAAAGTTTTGTTTTCTTTGTAAAAGGTACAGCTTTACCGCCGTAATTATAATCATACATTATTGTTGATTCTTCTCACGACCTCTCTTGTCAGTTTGCTGGTTGTTAACCTTGGTCTAGAAATCTTACCAGCCTATGAGAGATCCATGCTGTCGGGGTGGAAGATTTTTTTCTTGAAACATTACTGTGGAAGTATTGATTTTATCAATTTGGTAAATGTGGCACCATGCCGATTCTTCAAATAGGCTTCCGGCACATATCTTGTGATCTCCAATGCTCCTGTTATTACTGGTATGACCTCCGTTCTTACAGTTCATATCTCTGGAGATCTAATCTGAGAACCTGGAGTTCCATTGTGAGTTCCTGGTGTTCTTTAAACGTCTTATGTTTTAGGCTAGCCACTTAATGCAGCAACATCGATGATTGTCGGTGGTCTTCTTGACAACGGCAATTCGCTCTTCGTGCAAGACATTAGGCGATCTATTTTTATCCATTGTCACACAGTAGTTGTGACTTCTTCTGTGTCAGTGATTGCTTTCGGCTGGTGATTGCAATGCTCTGTCTGGCGTGTTGATTCCATACTTTTCACATACATACATCAGTAGAAGTGTTGCCATTTCTTTGTGATTTCTGTTGTTCAGTCAGAAAGTGGCATCCAGGGTTTTTTCAGACATGCTCTTGCAAAACTCTACATCAGGAATCCTTTGAGATCTTTGTGATTTCTGCCTTTGTGGAATTATGTGTATAGTTCTTGACTTTGTTGGATTATGTGTATAGTTCTTGACTTTTGGGGATTTTGTGTCTAGTACTAGACTCTTTGGGATTCTGTTAATAATAATACCTGACTTTGTGGGGTTTTGTGTATAGTATTTCACTTTGTGGGGTTCTGTGTATAGTACTAGACTTTGTGGGGTTCTGTGTATAGTACTAGACTTTGTGGGATTCTGTGTATAGTACTTAACTTTGTGGGGTCCTGTACTTGACTTTGTGGGGTTCTGTGCATAGTACTTGACTTTGTGGGGTTCTGTGGATAGTATTTGACTGGGCGGCTTGGATAGTATTTGACTTTATGGGGTCTTGAGCATAGTTCTTGACTTTGTAGGGTTCTGTGTATTGTACTTGACTGTGGGGTTCTTTGTATATTACTTGACTTTGTGGGGTTCCGTGTATAGTACTTGACTTTGTGCAGCAATGTCAGTGATGAATGTTCCGGCTTTTAATCCCATCTGTCTATACTACTATTGCTACTAGTGATGACTAAGTTTAGTGAACATGAAAGTCGACACTTAAAAACTGTTTTACAAACGCTTATCTCTAAACGTACAATAAACAGTAGGCACAAAATAATAACAACAGTAAAACAAGCACTTTACAATAAAAGACATTTGACGAAAGAATTAGTTTTAAGAGAGACAACTCTAAATTGTTCACTAAGAGTGATGTCGGCGCAGTTTCAGCCCCTGCACAATTTAGTGAATTTGTTTGTTAATGCGCGTATGCGTATATCTGTGTGTGTGTGTGTGTGTGTGTGTGTGTGTGTGTGTGTGTGTGTTGATTTGTTATATTCAGAATACAAAATCGCGTCGTTACAGGCGCCTTCATTTAAAATCAGATCAAACGACAATGCATCAAACAACAAAATATAGTTTTTTAATTTCCGAAAAGAACTAACGCGCTTAACAACTCTGTGAATTCCAATGGGCACATACGCATTTTGAACGCTCAAGAAAAAAAAAAGGCGCACAGGCATACGTAATGTGAGCTCTGTAATAGATAGTACACATAGATACGTGCGCGTGCAAACATACACGCAACGCAATACTGAACATTGGAGTGTGCTGTCATGTAGTGACGTTATTATTTTATTTTTAGACTCTTTCGCGTGGTTTGGGTTTGTTTGTTTTCAACTTTTACTTTTATAGTCAATTTTATCTCATAAAAACAGATACAATCTAGGCCAAACTCAAGACTGTTTTAGTTTATTTTTATTCAGATTTTCAACTGCTGATTTCTTAAATAATTATATTAAATTAAAATTATATTTCCTTTTCTTCCATCTAGGATGTCTTCAATGTCTGCAGTGTTTTGACGCCAAAGAAGATGGACCTTGCAAGCACAATTATATGGGTTTAGTGAACGCGTCTCTGGGCTTAAAAGACGAAAACGGTTACGTCAAAAACTGCTCCGAGAGAGAGAATTTCACAGAATCGTATTGCGTGATAGAAATGTTTTACATTACAGGTGAGTTTGTAAAGTGGAATGAGGAGGAGACGAAGAACCATTTACTTTATTATTTATCCAGTTTACTGATTCATCACCTCATTCATCTATAGTTTTGGCTAATTAAATAAATATTTTTTTTTAAAGTAATAAAACCGCTATGGTGATACTAGTATCATCTCCTGCATACACTCTGATGCAGGATGTAAAGGTTTTCAAACAGAGTAGCGGCCCCTTTCATTAAATCGTTAGAATTCTAGTGACTGCAAATAGAGCAATAAAATTAATGCACACATATTGTGTTTGATTCTAAATAGGCTCTAGAATTAATGTTATAATTAATGTCTAGAATTAATGTCTATAATTAAAAGAGAAAGAAATATACACATCTAAACATTTTTTGCATAATCGTTTTATTTTAGTAAAAATACAGTATCAATGTGTGCAACAGACCATTTGCGACTTACCTCTCTTGGAACCAAAATAAGCTATAATATTGGTTATATTTGTGTGAACACTTCTGTCGGTTAAACATTCGTTATCTATAAATAGAAACTCTGTAGATGAATCTGATTTTGAAGTTTCATGCATAAACTGATCCTGTGTCGCTCTTCTAAAAGAGTTAAATATTTATTTTAATATGAATAACTTGAAAGACTTTACACATAAATTTACGCACTTGACTCACTGACGTCATAAATATTGGCATTACCACCATCCCTTTGTGTACGTCATAATTCCTTATATGTACTCAAGCAACAAATCCCTCATTAAACTTTTATATTCGGTAGCTTTTTCAAAACAACTTTCTATTGATTTCCATGGGAAAGGTCAAAGCAGCGTATTCATGTGTATCTGATGGTGAAAGAGATATCCATCTACAAATAGTGTTATGTTGTTTTGGGGGAGGGAGTTAAGCAAAGAAACAAAATGCAGTTTTGTCAGCTTGGAAGGAATGTATATGTGCAGTTTACATAAAAACATAAAACTAAATTGTAGAATATCTTGGAATACTCAGTAGCGTGAATTGATATACAACTCTGTGTCCATCCATTCTACCTGCAGCTGAGTGCTGGAAGTCTGCTCCCGCTAACGAATTTACAAATAATGCACTCTCTCCTTTTTCAAAACTGAATCTCAAAATTGTCTCATGTTTTGTTTTTCTCTTAATTTTAGGTGAAGTGAAAAGTTTCATGAGAGATTGCAGCAACGGAAAGACGTTTTCCTTCTCAGCAGACAACCTCAAGTATCCCCGCCTGGATTTCGTCCAACCCAACAACTTCACAACATGCACGTACCAAAGCTCCTTCAACATGCATGTGTGTCTCCAGCTTTGCAAAGGCGACTTTTGCAACGCCCCTCGCCCCCCGCCTATTAACGTCACCTGTCTCAATGAAACAGAAGGAAATTCTACTTGCGGTGCAGCATCGTTAAAGTTCATTTCCGGTCCTCTGGGGCCAACCATTGATCGCATTTTGGGTCGTGCATACCTGCTGCCTGCGTTGATTTGGCTCTCACTTGCGATGATGAGTTGCTGATCTGGAGCAGACTAATGGATGACGTAGTGAATGTGCGGTGGAAAGACTTCCGTTCTGAAACCAGTGACGTACATGGATACCTTTCTGTTGTCTTTCACTTCTAACATGTTTTTATCTTTTCACTTTGCGGACATATATTTAGCTGGATAGTTTTAAACATTAACGCGTCTACTGAATACCTTTCAGAGATAGACAGATCTGCGATGTTTTTATTATTATTACGGAAGGATCTAGTTTAGCTAAGATTCAATGACTTAAATATTTATTATTATGTTGGGTTTGTAAAAATACTTAACACATTTCCACCGTCGTATGTGAAATGTCAATGAACGACTGAAAACAAACTGTCATTCAATGAATTTTCCCATCGCTATCATAACAATGTTTCCTTATGTTTCAAGGCACCATTGTGTACAAGGGACAAAGACTTCAGAGGGAACTTTATGTTTCTGTACTGACCTTGACAGGTGAAAGGTTAAATTAAATGAGAGACTTACTATCACTCATTATTTAGTATCACCTTTCTTGACTTCATATGGGAGACGCGCTCTCACTGCTTGGTTGGTTGGTTTGCTCATTGTTGACTGATTATATCATTTATTTTATTCTTTGATTAGTGCGTTGATACGTTGCAGAAGAGCTAGATCAGAAAGAATAGAAATTTAATTTGAGCCACATTTTTATGTTTAATCTTTAACTTTTCTTCATTACTAGCATATATATTTATATAAATATTGTTTTCTTCAATAAAGCCATGTATAGAAATTCTTAATTTTTGTGCAGTTCTTCCAGTTGCTGGAAGTTCCAACTACACATGTATACATTTTATCATCCACAAAATCCCATGTAGATAACTGTATTTTTTAAAAGTAAATATTATATATATATATGCAATCGCGCGCACACACATATAATATATATATAATTACAATAATACCGATTACCAACGGCAAATCATTATATCGGTAAATTATTTGTAGATTTTCCATTGTACAGTAGACACTACCTTACTTTGGATATAAACCTTATGAAATTATCACTGTGAGCCTGCGGCCTTGATATTTAGTCGTCCGAGCTTTCAATTGCCGTTTGGACGTGAGCTTACATCCGGGTACATATATTTGCTTAAACTCGTAGTGCCGACGCGTGGAAATCAATATTCTACAGGAATTATTCTCTAAAAATGATTAGCAGCAAAGCAGGTTTTGTTTCCTGATTTGTTCTGTTTGCGTACTGTGTGTGTGTGTGTGTGTGTGTGTGTGTGTGTGTGTGTGTGTGTGTGTGTGTGTGTGTGTGTGTGTGTGTGTGTGTGTGTGTGTGTGTGTGTGTGTGTGTGTGTGTGTGTGTGTGTGACTCTGAGTGAAGTGAGTGTTGTACCAACGAATTTTTTATATGCATGATGACTAGGTACATCAGATAAGAACATGTTAATGCTTCTGCCTTTCTTGAAGTGCTTGAGCTTCTCTCTCTCTCTCTCTCTCTCTCTCTCTCTCTCTCTCTCTCTCTCTTTCTCTCTCTCTCTCTGAATGTTAAGTTATTAAATATCATTATCGATGATTTTGTAACATAACGGGCTGGCCCACATATATAAATTATTGTAGCTTGCTTTGTTTGTAATTGAAATGCGGATTTTTAATTTTTTTTTTTTATGTGAGCAACACGACACACCAAACTATACTATCCTCCTCTATCACCCACCCACCCATGTTCCAGAAAAGAAAGGAAGAGGAAAATAGTACTACTACCACGACTACTGTAATGCTTGGGCTGCTTCTTGTGGCGTTACTTCTAGCAAAATTAAACCATTCATTACTAATAAAAGTCGAAAGCCGCGTATAACCTTTTTTATAATCTAAACGACAGTAATTGAGGGAAAGTGCTATTTAGTTGCTTTAAAATATTTTTTATTCAAAAATCAAAATTAAGATTTTTTAATAATTTATTAATTATCAGAAGTTCAAACTTGTTAATAAGTATATATATTGTATGCAGTTATACGTGTAAATGTTACTTTTTAGTTTAAAATACAATGATTTGCAAAAGTTTACAAACATAAAACTGTGTGAAAGTGTGTGTGTGTGTGTGTGTGTGTGTGTGTGTGTGTGTGTGTGTGTGTGTGTGTGTGCGTGTGTGTGTGTGTTCAGAAGTAGATGTTGGTTTTATGGTCCAAACACCTCAAATGCTAAATGTTGCTGATAATGATGATTATATATTAGGAACAAATACCTTTCAAAAATAAACTCACAAAAAAATTAAGCCGTTTTCATTAATCCTCTGCACTCATTTATAATAAGTCTTAACGCTGCACTACATTCTTGACTGTGAACATTGATTCTGGAAAGTAAATGATGTCGTTCATTAATGTGTACGTCATACTTTTTATCTGAACGTTGCTATTGTTGAATGAAGTTGTTCTGAATCTTATTATTCTTGAATGAAAGTAGTTCTGACTGTTGCTATTCTTGAATAAGTAGTTATGAATGTTGCAATTCTTGAGTGTGAATGCTCAGATTGGCACGAGAAAAAGAGCCTGACAAAGTATGACAGCACTGACCAGAAACACTGCCACTGGTATAGGGTTCAACAACGAGAACTTATCAACAGAGAGCAGCGAACAGTGACGTCACTTTATTATTAACCAAGCGTATACATATTTTGACTTTGACGTTCAGTGTATGAATCTGGGAGGCGTGACGTAACGTGAGCAAGCGCTCAATCCATCGCACAACGCACAGAACTAATGGTATCTGCCCTCAACGCACTGGATTAATTCAAATGATACCCATAGCAACACACTGGATTGATTCAAATGATACCTATAGCAACACACTGGATTGATTCAAATGATACCTATAGCAACGCACTGGATTAATTCAAATGATACCCATAGCAACACACTGGATTGATTCAAATGATACCTATAGCAACACACTGGATTGATTCAAATCATACCTATAGCAACGCACTGGATTGTTTCAAATCATACCCATAAAAACGCACTGGATTGATTCAAATCATACCCATAACAACGCAGGATTAATTCACATGTGCGGCACAAAACTAATTTAAATTGTTTCACACTCAACGCACAAGACAAAATTACAGTGATATCAATCACTTCAATAATCAAACAGCCAAAAAAAATTAATTTTAAACTGATAATCATGTGAGTGAAACAATAATTCTATTGGAAGGGAAATGTGCTAGTTGAAAAAGTACCCCTTGAAAAGACAAATTATTTTATTATTCAACACCAATTCTAATTTGAAGGAAAATGTGCTAGTTGGGAAAAAGTACCCCTTGAAAAGATAAATTATTATTCAACACACGAACGCATACAAAATGCCTGAAGACATTACTGACACCTAAAGGCATTTTAATAACACCCATTAAAATATTATTAGTCATTACCCAGTGGGCTATCCATAAAATATACCATGCATTCTAGGACACCGCTAACCACCTCTGCCCCTTGCCTCACACCAACTAAACCCCAACTAAAAGTATGTCACATGCCTACAGGCACCCACACCCACACCCATACATCTTTGGGGAATAAATGTAAAGAATGCCATGTACACGTTTGGTAAAGCTGTTCATTTATATTCCGTGTGTTATATTTGTGTAGGACAAGGTGGGTTGAAATGTTGCTGTTATCTGTACTGGAAAAAAAAAATCAAACCAGATATTTTTTTTTTTAAAATAAGCATCCATTGCGACTGAAGGTATGTTGTGTTAACTTTCTGTGATACACCTGGCTAACAGTCTTGGAACAGGCGATACAAATATTGTTTAAAGCTAAAAACCACAAGAAAAAAATTGTAAAAAGCATTTTATCTTTAAAAGATCTACAAATAATTACATAGAGGCTAACTATATGTTTCTTGCACGTGGTTTCACTGTTCAAATAAACTCTTTATAACAGTAATAATAAATTAACATATTTTAAAAGCAGTGTTTATAGATAAGAGACCTATGTCAAAAACCCCTACTGTGCTGAGACATTGTGGCTTTAATAATTATCTTCGCACATCGAGTTGATGTCTCCGTCCCCCTGTTGTACCTCCTCAGTCCACACTATCTTACTCTTACTATTTAAGAAGAAAAAATGATGGTTGTGTATTTTTTACGTCTTTGTTCATATCACTGCAAAAAAGGCATATATGCTGCCCAATCATATCTCTTAATAAACAACAATCTGGAGACATGAGCAGGTCAATCCTGAGAACACAATAATTTATCCAGTCTCTAATTGAGAACTATACTTTCACTTGCAATATTACTAGGAAGACTAATATATTGAAACAGGGTGGTGTACAATACCAACGAGCTCACATAAGTAATGAGTGTCAAAGGTAAAAAATATTATCTGTTCAGGTGTCAGAAAGACAACTAATTTGAAAGTTTTTGATGTCAAAGACAATACAAGTTGAAGGCAGTGAGTGTTGAGAGTATAAGAGTGTGGAGTCTAGTAATATATATGGGTAGAATATGTGGGTATACTATATATGGGTAAAATATGTGGGTAGAATATGTGGGTAGACTATATGGGTAGAATATGTGGGTAGAATATATATGGGTAGAATATGTGGGTAGAATATATATGGGTAGAATATGTGGGTAGAATATATATGGGTAGAATAAGCAAATTGAAAGCAAATGGTATAAATCAAGGGTATTCAAAATTTCTGGACAAAGAAACAAAGCAATATTGTGGACTGGTTAGTGAACACATGGGTAAACTACACAATAACTGGTACATCTAATCTTAATTGCCTAAGCATAAGAAATTTAACATACATAGGCAGTATTATTATATAACATACAGATTCTTTCAAAATAAAAGACAATTCTATAATTGTGTACTTTATATAATACATGTATTTATTTTGAAAATGTGACTTAGGGGGAGATAAAGCAGTCAAAAAGTACACCCAGATTTCAGTGACTGACAAAATTCAGCAGGATTATCACCAATATACACTGACTCTGGCAGAGGCAAAAATTTAGAAACTATTTCAGGAGCAACAGACATAATTTCAGTTACATCTTCATTCGTTAACTTATATGCTCATTATCCATGACTTAGCATCAGAAAATATATATATTTTTTATTTTACATATAACCATAAAATAAATTAATAATTATAAATGCATTTTAAAAATTAATTAGGCAATATAAAATTGTAGTAAATGTATAATTTAACAGCAAATAATACAATCACAAATGCTGCAAAGGACAAGCCACAAATTATGCTTCTTGCAGATTGTACAAAAGTTGGTATAAAACTTTAAAAAGGTTCTGATAAAATATATCATATGCCATAATGTACTTGCAAAACATAATGAATAAAATGATGATCAAGCATTCTCTGCACATTAATATTATCATAATTAAAAGTGTAAACATTAATCCATTAAGTTTTTATGATAGATAAATATACTTATTTTCCCTTTTATTTTATTGCATTACTTCCCTTTGTAATTTATATCCACAGTGCATAAAGCATAAGAACGAAAAAGAAAATTGTTTGTCCTAAAATAATCAAAACCATACATATGAAGTACCACACAGCAGTAATGTTTGTCTTGAAGTAATCAAAACAATATCATGAATGTAAAAGTGTGAGCTACCACACACAGAAATAGTGTTTGTCCTGAAGCAATCAAAGTGCAAAGTTCAGGCATCCCTCCATTTCAAAGCTCGTTTGAATTTTTTAAATATATTTTCTAAGTAAAATCACAAAATATAGAGAGCTAAGTTTGAATTACTTTTCATGTAAATCTTTGTAATGTTTCTGAAGTCTAGAAAATCACAGCCTATAACAGTACTTAAATAAGAAATCGATAATATTCATGATATGGAAGTCAGTGTATTTACTCATTCAAACAAAAATATTCAGTTTAAGAAACAATGAACCGAGTGAGAATTATAGCATAGTGACATATTTTTAAGGTTCTCGATATGCAATTCCTTATAATTCTGCAAAACACGAAACAACACATATGCCCTTTTTAAACTGCCAAGACATTTATACAAAGTGTAAGGAGTCAATTATGCCTAATGCCTGAATAATCTGTAAGGAGACAATTATGCCTAATGACTGAATAATCTGTAAGGAGACAATTATGCCTAATGACTGAATAAGCTGTAAGGAGACAATTATGCCTAATGACTGAATAAGCTGTAACAGTGTAAGGAGACAATTATGCCTAATGACTGAATAAGCTGTAACAGTGTAAGGAGACAATTATGCCTAATGACTGAATAATCTGTAAGGAGACAATTATGCCTAATGACTGAATAATCTGTAGGAGACAATTATGCCTAATGACTGAATAACAAAGTATTGCACTTCAAAAGTAAACAACAAGATGGGAGTTGAACAGTACACGTTTTTAACATTCCAATTTACTGTTCCAATTTAGCTGAAGAACATATTTTTTAACATTCCAATATACTGTTGCCAATTTATTTGAAGAACTTTCTTTTAACATTCCAATTTACTGCACCAATTTAGGTGAACATTATCTTTCAACATTCCATTTTACTGTCCAATTTTTTTAGGTTGAAGAATACATCTTTTAACTTTCCAATCTGTTCTTTCAATTGTTTAGAGTTTCACCAGTCATGACACTAAAATGTTACTGCTGACACAATGTCACATTAGCTCCAGGTATGACAACAAATCCAAACGACAAAGGTGACATTATGAAAGGTCCAGAATGAGATTGAGGGAGTAAGGGAGGCAACATGCCTTTGTTTGCAATTAATTTCTTTCCATTCAAAGCAACATACCTGCAACAATGAAACAATGTAGAATTAAAAATCTGTTATATATTCACATCTGAATCCCAGTCTCATCTCAATCCCACCTTCCAATCGATCAATAACAGAGTGAATTTAACTAAGCATTGCCTTCAATAGTTAATCAGAAATCCCCATTCTTAAAAGTAGACATGCAAATTAGCTAATGAAAGTTATTCTACTCCCCCTAACTTGACTAACTTTGTTATTATTTTTTAAATTAAATTTCTGATCATCTGTCTACTATGAATAGCTTTTAACTTTGTTATTATTTTTTAAATTAAATTTCTGATCATCTTGCTATGAATACTATTATGATCAGACCATGAGGAAATTATCAGCATCAGGCTTCTATCTTCTGTCACTGTCTCCCTCAAACAACATAAATCTCTCTCAAACAACATAAATCTCTCTCAAACAACATAATCTCTCTCAAACAACATAAATCTTTCTCAAACAACATAAATCTCTCTCAAACAACATTTAAATCTCTCTCAAACAACATAATCTCTCTCAAACAACATAAATCTTTCTCAAACAACATAAATCTCTCTCAAACAACATAAATCTTTCTCAAACAACATAAATCTCTCTCAAACAAGATTTAAATCTCTCTCAAGCAACATAAATCTTTCTCAAACACATGATGTATGCACAACTGTGAGCAAACAGAAAACAGACAAGCAAATCCAAAAACAGAGACAACAGAGACAACAAACAGAGAGGAGCCAATCCAGACACAGAAAACAAATCCAGAAAAACTGACAAGCAAATCCAGATACAGAAACAAACAAGCAGAAATAGAAACAAGTATATCCAGATACAGAAACAAACAAGCAGAAACAGAAACAAGCAAATCCAGATACAGAAACAAACAAGCAGAAACAGAAACAAGCAAATCCAGATACAGAAACAAACAAGCAGAAACAGAAACAAGCAAATCCAGATACAGAAACAAGCAGATCCAGATACAGAAACAAACAAGCAGAAACAGAAACAAGCAAATCTACAAAAAGAAAGAAACAAATCCTTTAGCTCACTTGGATGTAAGACCTTGGTCATCTCCAGGTGTCAAAAGGTACAGATGCAGAAGCTGGTCAGGAAATTGGGTCAGGTCAAGAGATATTGATGTGTTGAGTAAATTAAGAGCATAAACAGTCAAAGCACCAGCTGGATAGCTGTGGAGAATAGAAGAGTTTTGTATTTCACAACAGCACAAGGAAAGACAAGTTTATAAATTAAGAACATTAGGAAAACTGAGTAAATTATTTGTGAAACAATACATAAAAACAGAAATCTTTTACCTACCATGTCTCAAAGTTATTTATATATTGTCCAACTGAAATATTAGAAATCAAGTCTAAAATCCACTTTCCTATTATTTTCTGACATCTTAAAATATTTTTTATTTTTAAGATTCAAATAAATCAGCAAATTTATCACTGTTAACACATTCTCACTTTGTGACTAATTTAATTATTTTCCTGCAGTAACATGGTTACATCTTTTTTTTTTTAAATCTTAAATCTGTTGCAAGTGCTTTTGTATCATTTGTTTTCCAATTTAGGATATGAGTACATGATTATCTGGATTAAAACAAGTATCCTTACACTTCTATATGAATTTTTTTTTAAAATAAAGATTTTATTTAGAAAAAAATGAAGATAAACATAAGAAAAACAGAATTAAAAAATAAACCATATCACTTAAATAAAATATATCTCGTTTTCCACAAAATGTACTAAAGAAAAAGTAATACAGATTTAATTTATATCTAGTTATAAACAAAAAGGAAGCTGAACAGCTGACCTTGCTGGGTTGCTGCAGTGAGCATACACTCGAATTTCATTGCTTGAGGCCATCACTTTCATAACTGGACCATGTACCAAGCGTTTAAACAGCAGAGTGAGATAGTAATCCTGTGAGAGAATTAAACATAAAAAGTAACTTAGTACAAGTAATATCTACATTTCGAGTTTAACATAGAAATATCTTTGCAAAGTGCATCAGAATACATTCAAATGTTATAACTACTGGACGTACTTTTTATGCATATTAATGTGCAATAAATACTATCTAAGTTTTATAGTAATTTAAATGCTGATCTATTTAGTCAGATGGACTGTTGTAAATATATTCTCTTAAAAAGAATTGTTTAAACCCAATCAAATATAACTTCATCTACATACAGGCAGTCCCCAAGTTATGGCAGTTGATTTAAGTCGGATTTGTGCCTCCGCCATCTTTAGTGGCATATAGCAGCAATCATGGTAAGGTCTATCATATATTTAACCAATCTCCTCAAGCCTGTCCACCACCATGAAGCATGCGTAGACAAATGTAGAGTGGCACCGAACTGAGCACCATAACTACGAATTTCCTGCCAAGAGGCGATTTTAAATATATGGACAGAGCACTGTAACTTGAATCCACCATAAATCAGGGACCATCTGTACACAGCAAAACTGCACTTTCACATATGTAAATCAACATTAGGTCATATCTGTGTCTGGATTAACATCCTTTCAAAGGCAAATTACCATTCATGATCATGAAAATTTATATTTTCTTTACTTATTTATTCTTCAGGTAGGTATCATTGTTTTTTAGTAAGTGTATATTAGTTGTTAGCTGTTGGCTAGAAGGTAAAGAATTTTTGTTCTAAATGCAATCAACTTTTTTTCCTACACTTCGTGTGGAAAGAGAGAGCTGAAAATATCTTTAACTGACAGGTGAGGGCAGAGGCTATGAGAATCGCATTGCTTGTGGTCTGCTTGCTTGCCTGTACAGTCCAAAATAGGTTACCATGGGAGTCATGAAAATAATAATTTGGGGAAATTACTGAGAAGCAGATGAGAAATTTTAAGTCATGAGAAATGTGAGTGAATAGTTACTAATTTAAGAGAACATGGATGTAATTAAACTATATAAACCAAACTACACTTAAGTTAGCACAGATGAACCTCAGCTGGTTACAGAGAGTCGGTATAGTATATACTAAATTTACATGTTTTATTATGATTAATTATCACTGATTTTGGAGTAATGATACTGTAAGAACTGCACATAGCTCTCGCTGTTTTCACCAAGTATTTAAATGTCTGATTGAAAGGTTAGATTACAAGGACTTTTATTTATCCTTTGTCGTCTAGCTGGGGTTCTGGTCTGGGACCTAGATTCTTAGTTCAGGAGTACAGTTGATTACATAACCTGAAGCTAAAGGGGGACAACCCAGAACCATCACATGAGAGGAATGCTGGCTCAAGATCAACTTGGGGTATGACATTGCACAACTACATCATTAACAGTTTATCATGCCAATGTTTCAGATGAATCACAAAGGAGAAAAGACTCAGAAACTCGTTGCACTGAACTGACATACAATATTTGGAATACTGTGAGGGTTATAGTATATGTTCACTTTTACTCACTGTAACTTGTAATTTTTATTTTGTTATTGTTATCATTAAATTATTGTTACATTACTCAACATCTCAGTTAATTCTTTGAATGACCGTTGACTTGGATCAACTGGAGTGAGCCGTGTATCGGTTGACTGAATGTGAAGTTAATTAAGAGGAGATAATATTCACGATCCCAAAGGCAACATTAACTATCCTGCTCATCACTGAGCTAAATCGAATAATTTTCCAGATAGATTTTTGCAAGAGAAGTTAATATAGTGATAGGAGGAATAGGCTAGGCCAAGGGTCTCTTATTAGTATTGATACTTAATTTAAAAAATCAAAATATTGATAATTAGTACTGTAAGTAGGTCGAATACAAACCCCATACATAACAAGGTGGCTATATGATTTCTTTCAATACATTATCATACTGATCTACAAGTAAAGAAAGATTAGGTCATGTGTGGCTATATGATTTTATCAACATATTAACACACTGATCTATAAGTTGAAAAGGATTTGTGTGGCAATAAATTCTATAAATATATTTTAATAAAATATGTGGCTATGTGGATACTATGCTGATTTCTATCAACATATTATCACACTGATCTAAAAGTGAAAAGGATTAGTTCATGCATGACTACAAATTCTAGAAACAGCACCCCATTTGAATATGAATTTCAGAAGCAATTTGTGCTTGAGGTGCGTTGACATGTGCCATGTTTCAACAAAAATTGAGTGCATTTGATTAAACATAGCACATAGCACTGATTACATTCTAGGAAGTGGACAGCTCTTGTGCTCTTTTCTCATTTAGGAGGTTGTGCAATCTTGGATGTCAGGGCCACCCTGATCAATGGAATTTTCTAAAATTACCATACACCCCAAATGTTGAGCACTATCAAAATGAGAAACCAGTTGTACTTGTAAAATCTTGTAGAGATCCTAAGGTACAGAGTGTTAAAACAAATCCACAGTATTAATATTATTATTACTATGATTATTACTGTTGTTGTAATTCATCTCAAGCTGTCATGTATGAGTTAATTTTTTTTCTTCCTATTTTCAAGAAGCTATGACCTTTTGGTGACTGTGGTGGAAATGAAGGTGTTTGACTCACAGGGCAAGGACTGGTATCATTGGCTACCAAAGGATAGCTCCCCTCAATGAATGTTTGGCGAATGACAGACTGTAGACCATAGACAGCACTTAATCCTAGCTTGTCCAGCCACCTGGCAAAAGAATTAAGTGCCAAAATAATAAGATTGGAACCCATGAATAATTCAATAATTCAATAATTCAATAATTCAATGAAAAAAATGCAAATAAACAGGAAACAAATAATTTACAATAAATCAGTGTTTAAAAGGTAAAGTATTATAAATTAATTCTAATTATTTCTTTACAGGGTAATTCTTTAAATCTCTAACGTATACATGCAAAGTACTGCAGTGGTATTTGTTGGAAGTTAAAAGCAATGAAATCACTGTTGTTGTGTCATGCCTTTGCAAGAACACCTACACATTTCACCTATGCAGCATATTCCTTGAAAGATCACAAATGTGACTGAAATATATTCTTGTTTTCTGGACAAAACACAATGATCTGTTACTTAAGCAGAGAATTACTGGACCATATGCCACTCACTTACATTTACCAAATTTACATTACCATTCTTAAAGTATGCTGCGGATGACATACTGAAACCATTCCTACTATTCAGTGATTGCTGTTCCTGCTCCTCCTGCATACTGGCATCTAAATTAATGTGTGTGTGTGTGTGTGTGTGTGTGTGTGTGTGTGTGTGTGTGTGTGTGTGTGCGTGCGTGCGTGCGTGCGTGCGTGCCTGCGTGCGTGCGTGCGTGCGTGTGCGCACATGCGTGCGTGCGTGTGTGTGTGTGAATGCAACTATAGATATTGTGTTCTTGTGTTCCATTCACACCCAGCAATTCAGACATGCTTTTGGATACTCATGGAAGAGGGAGGTGGGAGTTTGGGGTGTTGAGTATATCACATTTGCCCACCCTAAGATGATTTATCCCAATATTGGAAATTACAACAACTGTCAACACTACCAGCAGTAAGTAGACCAGGAATTGTAGCACATAGAACTGAGCCAAAAACAGGAGTTAAATATATTCAAGTGGAGTTGATTCTCATGCTGGAGTTCTGATATCAGCATATAAAGAAAGCATCACATACAGTCCTTACATCTGTAAATATTACATGTTACAATATTGCCTGGCACCTTAGAAATATTTAAAAGTTTAATTTAATTCAATGTCAAGGATATTTTGGCTAGGTAGACAAAAGAAGAGGACTTACATAAATCCAGCAACAAATGTATCTGTAATCCCATAAACACCACCACCAGAAACAGATGAAGTCTCTGACAGCCAGACTGGAATGTTTGGTGCAATATCACGAACAATGGAAGTGGCAATAGTTAGTTCATCTTTCAGTGAATCAAGAATAGTTATGTTGATAAAATCATACACACTAACTTTAGATGGCTGGACACTGAAATAATAGCTGGTAGAGAAACACACACACACACACACACACACACACACACACACACACACACAGACACGCACATATTCACAAACAAACACAAATGCAAACACCGGAATTAGCTAAACTATGAATTAACACAATAAAAATACTGGGACCAGAAAATCAAATCCTTTGAGAATACACTTGGACTCAAAATAAAAGCAGATTCAATGAAATATGAGACAAGACATAAAGAAATATCTAAATAATTTAGGCTCTAATATTTTTTCATTTCAATTTTGTTTGTACAATAGATAATTTTTAAAATTAGTTATTATAAACATAATAAAGCCATTTTCTTTCATAATGTGAAATGTTAAATGATTACTATAACAAAAGACTTTTTCTGGATAACCTTTTCAAGATTATGGGCCAAACGAACAACTGATGAAACATTAAGCAAAATCACGGCGAGTATACAGAGCAAGAGATAAAACAACAAGTACATAGAGCAAGAGATAAAACAACAAGTACATAGAGCAAGAGATAAAACAGCAAGTACACAGAGCAAGAGATAAAACAACAAGTGTGACACTAGAGTAAAAGCCCATTGAAGCAGGTGTCTAAGTATACATCATGTATGCAATTACAGAAGACATGAGCAAACATTACTCACCATGTAAACCAGTGCAGAGGTTTTGATTTGCTGTGACACATTTCACATTTTCAGCAGAAAAGAATGTCTCTGCAGCACAATGCACTACAGCCTGCCTAATCTCACATTCAAATGGGTAATTGCTCATAAGTGTAGTTATTCAAATTGTTCAAAGGAACATTTCCTCAAATAAGTACTTACTCATTTGTATACTTGTTTAAATGGGCACTTACTCAAATAGGTATTTAATTGGACACTTTCTAAATTGGACATTTCCTCAAAAGGACACGTGCTCAAATAGTTATTTAACTGGACACTTTCTAAAATGGACATTTCCTCAAAAGGACACTAGCTCAAATAGGTATTTAACTGGACACTTTCTAAAATGGACATTTCCTCAAAAGGACACTTGTTCAAATAGGTATTTAACTGGACACTTTCTAAAATGGACATTTCCTCAAAAGGACACTTACTCATATAGGTATTTAACTTGGACACTTTCTAAAATGGACATTTCCTCAAAAGGACACTTGCTCAAATAAGCTCACTTGCTTCATTTCATCGATTACTCTTTCATGCTCATTGTTTGTATGTTTTCTGCTGTTCTTCAGTTGGGCAATGATTTCTAATATGTACCAAAACATGGTATTAAATTGACATTAAAAATCAAGTTATTGATCAGCCTATAATGCACATTTGCAACATTTGACAATGACAATAGAAACCATGCTAACTGTCATTAGATGTTTAAAATAATGTAACATGTAGTTACTGGTGCAAGAACTGTTAATATGTACTAGAGGTGATACAATACAGGTAGAAATATTACCTACCTTTAGAGAAGTAAATTAACTGTTACCATAGTACTTACTGATGAAGAGTTACTGCTGACACAATATCTTTGCCACCAGCAGAAAGAAATCTGAATTTTAAAAATAAGAAAGAAAGAAATCATAGTAAATTAAATTTGAAGTGTAAAACAAGACAAATTCAATGTTATAATCATGCAGTATATATAGTTCTCATACAAAGACCATGCATCAACAAGCTGTAATAATTTTATGCTGAAATTCTGTTTTATGTGGCTTCAGTAAAAAATTAATGGAAATTATGGTTTTCTAAATTGTATTATGATGTCATATTCTTGCTAATTTCTAACAGCAATACAGTGAGCAAATAATTTTCTTGCTAATTATTTCTAATAGCTTTACAGTGAGCAATGATTCTTTGGCTAATGTCTAATAGCTGTACCGCAAGCAATTATTTTCTTGCTATTTTTAAACAGCTTTACGGTGAGTAAATAATTTTCTTGCTAATAATTTATAACAGCTTTACAGTGAGCAATGAATGTCTTTTGCTAATGTCTAACAGCTGTACAACAAGCAATCATTTTCTTGCTATTTTTTAAGAGCTTTACAGTGAGCAATCATTTTCTTGCTAATGTCTAACAACTATACAGTGAGCTATAATTTTCTTGATAATTTTGAACATCTTTACAGTGAACGATGATTGTCTTGCTAATGTTTTTAGTGGCACAGTGAGCAATGGTGGTACAGTGAGCAAGTTAATGTCTAACAGTTGTACAGTGAGCAATCTAATGTCTAACAGTTTAACAGTGAGCAATCAATTTCTTACAGTTGTACAGTGAGCAATCTGATGTCTAACAGTTGTACAGTGAGCAATCTGATGTCTAACAGTTGTACAGTGAGCAATCTAATGTCTAACAGTTGTACAGTGAACAATCTGATGTCTAACAGTTGTACAGTGAGCAATCTGATGTCTAACAGTTGTACAGTGAGCAATCTGATGTCTAACAGTTGTACAGTGAGCAATCCGATGTCTAACAGTTGTACAGTGAGCAATCTGATGTCTAACAGTTGTACAGTGAGCAATCTAATGTCTAACACTTGTACAGTGAGCAATCTAATGTCTAACAGTTGTACAGTGAGCAATCTAATGTCTAACAGTTGTACAGTGAGCAATCTAATGTCTAACAGTTGTACAGTGAGCAATCTAATGTCTAATTGTTGTACAGTGAGCAATCATTTTCTTGCTAACTACTAACAGGTGAGCAAACAACCGCTTGCCAATTTCTAACAGCAAACAGCCCCTGCAAATGTAGCGCATTCAAGAAATAGGGGTATTTTAATTGGACACTATTCAAAGTCTAAGTGAAATCACAACAAATCTTAAGTAACAATTTCAATAGCATTACAAGACAAATTATAACATTTTCCAAAGTAATCACTCGTGATCAGTCTCAATCTCAAGGGCACACTAATCAAATTTAACAGTATAAAGAAATTTCCTTATTGAAAACAAACAAACAATTAGCTTCACATGTCTCATTTTCTCTCTGTCTTTAGTGGTAATAAGCAAACTTACTCTTGCAAGTATTTTCTTGCACTGTCTTTGGTGACTTTTGTGACCTCTGGTCCAACAATGCAAGAGTCTTGGTACAATGGAAAACCAGCCAGCACAGACTTCAACAACTGCATATCCTTCACCAGCTGCAGTGGGGTAATGGTGATGTTGAATGCAAAAGGGTAAGCATCTGGCTCTGAAAAACAAAACAAAACAAGGACTCTGACATGTAGAAACAAATGCAACAAAACCAAATCCCAAGCTCCAGTTAAAAGTATTAATTAATTTAGGAAATTTGGGGAACTGAGGTCAAGGCATAGTCTTATACGCACAAAGCCAAGGCTCTTCCCAGTTATTGTGATTTTCTAATAAATTCATCTTCTTCACACCATAATTCACAATCTCAGTGATTTTACTGTAAAGTACTTTGAGATTTTTAATATGACTAAGTGCTCATGAAAACAAACACTTTGCAATCAAATTAATATTTCTTTTAGAAGGAATGCAAAGACAGATCAAATAAATTGTGTTAAAAAGAAAATATCACTCAATTAGTACATGCAATAATTCTGGTTGCTTAGTGTTGTGAGAAATGATCTTTACAGATAATTATAAAACCAAATACTGAGACATTTTCTCTGTTCATACAATCTAGGTTGCTATTTTGCTTGGTATTATTTACTTGTATTTAATGCCAAATTTCACAGCAAGATGGTTTTTAAAAAAATTAAAATTATGTAATGAAGAGAGGAGTTAAAATTTTTAAAACTTTTAAAAAGACGGATCAATAAAAGACTTTAAAGACTACAAATAAAATTTATATAAAAATGAAACTGCAATCATGTTAATGTCATTTCTCATAGCAGGAAAAAAATTATCTCTTACATTACACAAATACACAAACAAAATCTCTGTTCTCATTTACACAATGTTAGAAATATTATAAGAGAAAACATTCTACACTGATTTTTTTTTTAAATTGAGCTCAGATAACTGGAGAGAGAAATTGCTAAAAAAGACAAACTTGTAAAGTGCACTTCTAAAATAAAACAAAGCTTTGCTGTTGTTGCAGATCAAATTCAAACATATGGTGCTTTTTACTAAGATTAGAAAACTGCAGGCAAGAAAAAAAGGACCACAACTTAAAAATAAAAATTAAAATAAATATGAAAACACAAATCCTAACCATTTCCAAGTTGGAAGCAAGGAATCTTATAACCATGAGCCTCAGCAAACTGTAGGAGTTGCAGGGCGTTCCCAGAATCCCAAGCATCTCCATGGCGAAGAAATAAATTGAGATCAAATATCAGGTCCCAGGTTGCTAATGTAGTCAAATTGTAAAGCATCTGAAATTCTTTTCCTGAAAAAAAAAACCCACAAAATTGGTCAGTATTATTATGATAATAGTTTTTTTTTTTAATGTTCTTCAAAAGACTCGTTTCTTTCACTGGCAGTCTGCTACACATTGAAAATGGTAACTATTAATATAATGAAGCATTTAAAAATCTTTACTTCTTGAAAGAAAAATTATAGTAATTTTAATTTTATTGTTATTTTATAAATTTTTTACAAAAATTCCTAAGTCATAAAAAGTATATAATTTATAACTTTAAATTTTCGATATTATTTACATGAACTTTCACACTGAAGTATTATGGACAAAGTAACATTTAATAAGTAAGGAAGTAATAGTAAGTGATTTGGGGGAAATCTATTCGATATAGATTCATGAAAATAATTATAGACATAACTTTAAATATTTAAAGGGGAGAGGGGGAATCATGAAATAAACAGCAAATAAAAATAACAATCACATTATCACATTATCACAGTAATATATTTATATATTCAAGAAAGAAAAATGTCTTCTATTATTTTCAAATCTCCATAGTTATGCATTCAAAAAAGAAAAACTATCTTCCAATATTTGCAAATTTCCATATTATTTATTAAAATTAAAACTTTTAAAAAGTATTTAATTGTTATTTCTTCCTGCTGATTTTATCATTTTAATTTTTTAAATACATTAACCTCAGTTATCATTATCACTTACCATTAAAAGTGAAATTCACATCTGAATGTCTGTAATATAGATTATCCTTCCAGTTCCACACATCACTGTGTGATTTACTGTCGTTCTTCTGCACAGCATTGCTATTGCTTTTAAAGATAAGGAAATCAGCGGCAGTGCCGCCAACTCGTAGAAAGTTTGGTGCTAGTCCAAAAGCCAAAGATTGCAGTGCTTTGGACCTAAACACAACCACCATAACAAATATAAAATATTAGTCTTTTTCTTTTTCGTAATCTCAGAACATAAACAAATGATATGTATACTCCCAATATAAGCAATTAGTGTTAACTTTATATCTCAGTCAGAGTTTAGAGCTCATGCTTTCTGGATGTATTCCCAATTTTCTCCATAAGTTCTAGGGAGAAGGCTGGCAGAAAAAAATATATATGTAATTAAATTTAGATACTTGTTCTTCTGGATTGTTATTGTGTTTGTGAGATCTCTTGAGACTGAGATAAATACTTGTATATATTTATTTATTTGTTTTTATATATTTTTTTTTTCAAGCATGCCCTAATGTGAATTCTAATGAGGGTGTTAAGATACATATCTTAATCCAACACTTATCTGAATTTACTATTGCTCTTTTATTATTTTTGTTTTTAATACAAAAATAGGCTTCTATTCAAAATATTTGCTGAGTGATGACATGCTTCAGATTGTTATATAATTATATACATTACTGGGGGTAGTGGTGTTGTACTATATTCAGTACTTTTACTTATTATTAGCTCAGGAAGTATGACAAAAAGAGTTGGGGTTCACTGAATAGGGGTGGAAGGATGAGTTAAAAATAAGGCACTTTCTATCCATATGCCATTGAAGCCTCTGGATACATTTTGTATTAACTATTATGTAAGAAAGTACTGAGCGTTTTAGCATAAGTCAAAGTGCAGAAACAGACTACTAGTATTAATAACTCACAATCATATGTATATATTTATAGGTACATGACAATTCATACCCAATAGTTTTGCATATACATATAAAGATATTCACACCCCACATCAATATTCCCTCTAATATTTTTCCTGTGTGCGTGGAACTGGCGGTTCTTTGAGCTTGCTCCCAAAACTTGTGCACAGAATTTTGAAACTTGCTGCATGACCGTGCAACTTAGAGGGAACATTGCCCACAAGTACAATTATGTATATGCATTTATTTATAAGTACATGAGAATCATACCCTAAAGTTATGTATACACATTTTAAGGTGTGTGAAGTTCATACTCTACACTTTCATATGTACATGAAAATTCACACCCCATAGTTATAAATACACACTGAAAGACACATGAAAATTCATACCCTATATAATATTTATATCATTTATAGGTAGGTACATGAAAGTTCATACCCTATTTGTTATACATAAACCAAAATAAAATACATGATCATCTAATGATTTTTATCCAATTTCTTTCCTTGCATGTTACTTGAGGATTTTTTCCTCATGATACATGAGCAATATACCATTTTTTTAAAAAAAAATGTTTCCTTATATGTACTTGGGCTATTTCTCAAATTCACCCAACCTCACACAAAATTACTGTAGACCACAGCTTTGTCACCTTTTTTAACTTTCCCCAGATTAAAAAAAAATAAGCATTGCATGTATGTTTAAAATTCATTATGTGACATACCTTAAAATGAAGCTTTTCTGCTTTGATCGAAAGAAACTGACATCAATAGTTACTCCAACAAACTTTGGCCCTGTACTGCTAACAGCTTTGTTCAAATCAACATCTACTGTGAAATGTTGTAAAACATCAATATTTTTTTCGCCAAGAAAAACATCTCCACTTTTTTGATCTTCCAGTTCTTGGAGTAAATTTTCAAAGAGTAAGCTGCCATTCACTTTAATATCTCTAGGCTTTTCTTCATTAAGTTTTATGGAGAAGACATTAACATTTAGGCCAGCAGCATATTTTGCAGATATAATCAAAATCAATATGCTCTTCAACATAAAATCCATAGCCTTTAACATCAGCATGTGCTTGCCAATCCCTGCAAGATGACAAATTTTTAACATGAGTCATCATTCAATGTGTAATATATAATCTATGTATGTACTGCTGACAAAGAACAATTTGAGGCATGACTATAAATCAGAAACTATTGTTGTATATATCAGGACGGCAGAAGTCATTACAATTTGAAACTGATTTGTACCAATAATAAATGTTTGTTTACATTTAATGTTCCTAGACTTATCACTACAGTTTAGAGTTAGATGTGGCACTTCTCCAAGTGCTCTGGCAACAATATTTCTCAAGTTTAGAGTAAAACTTATTTAAAGATTCCAAATAAACCCATAGAAAAAATACGTTCATGTCCGTTTTTAGTTTCACACGAACACAGCAATAAATATCTAACACTATTTGTAGATGTAAAAGCAGTCTACGGATCAAATATACAGGCTCCTGCTGTAGCCAGTATATTAATATTTATTTAATAAAACCTACCTTAAACAAACACAGTCATGAACCCGTTGAAACTGCATTAAAGTCATTCAGAGTTTTAAAGTAAGATTAAGAGGTTTGTTTACAGTGCTTACGCTGTTACTAATTATAAATTAAGTGCACAAATATTTTAGTTCGATAATGAGATTGTTACACTTTATAATGCTTTTATTTTTACGTGGGGGGGGGGCATTTAAGTTTGTCTTAAATATCCGCAGCATGTAAAATAATTGTTAGCTTTAATGAAAGATTTCAGCAGACGGATTTTAACTTGTAGAAAGCTAAAACCATTACTCTTTGGCTACATAATAGAGTAATCCCCCTTCTCTCTTTTGCAAACATCTTTAATAGCCACTTTTTGTTTTACTTTCAAATGCCATGTACATATACTCAAGAACATAAATCAACGGAAAAACAATTCTATAGTGAAACAGTTATAATACATAATGTAATTTAGCTATAGAGTAATAGATAATATTGACCCCTAGCTCGCCGTTTGCTTTTTTAAAAATATCTTCAGAAATACAACACTGATATATTGTACACCGTCAGTGCAAACATTTGGTTTTATTTCCTGTTTTGTACGCAATACACGCATATCATTGTAAAATAATAATAATAAAATTTTTAAATAATCATTTACCTGAACAGTGTAGCCCACAATAAAATAATGATATATTGTTAATTTAGTGAACAATTAGGCCTACAGAATATTATATCAACCAATGATTTACTCTGCGCTTGTACATATCTGTCTTATCTCTTGAGATGGGATGCGTAACTCATTCATGTCACGAGATCTCTCCTCATGGTTGCTGACGTCCCTAATCTGAACCTCATAAACCGACGCGTGTGAACAGGAACATTAAAATACATAAGTGGTGCTTTCTGAATAACTGAAGAGTACCCTGCCTTTCTTTTAAAACAATAATAAGTATATTTATTTATTTTATTTGGAAGAGTCATTAAGCATAAAGAAATTGTTGATGTTGATGCTAGTAGAATATTTATTCCATTTGAAGGACTTAATATTGACAGTTAGTGTTTAGATTTATTGGGTCATTCTAATGGTGAAAGTATAAATATTATGAAGAATCCTCCAGTAAGTCCAGTATGAAGTAATTTCAGTGGGTCGTTTTACTAGAATACTCTGGTGTCACTCTGTGCGACAATCCCATATGGATTTCAGCCAGTGGTTGTCCCACTAAACTCAGGAGGCACAAAACAGAGCATTCCTGATTAGATTCGAGAGCTCGCACCAGAACTTTGTCATCGACAGGACACTGTAACTTTGTTGCCTCCGAGAATGACACATGCACAGTACATTAACTCAGTATTTCCGAAACCGCAGATCCCCGGGATATTCCAGATTTCGAGGGAAAGATAGGTGTCTTTTGACTGGGCTATATATAAATGGAAGACATCCAAAACTTAGCAAACCCCTTCCAAACAACAAGAACAAAAATCACAAATCAAATAACAAAACAAATAAAAACACTAGAGAAAAAAGGTGTAAAAACAACACTACTCTGGACACTACACTACTACTACTACCCCAGTCACACCAACGTTATTGGAAATGAAACAGCAGACAAGGGAGCTAAATACGGAAGCAAACAAGGCAAGCAACTAACCACACCAATGCACACATCAGAAATACACACACAAATCAAAAGCATGAACAAAAATAAGACGCCCCACACACACACTCACAAACATAAACCACAATAAAGCAATATACAGATTAAGATTACAATAAATCACGATATACACATAAAACAAACAACTAAATAAAAGCATGCACGTTCTGCAGAACAGACAACTCAATCGAACACTTCTTACTCCAGTGCAATAAATACACTGAGGAAAGAAAAATCATCAGAGAAACAACAGACCTATTAAACTTACCATTCTCTACCCAAGCACTCCTATGCCCCAAGGAACACAATCAAAGTCACGTGCACCTAGCACTTATCACATACCTCTTAGAGACACACTCAACCTACTATAATTTTTTTTAAAATTAAAATTATTATTTAAAAAAATTAAAATTAGAATTATTATTAAAAAAACAACAACAACAACATACACAAACACACTAACGACAGTCGTAACAACGAGCAGACATAGAAATACAATACACAAACCAAACAACGCACGAACACCCCACCCCACCCTCCTTGAATACCAGTGAAAGGAGGAAGGCCTCACAGGAATCCACCAAAAACTGAAAACATCGCCAAGATGAAAAGTTTTACAGCAATTCCTGTGGGGCGTATAGATAGCGGTATCATCATATCAACCAATGTTTGTTTCTTCTGTCGATTGTGGTGAGTTGTCTTCTTTGATAAGTTCTGACGTTTTTTGTGCCTGGTAGAGCATAGATGTTAGTTCTAAATGCATGGTTTTGAATGGTTTGCAGGTTTTTTTAATTTTGGGATTGTTGTGGCAGTATAGGTGGTGATGCCATAGTCTCTTAATAATTATGGAGTATACGAGAACTTTCGAGTCTAGTTGAAGAGTATGTACGTCTGCTCGCCAGTCTTTCCCACTTTTCATTTTCAGTATGTTGAGGGGTTTGGTGGCTTGTTGTGCTGTTTGTTATGTGTTCACTAAATGTGATGTTGCTGTCAAAAGTAATCCCCAGGAATTTTGTGGATTCAACGTATGCTATTTTTGTTCCTTTGATGTTTAATTTGGGTTTGATTTTTTTTTCGTCTGGTTGAGAAGTCTATTGCTTTAGTTTTGTCTGTGGCCAAGTCTAGGTGTCCGTCCAGATTTTTAATTGGTCCAGTGTTTGTTGTAGGTGTCTTTCAATGTGTTTTTCATCCCGGTGGGCATGATATAGAGAGGAGTCATCTGCAAATTGCGTAATCTGGGGTGTTAGGTTATTTTTTTTTACATTTATTTTATATATTTATTTTAAATTCATTTTTTAAGCACACACTGATGCTTAAATGGTGCCTGCTGTGGACGGTGAACCTGATTTTGACAGCATCAAAAAGTATGTATGATAGAGTTTTCTTTGTGGCAGTTATTACAGTTATGTAACAGAAATTCTCGTGTGGTCAGGTTTCAACTGGGCAGCTGAGTTCAGGCGAAATTTGTTGGGAGGAAAAATGAAAGTACTTCAAGGGTGTTGTGCTAGACATCAGCGGCCAAGATTTAAACATAAAATTTCTACAGGAGAAAGGGGGCTACTACATATTTGCCAGCTAAATATAACAGCTATAATGGCACCAAAGATTGACTGCTGTTGTCATCACTTTTTTCAATTATTTTTTCAACAAGACTGCCCTATTTTTCAATAATCATATTTTTCATATAATTTCTCTCTCTCTCTCTCTCTCTCTCTCTCTCTCTCTCTCTCTCTCTCTCTCTCTCTCTCTCTCTCTCTCTCTCTCTCTCTCTCTCTCTCTCTCTCTCTCTCTCTCTCACATAGGATATAGCGGAGTGGTTCACGCTCGCACGCACTGAGCTATATATAAAAGACATCCAAAACTTAGCAAACCCTTGAATGTCGCGGAGTGAGTTGTTGAGCCGCCTCCTCTCACCTCCTCGATGGGTAGGGGGGTCAGGTCAGCTATCGCGACTTGCCAAGATCACACCGAGTGACTAGGGTGTTATAATAATCACTCTCACATGCAAATACCAACGTGTGTTCTTGTGGGGAAAATATATTTATTCTGCATGTGGGGTAAAGTGTGAAAGTCAGCGTGTATGTATGAAAGCGGAATGAATGTATTGTGAGGGACGAACGGAACGAACAAACAAACAACCGTACCAACGCACTTTCACAACAGAGAGAGAAAAGAACCCAACTCTTAATAAAGAGTAAAAAGAAGAAATTTATTCTAATTAAAAAATGGGCTACTCTCTCGTACGTGTTAGTCATTCATTCAGCAACATCCACTCAGCAATATTCATGGGGCGGGGGACCAGAGCGATGGATATATGATAAAAATAAAATAAAATGAAATGATAGACAAATTCAATTTCTAAATTGCCTTAGAGTGTTTCAGTTGTGGTTTAAATTACTGGTATAATGCATTTTCCTTCTTTTCCATGTGATGCTAGTATTTTGGTTACTGTGTTGCAACTGTTCAATAATTGACCAATGATCCTCCTCAGACCTAAGTTTATAACTAGTTCGTGACTACTCTAAACACTACATTGTGTACTAGATGTGTAGTTTGTGATGACTACTCTAAACACTACATTGTGTACTAGATGTGCAGTGTGTGTTGTCTACTCTAAACACTACATGTAAATGTCAACAATATGAGCAAGTGCTCCACAATACCACAAAGAAATATTTCATAAGGAAAATGTGGACAAGGATAAATAATATGAAACAAGTGACAAATAAAACTAGGGGGTAGAAATATTTCTCACAGGGCCCTCCTGTACTAGTGTTAACATTACCTGTGCCTTTAACTAGGTCATGTAACTAGAAATAAATTGGTTAAAAATGCTCTAGCCTCTTTTACTGGATTAATTAACTTCCGAACACCCAGCTTTTATTGTTATCAACAATTCGTGATGGCTTCCCACGGTATTGATACGTGTATTGATACATGATGTCCAACAAGCAATTTGATAATTTATTCAGATTTTACAATGTGTTGCAAACCACATAAGATTATCATTACATTTGGAAATGGAAACTGATACATGACAGTACAAAGAGTCTAGACAAAAATATTTTTATCTATTCTCAGTGACATTATAATTAAAAAATCAAAGATTTCATTTATGAAATGGTGACAATACTAGCTATGAAACGACATAGAATATGGTGACAAGAAAATGACTTATTCTCTTTGTGACTAATACTTTCACCCCTTCTTTTATTTGCCACTTATTTCTATATGCTTTCTATTTATGAAATGTTTTATGATAAAGTTGTAGTGCACTTTATTATGTTGCTATTATTTATGTGGTGAAAGTTTAAAGTAGACATCATACACTGCACGTTAAGAGTAATATGTAGTGAAAAGTGAGCATTCTTCAACGATACCTTAAGATAGCATTATGGTAAAAGGCTCTTCTAAATCATTCTTGGTAAACTTAGCAGTCAATTTTTCATTGAAGTAGCCAGACCAGGCCGCTAGGCTTTGTTACTGATAAATGCATCATCTAAACTGTGGTAGTCAACAGGTAGATCATGTGATGTGTCATGGCTGATTTGCCTTATACTGGCCGACTGTAACTGACCAATTAGGGTAATACTGGGGGAGGCAAGCTGCATCAAAGAAAAACTAACCCAAACCTGCCGTTGTGCAAGAAAACCATTCATGCTGGTTGATACGTTTTTCTCTCCCAGTCTTCGTTTGGCGTATCGTGAGTAGAACACAGAGATATAAATTCTAAACTTGTAATTTTCATGCTTTTCTTCCAACTAAATAGAAATGTAATGATGTCTTATAATTGTAAGATATTTTTAATGTTGTTTTATTCATTAGAAGACACCACGTGATTTACTCAGTATTAATACATTCGCACAGTTAAAATGTATGCAGCCACTATTTTGCAACCTGTAGTAAGACTGACGCAAACAAAGATCTCTGTAAAATATCGTTTAATGATTCAGAGACTTTATATATCACAATTTTGAGCTGTAAAATATTGTCTTATGATTTAGAGATTTTCTTATTTCAGTTTTCTTCTGTGAATGTTATTTCATTTAATTCTACATGACTGTATTTGCACGATATATAACTTGTAAGTAGGCACGTAGCTTGTACACTTGTAGTGAACTAAATAATTGTATTCTGTAATTGTTAAAATAAAATCTGATGAGTTGTTAAAGGAGAGAGACTGTTAATATCAGTCCAGTCAGGATTCATACACAAAGAAACATAGTTGTTTTTCAGAGACAGTTGGCAGCTTTCCAATACGCTCCATATCTGTAGGCAAGAGTGTTTCAAACTAAATAACGAAGTACATACATAGAAGATTTAACATGATCCTTTATTTTCTAAAGACAAGAAACCCAACAGAAGTCACTGCCTATACATGATTAAGATATATTTGTCTTGAGCATGATTTCAGCACAGTTCTAATGCATGCAAGCTTTGGAGTATTATTAGATGCAATAATTTGGTTATGAAAGAAATGTATTCTTATAATGAGATATAAATTAGCACAACTTAAAAGCAGCGTGAGAAAAATAATCTAAATTATAAAATATAATTTTGTATTAGATATAAATTAAAAACTCAGGTTGAGAAAATAGAATCTATTTTTGGACCAGATCTACCATTGATAGTTCAAGTTGAGAAAAGTCGTTTAAACTGTAGAACTATTTTTAGATCAGATCTATAATTAATAGCTGAAGTTGAGACAAATAGCTTCAATTATAGAATCTATTTTTGGATCAGATCTACAATTAATACTTCATGTTAAGACAAATAATAACCTTACTTATAAAAGTTCATTTTGGATCAGATCTATAATTAATAGGTCAAGATGAGAAAAATAGCCTAAATGGTAGAATCTACTTTTTAATCAGTTCTATAATTAATAGCTCAAATTGAGAAATATAGCCTTATAAAATCTAGTTTTGGATCAGATCTACAATTAATAGCTCAAGTTGAGACAAGTAACCTTATGAAATATATTTTTGGATCAGATTTACAATTAATAGTTCAGATTGAGACAAATAGCCCTACTTATAAAATCTAAGTTTGGAACAGATCTATAACTAATAGTTCAGGATGAGAAAAATAGCCTAAATGGTCGAATCTATTTTTGGATCAGATCTATAATGAATAGCTCAAATTGAGACAAATAGCTTATAAAATCTAAGTATGGATCAGATCTATAATTGATAGCTCAGGATGAGAAAAATAGCCTAAATGGTCGAATCTACTCTTGGATCAGATGTATAACGAATAGCTCAACTTGAGAAAAATAGCCTAAACAGTGGAATCTATTTTTGGATCAGATCTATAATTAATGGTTCAAGTTTGATGAGCACAGAGAAAACTGTACAATTTGCCTAGTCACACTGACACATGAACTGAGGACAAAACCCGACCCTGCAATGGACATCACACCAACGGTCGATGTTGTCATTGTTTGTCCACGCATTGATCCCTCGACATGACTGAAAGTTACCACGTGACCGGAAGCGGTCGTTTGTCTCGAAGTGTGTGCTGCCTTTCGCATCTGTGACGTCTTCATGTTTTGTCAAAGAGGGTCCTGCCGCTGCCTGCTTCCGCGTTTGCAGCTTTGCGTTGTCTCTACAGTTCTCAAGAACAGAAATGTCGGCGCAGTTGACAAAGGTTTCTTGTGGACCCTGGCCTAAACCACACTTTTTCTCGACGTCTTTTCCTTCACACCCCCAGCTGTTCCCTGATAATAAATAATAAGGGACATCAACACAAGCTCCGGTGGTGACGTAAAACTGCGATCGATTCCTTCCCCCATATATAAGTAAGACACCAGTCACGTATGTAAATAGACTGATATAAATAACAGACCTGTCACGTATGTAAATAGACTGATATAAATAACAGACCAGTCACGTATGTAAATAGACTGATATAAATAACAGACCTGTCACGTATGCAAATAAGACTGATATAAATAACAGACCTGTCACGTATGCAAATAAGACTGATATAAATAACAGACCAGTCACCTATGTAAATAGACTGATATAAATAACAGACCAGTCACGTATGCAAATAAGACTGATATAAATAACAGACCAGTCACTTATGTAAATAGACTGATATAAATAAGAGACCAGTCACGTATGTAAATAGACTGATATAAATAAGAGACCTGTCACGTATGCAAATAAGACTGATATCAATAACAGACCTGTCACTTATGTAAATAGACTGATATAAATAAGAGACCAGTCACGTATGTAAATAGACTGATATAAATAACAGACCTGTCACGTATGCAAATAAGACTGATATAAATAACAGACCTGTCACGTATGCAAATAAGACTGATATAAATAACAGACCTGTCACGTATGCAAATAAGACTGATATAAATAACAGACCAGTCACTTATGTAAATAGACTGATATAAATAAGAGACCAGTCACGTATGTAAATAGACTGATATAAATAACAGACCTGTCACGTATGCAAATAAGACTGATATAAATAACAGACCTGTCACTTATGTAAATAGACTGATATAAATAAGAGACCAGTCACGTATGTAAATAGACTGATATAAATAACAGACCTGTCACGTATGCAAATAAGACTGATATAAATAACAGACCAGTCACTTATGTAAATAGACTGATATAAATAAGAGACCTGTCACGTATGCAAATAGACTGATATAAATAACAGACCTGTCACGTATGCAAATAAGACTGATATAAATAACAGACCAGTCACTTATGTAAATAGACTGATATAAATAACAGACCAGTCACGTATGTAAATAGACTGATATAAATAACAGACCTGTCACGTATGTCCACTGCAACACGCAGTGCGAGCACGTGAGACCTTCCGGAAGCTGCACAAGCATTTCAATGGTAACTGGGGAAGCCTGGGTGATATTGAACGTATTTCCCTGCAGCACCCCACTTTTGTCTGAGATCTGTAAGCGGTTTTTGTCTAGACATTCCTGGGTCACCTGCAGAGAGAATGAACATCAGTATACAAAGCCAGCTACTTCTATTTTCCAAGTAATTCACAGTCACAATACTTACCTTTCTTTGCAGACAAACAAAAAGAAAGGAAACTAACCGAACTAAAATGAATAATTTGCACAAAATACGATGGTCAGCAGCTGTAATTGTAGTTATACTTTTCTCCCAGTCATCCCACGTGACACATCAATTGATTTAAACGTAGCATTCTGTTAAATTAAAATAAAGTCATGTTGGACATAAATTTCAGTTTGCAACACTGCGACCGCCTCGGCACACTAAAAGCTACAATTTTAAACAGGTTTCTGTTAAGACGGCATAATTGTTTGGTAGTTGGTATAATAACCCTCAAACCCATTTTACTTATTTATTAAAAAGAAGAAAGTGCATTAAGATCAGAACAGCTCATTTTGTGGGTCTAAGAGGGGTTTTTATAATCGTACATTTATCAGGTTGGATAAAAAGTTTGCAAGAAATATTTTTTCTCTACAGATTAGCCCCCGGGCCTTATCAGCTGATATTTTCAACTGGTACGATATCTTCACGTTATGTACTCGCTTTGATATCCCCTCCCACGGACTGGACAAATCCAACCCCTTTAGCTGAGAAGCAAGTATATGCATAGTCTCTTGTAATGATACACTATCGCAATCTACCTCCTCATACATACAAACACATAGACACAACATAGACACACGTATACAAACAAATACGCACACATACACACACAAATACTCAACATACATACACGGTTTTTACACACAACACACGTACATGCACATATAACAAAAAGAAGCATCATTCACACTCACATACCAGCTACGTATCTGTTACGTGTCTACAATGATCACAATGACCAGTCTCCGCAGTAACGCAATGCTAGACTCTGCACTCACCGGCTTGTTAACGTCGTTGTTGGGACAAAGACGAAATTCGACATGGCCCAAGTGGTTTGCTGTTATCTCGACTTTGGCTTCGATAAATTGCGTCCCTTTTGTGTAGCACTGGCCTATGATGCCCTTCGCGTACCGACCGTTGGGTGGCTGGAACTCTTGAACTTTGGCGTCATATGGGTCACCACAAACCCCACAGCGACCTTGATTACGACCGTGTTGTGTCTGGTCATTGGAAACAGAAATGGAATAATAATAAAATAGTATGCTTGGAGAGAGATAATTATGGTTGGCATACTAGAGGGGAGAAATCTAATCATGTGAAAAGATTAAATAATAGTTATAGTGAATTTGTAACTATCCTCAAGTCTGAACAAAGCAGAAGAAATAGACATAACTGGGTTTATAACCTCTAAACTGGTGAAGTTAATATACAACTCATATTAAGGTACATGTAGTACAATTATATGGTCTATATTGTAGGTTTAAAAACCAGAATGAGTATATATTCATTATGACAAATATATTAGAAACTTTTAACTCAACAGGTAGAGTGACAAATTCAAATGAACATTGCTAACACTCCACCAGTGCTTCAGGTATTCGCATAAATCAGGGACACTACCTGTGCTTCAGGCGTTCACATAAAACAGGGACACGTCTCACATGTGCTTCAGAGGTTAAAATAAACTGACAATAAAAACGGCCAAGAATTCCACAGAAATATTTAAAATTGGGACGAATGTAATTTGGGAGTGGAGAGTAAAGAGAGCCTAAGTCTTTCACTAATACAAAGATTTTATGAGAATAATAGGTTTAAATCTATTCCTCTCTCTCTCTCTCTCTCTCTCTCTCTCTCTCTCTCACGCTCTTTGTGACCTTTCTTATTTTCTGTTGTTTTTTTTCAACGGACCAGACAATATTCTTTAATCTTAGAAAGGATTAACTGTTTTAAAGCGGAATAGAACAAGAAGCCGCGATAAAGCTAACAAAAGGGTTTTTTTTAAATATCAAAACACACATACACAAACACATCAATTCACTTCACTAACTTGAAAATCAGTGTTCTTTTCATTACTACTGAGCATATAACATTCAGTTTGGAATTAAATTTAATGACTCAAATATTTGGGTGAGTTCAATCGTTGATTGCAAAATTTCTGGGGCCAACATGCGTACGCACGCACACACAACCACACTGACTGGCAACAGCACCACTCCTAAACCAAATGTTCTGGCAACATATTGTTCAGACAAAACTCATTTTAAAACTTTGTTCGGTGACGACTAACCTGAAATACTTGTCGCATAAAATAAATGTTAGAATGTGAGAACAAATAATAAAGGGAAGTACAGACACGGCCCAGTATAAAACAACAGTCAGTCAGTACCAATAAGAACAAATAATAAAGAGAACTATAGACACGTCCCAATATAAAACAACAGTCAGTCAGTACCAATAAGAACAAATAATAAAGAGAACTATAGACACGGCCCAGTATAAAACAACAGTCAGTCAATACCAATAAGAACACATGAGGATAATAAACGTAATGGACATTTGGTACTGTCGCTGTCCAGAAACAGCACACATAATGTCACGACGTAATATAAATATCTTAACTCCGCAAATAGTACCAAACAGACACACAGATGCAAACACTGACACAAGTACAAGAGGGATTTTTCTATTAAAAAAAAACAAACAGATAAGATAAAAAAGCTGATAAGAAAGAAAACAAACAGAAGTACTGACACAAGTGCGACATTGATATAAACACAAATCCACAGACAGTGACACTCATAAAGGCCTACAAACACAGACACAAATAAAGGAGTACAACACAGACACAAAAAGCCTTCGAACAGACACAAAGGTCTACGAACAAAGTTAACAATTACAGGCCTAAAAAGTCACAAATGAAGGTCTATAAATACAAGATATAAATAAATACAAACAAATAAAATAAAACTACAAAATCAGATACACCTAAAAGACTTTCAGACACAAATAAAGGTCTACAAAACAAACACACAAATAAAGGCCTACACACAAAGTCACAAATAAAGGTCTACAAACACGCACAAATAATGACCTACAGTCACAAATAAAGGCCTACAAACAAAAATCTCTGGCATAAACGCAAAAGACCCCCCACCCCCATCATCTTACTTGAAATCCTCCGCAGTTGAGAGCAACGTCATCATACATCTTAGGAGCATCCTCGACGTCCCTCCAAATGACGTTACGAGCTGGGGGCATGCGCAATCGGCCATGAGAATGAACTTCCTTTACCAGCAAACATAACACGCTGCACACCGTGGCTAGTATCTGTTCACGTTTCATAACTGGACAACACGCTGGACAATCGACGACCTCTTTAGTGCTGTAAATCAAACAAATATGGAGGCAAATTTCAGAATTAACTACATTGTAATTCACTATTAACGAAATTGTTGTAATATTCTTTTTATCAGGAAATTGGTTGTTTTTATTATTTTTTAAAGCTATGGTTTCCAATTTGGAGGCTATAATTTTAAAAAAAATTATAAGTCTATTCTTGTAACTCCGCAGTAGTGGAAAGATTTTCATAGCAATATGTTTCTTATAATTACGTGACCTACATCAATATTTGAGGTTCAAAACTGCAAAACTAAATTCATCGACAACAAAGCCAATATAAGTTTGGACATATTAAAAAAAAAACCTATTTCGCGCAGCTTTAAAAATAAGGTGATCTAATTTATTTAGACAATAAACAGCATCCGACTTTTTTTACTGATGTACTTCAGAGAGACAGACGCCAACCTTAGCCAAAGAGCGACATGCGTCCGACAAAACAGCGAGGCAAAGTTTAAGTAGAAGAAATACTTCCCATAAGTGCGGGGTAGGAAAGGGGTGGGGAGATAATGAGAAGCAGGAAGACAGTGAACATTAGTAATCAACAGAAAGGTGATGTCTCGGTACCCCATTTAAGATACGGGAACAACCCATCCACCCCGGGGTAAACGCATGGGTAGGTGACTTCTGAGTAAATGCAGACTTGGCTACTTCCAGTAACGCTTCGCGGTTCTGCCCTCTGGCTTCGTCCATGATGTTCAGGAAAATTCTCAGGTGGAGGTAGTTTGGTTGGGTGGTTGCAAAGTCAAATACTTCACCTGTGATGGTTGTAAGTTTTAGTTCGAGTGCGTAGCGAAGACCGTGTATTGAATGTGTCTTTATTTATTTCGACCTCGTCAGCAACAGTTCATTCACGTCTTCCCATTTTCACACCATGATCACTCTTTCAGACGTACTTGGCCTAAATTTTACTTTTACAAACTACAATCAACAATTGACAAAATCTGGATGCTACCGCAAATATATTATATAGACATATTATTATAATCAATATGATTGCTTTATATTAGCAGTCTCACACGGGTATTGGATATGAAGTCATTTTTATGTGACCTATATGGACTAATAGTCTGATGATAAAACTACCTCAGCCTAGATCTATAAATTATTACTAATAGTCTGATGATAAAACTGCCTCAGACTAGATCTATAAACGATTACTAATAGTCTGATGATAAAACTGCCTCAGACTAGATCTATAAATGATTACTAATAGTCTGATGATAAAACTGTCTCAGACTAGATCTATAAATGATTACTAATAGTCTGATGATAAAACTACCTCAGACTAGATCTATAAATTCCCAAACTGCAGCAAATGACGGTTCGAACGTGAACAATAAAGAAAAAATAAAATATATATTTTTAATATGCTTGTACAGTCGTTGAAAACGAAAGCTTGCTTTCATCACACTTTCTCTTTCTTATATCATCTGCCTATGGCTCACTGAAACGCTAGAGTGACAAACAAAACGTGTACAGCTATAGAGATCATCACCAAACACATCCAGACACAGAGCTATCACAAAACATGTCAAGATATAGAGTTCTCGTAACAAAACAAGTGATGATACAGAGTTATCATAACAAAACATGTCAGGTAAAAAAAACCCAAAAACATGTCAAGGTACAGAGTTAACAAAACTAAACAAGCGAAGATATAGAGTTGTCATAACAAAACATTTCATTAATGAACATGGTAAGATATAGAAATCAGCTGTACTGAGCACTTGGTTCTGCAAATATACTCAGATCTGCATACATCATTTGCTTCTTCTGTACAGTCACTTAGATCTGTTTCTAATATGTGGTTCATCATCTTTGCTAACAATTTTAGCTGCAATTACTCTGTATCATCCTAGCATACTTCGCCATCTTCAGTCATCAAATTTAGCTCGGCAACTTCCGTCATCTGACAGCGTTCGGCTACTTCTGGGTCTTTTAACACAGCTCGGCAACTTCCGTCATCTAACACAGCTCGGCTACTTCCGTTTTTAGCACAGCTCAGCAACTTCCGTCTTTAGCACACCTCGGCTACTTCCACCTTTTAGCACAGCTCGGCAACATCAGTTTTCTAAAACAGCTCGGCAATTTCCGCTGAAAACTAAACTAATTAAATGAAAACTAAACAAACATGCAACAAGATGTGTAATTTTTCTGAACAAACATATACACTTGAAAAAAAAACGAATTAAAATATAACTTAATATACTGGGAAAGAAATGTTTAGACAAAGAAAATAGCATTACATTGAAAAGTGAAATAATGGAGGAGGGGGGATATCTAGATTAATTTAATTAATGAGGGAAATCAAACAATTGAAAAGTATACATTTCCAATGAGAAATTACAAAGAGATTTTCTTTAAAATAGAACAACATCTAGGAATAAGCTATTTAAAAATGTTTTTCAAATTTTATCGGTCATGCATATTTAAATATTCATTCCTCATAACACCTTTCCACCAGCTGCCGTTTTCTACTTTGAATAATAATAAAAATAAAAATTGAAGTGGAAGTTTACAAGAGTTGCTAGAGGGCAAGACTTTTAAAATCTTGGATAGTATCTTTCCGGTTTAAAACGCGCATACCTGACGAGTAGTCTGCCCTTTGTGACAGTGTGATGGCTCCACAGATAACGTGCCGTTCCAAGCGGCACATTTGGGGGTCCATTAGTGTAGTATTCACTGACCTCTTGTTTATGGCGGTCTGTTTCACTGTGAAGCCAGTATTCAATATAACGCATCGTAGTTTCTACACACTTCTACATAAAGTTCATTCGACTTGATGGCATAAATAAATAATATAATGATGCTGACGACGATGAAAGAGAGGCTATCAAAAAGCGTACCCTCACACCTTACGTCAAAGTTTTAGATGTCTTGGTGAACGAAAGGCAGATAAAAAGCGTGATGAAAGAAAGGCCTGAGGAGAAATATACCAGTATAAGGTCAGAGAGCCAGTCACTGAATATACCAGTTTAAGGTCAGAGAGCCAAGTTGACACTGAAGTACAACATTGAAATCACAGTCAGTCTAGAAGTGCTTTTCTTGTATTGTCAGGAATTCGACGTCTTCATAAGGTTTTAATAAGCAGCAGCACAGCATTCCCAAAAGTATGACTAACAGGAATTCTCCATGTAAACAAACATGAATGGAGTAGTGTAAGTGCTTCTGTTCTTCTTCAGATGCCCCTATCCTTAGCCAACCCATCATGAAAACCAAACCTGGAATAAAATTTTAAAATCGGATTTTATTAGTACTGTGCATTTTTTAACAAAATTTATAATCTTCATTTTCTTTTTCAAATTTTTAATCTCTTTTTTCTCTTCTAAAAGACTCCGTTTTACAACCAGGGCGCAGCTCAACAATGAGCAAGAGAAAGATGGTTGAAAAATCCCTTCTACTGCCATTGGGTTCGAACAAGATTCATCCACTTCCACGAGCCATGCCTATATCCCGGGACCCACCTACAATGAACAATTTTATAAACTCAGAGTCACATGTTGAAACCAATTAAACTCTTTAATGTTTACTAATTATTTTTTTAACAGACGGTCCTTTGGGATACATATTTACCGGAAATAGTAGTGGTGGTTGCGTTAGTTTCCTACTTCTCCAGAGCTTGTGTGGGGCCTTTCATCTTGGGCCGTTCTTGTGTGGGGCCTTTCATCTTGGGCCGTTCTTGTGTGGGGCCTTTCATCTTGGGCCGTTCTTGTGTGGGGCCTTTCATCTTGGGCCGTTCTTGTGTGGGGCCTTTCATCTTGGGCCGTTCTTGTGTGGGGCCTTTCATCTTGGGCCGTTCTTGTGTGGGGCCTTTCATCTTGGGCCGTTCTTGTGTGGGGCCTTTCATCTTGGGCCGTTCTTGTGTGGGGCATTTCATCTTGGGCCGTTCTTGTGTGGGGCATTTCATCTTGGGCCGTTCTTGTGTGGGGCATTTCATCTTGGGCCGTTCTTGTGTGGGGCATTTCATCTTGGGCCGTTCTTGTGTGGGGCATTTCATCTTGGGCCGTTCTTGTGTGGGGCATTTCATCTTGGGCCGTTCTTGTGTGGGGCATTTCATTTTGGGCCGTTTTTGTGTGGGGCATTTCATTTTGGGCCGTTCTTGTGTGGGGCATTTCATTTTGGGCCGTTCTTGTGTGGGGCATTTCATTTTGGGCCGTTCTTGTGTGGGGCATTTCATTTTGGGCCGTTCTTGTGTGGGGCATTTCATTTTGGGCCGTTCTTGTGTGGGGCATTTCATTTTGGGCCGTTTTTGTGTGGGGCCTTTCATCTTGGGCCGTTCTTGTGTGGGGCATTTCATCTTGGGCCGTTCTTGTGCGGGGCATTTCATTTTGGGCCGTTCTTGTGTGGGGCATTTCATTTTGGGCCGTTCTTGTGTGGGGCATTTCATTTTGGGCCGTTTTTGTGTGGGGCCTTTCATCTTGGGCCGTTTTTGTGTGGGGCATTTCATCTTGGGCCGTTCTTGTGCGGGGCATTTCATTTTGGGCCGTTCTTGTGTGGGGCATTTCATCTTGGGCCGTTTTTGTGTGGGGCATTTCATCTTGGGCCGTTCTTGTGTGGGGCATTTCATCTTGGGCCGTTCTTGTGTGGGGCATTTCATCTTGGGCCGTTCATGTGTGGGGCCTTTTATTTTGGGCCGTTCTTGTGTGGGGCCTTTTATCTTGGGCCGTTCTTGTGTGGAGCCTTTCATCTTGGGCCGTTCTTGCGTGGAGACTCTCATCTTGGGCCGTTCTTGCGTGGAGACTCTCATCTTGGGCCGTTCTTGCGTGGAGACTCATCTTGAGCAGATCTTGCGTGAGACTTGGTCGTTCTAGCTACGGAGGGACCTACTTCTCCTCACTGGGTGTTGGGTCTCGACCACACTATGGGGACCCTTCAGTATTGAAGCCTCTTCCCCCTCCCACTACCTTTCCAAAGGAAGTGGACAAAATAAAATTATTAATGAAACTATCAGTTTAAAAAATATACTTGTAAAGACATTGAAAATTAAATTGTGTTAAATGGAGAGAGATTTCAAGGCATTTGAAAATAAAAACTGTTCCTTCTAAACAAAGGGGTATTTAAAGTGAGACTTTCAGTTTTGTTAGATTTAAGTGCAAAACTTAAAAGTAGTTTTCAAAGCTAATTACAAATAGGAAATGGTTGTGTATTTACACAACTGAAATCACTGAAAATTAACAACTATTATGATCAAAAGATTGATCCATTCAAAAGAGACTAAATTATCAAAATTAAGCATAGACAAAATTGTCCAATCATAAAATGTATGCAAACATGGATAATAATTAATAAATAAATAACTTTTTACTGTTGTCTGTTGTTGAATTTACAATCAAGGTGCAATTCACCTGAAAATTTGCTCAAAATTAGGCTCTTACAGTAAAACAAACTATTGTGCCTTTAATTAATTTTGGCTACAATTTAAAAAATATGCTTCAAAAGAAAATGCTCAGACATTATTTTCTCTTTGTTCCTTTAGAGTGAAGATGACTCCTCTGCAAGAGACGTAATTACAAAGACGAAGAGTGTTTATTCCATATGGCACTGCAGGGAAATGGTGGGTGTGAATGGTCCAAGAATAAAGGAGGAATAACTTTACTATTTAGTAAAAGGTACCTATTGTTAGGCAAGAATAATATTCTAATAAAAAACAAAGAACAAATACAAAGGTGTGTTGGTATTTGCATATTACAGTTTATTCAGTCCATCCAAGTGCAATAAACAGTTAAGCAGTCCACCCAATCCACTTCTGTCCATAGTGCAATTAATTGCACATTAGTATTCTAGAAAAAGAAAAGCCACAATTGTGTTTAGCAGAATGTCTGTCTTAATGAGCCTCAATTATTTTTTAATTTAAATTTATTTATAAATCAGAATTTGGTGATCATATCTGAGGAATGTAATTCATGGGAATGTAACAGGTTTCGCATTTCATTGAAACATTTAAAATATAAAATGTTTGATACATAATATAGTCAATACAATACAATACAATAATTCATCATTAACTACTGAATAATATTAAGGCACAATTGAGAAGCAAATGCTTTAATTAAATATATTTCTATTTATTTAATTAATTAAAATGGTGAAAATTTATTGTATATACTCAATCACAATTTAAAAACAAGTTTTACTAAAATTCATAATCAGGGGTGCACAAACTGCTGCCCGTGGGCCGCATGCGGCCTGAGACAGGGCTCCATGCAGCCCCCAGAGGACTTTATTTCATTGTTTGTGTTGTTTTTTTTCTACTGAGCCATCCATGTGCAATCTGACTTGCGGCCCTCCGAGCACTATAAAATTGGAAATTTGGCCCTCTGGCCTAAAAATGTTTGTGCACCCCTGATATATATAACAATTCTGAAAAACAAAACAATGCATAAACTGATTAAATATATATTCATGATCCTGTCATGAAAATAACACCCACACACACAAAATGATAAAAAAAGAAATGCATTCATAGAAAATAAAATCATTCACAGAAAGAATACAATCATCTTTGGTCTGCTCCAGTTTAGAACAGGATAAGTATACTGGTGATACATTATACAAAAACTGACTTTAGTAAGAAAATGTAATTGCTATTTTATCTGTAAATTAGTTATTCGCATTTTCTTTTGAAAGCACTCAGTAAGCAAATCAATAATTAGACAGATGTTCTGCACACAAAGATGCATTTTACAGAGATACATCGAGTGTCTGCAAATGAACATACAGTTATATTTCTGACATCAATTGAAATCAATATAAGTATGGCATAACACATTTGTTCTACATGGATTAAATTAATTTACACTTTACAGTACACAACAATAATTCATTACAAGTCTCACTTTTGACAAAGGCTGTAAATGTTTACTTTTCAACAAATAAATAAAGTGTGCATTAAGGAGACAGCTGAAATAGATGTAGATAACATGCTATGTAAGCAAATGAATTGGATGGGTGGACATAGAGATCTGCAGTCTGTTCGAAATATCACTTTTATCTAAAATGGTTATAGTAGAAAATTTAAATATTCAAAGTTAATCAAGAAGAACATACATATTTATCTGTGCAATCTTTAAAAATATTATTTAAAATAATTCCTGAAAACTTAGATACTAAAACCAATTCCAAATTACATAATGCTTATTTCACTAGTAGAACCTTTTTGAAATTGGGATTTCATTTTTAAATGAAATGTTACATAATGAAATGAACATGGCATCACATTTTGTGAAAACTGCATCAAAGTTTGTCATGGAAAATTTGTTAGCAAATTCCTTATTTTCCACAATTTGTCGTGACATAACTGTCATCAAAATGAAAGGTTTTTCTCAAATGAAACACTAATGGATTGAATGATAATGTACTTTTAAAAATAAAATAAATGGATGTCAATAACAGACGCTTGTTGTTAAGTTTTAAACACCTTAACATTTGGCTGTAGATAATGGAAGGAATATATTTAGAAATGTATCTCTATAGTAGTTTTCCAGCTCTGTATGTGTATAATGCATTCCTTTGAGCATTTGGGAGTGTTTGGAGTGATGCTAAAGTGCCCTTGAAGTTGAACTTTGAATGTGGGAGTTTCATTTTTTCACATAGCCAGCTTTTTACCCTTGAGCACGTGGGAGTTTTGGGGGACTTAAGCTAAAGCATCCTTGACCTTCAAGCACATAAGGTTTTTCTCACATGGTTAGCTTTAGGTTGCATTGTCGCGTTCAAAGTACTCATTAAAAAACCCAGCCATTAACTATCAAGGTTAGGTGCTTGAATTTTCACTTGCAATGTGACATAACCAAACACCATGGGAGTCTTTTTGAGTGAGCCAGTATTAGCTTTTAAATTCGAAAAATGTCTTGACTGTCAGCCTTCTATTGTTTGTTTAGTTTCTGCTAACGTCTTTAAATCTTTACCTTGGTTGTTAGTTTACTATCTATTGATATACACTTGAAAATATATTAAATACATCTGTTTCTATATATGATAAAAAAAAAATCTGTGATGTACTCATGAAAAATTAAATGCATTTGTTTTTATTTATGATTAAAAACAGTTATGTACACTTTAAAAAATTCAATGCATTTGTTTCTATTTATGATCAAAACAGTGATGTACAATAAGATACATATTAGATACACGAGTTTCTATTTAAGATTGTATGCATGCATATGTATGCACACTTGCCACAAGCTACCTATAAATTCAAGTATTAAATAAATAAAAATATTAAAAAATAAACCTTAGAAATATCCAGTGTTTTAGAGTCTACAAAATAAAAAGAGCCCACAAGATAGAGTGGGATATGTGGAGGGAATCTAAAATGTTATAAGAACTGCGACATGGGTAAATTATTCTTCATTGAAGATGAGAATTTCTGATAAAACGAAAAATAAGCATCACTCCACAAAAATGAAACTGCACCAAAAAAGCTCAATCATTTATTATGCAAGCACACACCCATATACACAGCCCATCTATTTAATTTCCATAAATTTTACTTTCCTTCCTCCATTAGTCTGTGGTATTAATAAAAACTGATGGTCAAGGTAATTTGCTAAATGATGCTCGAACTTTCACTTGCATGCAGTGTGACTTATAATTAAACACATGGGAGTTTATTTTTTAGCGAGCCGGTATTTTCACATGGCCAGCTTTATGTTGCATTGTCTTATTTACGAAACAATATCAAAGTAATCATCAAAAAACAAAAAAAAGCCCCAACTGACGGTTAAGGTCATTTGCTAAATGATGTTCAAATTTTCACTTACAATGTGATTATAATCAAGCTTTCCAATAAACAAATTCATTTATGTTCCTTTCAATACATTCATTTTAATTTCCTGTCATATGACGAGCAAATACTCTAGTACATTAATATCAGGACAAAACAGTGACTGTAGAGTTTTTACAAGCGTCTAGATGGACTCTCCATAAAAAATCAAATAAAGTTCACTTTATGAATAAAACATATTTTTTTTTGCAACCAAAAGCAATCTACTTCAGGGTTTACATTATGATATATTCCACGATACAATGGAATAGATTCTCATAAAGTGGGGTATGCTGAAATGATAATCCTGCTTACTTCTGGTAGTCATTGTGTGTTTATCCATTACTTCTGGTAGTCAATGAGTGTTTATCCATTACTTCTGGTAGTCATTGTGTGTTTATCCATTCATCCTAGCTGTTAGGGCCACTGTGCCATGATTAATCAAATGTGCAGTGTTAATTTTGCAACAACACAAATGAAAATGTTCAACAGCTAATGCTGACAACCAGACATTTTTTATGTGCCTATGTGCAGACTTTATTACAAAGCAAGAGCTTTGAAGAGAATGAGATAAAGGCATTCTATTCATAAAAACAGATGAGCAGTATTGCTTAATATATGTTATGGAACTTTTAATTTCAGAACAGCTCAGATATATTAGCTCATATTTGTCGACAACAGTATACTGTATTTATTTAAGTATGACTTCCAAAAATAGAAACATGATAAGTGAGTGGAAATTCTGTACCACTGTTGGTGTACCAACTCTATAATCTACAACTAGAACATAAATAAACAAGAAAAAATTTACTTCACTTTATTACTTTTCAGTTCACAGAATTGCAGTTGCAGAGTCTAACTAGACACCTTTGTGAAAGAAAATTTTCCTTTTTAATAAAAGTTGTGTTGGTCATTAATATTTACATGAATCAGAATAATGCTGAATCAAATTATGTTAATTGTTCTGATATGCTAAATACTTGCAAGAGAAAATGTTTACTTTTATTTTACTTTTACTTTTACCAACATAACCTGTATTGCATTTTGAGACAACTACTATATGTATATAAAATAATATATATATACTTCTACTCAATTATCTAGATTCCAAAATTACAATCTCTAATGCTAGGAAAACAATTATTTCATTTGAGGAGTAAAGCAAATGAAATCAAAGAGTAATTGTCTTCTAAAATTGATCTGTAACTATATAATCATATGATCTGCAAATAAAGTACAATTCTCACTTTCAAAACTGAAAATATAAAACTGATTGGTAAATGCCCCCTTTGTTGGTGTATTGTTTTAATGCCAAAAGTTGTCATATAAAAAAAATCATTTCAGTAGCTAAAGTTATAGTGATATGACACTGGGCTCATGATGTACTTATTTTCTGTTTGGAGTTAATGTGATCTCTGAAATGTTAATGCAATGGCACAATATACTTTAAAAGAATGGATACTTAATTAATCCTACTTTTAGCATAATGCTGCAGATTTCAGTTAAAGACTATAGTAAGGTTATCTGCAATGCTTTCCATTATTTTACACCTGGATTAACCATAATACATTGTATTCTTTTCTCAGTTACTTTGGATAACAAAGTACTGCTTATGTCAGCAAATATGTGGTGCAACAAATTTGATTTTATTTGCCTGTCTTTTGGACAGGTAGAGCTGTCATGTGTCCAAAAAGATTAGGCTTATAGGTGGTTGGTCCCAAACTGTCAACAAAATTTCCTGACAAAAATCTCATAATAAAAAAATGATTTTTTCTTTCTGCAAATGTCTAAGCAGGATGAAACAATGAAAAGTTATTTTGCTTCCTTGCAGTTGAACTGGATGAATTTCAAGAGTGGATTTCATCCTTTCTTCATCTGTTCAAGTATATGCTAAAGCAGTCGCCGTAAATATTCTTCTTCATCAGGTCAGATAATAATGGTGTTACAAAGTTGTATTCTGCTCTCATAAATAACAATGATATTAAAACTGACCAACAATATTCTCTTCATTTGGTCAGTTAACAGTGTTAACAATGTTGTATTCTATTATCATGAATACTGATGATATTAAAAAGAGTGACCAACAATTTTCTTCTTTGTCTGTAGGATAATAATGGTGTCGCAAGGTTGAATTTTGCTCTCATGAATATCTATGGTATTAAAACAGTGACCAACAGTTTTCTTCTTCATCAAATGCTGCTGCTAAAATTATACTCATGTGAAATACACCTAGAGATAAGGCAACGGTCATGCTTTCATCCTGTTCATCAGTCATACTTTCTGCTCTAGGCAGTCATATTTGCCACACCCTGGGGATTTTATATTTATAAATCCTAAAATTAAAAAACTAAACAAGCTCAAAAGCATGGTTTCTATTCCACGCATTTCTTTTCTATATCAAATCAACCTAGACCTCTTTCAGTGTCAAAAAAGCAAACAAAATTAAAAAGTACAATATTCAAACTTATATGCATTACTCAAACATATACATTATTACAACCTATGTATTTTTTAAACTTAAGCTTTTTAAAAACCTGTACTATATTCAAATCTATGCATTATTCCAATCTGTTTATTATTCAAACATATACATTACATTTCATTTCCGGTGATGGAATGTAGAATAATATAATGGTCTACAGGCACAAATACAAGCAACCTCAAGCAAAATATTTCTTCTATAGGCCAAATTGCATACAATGTCAATAAATTTAAAGGACACCAAATGCTGATTTCTAGACCAAAATGAACATAGTTGATAAATTTCAGACATCCAACACTTGTTTTGGTAGGATAAATTGCACACCAAACACTTGCTTTGTAGGCCAAACTACATACCAAACACTTGCTTTTTAGGTTTCACTGCACAGCAAACACTTGTTTTATAGGCCACATTGCACACAAACACTTGTTTGGTAGGCCACATTGCACACAAACACTTGTTTTGTAGGCCAAACTGCACAGCAAATACTTGTTTGTAGGCCACAAGGCACAACAAATGCTTGTTTTGTAGGCCAAACTGCAAACCAAACACTTGTTTTGTAGGCCAAACTGCAAACCAAACACTTGTTTTGCAGGCCAAACTGCAAACCAAACACTTGTTTTGTATGCCAAACTGCCTATCTGGCCATCAGCTGTATCAAACATTTCCACTGTAGGTCAAACAAGCACAGCCATCAAATTTCTATGTAACAAAGATTTCTTCTGTAGGTTGTATCGCAAACAATCATCATATTTCAACTACATACATTTAATACAGTTTAATTCAAACAATACTTTAAATGTAAAATATGGCACACTTCAGTAACTTAAACTATCATGGACAAGGAAAATTACATTTACCAAAGCAGCATCAACCCTGAAAAGAATTGGCAATGTTTCTTCAAGCAACTGCTAATAAATCGACCTTTCTTTAGATTGGTCACGGCTTTGATCAATTAAAAATGCCCAGAGTTGTGGTGGGTTGAAATGGTCACTTCTGATGATTAAATTTGTAATGATCACTTAGGATGATTAATGATCACTTTTTAAACAGTTAAAATAGACATTTTTACTGGTCAAAATGGTCATTTATTTTCTTAATGGTTAAAATGGTCATTTGCTTTTTTAATGATCAAAATAGACATTTATTTTTGTTTTAATGGTCAAAATAGACATTTACTTTCTCAAATGGTCATTTATTTACTTAATGTTTAAATTGGTAATTTATTTTCTTAATTGTCAAATTGGTCATTTATTTTCTTAATGATTAAAATGGTAATTTATTTTCTTAATGGTCAGAATGGTAATTTATTTTTTTAATGATTAAAATGGTCATTCTTGACCTATTAGAATTAAAAAGAAAGTTAACTTACTTAATAAAACTAAAAAAAACTATAACAACAAATATAATACATTTTCTGACATAATCAAACTGCACCTTAAAAATAATTATTTTGCAATCACAAATTAACAGATTCACATGAGTGGAGTTAGAATGGTTAAAAAGTGCTGCTTTGAAGAAATAGTAGTGCAAGTCAGTAAGATGTTGCAAGTATTCCTCAAAAATTTAATTTTCAACAGGCATTTCTCTAAGAGTAATAAACATCAACAAAACAATTAACCAGTTCAATGCAATGGAACAAATAAATAAATAGATGATACAAAAATCAGCAAAGAAAATTGTTTAAAGCCATATCAACAATTTAGTGAAAGAAGCTTTGGGTTTCCAACAGATCTGATAGGTCAATTATTTACACATTAAATGCTACAATGTTTATTACTCACCGTCAGTGATGCATATTTTAAAGGGAGACAAGCATTTGCATCAATAAAATGAAAAAAATATGAACAGGAATATAATGGAACTAAAAACATTTCCTCACCACAAATTAAAACAAAAATAATATGTGTAAATTTTGAAACTTAAATAATATAAACACAACACAGACTTAACAAGATAAATGTTACTTATAACTTAGATGTTCTCAAAAGCAATTACATAACTAAAATATGTAATTATATATAAGCACTCTGAGTAAAATAAACGAAGGACACGATATACTAAAATGTAATTATATCAGTAAACTGACTGACATCCAAGCAACAACTAAGTTAAAAGAAATACTTGGACAAAGGCGAAAATATGAAATCAAACCATTTACAAAACGTTGTTTTAAAAATAAAAAAAATGAAAAGTAAATCAGAGGTCAAGAGATATCTCTGGATGCAAATGCTATTACAAAATTTAGCTTACACCAAATAAATTTCTTCAACTTAAAATTATCAAATTATTTTAAATTAATCATAATTTCTAGCATAATCTGCAAAAGGTAAAGATATCCTCTATAAAAGATGTTTGATGTTTTAGAAAAAAAAGACTATTAAAAAACCCAGGAGATGAAAATTAAAAACTGTATAACAGCATATACTGTAACTCATTTCTATCATCAGAAATGAAAATACCCCACCCCCCAAATAAAAAAACAAACAAACAAACAAAAACAATAAAACCCTTGTCAAATATCTAAGCTAGTGTTCTGAATTTCATTTCAGAATCTTCTTCCTGTAATACCCAATTGATAACAAAAAAAGATAAAGGGGAGAAAAAAGTTCTCTCCACTAATCTTTAGCCTTCATGTGAAACCAAAAGTTAATACTTGTTGTCCAAGAATTGCGAAGGGCTTCTTTAAACTTAGCACGAAAGTGTTCACGAGCATCTGCCTCAGACATGTGAGGCACAAGCGTCTCTTTCAAATAGTCAACATCCTTTGCACAAGTCAGCTGAGGGATACCAGAGGAAAGCATCATCATGAAAAGGGAGATCAGCAAATGTGCTTTGGAGCGTAAAATCAGATAGGCCTTCTCGCAAGTTTCTTGAAATCTGTAACAGAGTGCTGTGCTTGAGAGGTCATGGAAACGAAAATGTGAACAAAGATTATGGAACACAGATTTTTGTCAAGAAATTATTTCTCTTGGTGTCTACTGAATATCACAAAGTTATTTCCCTTATTAATAGAAAACAAATCCAATAATTCCATCTGAAGTATTAAAAATTTGATCCTTCACTTCTAGAATTGCATGAAGGATGAAAAAACAACAAATGCAATTCATATTTTCATGCAGTTCTAGAACTGAAGGATCACATTTTTAAATACTTTAAAAAAAATATGTAGGTTTACAAAGGATATATATAAATAAAAATATTTTAAAAATAAATATCTGGCACTGATTACAAAAATGAAAATGATGAACAGATATGCCAAATTAATATGAAATAAAAATACCATTCAAGAATTAATCATAAAATCTGTTTTCACCTCTCAAAATTGGAGTTGTTGGTCTCGCCTTTCTTGATAACGTGCACAAAATGAGTCGTGAGCACAAATGGTACACGCTCTCTCTTGACACCAAACTTGGATTTGAAGTTCCCCAGAAAATGTCCAAAGTCAATATGAAACAACTGTAAGACATTGCAACAAAAATTCATGACAGAATGAAGTGACTGGTTGTGGGTGGTGGGATAACATACAGACACATTCCACATTCTTTATGCACTTGACATGAGATGGATGTTCACATAAAAGTGGGATAACATACAGACACATTCCACATTCTTTATACACTTGACATGAGATGGATGTTCACATAAAAGTGGGATAAACATCTGCTTTTTAGCAATGAGATTATTACTGTACTGGCTTGTTATGCTGAATGCAATTAGACACACAGGAGTCTACTGAATCCAGATATATATGAATAAAGAGACCAACAAACCTGCCCAGAAGTTTTCATCATGATGTTATCGTTGTGTCGATCTCCGATTCCAAGAACATATGTAGCCACACAGTAGCCAGCACAAGAAAGCATGAACTCTTCTACAGCTCTGTCCAGGCTTGAAGAAAAATAACATAATAAAATATAAAGGTAAAAATAAATACCTGGCATATTTATAACCTTCATCTTGATGGCTGTTAGTCTGTCAGCAAAAGTGCCTACTCAACTAAGTCATATATATATATCTCAAATTTAGGGGTTTGGATAAACTGATAAAATTGTTGCTCAAATGTGAAAATCAGAAAATGAGAAATTATATAATCTGGTCCATAACTACAGGAGATCCCAGAAACTGTTCAGAAGAGCTAGAGCAATATATAAGATACAAAAGAGCTTTAGCAATATATAAGATACAGACATGAGTGAGGAAGGGAACTGGTGTGTTGAGGGAGATTTAAAAAAAAAAATAATTGGGAGCATTTACTGAGTTTCCACACTGAATGGAGCTAAGTCTTAACCTGAGCCCTTTGCAATGGGTAGTCTTCCCTTAAAACCTTTTAATTGCTCTCAGCTTCTTACTTGCCCAAAACACAATCATGTAACATGTGGACAGGAGGGCAGGCCATTCAGTTTTAGACACTTGGTAAAGGTTCCAAGGTTCCAGAAACAAATTATTTAATTTTAAAAGAGCATGTGCTCCACCATCTCAACCAATCATCTACAACAGAGTTTCTTAACCAGGGTTTTGCAAAAAGTTGCTTGGGGTTCCCCATGAAATTGTGATTGAAAAAGAATAGGCATTGTAGATAAAGTACATTTTATTGAGACCTAAAAATTATTTCAAGTTTCCGCAGGGTAAAAATGTTGAGAAAAACTGGTCTACAATATTAGAAAAGGAAATGGGTGAGATAAACATTAATTCATTCAAAGTCTAAAATATACTCCAAATAGTAATCTAAAGCTATTACAATTACAAAATCATACAAATGATATATCCTAACAACAAACTATCCCCACCCCCCAAAAAAAAATTGGAAGTGAAACTCATTCATGTACTTAGCCAATGTCAGATCTAGTCTGACAAAGGCAAAAGTTGAAAATCTCTTAAATAAAATTTATCAAAGACTGAAAGAGATATTCGTCAAACAACAGTGTGATTTCTATCACAGCAACATACAAACAGTCAAAATGGGCCTAGGATTTCATTTCTGATTGCATTTCTAATTTCCTGTTTCAGGTTAAATTGAAAAGAAATAATTTTAAAAAGGCAGTTTGCTTACCTTTGTCCACTAAGAAGTAATTTTAAAAAGGCAGTTTGCTTACCTTTGTCCACTAAGAAATAATTTTAAAAAGGCAGTTTGCTTACCTTTGTCCACTAAGAAATAATTAAAAAAGGCAGTTTGCTTACCTTTGTCCACTAAGAAATAATTTTAAAAAGGCAGTTTGCTTACCTTTGTCCACTAAGAAATAATTTAAAAAGGCAGTTTGCTTACCTTTGTCCACTATTGCCATGTTTCTTCTTCAGCCACTCAAATAGTGCACGTTTGTCAAAAGCATTGCTTTTATACCATTTCTGAATGTTGGCTATTGTCTCTGCCTCTGTGACCACTTCTATCAAGCCTTGTTCTGGTCCAGTGGCTATGCACATGTATGGATTCATCCTAAGAATGGCAGAAAAAATTAAGAAAAATCCCTTGAAGATTGGCATGCCAGTATGCAAAATTCACCTTACCAATATTCTGAAAATTACTAAACAAGTCAAGGACATTTTAGATTCAATATTATTGTAAAAATACGCACAGTTCAACACTACTAACCCAAACACAGAGCATATAAGGTCAATTCCTTAAGATTATCTAGATGAATGTGTAAGGAACAATAGTCATAATAATAGACATGGCCAATACCAGTAGCCAAACACAATGCACACAAGGTTTAATCTTTAGCACTGTTTAAATGAGTGGGAGGCTGGAAACACGATAAGCTACGGATGGCTTATACATTTAGTATTTCATGTGGTGACATTTTTTCAGCGCAGAATTTACATTATCACTCACCTCAAATCCAGCCCCTCAGCTTGCCAAATATTGTCCATCAGTTGCAGAATCTGCAATGTCAGCATATCCTGGCGCAAATCTTTAGACAATAATACATTTCTTAAAATGCAATGAAACTGATATTTTTGTTAAAATTTAATTTTTAGACTGAGAGTAATAAAAAAAAAATGTTTGCAGGCATGCCTGCATGTGCACAAGGTTTAGCTATTTTCAATATTTTGTTCTTAGGCATGTTCTAATGAATGGAGCTTGAAAGCATTAGGGAATCAAACCCCTTTACCCTTTCAGCCTGAGATCCCACTTTTTCAGTCCATATCTAAACAATCCATTTCCCAAGTGACCAATATTTAGGTCTCATACACTTTGCCTTCGATTGGCAGTGTGGACATGAAACTGCATAAAAAATATACCATCACGATGTACTACATGTCTTGTGGTAAGTTACTTTAATGGAGGTGCCCATAAATTTAAACATAATATTTTTAAAATGGCAGAGTCCAATCAACAAATATAATAAAACTGGCACGCGCACAAAACAGGTGCTCAGATTAGAGATTTGTACATCATATAACATTGAACAAGTGCTGAAATATAAATTCTTAAGAGTTGTGCATTAAGTTTAAATTGTTAAAATTCACAATCTCTTAAATTTTTAAACAATTAACAATTTCAACTTAAAATTATTCCTCAAAAAATTTTTTTTTAAAGAGAAAAAGCAGTAGGAAGAACAAGAGAGGAATTAAAGGATGCTACTTGCCATCGCCATTTTTGTAAATGACGCAGACATCGGATCCGCTTGAATCAGCATTGGACCACACTAACCACAATGGACGTTTCTTAGAGTTCATTACTCGACAATTTTTCACCCTGTATTCAGAAACAACCAAAACCCCACCAACAAAATCAATATTCAAGTAGCAATGACGTGTGCTGTATTCAAAAACAACCAAAACCCCACCAACAAAATCAATATTCAAGTAGCAATAACGTGCTTTATTACAACAGTCAGAGAAAACAATTTTCTTGTTGGTATGGATTTAAGAAAATAAATATCTCAACAGCAGAAAATAACTGTATCTTCCAAAATTTAAAATATTTCACTTCTACACTGATAATTAATGTGTCAGTTTGGATATGACATTTCTGCACCATCTTAAACTACATCAATTGAAAAACAATTAAACATAGCTATAAAAAATAATAAAATTGTATAAGTCGGGAAGAGAGGTCAACTAAACAAAATAAATAAGAGGATTTTAAGAGTATACCCTCTTACAGTTTAAGTAACTGTACTTAAAGATGAGAAAGTCTTTCAGAATAAATGCAACAGATATTGAACACAACTTGAGACTGTACTGAACATACCTGAGTTCCTTCAGTCTGAAGAGTGGTGAAAGAGGGCAGTATATGTCAGACAAAATGACTCCATAGTTTCGCTGGTTCAACACAGACTGCATGTCAGTCAAGGCTTGCTCTCGAGATTTCTGAAAAAAACACAAGCCCCTTCAGTTTCATCATTTTGGGCATCAAAAGAGTTCTTTTCACATTTCTAAAAGCAAAATGCTGTATCCAATGACAACTTAAAAATAATAAATTATGAGTAGGCAACAACATCTGTATATAAAATGTTGATATGAGTAACAAGTAAGCTGACGTAGTTGTAACTGCTCAAGAAAGGTATTTGCTTTGTTCAATGCTGTCGATTCAGTACTCAAGGTGGGTTATACTCCAACTGGGATTACCACCACATTTTTTCAAACTGATCCCAACCAGGCAGGTACAGAAATACTCCACTGAATGCTGTGACATACTTCTGTTGAATATGCTGTCATGGGCTTATTACACATTTAATGTACAAGTTATAATTCTTTACATATATGAAGAATGGTACAAATAATATTTATTCTTACCTAGGAATGACATTTATTTTTTTAAAATCAGTGCTAACACACATAAACAAACTATATTTATTTTTCATATGATTTCAATTCATAAATTATATTATCAGCAAATCAGTTTAAAGGGGGCAACTTTCATACAGAGTCATCCCTTCCATGATTTATGACTTAGTTTACTTATTTCTGACATGATTTATGACTTAGTTTACTTATTTCTGACATGATTTATGACTTAGTTTACTTATTTCTGACATGATTTATGACTTAGTTTACTTATTTCTGACATGATTTATGACTTAGTTTACTTATTTTTGACATGAATTATGATTTAGTTTACTTATTTCTGACATGATTTATGACTTAGTTTACTTATTTCTGACATGATTTATGACTTAGTTTACTTATTTCTGACATGATTTAAACTGTCATTTAAAACTGCTTCAAGTTTCCATAAAAACTTTAAGAACTTGCCACCCATTGCTCAGGCAAAGCACTCTAAACAAAAAAATACATCAAGGCTGTGGTACAGGATTTCCACTACACATTGATTCAGTTTCGTTCCACTGGTTGTTGATAATTTACAGTAATTCAAAACTTTACAAAATAACAGCCACCCATTCTATCAGTGACAAAGAAAAAAAGCCAATTCAACTTGGTAAAAGCTAATTTAAATTAGAGTAAAAGACTATATATATATATATATATATTAAAAGAATGGGAAGATGTTGGATGGTTGTGTGTCAGGATTTGAACCTGGACCATCCTCTGTAGGCAAAAATCATTCAAACTGAGGACTTCACAAAAATTATATCTTATTTTAAAAAACAAACAATCTTATCATTTTAAGGATTAGTAAAATACTTGTAAACAAGCAACAGTATAAATCAGTATTTTACTTAAAGAAATTTAAAAAAAAAAATAGAAATACTAGGTTCCGCTTGAGTGAAACCACGGCTTTCTTCAATTAAAAGAATGGGAAGTGTACTTTATTTAGGAATTTTTGTTTACAAAATTGATATTCATATACTTAAGTCTTTCACAAATCAGGGGTGAAGGGGATGGGTGTTCAGTCTAACAAAATATTAAAATAACAGCCAAACACTTTTATTAAGTGGCATCCCTTTTACCACTTTAAGGATTTTTTTTGATTCCTCAGAAAATGGAATTACATTTTCTTTTTAAGGTGGGCAATGAAAGATTAACTTCTTATATAAAATACTAACAGAAAATGCTTATATTGGTATTAATAATTAAAATTTCCCTTAAAATAACTGTAATTAAATAGTGAGGGTCAAAAATTATGGTGTTGAGTACATACAAGTAAATATTAATCAGCAATAAGTACTGCAGTATGTGTAAAGTACTGGTTTGTTATTTTGTAAACAAAAGACAATGAAGAGATATTTAAAGCAAGTTTAAAAACAAGATCTCATTTTAAATAATGCAATCATGAATGAAAACCATGACAGGCCATTTTACAATTTTACAACATTTTCAAAGACTTTCAGTGAGAAACAGAAAAATGTAATAAAAACATGATTTCTTGCTCTGTGGGTTAAGGAGGGAATGTTTGAAGGGTTATCACCGTATCATCAAGCCTATATCTGTCCATCTTCATTAGCTGGCTGACAAAGTTCAGTTTGTTCAAGGCCTCTTTCTGCTTTAAAAGTGCGAGAAGATGCTCTTTGTTGGCACGAAGGTAGGCTTCCAGAATGAGCGAATACTGGACCATAACAGCTGGTGTCTCCAGCTCGGATCTGCACAATCAGAATTTAAAACTTGAAATAAACATTTGAGATGTCACCATGATCATTTTCAAGAAGGCTCTCAAGACGTATCACATTCATTAGCAAAAATAGCTCTATCTCTTATGTGTCATTGTTTGTTCAAACTTTGTATGAGTAAATCTATTTTACTTATTGGTTTTGTTTTGTAAATGCATTTTTTTTTAAATTGCTGTCATTATACATGTGGAGTCAACATTTTGCTTGTTATATTATCTTAGTTTTCTTATATCTTCAGCAGTCTGAAGAAATTTTGTTGGTGTATTTTATATGTAAATTCTGTAAAGAAGTTAGAGCTTTTATAGGAATAAATGGTCTATTAAATTATAAAAATATGCACATATACTAAGGTAAATTTTTCTTAGCCAAATTTCTTTTAATAGGAAGAGTCTGGCATTTCAGTATTTAATGTTGGTACAGACTGAAAATGACCTATTTGGACAACTCACACTCAGTGACACAATGTACATATTACTAACTTTATATCAAGTAAATTATGAGCACTATCCCGTTTGTGCAGTAATGAGGCTATATAATGAGTATATACACCTAATAAAATGTGTACATTTACATTCTTCAGTTTCTTTTTGTGTAATTATTTAACTTTGATAGTATAAATAGACTATGGTTAACAGAAATATTAATATAAATAGACTATAGTTAGCAGAAGTATTAATATAAATACACTATGGTTAACAGAAATATTAATATAAATGGGCTATGATTAGCAGAAATATTAATATAAATGACTATGGTTACCAGAAGTGTTACTATAAATGAACTATAGTTAGCAGGAATATTTACTACTCCACAGGAACATACCACAACTGAGAATGACAACTGAAGTAGAAAGATTCCTTCAGTTCTTATGAAAAAAGAAGTCAATGAAAAAAAGTATTAATATGAGAGGTAACTTTGATGCATCTCCAATAAATACATATTATAAAGTTTAAGTGAATTCTGATGGGTGCTACAGATGAATTTACTGAACACACTGAGTGGAAGAAGGGAAGGGAGACAACTAAGATTACAAAACATCTCTTGAAATTTTGCAAAAAAACAAAGTTACCAGAAAGGTTTAGTGGGGTGTAATTAGCAAAATATCAACTGGATGCAGTGGTCTGAATGTGATACAACAGGAGTGATAGAATGGATGTGATAAACCGGTGTGCTACAATGGGTGTATGGCATGATGGATATGATATAATGGGCAAGATGCAACAGGTGGAACACAATGGGTATAATACAACAGATGTGATACAATGGGGTGACATAATGACAATACCTGAGCAGCCAGAAGAGCTTATGTCCAAGGTGTTGATTCTTCAAAGCTCGGGTGAGAAGAAACTTGACGAGAGGACAGCTGAGGTATGTCTCATACTTGATGGCCTGTACAAGCTGTAGCAGATACTGTGACAACTCGTCATCGCTAATTAAAAAAAATATATAAAATCAAAATAATAATAATAAATTAAAACAGAGCAGGATCTTATCATGAAGATTTACAATTCTTTGCTTGCATACTTTATTAGGTTCACATTAACCCTTTCATACCCAGTGGTTCCATTTGGAACTCATGTAGTTTTCTTGTAAAAACTGAGTGGGGATTAAAACAGTAAACATTAGAAGTCTTTTTCTTACTTACTATTATAATAAAATACTATATTCAGTTTAGAGTCACTAGCTCAAACACAATTCAGTCTTGGTGATTACAATACAGCTCAAACACAGCTTAGTCTTGGCGATTACATTTTGAAATTTGTTAAATGTTTGATACAGGTAAAATGACAGATTGTGATATGCATTGCAGACAAAATAGAAACAGAAAAATAGAACCTCAGCTTGTCTTGTTACCAGATGCTGACATTTCTGAACCTGAGTGTGACTACCAGAGATGGAAAATAATATGGATGAGTTGAGTGATGATCCAGAAGAGTCAGAAGATGATCTTCCATTATCAAGGGTTAGGGATCATGCAAAGCAGAAAAATCCTGATGTTGCTGATGTAGATGATGATGATGATGTTCCATTGAACAGATTATTCAAAAAGAAATTAAAATCAAAAGATGCAGTAATGTTTTGATGGAGGAGAATCAAGCCAAAAGTCAACTCCGATCCAAAATGGTCGGAAAAATTTCCTGATCCACTCGAGGAGGAAGATCCTCCAATAAAATACTTTACTGGGGCCTTCATCTTGCAAAGGGATGGTTACTTTACATACGTCACTGTGATCAGAAATCTGTACCAAATTCTCAAGTCTTCTCACTCCTTCAGTTTGTTACCAGCATTAGTGAGTTGCTGATCATAAAAAAAAAAAAACCAAGGTGCTGTCATCTGTGCAAAGAAAAAGAGGGCAACCATCAAAAGTGCTGGATTCTCCTAAAGTGGGTGATCCTGATGACTCCCCTGCACCACAAAATGGAAATCATCTGTTCAGTCTGACCCAAATGCCAGCATCAGAATGACATTGTATGACACTTTCTGGTTCTCTCAGACCCGAAACAACGGTGCAGGGTTTGCAAAGCTCATGTCAGGATGAAATGCAATGTTTTCCTTTGCAAAGCTCATTTCAGGATGAAATGCAATGTTTTCCTTTGCATTACAAAGCAAAGAAATTGTTTCCTCAATTATCACACTTCAGCAGTTTGAATGAAAAAGTTATGAACTTTTATATATCTTGCCTAACCTTTATTCTTTATTCTTAATATTGAGTTCTGTTCAGTCTCATTGGTGCCAACTGGAACCATGTTAAAAATTCTTCTAATTATTAACTCCAAGTAATGCAAGTGAACATTTCTGTTTCTTACTATCCCTAAGCAAAGTTTTGTTTTCTGGAATTCTTTTTTTACTGAAATTAAAAATAAATGGTATTGAAAAGGTTAATGAATTTAAATAATCAGATTATGCCACTAATGCAATCCAAACATCTACATATTAGAAATGTTTCAACTTAGTGCCACTAATGCAGTCTTAATATCTACAGATTACAAATGTTCAAAGTAATGGCACTAATGCAGTCCTAAAGTCTACAGATTACAAATGTTCAAAGTAATGGCACTAATGCAGGTCTAAAGTCTACAGATTAGAAATGTTTAAACTAGTGCTACTAATGCAGTTCTAACATCTATAGATAAGAAATGTCCACCTGCTTTTTTTCAGGAAGTCTGGAAGGGTTTACTTTTACTGTCATGAGTATTGTTTGCCTGTAATTGGATTTATTACTGCTACTGTGCATTTAAATACAGTTTTGCCTTTCATTAGAGTTAGGAGTAAAATCTGTCACATATGGGTTTTACAAAAAATACGAACACGTTGCAGCATTACAAACTTTTATACAGAATTGACCAAACTTACTAAAACTTACCCTAGATTATAACACTTATGCAAGATTATAGGATTACAATCAATCATGTTACAAAAGCATTTTACAAATATTCAAAATCAAACAAACTAAAACAAATTATGCCCTACTGTATCAGCTGAATGTTATTTAAAAATGTATTATATAAAGCAGTTCTCAAATTAGTACTGAGTCTAAGACATTATTCAGGTGTTACACATATTAGCACTTATCCTAACGTAATTCAATCTGTTTTCCAAATTAATTAACATTTACCATAAGCACCACTGAAGCATTTCTCTTAATAACTGTGTACTTAAAGCACCTTTCAAGCATTTCTCTTAATAATTGTGTACTTACCCTAAGCATCTTTCAAGCATTTCTCTTAATAACTGTGTACCTAAAGCACCTTTCAAGCATTTCTCTTAATAACTGTGTACTTACCCTAAGCACTGCTCAAGCATTTCTCTTAATAATTGTGTACTTACCCTAAGACTGCTCAAGAATTTCTCTTAATAATTAGGTATTACCCTAAGCACCACTGAAGCATTTCTCTTAATAATTGTGTACTTACCCTAAGGCACCATTCAAACAATTTACTGCAAACTTTCGCACATGGAAGTCTGGAAAATCAAAGTCCAGCAATTCCAGGGCATAATCTACTGGTAGACTTGGCCAGGACTCGAGCAGAACTGTCATCTGTTGTATGAGTGAACATTAAAAATCTAGACATCTAGACAAATATATTAAATGACATATACTATAACTATCTGCTTCAACACTAAATACAGACAAATCGACGAGACCCTCAAACCTCAACATTAATAATTTAGCATGGGTCCAAGTAAGCACCTCATTTAGTTTGCATTATTTGAAAGGTCTCATTAAAAAAAAAAAGTCATAGCAGAAATAATCACTTCGTGACTTCTCGACTGATGATCTGCAGTTTATGATGTTACACTAATACCTGAGAAAATTCTCATTTTAAAGTTAAAAAGTATGTCAAGGGGTCTACTCTTCATCAAAAAGAAAGGATCTATTATTAACCTCAGTGGCCAACTTTGTATTCTGAATTCTTCAAAAGAGCCTAAGTGTATTTATCACCCCACCCCTATCGTCCCATTTTATCCAGTCTATACTTCATTGCTGGAGTATTAAAGGGGTATACTACAAGCTAAGTTCTTTACTGTTTAATCCTTCTTCTCCCACTAGAATATATTGTAGTGCAAGCCCACTATAACTGGAGAGTAGGAGGGTTGTGAAAAGAGGTGACTTTTGCTAGAATCTCAAACACAAAATATGATCATGAACACAGCACTCTACTGTCACATAAATCCACATCTGTCATCTTTTTCTCCTGAACATGCAACTGTATATCTCTAATGTTGCAAATCAACATCTTTCATCTTTCTCTACTGAACATACAACTGTATAGCTCTAATATTGCAACAAACTTCATCTTTATCTATCTTTCTCTCTGAGCATACATAATTAATTCATTCATGCATAATTCTACAGTTGCAAAAAAAAAATTTTTTAATCCACAGCTTTCATCTTTCTATTATGAACTCACAAGCACATCCATTTATCAAATAAATCTCTATTTTATGTCCATTAACCTTGGCAACATCGATGTGATTGTTCCATTTGACAGCTTGCAAAAGTTTGGACAGAAAATGAGGAAACCGTTCCCGGATTTCGTATCTTAGGAGCCAGATAAGTTCCTTGTCCTGTTCAAAGAGGTCATCCTGAGTAATCATTGTCTGTAGCTGGTCCAGGTGAAACTTGCTTACCTTCATGTTCTGGTTGCAAAAGAAATGTTAAACACCTGATTCAGATGATCAAGCCATATATTCAAAAGTAACATTGTCAATTAACTAAAAGTAGGTACTCCAAACATATTTTCCTGAATCATTAATAATTATTATAATATTAATTATTATAATAATGTAAAACTACATGGACAGATAAAACATTTCCTGCTGATCTCAATGGTACTAAAATCAATTTTCTAACTCAATTAGAACCAGAGTTATGATTTCTTTTCAATATTTAATTTTTCGACAAATTTTACACCCAAAATTAAATTGCACAAATAGCTCACTTTGAAGGTCCACAAAATGAAGAAATGATAAACAATATAGTTCAGACTCTCCACATAAGTAGTATCCAACATACAAATATGGCTGAATTTTTTAAAAGTGGCTTTGCAATGTTATTTTCCAATACATTGTCCATCAAAATTGGCAATTTATTCATTTTCGGCTTGGAAAAAGTTCTAACGCAGTTAATCTCAAAATGGATGAAATTGCTATAAATGTTAAAACTGTAATAACTCTGTAATTGAGCTACATAGATGGTTTTGGTAGCATTGGATTCAGTTTGGAAAGATCTATATTAAGAATGCACTCATTACAGTAAAGAAATCTTCATATTTTACACACACACTCAGACATTTGCCATTCTTTCATCTAATTTAATGCTATTTCAGTTCAATGATTCTAATCCAGTCTAGCTTGGTACCACAAGGAATGTTCTTATATGTTGTATGCTAACAATTAGTTTAAGTAGGTTAGAAAAGAAAACACTCTCTCTCACACATATTTTTTTAAAGGCAAAAGAAAAATAAATGACGTAATAAAAAATCTGACAGATTAACTTACCGGTGAACCTAATGCTCCGTCATGCTCCATATTCTTAGCAGCACATTCAACAACCTGATACCAAGTGAATGAACATTCAAACACTTTACAAATGGAAAAACAATAAAACATTTCGCAAATGAAAAAACAATAAAACATTTCAGGAAACCACAAGATAAATATTAATTTACAAAACATATAAAACTGGATAATGAAATCAAAATATCTCATCTAAAATAAAAATATCCCATAATTACAAATTGTTCACATGTCAAGTTAAAGTTTGAAAAATAAGCTTAAAATATTTTTTTTTAAAATATATAAAGAATATTTGATAAAGACTGTTTTTAAACTTAATCCCTCAGAAATCTACTTTTGTAAATGCTCTTTAATACTATATAGTCTTGCACATTTAGAATTTTTGCTTCAAATCAATATAAGTTACTGCACATAACAAATCAGCAACAATAAAATGAATGGTTAATTAACCTTAAGAAAAAATGTGAATATTACAGATAGAGATGCACTTCCTTTTAATCCAAAGTCATAGGTTCAACTCAAAATAAAACTTGAGATACTTAGTAGGCAGAGTTCAATATTATAGATAACCTCAACATCTATAAAAAAAAAACCCAACTAATCAGATATTAACATGAATATAAAGACAAATCAATATGTATTGCACAAAGTAATTCATTTAAAGTTCATAAAATGAACAATTTGACAATCATCATATATGACTGTCATTAAAAATGTTGGCACAAACACTTCAGACTGATTGATAAATCTAAGAAAAGTAGACCAGGTGGAGTGATATAAAAACAAATGGTCCATAAATATAAATCTGATTTAAATATAATTTTCAAACTAGTGCTACATATTTGATATGATATGCACACACATTTACTCTACCCCTGTTAAATACTATAATAGTAATGTGGTCCGAGACACACATTTACCCTACCCCTGTTAAATACTATAATAGTAATTTGGTCCGAGACACATTTACCCTACCTCTGTAAAATACTATAATAGTAATTTGGTCCGAGACACACATTTACCCTACCCCTGTAAAATACTATAATAGTAATTTGGTCCGAGAAACACATTTACCCTACCACTGTAAAATACTATAATAGTAATGTGGTCCAAGAAACACATTTACCCTGTTATAGAAAAACAATAATTGTGAATGGCAAAGACAAAGACATATTACAAGACCTAAAAGACTTACAATATGATAAGGAGGGTAGATAATGGATGATCGCACATTGTACTCTGGGAAGCTGATTGACAATGTAGTGGCATCATTACCAAGAGGATTTAGTGCAACAGTACCTAAAATATTACCAAAATATAATTAAATTTTAAAAAGTATTAATAACTCAAATGTGTGATTTCATTACAAATAACAGATCAGCAGATAGTAAGAGTGATAAAGTAAAATTATAATATAATCAATTAAATTCAAATTTGTTTTTGCTCATATTAATTTAACAAGGTTAAATCAGTTTATATAATAATGTTAAAATCTGTATATTTAATTCTATATATTTAATTCTATATAGACTATATATTTAACTCAAAAACATTGTTTTTCCCATGACCATGACATCATCCAAATACATCAAATCTGCTTATCATACACACTAACTTTTTATTTAGATTTTTATTTGTTCATATCATAATAATAAATATTGATATAAATATAAGACAATTATAATTCAGGTTTTATAAACAATTAAAAATAAACTAAATTAAAACATTATATTTAGAGCTCATTATGTAAACACAAAGACCCTGCCACGGGAAAGCAAAGTGAATGGAATTAACACATTTCTGTGATAACTCATTCACCGTAATGAAAAAGCACTGGTCAAGATTAAGCTGTGCTGAATGGAAATAATATTCATTATTTTACAGCAACTATAAGTGAGTGCTTGTCCCAAAATGATATAAGACTAAGGTCAGTGTTTGGTGATTATATTCAATGGGTAATAGTTAGCCTGTTTGGAATATGTGTATTTTTTCCTTAAGTATTTCAGCAGATTTTACTATTGGCATTACATAAAACAATATATACTGTCATTAACATTAATTAAAAAAAATATTTGCAATTTACCATTAAATTAAAACCAGAAATATTACCATTGGCATTAAATTAAACAAGAAGTGAGCAAGTTAAAAATATACATAAAAGCAGGAAGGCAAGGAATATTTACAGAAAAAAAACACAATTAGAGGAATGCAATTTGCAGATATTTTCGCACATGAAGAGTTATCAATCTTAACCCTTTGAACTCTGTTCGCCTGTACACAAAAACCTATAACCCTGGCTTCCTGAGCAAAAAAAACCGTAAATTTTCTCAAATTATTTTTTATTAATTTTCTACGTGAAATCGGTTAGCCACTCAATGTGTGAAATGCTTTAATGCCAAAATTCCTTCTTGGAATGATAATCTGACCAACAGTGGCTGTGAGTTCAAATGCACAGGTACTCTCTGCATGCAGATCATTGAAAGACAGTTTTATATGTGGGTTTGCCGTTTTTTTGGTAAAGATGGATTTACCTGTGCAAACGTTTTACTCACCAATTCATTAGCACTACTGCTAGAACTATCACTGTCATTTCTACTAAATGAAGTTCTTCACTATCACTATCTATAATCATTCAAGGGTTTCTGCCTCAACATAACGATAGGCTATCGCCATATTTAGCCTTGAACTTGCGCGCCAAGACACATAGATGCACCAAGGTCTTTGGAAGAGTTCATTTCTAGGGTAAGTCAGCATATACCGCTGTTGTGGTATCTCGGGATATAAGTTTATACTCTCATCCCGCTATTGCAGGCAACCAGGAATTATGATTTTCTGGTTATCCTGCTATAGCAGGATCTCAGGTTCAAAGGTTAAACAAAGTTTTATCTGAATTATATATTTCTTGCTTAATTTATTGGAATGATTAATCATGTTTTCTTTTCTAACCTACTTAAACTAAACTTACTTTTATATAAAAAAAAAATGTTAAATTAGATTTTGATGTAAAACAATCTTATTACCCTATATTATATAAAATGTGGAAGATCCAAGAGGGATTCTTTGTTCAATTGATGCTAGAAATAATGAGAAAATATTGCTATTCCATTTCTTCATTTTTGAGTCTAGCAATATTATGGGCAAGTTCTGAAAACTTCTGGAAAAAATGCTTAACAAACTACACTAATAGGGCAATTTCTGTTTTGAATTTCAGTTTTGCAACTATAAAACAATTTGTCTGACTTCATGATGTGGGCTAAGTGCTGTGCTTAGCAGTAAACAACACAAATGCTATTTCCTCATTCTCTCACTTTTCCTAGATAGCACACACTGAATTGGACTGACCGATGGGGTAACATAGTTCATCAAGCTGCAAGGCTTCAAACTGCCAAAGAGGAAGTTCTCTTTCTCCACGAGGTAGCCTTCCCTTGAAATCGTATACTGGCATATTGACCCACGCTATGGGGTTAAAGTCCTGCACAAACAAAATTACTGCTTGAAGATGTGCAAGCTTTTATCTTAATCTGAGAAAGACAATATTTTAATTTCTAACATTCACATCAATTATAAAATTCACATTCCCTTAAAAGTCAATAAAAATAACCTAACAAAATACAATCAACCATCACTTTTTCATAAATCATAAATAAGTTTAGGAACTTCGTGTCCAGTCCCAATTTATGTCTGGACAACAGACTTCTACTTCTGTGGCAAGAATAATGCACAATTGAATCTTCAGCAAGTAAATGCAGGTTTATTTCCATAAGCTACATCACTCATTAACAAAAACTTTAGGTTAGAATGTCTTTAAACAATTTAAATTTATTGTAATATATATATATATATGCTTGACTGATCATAAAGTAAAAGTGTACTATAATTCAGAAGTATATATATATCATCATTATGTGTTTAAAAAAATAAATATATAACATTTTACTTATTAAATTTAAACATATAATGATATAAATTTCTAAATTAATTAATTAAAAACTGTATTATATGAGCTAACCAGCTTGAGCAGTGAAAAAGTAAAATTATAGTATAATTTAAAAGTGTACATTATTATGTGTTGGAAAGAGTTAAAGTAAAATTATAGTAAAGTGTACATTATTATGTGTTGGAAAGAGTTAAAGTAAAATTATAGTATAATTTAAAAGTGTACATTATTATGTGTTGGAAAGAGTTAAAGTATAATTCACATATATTTTTCAGGGTGACACAAAAAAAACGGTCATCACCTAAACTTGAATAACTTTTGAAATAAATAATCAATTCCGAGGAGTCGTCAGGGTCCTCCAGTGGTTCCAGCAGAATGGTGCCAGCCCCCACACCTCAAATGAATCATTGGCATGGCTACAGCAGCGTTTCCCTGACCGACTAATCAGCCGCAGGAGTGACCCGGAGTGGTCGCCGCATTCACCGGACTTGAACCCCCCAGATTTTTATCTCTGGGGATACCCTTAAGGACAGGGTATATGGCAACAATCCCCAGACTATCCCTGACCTGAAGGCAGCAATCACAGCAGCAATAAGAGTGATCCCAAGGAAGGAATGTGGGAGGGTCATTGAGAACTTTGCCCGCCGGATCCAAATGTGCCTGCAGCGCCGGCACATTTTGGAGCGCCAGTGAAACAAAGAGTTTTTGTTGTATAGACTTGAAACTTTGGAGATGTCTGCTACACAGGCTTGACTTAATGTAGCTAAAGTTTTGTGTCGATCTAAATAAAATTTTGGAAGTTATTCGTCTTTTGGTGATGACCATTTTTTGATATACATAGCTGAAGAGACAGGTAATGTCAAAGTGTGAAGTACTTTATCCCGTACACCGACGGTCATGTTTGACGCTTAACGATAACTGAATGGGTCAGTGTGCTAAAAAATTTAAAGCGACTGTAATTATCAATGGATTTTAAAAATTTAAATTACTACCTATTATAGACATACTAAGGAATCTTAAAAGTATTTTTTAAATTTTTTTCGAATTCAAAAACAAAGAAATAATACAAAGATTTCTGATCTTTTTGTTGAACTTGGGAACATTTTCACCGTTTTTTTTTTTTTACTAGTCTACTAAATAATTAAAAGCAAGCATAATTCGTACAATTCTAAAATGATTTTCAAAATAAATATTATGGGGGACATTTTAAAAATATTTATTTAATTTTTTAACGTTTGCTTATTATTATTTTAAATTCAAAAATAAATAAATAAATAAAAAGTTTTCTTACCTTTTTCTTGTGTTGACCTTCGTCAATTTGTTAGATGTTTCCTTGAATAAAATCCGAAAGAAAACGATTTTTGTTGATTGCCATTTGAATATATGGTATAAATAATAATTTATCTTGTGTAAATAAATATTATTCTGGGGAAATTGGTTGATTTTGAACAAAACGAAAGAGTCATGTGAAAACCACGAGGGTTCGGTTTGAGACTGATCGGTTTTTTTTTTTTATTATCAAATGGTCACATCCAAAAATTCAGTAGGCCTGTCGAATTTCATCTACAATATATTAAATTAATTTACACAATAAAGTTCTTTAGGTAGGATCAGGCAATCAACTAAAAATCGTGTTTGAAACGTGCAATGTATAATTCCAAACCGGTTCAAAATGGCGGCTCAGCTTCTTTTCAAGCGAGGGGTGACTCGGGATTTCTGAACTTTGTAATGGAAAATACCTTTCTAAAATTAGTTAGCCAATGATAAAATTAGAGCAGATTGGCTGCTGAACACAAACATATCTTTCTCCTTGACCTTGATTGGTATTTATTTAAAAGTGGCTATCGATAAAAATAGTATCATAACGACGTCATAACGACGTCCACGAGGGTTCGGTTTGAGAGCGATCGGTTTTTATTTTTTATTATCAAATGGTCACATCCAAAAATTCAGTAGGCCTGTCGAATTTCATCTACAATATCTTAAATTTATTTACACAATTAAGTTCGTTAGGTAGGATCAAGCAAACAACTGAAAATGGTCCTTGAAACGAGCCATGTGTAGTACAAACTTCGGTTCAAAATGGCGGCTCAGCTTCGATAAACGTGAGGTGTCTGGGGATTTCCGAACTTTGTAATGGAAAAAACCTTTCTAAAAATAGTTAACCAATGATAAAATTAGAGCAGATTGGCTGCTGAACCCAAACATATCGTCTGCTTGACTTGATTGTTATTTTTTTTAAGTGGCTATCGATGTGCGCACGCGCATGCCTTATAAGGTCGCGTTGCGGTGAACGGGTTATAGCACTAGGTAGGAAAACTAACAAACAAGTCACACCAAAAAATAAAAAGAAATACCCTTGAATTCTTCTTGGCTGCAGCATACAAAGCAAAGCAAAGCCGTGAACACCTGGGGATGTCAGCACTTGGAATGGCAAAGGTCAAGCTGACTTTGCTGATGCAAGCGCCTTCTTGTACTAATATCTCTGGTGTTTCTTTCACCTCACAAAGCGCTTCATTGCCAAAGTAAAGACCAACATATAATTTGGCCTGTGCAGATTAAAAAATATACTAGTTAGTTACATTTTGTCTTTTAGCTTTTGCCAGAGAAATAATTGAAAAGTTCATGAAACCTTTAAACCATTGTCACCAAAACATGTTTGCATGAATGTATCAGGTATAGTGAAAAGAGTATATATTTAATATAAGTATTATGCATTTACTTTATAAATGTAGTACCAATATGCCAAACTGGCAGTATCAAAACTGTTTGCTCTCCATGCCGACATACCCAATAAACTGTTCTGAGACAAAGTGATGCACATTTTCGTGATGCACATTTCCAAGTTGAACCCTAGTATTATTATCATGACTGCTCTAGAGTAGGGTAAGTGATTCTTGATCATAAATGCATGGGATAAACATCTGTGTATGTATCAGAATATATATGACCTCTTTATTGTACGCTTAATGCTAGGTGAATAAGAGGAAATGTAAGCTTGCAAATGAAACATTAATGGCATGCAAAAGATAAGAAGATACAAAACCTTGACATTGTCTGAGAGCTGCACTTTACAGAGCTTGGTGATAGTGACGCTAAAAGGTAAGTCAATATCCCAAACATACTGGTCACTGTCACGCTGCGAGTCTGGAAACACCACCGGGTTTGGTGTTGGTACTATGCTTGGTCGTGGATGAGGACGTCCTGGCACTGGTGGTGTCATATCTGTTGGACAACAAAACATAAATTCAGATTTTTTGTGTGATGTGTTATATAATCTAGTGTCTTGGTAGGATACAAATGAGACTTTCCTAATGATAGGTGCAAACTGTTCAAAATACATTTCTGAATGAACAAGTTATAAGTTTCCAAATGAAATTCAAGTGTGCTGTTGTTTATTTCATGGTGTGAGAAGTGAACTGTCAACATGAGAACTGAACCATAATAGTGACATGGATTCAGTTGATAACTTTGATACTATGATGAACTTTCCATGAAGATCAATTGACTCAATTTACATCTCACAAATAACATTATAGTGGACATGGATTCACTTGATAACTTTCATACTATGATGAACTTTCCATGAAGATCAATTGACTCAATTTACATCTCACAAATAACCAATAAATAACCAAATAAATAACCAATAAATAACCAAATAAATATGTATACCTGTTACTTAGGAAACATACCAAAAGGAAATATATTACTATATACAGTTTCCGATTAAAAACAGACAAAAAGAAAGGACAGTCAATTGTTATTCTGAAACATCTTTTATATGCTGATTTCTGCCAAAGAAAATAACAAAAAATTAAATTGTGTGCTTACAGGAATTTATTTTTATATTTTAGTTGCTGAGTGAAATTATGAAATAAAAAACACAAGAAAATGAAAATACTGTCAAAGAGTTAAAACTTCTTTAGAAATACTAACATACCTGGAAGAGTGTTCTTTGATACAAGAGAAAACTGTGGTGCAGTACTCTTCACCAGGCACTGGTATACATACTGAAAAAGTACCACACACAAAAATGGTTAAGGGTATGAGAGAGAATCTGAATGGGAGGAAGAATGGGTTACAACCAATGAACACACAAAAATGACAGCAACACTCATGCTAGGCATTCATACATCTTGACATAAAGAAGAAATTTGTGAATTTGTCTCACCTTAAACTGTCAAAACAAATGAAAAGTAAGAAAACCTCTCTGTCTGAGAAGTGATCTTACAAATCTGACCAAAGTGTATACATACATCCTTCCTATTAAACTAATGTGTATTTCATATGTATACAATTTTATTAACCCATCTTTAATGGCTACTGTGAATTTTATATGTATACGATTTTATTAATCCATCCTCACCGAAACCTCTAAAAATAAAAAGGTGTTTGTAATCATTTTTCAGATATTCCTACAATTGAAATCAGTTATTTAACATACAATTCACTTACATGTTTTCATGAGCCATATGGATGAAGACATGTTGTCTGTATTTTATTTTTTAATTTTACATATATGAAATAATACGGCTATAGAGAAAGATATTCTTCATAAATAATGTGTCATGATAGCAAAGCTCAATCACCATCATAAAAATTATTTTATTTTGCAAACTTTTATCAAAATTGTCATTGTGTTTTCCATGGTAGAAGTAAAGTTTGTCTAGGTCTTGCTATTAAAAAGACAACAGTTCTTGGTATCTGGCCAAATTGCATGCTATCAAATTAGTAAAATATATGGAGAATTTCATCTTCCAATTATGAAATATGGCTGACTAAAAAACAATACTAGCAAAAGTTGTAACTTATAAATAGGTCTACATTACAGAAATCTGTGAGAAAGAAAAATAAAATAATAGCTAAGTGAATTATTTATATAATAATGTGTTGGAGAGGAGGGGGGGGGGGGGATGAGCTAAAAAAAAAAAAAAAAAAACCCTTAAAAAATAATTGTAAATCTGCTGAAAATAAAAAAAAAACTTTATGAAATGATATTATGTAATTATGTAATTTGTCTTAAGACATTTATATAGCATCCCTTCAAAAGGATACCAACCAAAAAACCAAATAAAAATACAACCCATCTCACCTTAAATTGCACAAGAGGATATGGTCCATAGATGTATTCATCGAGACCCAACACCTTCAATATATATTCATCCTTGTTTCCAGAAATCTCCTTGTTTACAGCAGCTATTTTTTTTAACAGCATCTCCAAAGCTACTATTGGAAAATATGTGCCTGGGAGCTTCAATGTTGTGCAAATCTGAACAATTAAATATATATGGCTGTAAAATGGTACTTAAACATTAAATAGCTAAACTGATAGGTCCCTCCTACCCCCCAAAAAAAAACAAAAACAAAAAACAATAATAATAGTAACTGAAAGATATATTTATTAAGGTCAGCAGACAAGAGTGGGTATTTCTCTTAGTAAAATAAGTTTTTCCTAAATAATTACCAGATGTGTATAGTGTACTTAGAAGTAAAATATGCTTTAACAACAAACAAGCCAAAGCTAAAAGAACGACAGTAAGCCCTTTGGTGAAGATAAAAAATTATTAATGTGACTCAAAATGTGTTGGGAGTAATCTATCTTTATTACTTATGAAAGAGTTAAAGTCTGAAAAATAGCAAGAAGGTTTGAAGGACCTATATGTTTGTATATATCTGATAAGAATTCAGGAAAACACATTATTTTCCCCATCATACAACCAGCTGTGCATACCTCAGGAGGACCAAGAAGAGGAGCAGTTTTCAAATAGGAATAAAAACAAATAATTTACAAGTGGGAAAGCAATGAAAAGCTCCCAATCAAGAAAAAAAGGCAGGGGCAGTCTGAGTGGTTGAAACAGGACTTATTAAGGGTCAGATAAGTCTGCTTAAATGTGTCTCTTATAACTAACTGCTTGAAGTCAAGAATCTAATGTTTGCTGGCAAATTTCTCTCACATAAGAGGAGTTGAATAAGAACAGTCTAGATTTATCTGCTGTGACATGAGATATAGATTTATATATGCATATTTTCAAGGTTCCAATGCTCAAAATGGAACCTGCAGAGAGAATTATTATTTTTCAATACTGACAAAAGGGAGACAATGACGTAAGAGTTATTATTTTCCATGAATGGCAACTGGCATATCAAAAAAATACTTATGAGACCTGATTCTTTCGCTGATTTTCAACTGAAAAAGTGAATGAAGTGAGTGTATGTGTGATATGAGGTGGGGTGAGGGAGGTTGCTTCCATGATTTCCTTGTCTTAGGTACATGTAGGTGTACATGCACATTACACCTGGAAAGATCTTGAATCAAAGTCCAATCTTAAGTTTTCTTGCACCAACTCCTCAATTCAAAAAAAGTGAACTCACCATACCTCATGGTGTTAATCCCCACACCTTGGAGTCAAAACTCAGTGTTAAGTTTTCTGCCACATTACACCAATTCCTCAATTTCAAAAGAGAATTTGCTAAACTGCCCAGAGTTAATTCCTTACATATTCCACAGATGTGTTTCTGTTCTACAGCACGGTGGTCTTTGTTGCACACTGTGTTTTGCCTTTTTATTTAGTTCTTACCTTATATTGGTTTTCCATTTTCACTTTAATAGAGTTGTACTGTGGGTGTTCGTTGAAGAATCTACTTACCTTTTTTAAGTTTAAAAAATGTTTGTGTGGAGCTACATTCCAGAAAACTGAGTTTAAAATCATGAGATAAATATCGCTTACTGGAAATCATTCACCAATTCCTAAACTACTTTCAGTACTGGATTTCTCCAAGAGTATGTTTTGTACTCCCTTGGATATGAATCTAAATGATTTTTAGAGTCATATATCAATTGCCTTCATCTGAACATGATGTAGAACTCTGAAATGACTAGTTAATGGCAAGGAAAATATGTTTAAAAAGTTGTCTACCGAATCACTTGCTAACAGCAATAAAAGGGTTAAAAAGTGAGTGAAGAATCACTTTCTAATGGCAATGAAAGGGTTAACAAGTCAGTGAATAATCACTTTCTAATGGCAATGAAAGGGTTAAAAAGTCAGTGAATAATCACTTTCTAATGGCAATGAAATGGTTAAAATGTCAGAAAAAAAATCACTTCCTAATGGCAATGAAAGGGTTAATAAAGTCAGTGGAAAAATAAATTGCCAATAGCAGGTTAAAAAGTTAACGAGTCATGTGATAACAGCAATGAATGAGTTTTAAAATGGGTTTAGAATGTCTGCAAAGTTGTCTGGTAAATGATTTCATTCAAACTGCCAGTTTCTAGCTGCAACTGTATTCTGTAGCATTCTTTTGCAAATACATTCCAAGACTCACATAGAAAAAAAGACAAATTGTTAAATTCTTACATTTGAGTCTTGCAGCCCAACGTTAATAACAATGCAGCCATCTACAAGTCTGTCCTGCAACTGTTGTGGTATATATGGCGAGCTGCGTAACCGTACAGGATGTCGCCACTGGAACTTTTCGATTGGGGTCTGTGTCCAAACAATAGTACAGGTCAAAAGGTCAAGAGGTCAAGAGCACAGGTCCAAAAAGGCAGCATTACAAAACAAGGTCTTTAATCCAAATATGTTACACTCTTGACTTTACTGAAGAATAACATACAAACTTTTATAAATACAGAAAGAAAATGAGGACAAGTCAATAAAAATGTACTCAATAATACTGGCTCTTAAATGAGGACCTCTATCTAAGATACTAATTTCAAGGGTCAAATTTTATTTTATTTTTTTTGAAGGTAGGGGTGTAAGTTATATATCACCAACATACATTTACAGAAACTATTAACACAATAAATTGATGCATTAGATAAATAAAAATAAAATGTGCAATCAAAAGTTAAATATCAGATAAACAAAATGTTTAAGTATTTTTCATTACAACATGCAAGAATATATCAAATAAGATCTATTTGTTCAATAATTTTAATAAATTTCATTACTTAAGAAGAAGTGTTAAAATTTCAAAAATAAAATATCAGAGCCCAAAAATTGAAGAAAATTTTATTAAAAAATGCAGCAATATTAAGAATTTAATCATTACCTAGATGAAGATGCAAATTTTCATAAAAAGCTGGTGTTCTGTGGAAGTAGCCATTTTGAACTGCATTATAAACAGGGTCTACGTTTTCTTTTGCATAGTGCGCAGTATGACTGTGTTGTTGTTTGCTTATTTTCATATAATTTTAAAGTGCTTTAAATTCTCTCTCTGATGGCATAAATCCACTTATGATTCTTTAAGGCATTTATGAGCTAGATATGCGCAAAGATCACCATTTTTGGGGATAATATTTATGGACTTTATAGTAAGATTTCATTTATGGGACTAACATGGTAAAAACCTGAAGGTTTCCTCTACATCACTGTGTAGTTTATTTTTAGATATGTGCAATGAAAAGGGAATTTTGGACTGCACTGCTAGAGATGCATCAAATTCTCAGCAGCACGAAATTTGAAACCTATTGAAAAAGCATTAAATATGATTTTAAGAAAAACAAATGACATATACAGAATAATAAAAAAATAGACTTTCAGTTGGTTGTAACCTTTTTAAGTATTAAACAAAAGTGAAGGTATGAAAAATGTGTTGGAAGTTAAGCAAAAATCATGTGTTTTTTTCACCACTTCTCAGTGCTAGCCTAGCAGTGAGACTACCCACTACAACCTCTGTCTACAGAGAAGCATACATTAAAACTACAGCAACAATCTGTCAACAAAGAAAACTATATTGCTACAACCAGTTTACAAAGAAGTGTGTGCTAAAACTACAGCTACAACCTGTGTATAGAAGTGTGCCCTAAACTATACAGCTACAACCAGTCTAGAGAGAAATTTGCAGTCAGTTACTTACCTGCCCTCGTCTAGCACAGTTAATTTCATGGCTGAGTTCACTCATTTTCTTTCTGAAAAAATCCGTCTCTGCTGGTTGGAATGATTCAAACTTCTGGGGTCCTGAAAATGGCCACATTTATCTTTTAAATTTTAACTGAATATGTAGTTGCTAAAGTTAGAAAACTGAATTTTAAGTGAATATGTAGTTGAGAATGTAACTGTAAGAATGCAAATATTATTTACCTTTAATTTACAATATGAAAGAGTGGAAATATTATCCACCAATAATTTACTTTTGAATATAAAGATCTGAATATTTTATTTCCACAAGCAACTGGACAATTCAGAAATGATTTTTACGTTGGACAGAAATATGTAATCTGAACAATAAAATAATAAACTCCTCAACTCACCTTTACCAATAAGGTTGTTTACACTGCGTTCAAGTGTCTTTGAACCTTTATCCCCTTTTTTCTCCACCAGCTTTAGAACTGCCCAAAATGGCCGCACATCATTCAGATTCTGACTTTCATCTAAAATCTCCTCCTGTGCAAATTAATTATCAGGCTTAGAACATACAGATCATTTAAATGACCTAATAATGAAAAATGAGAATATATGCTAGTTAGAACAAGATTATTAAATACAGAAAATAATATAAAATTAATCTTCAAACATTTATTGGTAGGCACTTAAAATATGTAATTCAATGTTATAGATTTCTCTCCCCCCCCCCCCCCCCCCCCGAGTTTGTGTATGTGTGTTTACACCTACACAATTCAAATTCAAAATCATTAGGAAAAAAACCCAACTAATAAATATATAAATTTTCTCTACTCAACTGATGACAAACTGTGGGATTAATATTCTAATAAATTTCATTTATCAAATCAACATGCCAAGATCAACGCTCAAACAGCTTACAGTAGGTACATCTTAATATAATATGCAATGTATGACAGACACACATACAAAGAAGTAAAATACAATAATCCCTGCAATTACTCAACCACTTGCCTAAAAATTTCAGCCTCCAATTCTACCAGGCTATCCATGCCAGACAATTTTAATTAATGCTAGCTTTCTATTTCATTTTTATTAGTTTTATCTTCATTATTAGATATAATTAATAGTAATAATGTAAGTTTATAAACAAAGATAAATGTTTGGAATGCCTGCAGAAGCATTTTTAAACTTAGCAACATCAGCAAAAATATTCATTCATCTAGGTCTATTCCTGCTTAATTGATTACAGATATTTTTGTTGCTGCCATCCCCCACCCACCCACCATCTCATTTTTCCTTCTTTGATGTCTTACCCTTCCCTACCTGTGGCAAATTCATTATTTTATGATAAAATAAGTGGGATAAACATTTTCACTATCAGCCATAAAAGTATTCACCTGCAGAATGCTTCACATAGAACTTACTTTTGAAAAATTAGTCTGATAATTATGAAGGACTCGAATGAATTATCTTTGCACTGTATTAAAACAACTGTAAATTATGTAAATTATAAAAAATTACACCCATGTTGAAGTATTTCTTGTACTAGGAATAAAATATAACAATTTACTACTGGCAAATTGTATTGCAAAAATTTGACAAACTAGCCACTCTGGATTGTGTATCAACTTTAAGTCTTTGATATATGCTGTAAACAATATTCCTAACTATTTTACAATTAAACATTAAATAAACCATTATTTGACTAGAATGTGTTTATGTTGCATACTGAAAGGGAGAAAACTCTGAATTATTCCCATATGAACTTCTGAAGTGCTAAAATTAGTAAAAGTACAGAAAATAAAAATAAAGGAAATGAGCATAGCATTTATCTTCTTAAAGACTGTGCTTTATTATTCATTTACAACCAATAAGATTTATTACGTGCAGTGCCAAATTTAAAAGAGCTTTTGTTCTTAAAATGTAATCACTTTTGATGACTTTAGGATAACACTTTCACAAGTTCTTTTATAATATTTTTTTGTTGAAATTGCAATTTGAAATATTTTTAAAGTAACTCAGAAGTAATTACTAATTTAATTTTAAAGATCAACTCCAAAACAGACAGGAGTTGGTATATCTGTATATTCACCCAAATGTCATTGTAAATTGTTCTTTTAATTAGTTCTCAAATTTAAGAATGCCATTTCAGTTGCACTATATCCATTCTCATAGCTATATGTCAAAAATTCAAAATTATACCATTTACTTAAAACAAATCTTAGTGTTTTCATTCAAGAAGTATAATTTCATTTTTAACCATATTCATTTGACAATAAATGACTGTCATTCTGTCATAACAAACACTATTCAGACAATCAATTACATTTTTAAGCCACAATCAATAATGGTCAACACCTTTTGATTATGTTTCTTTTTTAATGATATATTTGATTAATCATTTAAAGTAGTATTAGTAATAATTAATGAAAGACTATAAAGCTGCTTTTTAAAACTCACAAGCATTACCAATTTACACTAGAGCTGCTTTCATGGATTTGACAGGAAACCTCATTGATGCAGTGAGCTCTCAAATTAGTTTATGTTGGTGACAAAGCACAGTAAAAATTCATTAAAAAAAAAAAACACACACACTAATTTCATTTTTCTATGCAATACATGTGAAAGGTAACCCAACATTAAAATTGAACATGAGAGGATACTGATGTACTAACCACATAAAACAGAAATAAATTAAGTATTTATATTTTAAACAAATTCAGTATGTTGATTACACTGTATTACAATTATCAAATGTAGATCTAACTGACAGATCCAATAATGAAATGTCAAAGAAAGTAAGAATGGCTGAACATACTCAACAAAACAGAATGCAAGAAGATCAAGATGGGGACTAGGTCGATAGGAATTTTAAAACAGAACATGTTCTTCCTTGAATAAGAATAATTAATATATGTTAAAATCATATAATAACAACTTGCATAATCAATGCAATGTAAAACTTACACAATGAATACTAACTCAACCAACATCCTATAAATTTCAATGATTTTAGGAAACATCAATCAGTGTCCTCGTTGTTATAACAAGTGATGATGACAGGACAGCCGCTCATTCTTTTGTTAAAAGAAAAAAATGGTGCTGTCTGGAGTATGCAGTATTTTCTTTTTCGAAAATATATTTCACTATTTAACTACTCAAATTTGTAAAGGAAGAGCCATGAATGATATAACTTTTGAGAAAGTTACAAGTAAATGCAGCAAATGTACTACAATCATGTGACAAATCTTCAAAAATAAAATGAGCATATGAATAACACTATTTTAATAAAGAACACCTGCATATGGTTATACAATTTTTACCAGTAAACATACACTCACTAATTAAACACAATTAAAAATTTGATATTAAATTACATTAAAAAAAAAATTACCAAAACATTTACCTGTATATTTTTCTAAAATAAATACTTAGATAAAAGAATGTTTTATGTGCTAATAATTATTATTATTACTAAACATAAACAAGACATTAGACAGATATTGATTCTGAAATCAGAATCAGTATTAATGTATTATTTATTTGTGAGATATTTCAACTTCAAATGTATCAATAGATAAACTATAAAAATCTTAAACAATATCCTGCAATTTTTTAAAAGTTAATTTCAAATTATTAGCCTTCTCAATTAAAAAAAAAAACACAACAAAACCCCAAAATACATGTGTACACACATTTTTAATCAATCTGAATAAATCAGAATACATTAAATAAATATATAATTAAATATAATAAATAAATATTGAATACACTTAAAGGAATGCACTTCCCACTCACCCCCAAAATAAGGAATAAATAAATATATGAATAAATTTTAATACACCCAAGCCTTTGAGAAATAAATAACATACCTTTTCTCCCTGCTTGTTGATAAACAAGAAGCTATATGAATCCTCTCTCCTAAGTTTGCTGGAGAGTGGATAACCCTCAACCTCACGCCACAGAGACTGCAAATTCACAAAGTGATATTATACTTAAACTAAGATTATGAAAATGAGAAAAGCAATTCTCAATGAATACAAACAGTTAATTGAAAATTTAGCACAAGTTATTATTTGGTGTAATAAAGGAAGGTGGAAATGCTTATAACTACAAAGTGGAGGGCAGAACTTCAGCAAGTTCAATAAAACAATTTTCTAACAATCAAACTATAGGAAAATGTATATTTAAGTTTTAACAAATTACATTTTTTAAAATGTCAGATTTAATAATCAATTACTAAAATGTATTTTGTACTTATTGATATATTTGCTAAAACTAAGTAAAAGTGTTATGGTGTTATAGAAGCAGTACTGAAATAACTCTGATATATTTCGTTAAAACAAAATGGCATATTTCATTGTAAATTGCAACATAAATTTACCTTTTTGATGAGATCAAGAGATGCATAAAAGTCCACGCGCATGGGCACTAAAACACCATTGGGCATTAGAAAGTCCATGTTTAAGTGCCCCCCTCCATCCAGATCATTAGAAATATCTGGCAGTTGTACTGCTGCAGACATTTTAGTCTTTTTTGCTGGTCCTATATACCAGCACTACATAACCTGCAGTCAAAAATATTTTTTAAAATATTCATATTCATTTTAGTTTTTCTTTAAAACAAACAATCAATGTGTCTTTTAAAAAATATACAATAAGTCATTTGATAAAATAGGCACATCATTTTGTTTTCTATTCCAATGAAACCAATAATTTTTCTTTTAAAAAAAAAAATGGAATGCAAACAAGGTACATATTATAAACCTATAGGTACTAAAATATAATGCCAACAGCCAAGACACAAATATAATAATGTTGGTTTAATTAAAAAGTCTTAATATCCAAAATACATAAAGTGTGAGTTGTTTTATACCTGTATTGAAAAAAATATTGCCAAAATTCAAATATAATAATGTTGGTTGATTTCAAAAGTATTAATATCCAAAATACATAAAGAGTTGTTTTATAATAAATGTATAGAAAAATTACTGCCAAGACTCGAAGTATAAACTGTTGGCTCATTTCAGTATTCTTAAAACCCAATATATTATTATTATTATATATATTAAAATAGTTGTTCTATGCCTGTAACAAAAATATACTAGTGACCAGACTCAAATATCATAATGTTGGCTTTGCAGCACTCTTAATACTGTACAAATATCCAGTATATTAATACCTGTAATGAAAAATACTGCCAAAACTCAAATATCATGATGGTGGTTTATTTCGGTGCTCTTAGTACCCCATCTATTAAAAGAGATGTTTTATACCTGTTATGAAAAATACTGCCAAGACTTAAATATTATAAAGCTCAGTATACTATAAAAGTATAATAGTTTTTCAATAGCTGCATTAAAAAAATATTGCTAAGATTCAATCGCATACTGGTTTATTTCAACAATCTTAATATAAGATTTATTCAATTATTGGTTTTAATTATCTAAACATGTACAATATGTAGTCCTGTTTTCTGTTTCCTGGTTTATGTTCATTTAAAAAAAAGAAAATACAGTGAAACTAAGCCACTTATATTTGTAATTCGAATTTAAAAAATTCAGTATAGACCAAAGGTGGCAACATAAAAACAAGATTTACAATTATATTGCAACAATTAAATAATGTACACAAAAAATTAATTCTCATGGCCTTTACAGTTAAAAGAAAAGCAGGAATATCTTTAGTAAAGGAGCAACCTGTTAGACTATATTACTTCCTCTTTAAAAAAAACAGAGGACACACACACACACACACAAATAATTCTCATGGCCTTGACAGTTAAAAGAAAAACAGGAATATCCTTAGTAAAGAAGCAACCTGTTAGACTATAATACTTCCTCTGTTTAAAAAAAAAAAAAAAAACTCCTACACATCCTCAACTATAACAAGTATAAGGCAATATAATAAAAATAATGATGACACAGAAAGCCTAATAATGTAATTAATCTATTTTTTTTTAAATCCTAAATTTTTTACAATAATTAAATTACTTATATTTATAATTAAAAAAAAGAAGTAAAATATAAAATATGTAAGGTCTTTATATAAACTATATATACACATAAGAAAACTAAAAGCAATATAATAAAAAACAACATTAATCTATAGATGCAAAATGACAATATGAATATATAACAAATAAGTGTATTTACAAAAGAAAATTTGCAAATGTACAGATACAACAATGACACAGATGACAGATACAATGCTATTGATGCTGATGGAAAAGATGTGCCTTCAGAGCACTCCTGAAAATGAACATGTTTCTTTTGAATCTTAGCTTCTAGCTAAGGAGTGTGCAACCATGTGAAATCAGAGAGGATTAGAACCAGATGATAAAGTATAACAAAAAGAAAAGAAATCTAGTAGTAGTACTGTGTTCTTCTATTAGTATTACAAAGTAACCAACAAAAACTGGAGAAATTGGTTAATGTGAGCAGTTCTTGAAACTGAGAATAATTCTACCTACAGTGATCTGAACCTTTGGAACATTTCTTCACAAGACACAATGGCAGACCAGAGAGAAGAGATTTACAATGACCAGACATGGCAGGTTTTAAAAACTCTTTAGGGAGCAACAAGCATGACTTCATTTTGACATCATTCATTCATGATTTATTACTATCATTCAAGATTTAGCATCAGATATCTGGGATAGTGGAACTGGAAAACATCTCATTAGGGCAAATTAATGTTAGTTGAGTAATGTCTGGGTGCAGCTTACACAACATAGGATGGTGATTTATGACTCTGGATAGAGGCTGTGTATAAATTACATGATGAAACAAATGATCAAAGGTTAGAACCTTGGGACACTCTATATTGTCTATGCTGGATTTATCATTTACTGACATAACAAAAATATCATATGAAACAAGATAAAGCAACACCATAGAAGGCAAAAACATGGAAAAGATGGTGGAGCAGTATACTGTCAATAGTTTCAAAGGCAGCAAATAAGTCAAAGAGTGTGAGAAGTGAAATTTTTCCATCATCCAAAGCGGAAAGATCATTAACTATTTTTAAAAGGAAGGTTTCAGTGCCATGATAGAGGCAATAAACTGACTGAAAATCACTTAAAGGATTGAGGCAACTGTTTAACATTTACTTAGCTTGTTTCCCAAACTGTGAGTTGCAAACTGATCTTTTAGTGAGTCATGAAAATTTTGTTCTAAAAATTGAGCCCTAGTTCCTAGTTCTGGGAAGCACTTATTTAGAGTTAGACTAAATCAGAGATAATCAATGATTTATTATTGCTATATTTGGGTTACAATGCTATTTGATATAATATTAATAAGCAAACTAAATGTAATCCTTAAGGCTAATTATCTAAGCAATCAAAAGTATCAGTTGTTGATGTCCCCTTCGATGCACTGTCTTCTTGGCTATTAAAAGCAAAAGTAATATTTTATTTAAACTTTAGTATTATACTTAATCAAGATAGGCCTAAATGTCAACTTTACTACTAAAAATATTATACAAAATATTATCTTATTTTTTGTGCCATATAGAAAGAATGTATTTTATACATGGAGATAATTTCTAAGAACGAAAAAGGCAACACTAATGACAATCCAATAGGACTGATATAAGCAGTAAAACAATAAAATCAAACAAACCTTATTTATAACGTCATGTAATATGTATTCAGATAATTATAATTTATTACTGATGAAATGATAAGAATATTTCATTTCAGTAAACACTTATTCTGCTGTTAGCAATAACTGAGCTATCATTATTAAACTATTTCAGTTAATGAGTTATGATTTTTAAATTTAATTCCAATTAATTATTGATCCAGGGCGATCCAAGTGTTAACGAAATGGGCATGAGTACTAATTGAGCAGTAAAATGGTCCAGAGTTAAACGCAAACCATTCACAAACTAACACAAATTATTAGTATTATTATCGATACACGGTAGATGGAGAACTTCCTTTTATGTCGATGGACGTGGGTACGTGACATGACCTTAACGTGATAGGAAAATGTAAAGCCTAATATTGACTACTTTCGATTTCTAATAACTAATTTCGAAAAGTTTGAGTATAGTAATATGTGATCAAGAATATGAACTTACGATTCTTTTCATATCATGCATTTGTTTAACAGGAAAAAAAGAACTTTAGGCAGAAACTTTTGAAAACTCTCCGCCTGTCATGCGCTGTGTTGTTTGTGAACATAACTTCCTTGTTGATAAGTTGCATCCAGTTCCACTTTAGCACGTAATTCGCACTGCACTTTGTTGCAAGAGTCGCATAATTTATCACAAATAAGTTAAGAAAATATAATGAGAATTCGGAAATATATAAATGTAATAAATATTACAGAAAGTAATTAGCAGTTATATTTTATTGTTGACATTTTACATTTGAATATAGCAACAGTTTCGTATTTATTAATATTCTTACACCGGAAGTTAGAGCCTAGACTGCCCTAGAGGGTTTCCCTGCCTGCGACATCTCTGTAGCGACAACCAAATGCACCCAGTTATTCATAAACAACAGTTACTTGTGGTAACTGATGACAATTACGCCGTTGTTATTTGCTGCAAAGTTTGTAAACAGTAGTGTTCAGTAGTGAACGTACATTATCAGTTTAACAAACATTTTATAGCTTTCAGGAAATCCCTAAACATGCCAAACAATTTGGCTCAACAAAACCACGACCAGTCGGAAAGTAGATGTATCGCAATTTGTGGTTTTTATACAATATAATTATATGGACAAAACTGATCAGATCTGTTAAAAAGAAATATAGCAGTTGCTTTGTTTTCTCTTGTTTCTTTCACATTCCCCGCCACACGCATTCACTTCGGGCAAGATATTGGCAACTCTTTTTTTTGTAACGGGTTCTATCAGACTAAATCCTTAATTGTATATCAAGCAAACACGACTGACATTGATAAAGTTGCTAGCGATTAGGCCTACGAGTTTTCTTTCGGCCTAATCTAACGTCCTCCGATACAACTTTCGCTGATTTCGCAGACGGGCGCAAAATGTCTAGGGTGAGATTCAAATTATCATGGTTGCCGGATGGTGAAAAAAAAAAAGCGCGAAGGTGCGATTATGTTTAAATGGCTAACCACCCCCCACCCCCGGTGCAATTAAATTCCGATTCGAAGGCTACATTCTCTCAAGGTCACGTTATTCAGTGTTAATTCATTGAGGGTTTCTTCTTTGCTGTATGCTTTCATAGATCAGTGGAAATGCCTACTGATGGGGTTGAGCCTGCTGTTGAGGATAGATACAAGTACAGTGTGCATATTTAGGGAGAGAACGAGAGTATAAGCAAATTGAAGGTGATACTGGGGGTAAGGAGGAAAATTTTCTGCACTATATTATCTAGACAGCGGTTGATTCTTAATCTTAAGTTCGTTCCCTAGCTTATGATGTCGGGCTTATTTTTTCCTTTCCTGTGTGAATGGAACGATAAAGCTTGTGACGCAACGGATTATGTTAAATATTTCTGAAGTTGAGAATAGGAAAGAATTTTTTCATCAATAAGAAAATATCAGTTGCAACATAGTTTACAGTAATTCTGAGCCTTTAAATTTGAACAAACTCAGACATACAGCTAGCTATTCGTAAATTTCTACAAGACAAAAGAAAAATGCATTAAGATCTAAGAAAATGTTCACAATAAAGCACACTTTATGGCTTTTGTACATTTGACACTACTGGAGTAGTTTATCAGTTAGAACAGGAGAAAAATGTTACACAAACAGGTACGATTTCTTAAGATTTTCTGGCAAATGCTTAGTTTATAAACCATCTGCATATTTCAAATTAATAGTCCTCATCTACAATAATAAAAGAAAATATTTATGCTCAGTTACAAATGCATCTCAATGTACCCTTAAATAACACCAGTGTTCTAACTTCAAACCAACCAAAAAACATTTCAACGATTCACTGTTTCTCAATCTAACACGGTGATTTTGAGCCTTTCCCCGCATGAATTATTTATAGATTTCAAGAAACACAGTAAATCATAGTTGCTAATATATTTTCTCTATAATCCAGCATGTTAACTTCCTGTTCAGTAAAGCTGCAAACAAAGAGATTGAAATATGAAAGTGTGCTACACTGTACAAAGATACAAAAATGTATGAGAGTGTTCTAAGCTGCACAAAGATATCACTAATTAGTTTACGAAAGTAATGTACATTGTACAAAAGTCTTGGGGGTGCATCAGCATCAGTGTTAAGCTAAGAGAATAATCAGGAAATGAAACAGCAAATAAAGGTGCAAAATATGTTTTTAAAAAATGTCAGGCAGTTATACACTCCCATATATAATTCAGAAATGCATGCACAAACTAAACAGATTTATAAAATGAAAAATACGCCAAGATCTCCTAGCGTATACAACAACTTACACAATAACTTACACAACAACTTACACAACAGCTTACACAACAGCTTACACAACTTACACCACAACTTACACAATAACTTACACATCAACTAACACAACAACTTACACAACAATTTACATAACAACCTACACAGCAACTTACACAACAACTAACACTACAACTTATACAACAAAAAACTCAACAACTTACACAACAACGAACACAATAACTTACACAACAAAGCCATTTTCAAATTAAAACTAAATTCAACACTTCTAACACACAAGATTTCAGGTCGAACAAGAATCGTGCAATCACTGTAGAACAGAAAACGCTATATAACACTTCCTATTGCACTGCCCACTATACAATGATGAAAGAAAAACAATCATTGACACCAAAAATCTGTTACAAGTCTCATTCTCCACTCAATCACTACATCATCAACAGCCACAAACAGAAAAATTAATTCATTAAGCACTCATCAATTTCCTTACAGAAACAAACGCAATTCAGCCTCTTTAAAACAATTTTGTAATAATAAAACAAACAAAAGAAATAAATTAATAAAAAATACAGTTACCGCCTGCAATATAAGGAACTAACCAACCACCTCCATATTAACTTTAACAAGTAGAATGCCCAGAATAACTTGAGAAGAGGAAATCCTCATTGGAACAATCCAAGAGAGAATTCAAAAGATGAAAAGTGCATTGCGGTTCCAGTGAGGAAAGAAGTCATCAGGGAATGAAAAGGATTAGAAAGAAGATTGCTGATAGAATGTTTAATAGAAAATGACATATCGACAAAATTGTCAGGAATACTACCCATCCCACCCCCCGGACGACAATGGCACAAGTGCATGGGCAGGTTGAAAAGGATGGTAGTGAGCCACCCACTACCTCACACTATTGTAAATATAACGTTTCCAAATTAATACACCCACTACCTCAACTATTGTAGATTAACGTTTCCAAATTAATACACCCACTACCTGAACTATTGTAAATATAACGTTTCCAAATTAATACAGCCACTACCTCAACTATTGTAAATATAACGTTACCAAATTAATACAGCCACTACCTCAACTATTGTAAATATAACGTTTCCAAATTAATACACCCACTACCTCAAACTGTTGTAAATATAACGTTTCCAAATTAATACACCCACTACCTCAACTATTGTAAATATAACGTTTCCAAATTAATAATACATCCAATGCCAAATATTTAAGTAGTCAGAAGCTCCCCAACATAAAATAGGTGATTAGTGGTGGTAAGTTGACTGATTGGATCACTGCCCCATAGTCACAGGCCTGACAAAGTCTAAGGACTAGCCACCTTAAGTAATGATTAGGATAACAACCTAACTATCAAAACTTTACAATTAAATAAAATAACAGACAAATTTATAAATAAAATCACCCATCCAAGAACCGTATGAACCTAATCAAATTTCAGCTAAAAGCTACAAGTACATAGAAAATAAAATTATAAAAAAAAACCAAATAACATTTTCCACAAGGACATGAGAGAACAACTATCATAGAGCAGACATAGTCCCCCCTATCAAGCTCCCAAACACCCCTCCTAAACCATCCCCAAACCCAACCCTCAGCGTGAAATCGGCCTAGGCCGGAAGTGCTCCACAGAAATAAAGTAAATATAAAGATTAAAAAAAAAGATAAAAAGATTTTTAAAAAAAAGATACCAAGAACTATACGAAAGTAATGTATACTGTGCAAAGGATCCAAGAAAATATTTACTAAAACTGATGTCGTGAACAATGTGTGCATTAAACATTACACTGTGTACCATGACTGACAATGCAGATGACTATTAAAAACGACGCCAAAATGCACTAAAATGACGTCGTACACTGACAATGTGTACTAAAAATTATGCCATGTATTATGACTAAAAATGTGTACTAAAAATTATGTCATGTATTACGACTAACAATGTTTACTAAAAATTATGTCATGTATTATGACTAACGATGTGTACTAAAAATTATGTCATGTATTATGACTAACAATGTGTACTAAAAATTATGTCATATATTATGACTAACAATGTGTACTAAAAATTATGTCATGTATTATGACTAACAATATGTACTAAAAATTATGTCATGTATTATGACTAACAATGTGTACTAAAAATTATGTCATGTATTATGACTAACAATGTGTACTAACAATGATGTCATGTACTATGGCTGACAATATGTTCTAAAATGAAGTCATGCACTATGACTGACAATGTAATCATTGATAACTTACTTGTGCTAATTCTCTTTGCAGCTCGACGCGCTCGCAAACAATGTCCCCCCCTCCCCCCTTGAACGTAGGTGTGGATCACCCGAGAAAGAACTCAAGGACCAAAGTTAGGCTCGAACCTATTACCTTCCTGAATGCGAGGCTAGCCACCGAGATCCGCAGTGAATCATCTCCACCGTGAAAATTAAAAAGGTACAAACATAACGCCGTCAGGAAAAACGTGTGACAAAGTCAGAATTACATTACCATATATTGCCGGTTAATTTGTATTAACGGTCATCGGTGCTCGTGACTCAGGCAGACCTAAAAATGTGCTGCTATGCAACCGCACTGAAGGTGGGTTGTGAGTGGAGAAGAAAAGGCGTGGGTGGAGATTTGTTGTTACAAAAATAAAAACCACTCTAAAAAGTCACTTAGTCCAAGTGCTTTAAGTTGCTCTCTATCATTATTTGTTCGGTATTATTTTTCCATTTCAGTTTCGATTGCTGAATGGAAACAGTAGCCATGCAATTGTTTATGTTGGACGGTTGGGTCACAGTTCAAGGTGAATTCAGATACAACTTCTGGCCAATCCAAGGCATTATTTAGAGTGATAGAGGAAAGATTTAGCCAGTTAGTTGCACTTTAAGTTGTCAAATTGTTTTTTTTTTCTTGCCAATTAATTTGGCAAGGTAAAAATTTTAGTTAGTTAAGGGGAAATTCGTGCTATCTGTAATCTGCATAAAGCTTGTTTAGTAATTTCTTTTAAACAAATGAATTCTTTAAAATATAAAAGATAGAAACTCATACATAAATGAATATATCCTATTTGTTTGAGTCCATCTATCTATCTATCTATCTATCTATCTATCTATCTATCTATCTATCTATCTATCTATCTATCTATCTATCTATCTGTCTGTCCATCCATCCATCCGTCCGCCCGTCCGTTCGTCCGTCCATCCATCTCTCTCTTTCTCTCTCTACCTACCTATCTTTTGTCTAGATTGGTGTACGTATTGTATTTGGTTATGCAAGACGAAAGTTAAGATGAAATATGAGAAGTATATTGTTCCTACTGACATTTGTGAGGAAAAAATCTTACAAAGATAACCAACATTTACGACATTTTTGTTTTTGACACGTGTCATTATTGATAAGGTATTGCTTTGTACTTTCAACAGCGAACATTTTATGGACATTTACTTTGAAGCGATTTACACGGGGAACGGAAACCGAGATATTTCCGTGTAAGGTAAATGCACGCAGTTCCGTGTGTGTGTGTGTGTGTGTGTGTGTGTGTGTGTGTGTGTGTGTGTGTGTGTGTGATTGTGTATGAGTGCGTGTTCGTGTGTGTGTGTGTGTGTGTTCGTGTGTGTGTGTGTGTTCGTGTGTGTGTGTGTGTGTAAGGTTAATGTATCGGTTTATAATTAATTAAAACCATTTTAACAACAAGTGTTTACGTCAAGCACTAATGCCAGACATCTTCATCGGCAAATCGAGTGCCCATTAAAAATGTTCAAGTTTACACATAACAGTTTTTGCTATTTAATTATGTACGTTATTTACTGTTTTATTTACTAACCCTAACTCTTTATTAATGAAGTTATTAATTCGTGTAATTCGGTAACGATAACAATAGAGTTTCGTGACGGTAATCATAAATTGCACAATGGAACAAACAAAGAGGCCTGTATATAAGGACCACGAAAAGATAAAATATAATTGTTTGCCTATGCGTCTCACGGAAAGGGGAGATTGAAACATTCGTACACGTTTTTATTTTTTATTTTTTTTAATGAAATGTAAACTGCATTTGACTTGAGACGAAGTGCAATATTTCAATCAAAATAAGATAGATAGATAGATGGATGGATAGATAGATAGACAGACAGACAGACAGATAGATAGATAGATAGATAGATAGATAGATAGATAAATAGATAGATAGATAGATAGATAGATAGATAGATAGATAGATAGATAGATAGATAGATAGATAGATAGATAGATAGATAGATAGATAGATAGATAGATAGATAGATAGATAAATAGATAGATAGATAGACTCAAACAAATAAGACAATCATTCATGTATGAGTTTCTATCTTTTATATTTTAAAGAACACATTCATTTGTTTAAACAAGCTGTATGCAGATTAAAGATAGCACGAATTTTCCCTTAACTATAATGCTAATAAACACTAAAACACAGAAACAAAGTCTACAATATACTTTAAAGGAAAATTAGAAATTAAAAGGTATAATATGATGATCCAGCAAACTGATAAAATAAGATATAAAAATATTCATCTGTGGATATAAAACTCACAGACACAGGCATTAAATGCGCGCGCGCGTGTGTGTGTGCGTGCGTGTGTGTATTTGGCAGGAGGGGGAATTTTAGAGTGTACAAATCCCACCCACCCCTCTTACGGTGAAACAATGTTTTCTTATCTTGAAAATATCTCTATATTCTCTCTCTATTCTCTTTCTCTCTCTATTTTCGTACTCTCTATACATTATATACATTCTTTTCTCCCCCTCTCTCTCTCTCTCTCTCTCTCTCTCTCTCTCTCTCTATATATATATATATATTCTCTCTCCCTCCGTCTCTCTCTCTATATATATATTCACTCTCTCAGTATATATATTTTTTCTTTTTCTCTCTCTCTCTATATATATTCTTTCGCCCTCTCTCTCTCTATATATATATATATATATGTGTGTGTGTGTGTGTGTATTGTGCGTGTGTGTGTGTGTGTGTGTGTGTGTGTATGCATGTGTGTATTTTTTTCCTCTCCTTTTCCCTACTCTTTCTCTCTCTCCTCTTTCTCTCTCTCTCTATTCTCTCTCTTCTCTTTCTCATTTCTCTCTCTCTCTCTCTCTCTCTCTCTCTCTCTCTCTATATATATATATATATATATATATATATTCTCTTGATACATACATACATACATACTCTATATATTCTCACTCTTTAAATAATATATATTCTCTCTCTGTTTTCTTATATTTTAATTTTTTCTTAAGGGACTTCTGACTTTCTGCTGCGTGAATGGAGCGTATCTTCCTTTGCAGTACACTTGTACTCATCCTGGCCAATCCGCTGTCACCTTTTGCACACGTACGTACACTATGAGATAATGATGACGTCTAGATGTCACGAAGTGGCCTACTTGTAAAGTAATTGTACATGTACGTACACTATGAGATAATGATGACGTCTAGATGTCACGAAGTGGCCTACTTGTGAAGTGATTGTACAATAATAGTTTATTTGTGATTTATCTGTATGATTGGTCTGTATGAGTTTGGTTGGGTGTGATCTTTGTCTGGTTTTGATATTGGTATTATGTTGGCTTGTTTCCAGAGTGTTGGTATATCACCTGTTTTCCATATTTTGTTAAAGAGCTGTGTTAGATTATGTAGTATATTGTGTGGTAGTCTTCTTAAAAATTGGTAAGGCATTTTGTTTTGGCCTGGTGCTGTGTTGATATTTACATCACTTCACAACAATGTTTGATTAAACATTAGATACTAATTCATTTTATTTCGGTATAGAAATCAGCAGTCAAATTAACATATATGTATATATATATAATCAAGTTCATAGATATAGTTTCATCATAGAAATGAGAGTGGAGTTTTAGAGAGATAATTATAGTCAATGTACATAACCTTTTCAATACTGGCACTGTCGCTGGCACATGTTCACAATCACACAGTTTGCAACAAGTCCCTTTCTTTCTTATTAGATGATGGTTCAATGTACCCCTTCTAGGCACATTACACAACTGTTCTAGAATCTTTGATATGCTCGCAAAGCACACCATGGAGAGTCATCCAGAACTTAGGCTATCAAAGCACATCACAAGGAGTGTTTCAGAATAGTCATGTGAGCTACCCAAGCACACCATGAGGACTGTTAAAAAATCTTCATGAATTCTTGAGACCACACTCAAGCCTCAATTTCTGTCATATTGGTTCTTGAACCGAATTGACAAGAATCAACTTACAGTAACACGTTTACTGAGAAGTTTGACAGCAGTTCTGGAAAAAAACACCAACCTTATCCAGTAGACTGAATGGAGTACAGTAGTCACTGCAGTCTGAAGCAGATACAAGGTTACAAAGCATCAAATGTATCGATAGGTATGCTCCCCTCATTAAGCTAATGATCGCCTTTATGAACAGATTTCAGTTACATCAAAATCAAAGTGATTAGGTTATAGAACTTTCTCCACGAAGTAACTTTCTGTCTATCCCCATTGGATGAAATTGTTATTATCATGTATGAGACTATTAGTCAGAAAAACTACTCATCCGCTTGGAACTGGTTTGGATAACATTAGCATGTTCTAGCATATTCTTTACCTGAGTTGTATTTTAACCCTTGTACTCACAAATGTATCATCTTGCGCAGTACTCGAAGGTCGTGTCTGATTGACATTCAACAATTTATATAATATTTAAGTTTTAAAATAGGGACAAGCAAATTTACTCCACCACAGAATGATAGGACATAAGTAATATATGTGTTCCGGTAAATAAGGAAGGTGGGGGAGTTAGATATACGAATGATATGAGTTAAGTAATACGTGCTCAGGTAAAGTAAGGAGGTGTGTATGTGGGGTGGATGGGGGGTGGATGGGGGGTGCGGTGTTAGATATACGAATGGTATGACTTAAGTGATACATATTAATATTAGCTATGAATTTAAAGAACTTTCTTATTGTATATTTTTTAAGAAATGTAAATAGTTTATTTTGTAAAATAAATAAATTAACTGAAGTATTAAAAGTTTTAATTAATTGCAAATTTTTAATGAATACAGAGTGGTATGAAAATACGTGAATAATTTAGAGTAGTTATGCGTCTTAATTGTTATGCAGTACGAAGGTTTTTAATAATCGCATATCTTTTTTTACTTTCTGCATTTAAAAAGAAACAATTTAAAGATGTCTACAAGAATGGAAACTCTAAGTCTGGTGACAACCACAAGAGTAATTCCAATATAATGTAATAGATTTTTAAGAGCATGTTATCTGCCTTGTTGCAAACAAATAATGGCTTTTACGACTATCGGACCGTGTCTTCTAATAATATGTTGGTTGTAAAGAAATGTATTTGATTGATAATGATTAGGTTATAGTGGCTTTTACGACTATCGGACCGTGTCTTCTAATAACATGTTGGTTGTAAAGAAATGTATATGATTGATAATGATTATGTTATAGTGGCTTTTACGACTATCGGACCATGTCTTCTAATAATATGATGGTTGTAAAGAAATGTATATGATTGCTAATGATAATATTATATTATACAGATGCACAGGCGAGTTCATGATACAAGGGAAGACAACTTTGTTGAGCACTTCGTCCGATCTAGTGAGTACCACGAACACCAATTTCTTCTTTTATAAAACTTAAATAAATAATTTGATTTAACTCCATCACCCGCTCTCTTGCACTAATGCTATGTACAAATGAATGTGCATAAAAGAGAGTAATATATTTTTTAAGAGAATACACATTTTTAAGACATAAGAAAATATCACAAAACGCAAACTGTATATCAGAAATAAAACAAAGCTTCGTGAGAATGCATGACGATACAAACAAACAAACAAAATGATAAAAGCAAATAAACTAAATCATACAAAGCAAACAAACACAAATAACTATGAGTCTACGTTTCAGCCCTCTACCCTTTATCAAGATAATATAAAGTTATTTTAATAACAATGACAAATAAACAGTTTAATGAGTAAAAGGTACTCTTGCATGAAAACTCATCTGAACAGGCGCGCCGTCTCTTTGCCTCTCTCTCTTGTTGTTTTTGCTCTCTCCCTTCATTCGCACTCTCTCTCTCTCTCTCTCTCTCTCTCTCTCTCTCTCTCTCTCTCTCTCTCTCTCTCTCTCTCTCTCTCTCCTTATTTTCTTTCAATTTCTTTTTCTCTCTAGTTTTCACTCTTCCTCTCATTCATTCGTGTTTTCACCTCCATTCTTTCTCAAATTTAGCTGAAGCTGACGGTCATGACTTTGCAATCTTGTATGGTCGCGGTCTGGAATCGGACACAAACAGAATGTGAGTGACTGACCATTTCTCTATATAACAGCATGTGCGGGTTAAACCTTAGTTACTTGTATTTTTGTCTTGTTGTCAAGAACACGAGACGATAGCTAAGCTGACCTCGACTCTCTCTGATAATCAGGTTAAATCTCAACTGTACTGATAACAACTTTAAGTATGTGCACTGACAACAAGGTTGTCCATCTCTGAACACACTGCTGACGTCAGCACAGATGATTAGCAGAACACACTGTTGACGTCAGCACAGATGATTAGCAGAACACACTGCTGACGTCAGCACAGATGATTAGCAGAAGACATTGCTGACGTCAGCACAGATGATAAGCAGAGCACAGAACTACGCACAAAATGTAAAACTAAAATAAAATAATTTATGTAAAAATCTATTGCACATATTTAACAATGCCATTATTTTATTCACTCTGCGGAGCTTATTCACGATGCCAGATTGTGTTCTACGCGAGTAACATATCACTGAGAGAAAATACACAGAACCTCAATTTGATTTATTAAAAAAAAAAATAGATAACTTTAAAAAAATTATAGACTTACATTGCCAAAAGATACCACTCTCTCTCTTTCTCTCTCTCTCTCTCTCTCTCTCTCTCTCTCTCTCTCTCTCTCTCTCTCTCACTCATACAAATACACATACTTACAAGTGCTTATATAACTCTTGTTTCGGTTTTTGGAATTTAATGATTACGTTCTCCTTTCACTTTATCATTTATTTATTGTTTACACCTAACGGCCACGAGATATAGGCTTACTGAGAGTTAAGTAGAGGACGCTAAGATATATAAATATATACCGTTCCATCTGATTCTGATACGCACCTCTCTCTTGTGGGGAGGGGGCACCAATTTTGAGCGATCCATATGGTGGTCGAGATCCCAGGGGAGAGTAAAAATAGCTGGTCATCACGCAAACTCTAGAATGTTAGAAAGCAAGTATCCCCGTCGCCAGAATGCTAAAATCTTCTCCATCACATCTTCTGCAAACTCTTAATGTTATCGGGAAAAAAATTAGTTTTAAACTGATGTTGAATCCTGGCATGTATCTTTTTAAAATGACTACTCATGATTTAGATGCATACCCAACTTTCGTTAATTATTTTGGGCAAACATCACAATATACCGGGTTTATATTATGAATATTTTCTCTTAATCTTTTGGCATTACCATTTCCAAATAATTTCATCAATGACAATGGGCAGAATAGCATGAGAACAAAGTAATGGCCCTTGCAAAAATACCCCCCAGACACACAGGCGCACACACACACACACACACACACACACACACACACACACACACACAAACACTAAAGCAGAAATAGGTAAAGTAACAATTGATACTAATCGCTTTCTTCTGACAGTTTCACCAAGCGTGACGTAGAAATCTATGCTGTCCATCCGTCGAAAGACAGTCGAAGCGTCATCCTGCAGTTCGCGTCCGGAAAGCAGGTGTCAATGTCCCTCAAGAAACGTTCAGTTCTCACTGCCAGTACAACGGTTGTCGAGCATTTCAGGGATCGAAGGGAGATAATTCAAACACAACCAAGGAATTGTTTCTTCAGCGGTCCGGTCGTCGACCTAGATGGGGGGCTTGCGTCATTTTCGTTCTGTGATGGCAGATTGGTAACAATCATGTATTTAATGTACAAAAGACGTCATACTTTGTATGCACCTTTAAAGCATTACAAGTTCCATTAGAGTATTACTTGAACCTTAGCAGTAGGATATGCACCTTTAAAGCATTACAAGTTCCATTATTAGAGTATTACTTGAACCTTAGCAGTAGGATATGCACCTTTAAAGCATTACAAGTTCCATTAGAGTATTACTTGAACCTTAGCAGTAGGATATGCACCATTAAAGCATTACAAGTTCCATTAGAGTATTACTTGAACCTTAGCAGTAGGATATGCACCTTTATATTTGGCCCTAGACATGTTCTCTATATAGAAGGGGTTCCGCGAGTGGTGGCTAGGGACTCCACCAACAGAATGTGATTGGAAAAAAAAAATTAACATAATTTTTATTACGAGAGGCTGTTGATAATTGGTGAGCACTGTACTGCGCGGAGGGGAGACGGCAGGTTGCTGTCGTCATCCTCTCCCTCTCGAATTGCCAAACTTGTGTTACAACAATTAACTTAGACTAGTCCACTGCTAGTTTAAGCAAACCTGATGTTTACTCTAGATCGTAACTCAATTAACTTAAATTAGTCCACTCCTAGTTTAAGCAAATCTGATGTTTATTTTAGATCGTAACTCAATTAACTTAGACTAGTCCACTGCTAGTTTAAGCAATCCTGATGTTTACTCTAGATCGTAACTCAATTAACTTAAATTAGTCCACTCCTAGTTTAAGCAAATCTGATGTTTATTTTAGATCGTAACTCAATTAACTTAAATTAGTCCACTGCTAGTTTAAGCAAACCTGATGTTTACTCTAGATCGTAACTCAATTAACTTAAATTAGTCCACTGCTAGTTTAAGCAAATCTGATGTTTATTTTAGATCGTAACTCAATTAACTTAAATTAGTCCACTGCTAGTTTAAGCAAACCTGATGTTTAGATCGTCACTCAACTTAGACTAGTCCATTGCTAGCTTAATTAAACTTCATGTTTCCTTTAGACCGTCATTCACCCAGCTTAAACTAGTCTATTACTAGGACAGGTAAACTGTTACCATAGAATATTACTTAACAAACTTAAACTAGTCCAATGCTGACTAACATAAATGAACTTTTGTTGAAGAAAGTAACTTATCCAGCTGAGACTAGTACATTAATAGCCTAAATACAATGATTTTTTTTTTATATAGAATGCCACTTAACCAGCTTAAACTAGAATTGTTAGGTGATGTAAACAGATTTTATTATGTCCATTGTTTAAAGTAAACTGATGTTTGTTATAGAAGATCACATAGCCAGCTTAGACTAGTCATTGCTAGGTGAAGTTAACTAGCGATATTATCCCTAAAGTCAAAAATATGTCAAAGTATTTATTGTGGCTTCTTAGCACCATGAGCTAAATTTAGCAAATTAACTTTTTTAAAAACATAAACAAAAGATTCCGTATACTCATTAACACACGGCGGAAGTAGCCCTCCAACCAGATTACAATGAAGCTCTGGTTATTCCAGTTTAGTACACATAACATCAGAGTAGCAAGTTGTTTTTTTAGTGCAGAGTATTTGTGCAGAGCTTCTGTAGTGGGCCTCTTTGATTTGAAATGAAAGAAAATGCTATTGCATACAGCATATAATTATAGAGAGAGAGACTCTGGTTGCTGCCTGGGGTCCCTCTGACCGATGGGCCCTTGTGCAGTGCACAACCCGCACAATTCATTGCTACACCATCTCAGAACACTTATTTATTTAATGCTTTCAGTAGCAACGGCCCATCTTTCACGCGTGGCTTGGGTAAAGTCAGTTTTGGCAGGGTGGACCTACCGTAGGTGTTTCTGTGCAGTACTTTGCAACACTTCAGAGCTTTCATTAACAGGATAGCTCGAGAGAAGGTGATTGGCTAGACATTTGATGCAGCAATTTTAACGCTTACCTTTCGTTTGTTTGTTTCTTTAAACAATAATAAAAAAAATAGATGGGATCCATCCACACTCCGCAGCTGCATTACCAAATACACACCCTTCCTGAACCACGTTTTTCCAAGCAGCGCCGTTCAGTTACAGACTTGCACGTGCTGGTCACGTGGAACAACGTCACTCCCGGCCTACAGAGACGCGCGAGCAACGATTCGCAAGCGAGTACTGATGGTGATGAGCTGGTGGTACCACCTCCGGAAGAAATCGGCTCAACTGGTATGTCACGGGACTTAAAATAAATAAACACAATACTTACTTTTTGTCGATCACATCATATCTGTAACTAGTGTATCGGTAAAGTGTTACTTTCATCCGGGTATTTAGCTACCAACAACAGGCGCACTGGGGATATGTGACGGTCAAACATGTGCCGTGTGCTGCCGGGAGCGAAAACGGTCACGTGGACTCTGACGTCGGGAAGTTTTGTTTGTATCCAAATAGTCTAATGACTCTAATCACTCTATTGTGGCCTGTATTGAGACCGCTGACACAGTAATATGTGTGTCAGCAATTATAGGTATTTAAGAACTTTCAACAGAAAAGGGAACACTATGTTCACTTTTCAATACAACTAAATGGGTAAAAGAGCAAATCTATTTAAATAAGAACAAGCCGTGAAATAACTAAATCTGTAAATAAATAAATAAATAAATAAAAGAGCATGAGTGAAAAAAACAACTGAATAGAGCAACCGCATGAATAAAACAAAGAAATGACTACTGCAAACAACTGCACACAATAACCAAGTGGTTAAATAAATAATAACCAGAAGATTAAAATCAATTAAAACACTAATACAACCAATTGAATAAAATAACCAAATAAGTAAAATAATCTCAAATGATTTTTAAAAAATTCATCTGAATACAAAAACGAGAATAACAAAACAACAAATAAATTCAACAACCAACTAAAAATTCAACCAACAGAACAAAAGAGCCAGTATAATAACGAAAGACGTAAAATAACCAAAGGCGTCTAATAACCAGAGGTAAAATATCCAAAGACGTAAAATAACCAAAGACGTAAAGTAACCAAAGGCGTCTAATAACCAGAGGTCAAATATCCAAAGGCGTAAAATAACCAAAGGCGTCTAATAATCAGAGGTCAAATATCCAAAGACGTAAAGTAACCAAATGAGCATAATAACCAAAGATGTATTCTAACCAAAGACGTAAAAGATTGAAATGAGTATAATAACCAAAGACATAAAAACTGCCAAGCGAGTAAACCGTTCATCGGTTTCCAGAGAGACGTACATTTCACTTCGTACTTTCAGTGCCAAGCGCGACAACCCAAACAAGAACGGCGGCGGCAGAAGTGGGCGTCTACCTGAACCAAGCTTACCTGGCCAAGGTGTACGAGAACCTCAGGTTAAACACCACACAAGAGTTAATCGATCTCATCGTCATGAAGTGGTGTGGGGTGAGCATCTGGATGAAAAGTGCGGGGGGGGGGGTGTCTTGGTACGTATGCATTCTGTGAGAGACACAGGAATGGCAACCAAGGGGAAAGATTCTTTTATTAATTTTTTTTTTTCATTTAAAGGGCTTAATTATCGTTCGTAACTACAGGAACTACTTGCTTGATTTTCTGACGTATTTGTATTACTGGCTCAGCGTCCCACGTTTTAACGTATATTGGTTGTGTTATTTGGCTTGCTGAACCCTTCCCCCACTTTTAGGCGTGCTACCGGCTCTAGAGAGAGAGAGAGATGTTTGTCTCACTGACTCCCCGCTTCCCTATTGTTGCATTTGTGCTTTTGACTCAGCTGATATACTGATGTATTATGTTATCAGCTCATTGCCCGTCTATTGATATATTTTGTTACGGCCTTTATGTTGTTGTTAGCAGCTAATTGCCCATGTGCTGATGTTATCAGCTGATGTTATCTAATTGTCTATATATTAAAGTTACTGGCTTATTGCGCAGATATTGATGTTATTGTCTAATTGAAATTATTTTTCTGTTACTGGGTAATTGCCATGTGTTGATGTTACCGGTTAATTGCCTTATATACTGATATTACAATCAAATTGCCCTTATGCTAACGTTACTGGCTAATTGCCCAATTGTTGATGTTACTGGCTATTTGCCCAAGTGTTGATGTTACTGGTTAATTGCCGATATGTTAATGCTACTGGTTAATAACCCTTATGTCACTGGCTAGTTGCTATCTGACAAATTATTGCAACTGTCTCACTTCCCGCAGCTCAGAATCGTTATTTCGTTAGCTTACACCACACCCTGTGGGTTTAATTTAGTAACATTGCCATTCACATAGAAAGCATATGTGCTAATCGCCTATCTATTGATTTATAGCGGTATTGTTGATTAGGAGGTAAATATTTATCATTCAACGCATCACTGATGAATTTTTTTCCTGTTCTTTCAGTGTATAACAAAGCGCATTGCGCATGACGTAAAATCCAAGATAGATAACTTCGATATTGGATAAAAGTGTGATGAGATCTAACACGAATATCAAAACTATACATGGGCACAGACGTTTTATGCACCCTATGCCTTCTCCTTTCAGGTTGCAGCCGTGTATTCTGATGAAGAAAAGGTGGGGTGGGACTTGACCATCAAATTAAAACACATTGAAATCTGGAGACAGGATCCAGTGAGTTCCAAGCAGACGTGTGTTGTTGTGCGGTTGTGAGAAACTTGTTTGCGCCAATGCTTGAAATCAATGAAACTAGGTCAACAAACGTATGTTCTTGTATGGATGTGCAGAACATGCTTGCGCGAAACTAGCTGAAACCATGTCACTATGTTCTACATCCGCCGCTAGATTTCTACGTGACACACAATTTCTACACCGGTTATTCGATTTCTATACGCATGTCCTCCCTTTATTTCACTCTCTACCTTTCTGTCACTTCTACAGAAATCTGCCACCTCTGTCGCTAAAACATTTAACGTATTTTTCATACAGTCCCTTCGTCGATGATACAAATAGAAATTTTGCATCTTAAAAGACAGAATAAAATGCAAAAAAAATTAATATTTTATTAATTCATTTGCTCAAAAATATACAAATTGAACTGTAGTAAAAAAAAATATGTTACTGCACTATAAATGAATTGTATGTATTTTATATTTGATGTCGGGAATTATAATTTATTGTTACATTATTTATTATTATAAAGTGTGTGATTTGAAATGTATAACACATATATACACACATACATGCACACAAAAACAAACACATACGTACACACACACATATGCATACATACACATATACACACATATATACACACATACACACTTATACGTTTACAAACAAATACACACATATACACGTACATACACATATACACATACATGCACACATACACAGGCATACACATGCACACACATACACAAAAGCCAATACACACACACACACATATATATAATGGGAATTCACTCAAATGAACTGTATATATACAGGCATGGTTTGCTTCTGACGGCCGGGCCATAGGAGACCACATGAGATCGATATGCGAAGGGACCAGCAAGCCTGACATCACGCTTGACCACATTAGCCTAGAGACCGCGTGAGTTGAGTCAAGGACTGACGCGAGCATTATAACAAACGAACACATTCAGTGGCAAATGAACTTAGAAGAGAATTTGTTCTGACACTTAGAACCCATTCACTTTCTCATTTTTACTACTCTGACGTCACTGTCCTCGCTCAAAGTCGTAGCCTGACAGCCGATGACGTCACTCTGTCCTCGCTCAAAGTCGTACCCTGAAAGCCGATGTACTCGCTCTCTGACACAGTGATACATCTTGTCTTCGCAAGTGAGAAGTAACAGTGTTACTGGGGTTAGTCAGTTTGAGTCGTCTGCTGTTTTATATGCTGCGTAGGACTCGAGACCTAAGAACACTCCCTCACGGTGTTGACGAGCATATTTGCCCCGTAATGTTCGCATTTCTGCAAAATGAAAGATTTATATATTTATATCTTAAAAGTTACTGGTTTAAGGTTGAATAATCTGTTCTGATACCATTGGATCCGCACTGTAATTTTGGTAAGCATTGATCAAGTAATGATGAGAGTCTTGGACAATGAAAAACCGGGATTAGTTTATTTTAGGCCATTTTAGGGGAAGTCACTTCTTATTGACCGTTCTCATTGAAGATCAGTTTGTATTCAGTTTACTTTCTGTTGGAGTAGACTGAAAAGTTATTAAAGATTGACACAAGAGTACATCTAGTACCCTAAACGTGACCATGATTTGTACTTGTTTGACTCTGGGTGTTTAAAGCATTTGACCAGGAGACAACATCTAGTACTCTAAGCATGACTGTGGGAGTGTGAAGTATTGACTGAAGACAACATCTAGTACTCTAAGCATGACTACTGTGTGTGTGTGTGTGTGTGTGTGTGTGTGTGTGTGTGTGTGTGTGTGTGTGTGTGTGTGTGTGTGTGTGTGTATGTTTATTAGGAAACGTAACTAGAAAAAAATAGCTCTGTTTTATTTTGTAATTTGTCTATTTTGTTGCTTAATATGATTATATCTTTGACCATATTTGTCTTGTAACTTTAGAAATGCATTTATTTTTAAATTGATTAATTTACTCTTTTTTAAAATTGTTTTCAGCGGTACAGGTGAAAGTTTAATGGGTCTTTCGTGGGTGTCCGGTGTTTGCCGACCTCACTATCGATGTTCTGCTGTTAAAGGGGCACAACTAGGTCATTACTATGAGGCACATGAGTTTGGACATAGGTAATCATGCAGACTCAAACAATAGAACCTCTGTGCAGAAATACTTTACGAGATAATGTTTAGATTGTTGATTTCCATTCTTGATAATGCAAATGATCTTTTTAAAATAGTTTTCAAAATGTGTACACTGGAATTTTGAATATTGATTTTCATTACTGATTATCATAATTAATTTTTCCCATAATGCTTAACATCTGTAAAATGTACATTAATAGCGCACAAACAATCAAAACAAATTATTATATTAATTATATTATCTCTAACTGTTAATGAATTTATGGAATAAGTAAAGTTGACCTAAATATTACCATTTTCTTAAATTTAAAAAAAGATCAATATTTTATCAGTGTGTGTATGAATGTGCATATATATAAATATATCTCTGTTTTGCTTTTTATTTGTAATTTTTCTATAGTATGGGTCTACAGCATGACGCAGATATGCACTGCGGGGATGCCCCTCATGGCGTCATGGGAGGTAACGCTGTTCATCTCAAGGACTGCTACCGTACGAAATTTAACCAGGTTTGGCCGTAAGTTGCCTGCAAATTGGTCTAGAATTTTATAAAAAGATAATTAAGTAAAGCTTTCGGTTACGCCTTCTACAACATAATTTTAATATACACGAAGCGTCTAAAGATCGTGACGAACCGATTAAATGTTGCTTTGTATTTTAAAGATGAAGATTACTATTAGAACAGTGCTTTATGTTTATAGTCTGACCAGAATTTATAGATATGTGTTCGTTAGAGTTGTCTCACCTACTAGGTCTGCTTGCCTTCAATGAAGTTTTGGGAACTAAACCCTTCAAGTAAACCGTTTAATATCAAGCCCCCCCCCCCGCCCTCCCCCCGGGTAGATACTTTATTATTTTCTTATAAGCGTCAGACCCTATACATACATCACTATTTTCTTACGTGCTTTTAACTTATACATACTTCAATATTTTCTGATGTACGTAGAACCAGCCTACTTTTTATGTGAATTTGCCGTTGGCCTTATTAAGTTCAAGAATATCATTTAAGTACTTTTATGTTAATTTGCTTGTCTTGTAATGTTATATTCTTTGAAAATTGTCCGAGATTTATGTTTACTGCTGGTCTACATATCAGCAATGGTGAATATATTTTTTTGTTGTTGTTTGTTTTGTAAACGAAAGAAAAAAATAAACTAAAAGAAATGTACACACTTTAAACAAATGGGCACAAGATTTATCCCACCTAACTTTCGCACACAAACGCACACATGCGCACATATGACACGTGTACGACTACTTACAAACAAATAAACAGATATAGTGCGCTCACACACGCACTTAAATAAATAAATAAATATCTTTTCACACATACACACACACACACACACACACACACACACACACACACACACACACACACAGTCATATAAAATACATACATTGACTTACAAGCTGATTTACACTCACACACAATTACACTATACACACACTCTCTACACTCACATACACACACTACTCACAAAGTTACGCGTACAGATACTACACACACTGGTAATCACACAAATACGTGTGTGAACACTCATTGTCACATATATACACACTCACGCATACGTAAAATGACACGCACAAATGCGTACGCTCTCAATTACAAACTCGCGCACACATTAGTATACATACACTTAAACACGCACACACATATATTCACGCAAGGAAACACGCAATACGATTCAAGATCCATAATTCATAAAATGGCGGGTATCTGCCAGTGGATTTATTTTATCTAATTTTACTTTACTGTTTCTTTAAATATGGGGATCCTGGTTGCGCAATTCCTTGCGTGAATTGAACTGAATGCTGACTATTGGGTTGTGCCACTTTAATTGGTCGTGACACCAGGGGAAAGCCGTGTCTCTTCAGAGACGATGTGCCAGCATCGGTCTACAGTGAGCAACACGTCATCTTCCCAGAGTACCACGGTCGGTTTGCTTTATTTTTAAATCACATCTTCTTTATTTTTTTCGTCCACTGCTACAAGAATATAAAAAAATTATGCATTTTGATTTTGATCATAGAGATATACCTGAAGGCAACATACAACACTTCCTTCATCAGATGTCTGTTCTTTCTATTGTTTTCCGCTCTCAGCTTATTCCCCGAAGGTTGTTGTTCACGATGATGTTGCTTATAATGATGATGGTGGTGGTGATGATGATGGTGATAGTGGTGGTGGTGGTGCTTTTGATAATTGAAAACTACGAGACAGCAAACTTCAACGATGAAGAAGGGGAGTGGTGGTAGTTCGATAACAGTTTTACATTACCACCGGAGCTTGCGTTGATCATTTCGTCATCTGACGTTCACTGATCTGGAGTGCTCCAGTGGGACCCCACAGCCTCACACTTGTGTTCGAGGTGGAGGGCGGCGGGAGGGGGGGGGGCTGACGGAAGGAGGTGAAACAGGCCGCACCCTCAACTGCCCTCTGTCGGTGGATGACGATGAAGACGGTAACGGTAACGTTAATCGATGCCATTGACAGAGGAATAAAAATATTCCAATTTAAGTTTTGCTTTAAGTGTTTAGTAATCTTTCTAACAGACGCACGTATAACTGCTAAGGAACAAGGTGCTTATAATAATGGTCCCTTATTCATTGGAACAGGTTATGGAAAATAATTAATACGTTTGCTCTATATATTAAGTAAAATTTATAAGGAAATATTATAATAGCACTCCTGTACAAAGTATTTTTTCCTAATATGTACACATACCAACAAAATGCGTAATCCTAATACGTACACTAAATACTAAAGTGACTACTATACCAAATAAGTAATCCTAATACGTACACTAAATACTAAAGTGACTACTATACCAAATAAGTAATCCTAATACGTACACTAAATACTAAAGTGACTACTATACCAAATAAGTAATCCTAATACGTACACTAAATACTAAAGTGACTACTATACCATATAAGTAATCCTAATACGTACACTAAATACTAAAGTGACTACTATACCATATAAGTAATCCTAATACGTACACTAAATACTAAAGTGACTACTATACCAAATAAGTAGTCTTATTTCGTACACGAAATTGTTAATTGACTACTATACGAAATAAGAGGTCCTTATACGTACAATATGTATTACAATGACTACTATGGCAAAAAGTAGTTCTTATATGTATATGAAATATTACTTTGATTATTAATTTTAAAAAAACGAGACACAGACGGGACCTCTTGTGAAAGACATGTCTTGTGATACAATAACAACTCGGCCAAATATACCCGAAATACCTCAGACTTCATACTGAATCTAAAGTATTCACTATAATAAAACAGTTCTACGATCAATATTAGAAAGATTAATACTTAGGACCAATGAGGGTTCTTTTTCTTTTGTTTTTTAAACGTATAATTATATGAATTAAACATGGATCACTCCACTAGTTTCATAACCAGAGCAAGTTAGAAAGATACTTTCATGCCGGAAGCATGGGCCTATGCATGAATCTTACGCAGTGCAATATGTGCTGATCACGTGACCAGCTTGGCAGTCTTTGTGTATTTACAACTATCGTTTGGATAATATCGTACGGAACGTCTCCAGGCACTAGAGTGCCAAACTCGGGTCACTAAGGCATATCCGATTGAAGGGCATCCCTAACACAGAATCAATACCTAATCAATTTTATCTGAATACATTTTTTAAAAATCACGTTTGCTATTTTCCCTGTTTTCAGGTCAATGGATGGACTTTGATCGCCAGTGTAGAGTAACGAATGGCAACGAGTTTGAATATATTAATTTTCCAAACATTAAGGTAAGGTATATTTAAATACAACCATTTTTTGTTTTTAGCTAATAAAACCCAATCCACTAACTAAACGGAGCTAAACAGCAAGGCAAAACAATAATAAACCAGCTACAAAATAAACAGCCAACATAACAATTCATCACGAACAAGTAAAAGGAGAGTAACATTAGACTAGATAAATGAAATCGAATGTCGGAATTAAAAATCTTATCTGATATCGCGTTGTTAAAATAAAAAAACCTGAAATAAAGTTAGTGAATGAAATCTAACACCATTATGATTACATATGGAGCCAAAAACCAAAATTTTAATCACTATGCAAGAATGTATTAAATTATGTTTGCTAACCTATATCAAAGTAAAGTTGGAAAATATGTAATGTATGTAATGAGAATGTACGATAAGAAATCTTGGTTAGAAATCGACAAACAATTCTGACCACATAAGTATGACTACAGTAATTATGTACGTTGCTTGGTGGTAGCCCAGCAAAAAAAAACCCGACACCGTAATTACTTGATTATAACCGTGTATATCGAGCAAATCATGGTCACATATCGAAATCTGTAATATTCTAACTATAGTTAATAAGAATATATCACTAAGATCAAACATACAAATTTAAAATAGAGGAAGTGACTAATGATAATGGCAATATTGATGATAATTACGCAATGGAGCTGAATGTCGAAAATATTGTAAATAACGAAATTAGGAATGTATAAGCAACTAATCAAGAGAAGAAATAACAATATATGTGACTTTAATATAATGTATGATGACAAATAGGGCGTAAAGGTCAGCGTCGAAAATACTGTAAGAAAATAGGAATGTATTATAGTACAAGTAGGTAAAAAAACAAACTATGAGATATGTCACTGTAACAGCAATATAAATGACGGCAAATAAGGGTCAGAGGTTAACACCTAACATCCTGTACGTCAAAGTAAAAGCAACTTTTGATGGTGAATTTATTTTTAGAAGTCAAAAGTTGGAAAGTGTATATGAATATACTATCTGTAATCGATAAAGATTAATGGTAAAAAAAAAATCAAAATATTGCTTGTTCATGAAATAACATTGCAAATCACTTCTAGAAGAAAGGGTCCGTTATGCCTTTTTAAACTGACAATAATTGTTAATTTAACCATTTTCCAGCTGTGCGAACAATTCCATTGTCTGGCGAATGATGTGAATAAAGGAAATTATGGCCACCTTGTTGTCAAGGGTGCTCAGCTTGGAACCGCTTGTGGAGATAAATTGGTTCGTCAGGGCTACTACTGCTCGTTGTCGTTATCTCTCTCTCTCTCTCTCTCTCTCTCTCTCTCTCTCTCTCTCTCTGTCTATCCATCCATCCGTCTCTCCATCTGTTAGTATAGGTAGCTATGTATTTATGTTTAACTAAATGATTGTCTCTATGTTTGTGTCTGCTATCTGTATATACTCACTGTTGTATGAAATCCTGGTTTACTTTCTTGTTCCATTTGTATTAAACTCTATTTTTTAAAAAAATCATTCATTATGATATGCATATATATATATACACACACACACACTCTTTCTGCTGCAAAATGTTTATTTAGTTTTTAATTAAAAAAATTAGAGGGAAACATATTTACATTCTCAGCAATATTTTACATAATACGTTTCTATACTTACACGTATACATAAATTAAGAAATCTTCCTTATGCAAAATGTTTATTTTGTTTTTAAGTTATTTTAAAAAAATAGGTGCAAACATACATTCACATCAATATTTTACATAACACGTTTCTATACCTACACGTAAACATAAATAAACACAGGGAGGTGAATTTTTCTTTATTGAGCAAGGTTCAATTTTATTTTTTAGGAAAGGGATATTAAAATTTTATTTCCAACAGGAAACAAAACATACATCATATTTACTAACTGACAATCAAGTATAATTAAAGGTAGAGAACTCGCATGTTTTTCTGAAGCATAAATATCGTTATTCCCTCCCATATTTAACGCTGTCCTCACTCTCTCTCTCTCTCTCTCTCTCTCTCTCTCTCTCTCTCTCTCTCTCTCTCTCTCTCTCCAAACGTTTAACTGATATAAGTATAACATCCAGATAGGTGTATGAATTAAATTTCATCCCTTAAACACAACAAATCAAGAAAAAGAAAAGTTTGATGAAAATATCGGCTAATCGAAGTCCTTGTTAGCTTCTTTGACGACATTATGTCATAAGGAGTAGTCCTTTACAAGAGACAGATTGTCGATATCAATGACGTCGTAGGCCTATTTTAAAATTTATTTATTATTAGAATCTGATAAACGTGTTATTCACTGAGTTGATAACTTTTAGTTGTGCCATAGCTCGTCTTGTGAACCTTGGAACGTAACGACCCTTGACGTCGACTATCTGAGTCAGCACATCGTCCGAGGAGGATGGGGGGCGTGGTCCGTTGTATCTTCGTGCTCGGGCTCCTGTGATGACGTGGTCAGAATCTTCAAGCGCACCTGCAACAACCCAGCGTGCGTCTAGTGTGCTGTCTCAATATGTGTCCAAGTGTGTTGTCTCAATATGCGTCTCAGTGTGCTGTCTCGATATGTGTCCCATTGTGCTGTCTTAGTGTACCTCTGTGTGCTGTCGCGATGTGCATACTTTAAAGTTTTAAGTTTTAACTTGCTGTCGCAATGTGCTTAATATAATTATATAAGTTTTAACTTTGCTGTTTTAATGTCTGTTTAATATAATTATATAAGTTTTAACTTTGCTGTTTTAATGTGTGTTTAATACGATTATGTAAATAGTACCTTGCTATCTCAGTGATCTTAATATAATTATATTTTCTAACTTGCTGTCTCATTGTGCGGTCTTAAAAGTATAGAATATTAATGTACTATCTGAGAGTGGTATCTTAATCCATTGTCTCAATATGCCATTTTCATAAAACATTATCTCATGGTGCTAAATGTACTTTATGCCAATATGCATTCTCAGGATCACGTCTCACTGTGCTGTTTCACAGTTCTGTCACAGTATATGAATTCAAAACTCTGTCTATCTAAGTGCATTGTCTTAAGTATACAGTGCAAATATAACTATTTGTGCCGTCTCAATATAATGTGGTCTCAGTGTGACATTCACTGTACTATGTCGCGATGTGTGGTGTGGTTAGTTTAAATTTCGTGCTGTGTCAATATACTTTGTAAATGTACCATGTCTCAACGTGCAATTTCGGTGTACACCTTCACTATTTTGTGTCAATGTACTATATCTCAATGTGATGTTTCAATATGATGTGTCTTACTCTTAGTGTGATGTGTCAGTGGGGCACTGTGCCTCACAGTGTTGTGCTTTAGTATAACAGGTCTTAGTGCGCTATCGCGCTGTCTCACTGTATATCTGAATATGCTTTGTCCGCAGACCATTTTTGTTACTGTAACATATCTGGACATATCAGTGTGACGCTTAGTGCAATGCTTTGCTGTAGCCTCTGCAGACAGGAACAAAATATCTTTAACGTGTGCTGTGCAACTGTGTGTATGTTTGCACTCAGGTACAGCGTGCACACGAATACATCTGTTTATTTACGTGCATGTGTGTGTGTGTGTGTGTGTGTGTGTGTGTGTGTGTGTGTGTGTGTGTGTGTGTACGTGCGGGATCGGGTGCTCATCCATATTTCTTTGACCATCTGGAATATATTTCTTTGAATTCATTCGTTCTAATCTTGCTCAGCCCAGCCCTTTCGCCATATTGCATGGGGGATATGTACAAAGGTGTACTGTGCCCATCGAAACAGGTATAAATCATATAATTTGAATTTCTTCTTTTCTTATAATATGCAACTATCTCATTAATTATATTTCAGTGATGTTAAGTGTGCAATAGTGTATGTTTACAATACTAAATTATATTTCAATAATGTTCAGTGTGCAATATTGTATGTTTACAATAGTAAATTATATTTCGGTGATATTAAGTGTGCAACAGTGTATGTTCACAATACTAAATGCACAGTAATGTCTAGAGTCCTCTTCCAACGCTACTAATTACAGGTTAGTCATTAATAATTTCAGTCTTCGTCAATTTCGACATTCTTAATTAATAATGCTTAGTTTTAGGCTAGTATAAGGTATTTTGTTTGCATAATCTATATATATTTCAGTGACTTCTAGTTTGAGATAAAATTACTCACAGTTCTCATTAGACTTTAGTAACGATTAGTTTAAGACAGGGTTTATTTAGTTCCATGCGCTTTATCTTCTCGGCTAATTAACTTTAACGAAATATGTGAAATGATTCACTGAGTCGTACTGACACAACCATCGCCATTGCTCATTTCATATTTGCGATGCCTCATTTGAGCTACACATCCATCCACCCATCTGTCTATATCTATCTATTCTATCTATTCGCCATTGCTCATTTCATATCCGCGATGCCTCATTTGAGTTACACATCCATCCACCCAACTGTCTATATCATCTATTCTATCTTTCAGACATGCTTAAATGAAAGTGTCAAAGAAGCGGATGTCGTTGCACAAAAAGCGAACATTCTGTGTTCTCGTCACAAGAGCCATAACTCTCATTTAACCGGAAATGGCAGCATTGTCAGAACTCAAGGAGGTACTAAACGCTAGCTACCAGCATCACCAGCCACGCACGCGCATGGAGCATATGTACTACTAGATCGAAATTACAAATGAGATTATATTTACAACCTCTCTAAGATGCTTTCTTCTTTTAAAATATTTGGACCATAATAAAAGTAAAAATATAAAAATGAAACATGTTATGATAACTTACACCCAAGAGTAAATACTGATCACAATATTCGCAGCGCTACTATTAATTAAGTCTATTAAGTGTATCCCTCAGTATAAGTAAAATACATAACAATACATTTGTCTGTCACAGTCGTCGATAAATGCACAGTGCGCTGTTCTCATGTCTCTGGGGGACATTTTGACCGATATCTCCTTGATGACGGGTCTCCCTGTAGCGGACAAGACACAGACCCAGTAGACTCGGCTCGCCGGGGCATATCGTGGCGCTGTGTCAAAGGGCAGTGCAAGGTCAGAGGGAAAACACGGTCTGGCCGACGCAAGAATAAATCTTTACAGTTATCAGTATGAATGAAGAAATGGTGAATGAATACTTGAAGAATGAATTACGAATGATTAATGAATTAAATTTGAATGAATGAGGGATGAATGAATACAGAGAAGCTAATTTAAAAGAATACTAGAGTTTAAAAAGCAAAATTAAGAAGCAAATAAAATGAATCGATGAATAAAATACTAAATTGAAAATGATTGAGGAGAGAGGTTTAAAAAAAAAAGTGAATGGTGAACAATCAATGAATAAAAAGATGAATAAGTGATTGAAAGAAGAACTAATATATCAGCGAAAGAAGCACGAACGATAACTGAATGAGTAATTAATTTTTTTTGCAAAACGTCCTTGACCAGTTTTTGTTGATTTCGTGGACGGAGAAACTGATACATTTGACCAACCAAACGCATTTCTTTAGGCGTTCGGGTGTGATGGCGTTACCCTGGGAGACGGAGGAGGAAAGGAACTGGATGAATGCGGTGTGTGCGGCGGAGATGGTGTCTCTTGCAAACAGATTGTGGGCAGAGGTATGCAACTTTTGTGGGCATTTTCGGAGGGGTTTAATAGAGGTGGGTAACTTTTGTGGGCATTTCGGAGGGGTTTAATAGAGGTGGGTAACTTTTGTGGGCATTTCGGAGGGGTTTAACAGAGGTGTGCAACTTTTGTGGGCGTAAGTAAACAGTGAGTCTATATTTTCTTTTTCTGATTTTAAGTAAACATTAAAAGCGTTCTTGTAAGCAGAGATGAATAATGAATTCGCAATTTCTTGTGTAAAGTAAGAAATGTCTTTTATCAAATGCTGCACATTTAGGAATGCAATATCTTCGCTGCCCCTACCTCCCCTCCACACACTCCAACAAACACGAACACACCTACCCTCACTCATAAACACATAACAGTCTCTCAACACGTACGCACAACACATAATTATTACACACTTTCACACACACTACAATACACACAAGAGACCAAAGAAACCTAAACACATACACACGTGCATTTAAACAAAACAACCTCCTACATACACAAAACACACACGTACACAATGCATACACAACACACGTACACAATGCATACACAACACACACGTACACAATGCATACACAACACACACGTACACAATGCAACACATACATACTCTAAAACACGATAAACTATAGTTTTGCAAGAACAATACGCGACTCTGAATTGCAGTAATAGTAAACACTAGCAACTGAAAACAACAATGACAACAATTACATTTTTTAAAAATGAATGAACACAAAGAAATCCGTGCTGGAGGATAATTAGAATTCTGATAAAATTCAATGGTTGAAAAACTGTGTGGCTGAGGGGATGGACGGATGTGGGTGGGTGGATGCGCGGATAGAGGGACATGGTACTGGGTTTGTGTGGAAAGAGAATGAGAAGTATAGTGATAATGAAGTAGTGAGTGGAAAGAGAATGAGAAATATAGTGATAATGAAGTAGTGAGTGGAAAGAGAATGAGAAGTACAGTGATAATGAAGTAGTGAGTGGAAAGAGGATGAGAAGTATAGTGATAATGAAGTAGTGAGTGGAAAGAGAATGAGAAATATAGTGATAATGAAGTAGTGAGTGGAAAGAGGATGAGTGTTACGTTTCCAGTATTTATTTAAAGACCCTGCTTAGAATAATTAAAAGACTTTAAATATAATTAATTCTTCCTCTCATATTCTACGCAGACTGGTTGCTCAATTTATTATCTGACTAATTAAAAGTGCGTCTTGTAGTTCAGACGACAAATTTACAGACTAATAAACTGCGAACTTTTAGCTAGATTTGAAAACAGTTAAATCCCTCTAAATTAATATGCACTCGTCATCAATCTTTCTGCTCATCCGCCCCCATTCAAATCTAAGAATTAATCTAATTGGTCTATTGTGCATAGAAATCAACTACTAAGAGGTATTAACAAAGAAAATAAGATTTAATAAAGTTTAACAAATTAACAATAAATCGAATGCAACGCGAATAGTCTTCACTCTGTCTTTACGCGCCTATGCCTGATTTTTGTCAATCTAAATTGCCAGAAAAGTGTTCCTTTGAGATCTGTACACTTGATTTTGCACTTAGCTCTATTCTTGTATCCTTGGTCTCAACACTCAGTCATGCCGGTTCATTCCCTCAGTCCCCCTTTAACGACACACGTGGTGCATAAGGAATGATGTCCCTTTGTTAGTGGCTAGGAACTGGAATTTTTGCAGCATGGCCCTCAGAGTGGATTTCGACACGCTTATACCAATAAGCTAGTGCAGGTGAGGCATGGGTGAACATGAACCATGAGCCGACCTGTGGATGCAACGTGTTTGGATATAATTCTCAACCTAACAGGCCCTACTTAGGCATGGCTCAATTAAATGCGCTGAACAAAGAGTTTCGACCTCGCGTCGCTTACAATTAAATTTTAGAAAAATATAATCGTCTCACATGTGTTCCATTTAACAGTCATGACGTATGAAGCAATAAAATAGATACAACGTTAAATTAATGTTCATACAAAGAGGTAATTCAAACCGACAGAGCGCTTCACAATTTACAATTAAAATTACACGCAATAATTGAATTACATGAAGAATTCATATCGAGCGCAGCATTCTGGCTCTTAGTGAATTAAAACAATATAAATTAAAGTACAGAAATGGAAAAATGGTTACAATAAATTTATATTCCGTAACATATAGGTTTTCAGCTATTTCTCTGAACCATGCTCAAGTGTATATGGAAATCATATAATACATAGCACAAATACATACTTAAACAATACATAGGCAAATACTATTAAATAAAATGATACCTTTGAGAGAAGTCGAAGGGTACCTTGATTCTCTATGGCGCCGGCTGCCTCTCACGACCCGAGTAAGCTGATGGAATTAGCTAAAATGTGCTCGAAGTGAGGGAGCGGAAGCGTGTGGGTACATATATAGAAAGGTATATTGCGTATCACGTGACTGTTCGCAAAGCATGTGGTTGGTTCGAGAACTGGACAATGGTCCTAAAGTTACATAACATCTTGACCTGTTCTAGAAGCACCTAGAAAAAGGAAGCTTTGAACAAAGGGCCAAGGGTTTCAAATATTCGAATTTGAAGTAAACAAGGCAAGTGGGTCATCAGGTCGGACATTTTTATCAGACTCGTGACACCCCCTTGCTTTTGAGGCGTTTATCTTACCAAAGATAAAATGCCTCCTACAAATTATGTATGATAAAATGTAGAAGTCCACAATGAAGAAAAATTTACACAAAAAAAATTTCGACATTCCTAGAAATAAAGTGTGCAACTATATTTCATATTTACAGGAAGGAATCCGTAGGGTTCAGTTAATTGATTAAACAACATTCTATCAGTACCGGCACTTGATGGCATCAAGCACGACTCATGTAATCTGCGCCAACATTCAAAGACCCTTTGATGTAATGAATATTTGCGTCGTACTGTGTCAGAAACAAAGACCAACGCATTAAACGGCTGTTCGTAAATTGCGCCTGTCCGAGAAAGGCCAACGGCTGGTGATCGCACTCAATGACAAAGGTTTTTCCGTACAAATAGTTTTCGAACTTTTTTATGGCCCAAACTATTGCAAGACATTCCTTTTCACTGGTGGAATATTTCTGTTCAGTAGTTGTGAGTTTACGGCTTGCATATGCAACTGGGTGTTTGGTGTCATTGTGTTCTTGTAATAACACTGCTCCTAATCCTGTGTTGCTAGCATCAGTCCTTAACAAGAATGGTTTTGTCAGATCTGGCAGTTTAACAACTAAATCTGAAGTCAGTCTAGATTTCAGTGTGTCAAAAGCGTTTTGGCATGCATCAGTCCACACTACTTTTGTAGGCATATTCTTACGTGTCAAGTCAGTCAGAGGACATGCAATGGCACTAAAATCTGGTACGAATTTTCTGTAGTAATTAGCAAGACCAAGAAAACTTCTAACTTGTGTTTTTGTTAGCGGTTGTGAAGTGTCCTTAAGTTGTGCTATCTTAGCTTCACTTGGCGACATAGTTCCATGACTCAACTTGTGTCCCAAGAAGTCTAAGGAGAATTGTGCTATTTCACACTTCGTAGGGCGGGCAGTGAGGTTGGCTTGCTTTAATCTGGCTAGCACATCTCGTAAGAGTGTTAAGTGCTCCTCCCATGTCTGGGTGCCTAGAATTAAATCATCCATGAAGTTCTCAACTCCGCGTCCGTACAGTGGTTCTAACAATGACCGCATCATTTTAGAAAAAATGCTTGGAGCGTTTGAAACTCCGAAAGGCATAACTTTCCATGTGTAGTTTCCTACTGGTGTAGTGAAAGCTAGTATGTGTCGATCAGTGTCCTTGACCTTGATTTGCCAAAAACCGCGTGACAAATCTATCTTGGTATAGTAATGAGCGTTAGCTAGCTTAGTGAAGATGAGATCCGGATCGGGAAGAGGTTCGGCACAAAACTCTGTCACTTGATTGAGTTTGCGATAGTCTACGCAAAAACGGAACGAGTTATCACGTTTTTTAATCAACACGATGGGTGATCCGTAGGCACTGTCAGTCTTCTCTATGACCCCTAGATCTAGCATAGTCTTAATCTCACGTCTAACGTCATCTATCTTGGCGTGTGGCAACGGATACGGCTTCAAACGTATCGGTTTGTTGTCAGTCAGCTTCAGTGAAAATTCTATTAAGTCTGTCAACCCTGGTTTGTCTGTCAGAGTAGATGAGAACTCATTAAGCAATTCGTTCACTTCTTTTTTCTGTCTTTCTGTCAAGGCTTCATTTACCCTAACGTCTTTGACAGTTTCGTCCGTCTGTAGAGGACAGTTTGGTAAAGTACCAGTGACGCAATCAGTATCCCCCTCGTCTTCTGTAACTATCGTCGCTACGACAAAATCAGCTTGAGTGGTTTGATCCTCACGGCTTATGTACTTTTTGAGTAGGTTAACATGAAAGATTTTCTCTCTCTTTCCTGTCTGCACCTTATAGTTCAGTCCCCCTAGCTTGGCGGTAACTACAAAGGGCCCCTTCCATTTCATCTGAAGTTTGTTATGTGCTTCAGGAAGCAACAGTAACACTTTGTCATTAACTTCAAATTCTCTAGGTTTGGTGTGCTTATTGTAATATTCTGCCTGTCTAGACTGAGCTATCGTCAAGTTTTCCCGTGCTATCTTGCCTATAGTTTCAAGACGGTTTCTTAAGTCAGTGACGTATGTATAAGTTGTCTTAACTTCGTCATCTGTCTTTTCATCAGTCCAAAGTGCCTTCAAAATCATCATCGGTCCGCGTACAGTACGTCCGTAAAGTAGCTCAAATGGTGAAAACCCGGTGGAAGATTGTGGCACCTCCCTATATGCAAATAGTAGGGCAGGGATGTATCTGTCCCAGTCTTTCGGTTTATCTGTGGCGAGCTTTTTAAGTGCTGTTTTTAATGTCCCATTGTATTTTTCAATCAGACCATTTGCCTGGGGGTGGTATGGTGTGCAAGTAAGATGTTTGATGGAAAGTAAACGATTTACTTCCTTCATTACGTTGCCTATGAATTGACTCCCCTGATCCGTCAAAATTTCAGTAGGAATTCCAACACGACTCCAAAGACCGAAAAGGGCTTCGGCGACAGTTTCAGTATCAATATTTTTCAATGGTACTGCGTCGGCGAATCTTGTTGCGTAATCAATAGTGGTCAGCACGTATCGATTACCTCTCGTTGATGTGGGTATTATAGGCCCAATCAAATCCAATGCTACGCGCTTGTAGGGTTCACTGATCAGTTCAGGCTCTCCTAACGGTGCGGGTCTGATTGAATTTTTAGACTGTGTTCTCTGGCATGTGTCGCAACTTAACACGAATCTACGGATATCGGCAGTGATGTCCGGCCAATAAAACTCACTTGTAATACGACTAGTTGTTTTTTGTACACCCATGTGTGCACCAAAAAGACTCTCATGACCTAATCGTAATACGTCATTTCGTTTGGTTTGTGGAACGACTAATTGTTTCCGAAATTCGTCTCCCACTTTCGAATAGCGGTACAATAAACCCTTTTTCAGAATAATGCACGCTTTCTTATTCGAATCGTCAGTGTTGACGTCACTAACAAGTACAGCTTGTCTGCGTAACCTGTCTAGTGTTTCGTCCTCAGCTTGTAATATTTTAATCTCGCTAACTGTTGCTTTATCTACGGCTGGTGCGGCAGACATCGGTGCAGTTACAGATTTGTCTTTACTACTCGCTGCTCTGGTTACAGTGTTAACCAGTGGTGGTTCAGTTGAAGTTTGTTTTTTGCACGGCAAAACATACTTGCAACCAAGGATCACGTCATGCGGTGAGTTTTCCATAACTGCCGCTTTGACTGTTCCTTCTACAAAGTCTGAAACAATCGAGACTTCAGCTACTGGTAAAATGTCTTGTTCGCCGTTTGCAAAGGTGACAGAGATTGTCTCCCCTGTGTAGTCGGTACGGTTAACTAATGATGCATTTACAATAGCGTCTAGCTCACACCCTGTATCAAGCAAAGCGATTGTATCGTGACCGTTTGCCTGTACTGGTGTTCGATTCGACTTTTCTGTTTTAGGTGTATGACTTTCTACTGCGTAAACCTTAGCTGTTTTCTTTTCAGGACATGTTCGCGAAAAATGGCCACTATCACCACAAGTGTAACATGCAAGATTCTTTTTATCTTTCTGTTTGTCGGACTTGTTTTTAGTGTCGGGTTTAGATGTTTTATCATCACGCTCACTATGTGCCTTCCCGTCATTTTTCTTATCCTTTCGAGTCTGCGGTTCATTCGGTCGAGACTTGTTGTTCGCGTGTGCGTTCGAGAATTGAGAATGTGCGTCATCAAAGCGATCGGCGGCGTTGCCTATCTCCTCTAGCGTAGATTTTTCCCTTATTGCTAAGTGAATCAGTAGATCTGATTTGTATGACCCGAGAATATGGTCTTTTACCATTTCATCCCTAAGACCTGCGTACGTCTGTGGAGTTTCGGCTAGATCTATCCATCTTTGGAACAAGTCCGTGACGCGGCGTATGTACTGTGCGTGCGTCTCTGAACTGGCTTTCGTGGCCTGTTTAAATTTACGGCGGTATGTATCTGCTGTGAGTTTGTAACGTTTCAATAATGCGGCCTTGACTGTGTCGTAATTATCTGACTCAGAATCGCTAAGCTTATTGAACTCGTTTTTCGCACTGCCCTGCAATAACCCCGATAAATTTATCGCCCAATGTTCCGCTGGAATGTTCGTTGCTCTGGCTAACTTTTCAAACGTTTTTAAATACGCGTCTATTTGATCTTTGTTCTCATCAAATGGGACCATATTTATCTTTGGAATGATATTTTCAATTCTACTGTGATTATTTCCATCGCTAGAACGCGAATCACCACTGCTTCTGCGATCACGGTTTGGATTTGTGAGTTCTAACTTCTTCACCTCTAATTCTAACCGTTTTGTTTCGGCTGCAATGCGTTTGGCTTCCGTTTCAGCCTCTAGCTTTTTCGTTTCGGCTTCTAACTTTTTCATTTCTCGTTCGTCTGCTCGCTTCTCTCTCTCTAGATCCGCTTGCTCTTTTTTGACTAGCTCGGTTCTAATGTAGTTCGTCAGTTCGTCACCTTGGTGTCCTAATAAGGAACCATTCCTTTTCAGATTTTCAATAACCTGCTCTAGATCCATTTTACTGTCTTAGCGCGCTGGCTACAATAAAAATGTCTCTCGTGAATTGTGTGCTTTAACCGTCGGCGATAACTCCGCTTATCCCGAAAATAACTTTTAGGCTACAACCTTACAAAAATTATTTAATTTACTCAGAACACCTTCCGAAATAAATTGCGCGTTAACTCTTACACGTTTCACCTGCTTGTCACAGTGTCCGCTGTTCCAAGACTTTCGTAATGTCACGGCTCCTACCATACAACATTACACATTATATCTAGCACCCTAAATATAATAGTCCGAAGTCTGTTACTACCGATAACTCTCCTAGCTGGCGGTATAACACGTTCGACTTCTCACAATGAAGTATCCAGTAACACAATACTAAATAAATCATTCAATAGCTAACATGACATATTTAACTACGCTTAAATATATCAACATTAACTAACATGCACGCTACTCTGCAAAAGAATACATGCACATGTCACAACAAAAGCAAAGAAAATCAGTGATACAAAAATCAAAAGAACAATTGGCAATTTCTGTTCGTTCGTTTCTAGGTTATGATGCACCCTATGTATAAAAATGTTACAATTTACAATTTAATACATATCAATCCCGGACGAGCCCCCACTTGTTACGTTTCCAGTATTTATTTAAAGACCCTGCTTAGAATAATTAAAAGACTTTAAATATAATTAATTCTTCCTCTCATATTCTACGCAGACTGGTTGCTCAATTTATTATCTGACTAATTAAAAGTGCGTCTTGTAGTTCAGACGACAAATTTACAGACTAATAAACTGCGAACTTTTAGCTAGATTTGAAAACAGTTAAATCCCTCTAAATTAATATGCACTCGTCATCAATCTTTCTGCTCATCCGCCCCCATTCAAATCTAAGAATTAATCTAATTGGTCTATTGTGCATAGAAATCAACTACTAAGAGGTATTAACAAAGAAAATAAGATTTAATAAAGTTTAACAAATTAACAATAAATCGAATGCAACGCGAATAGTCTTCACTCTGTCTTTACGCGCCTATGCCTGATTTTTGTCAATCTAAATTGCCAGAAAAGTGTTCCTTTGAGATCTGTACACTTGATTTTGCACTTAGCTCTATTCTTGTATCCTTGGTCTCAACACTCAGTCATGCCGGTTCATTCCCTCAGTCCCCCTTTAACGACACACGTGGTGCATAAGGAATGATGTCCCTTTGTTAGTGGCTAGGAACTGGAATTTTTGCAGCATGGCCCTCAGAGTGGATTTCGACACGCTTATACCAATAAGCTAGTGCAGGTGAGGCATGGGTGAACATGAACCATGAGCCGACCTGTGGATGCAACGTGTTTGGATATAATTCTCAACCTAACAGGCCCTACTTAGGCATGGCTCAATTAAATGCGCTGAACAAAGAGTTTCGACCTCGCGTCGCTTACAATTAAATTTTAGAAAAATATAATCGTCTCACATGTGTTCCATTTAACAGTCATGACGTATGAAGCAATAAAATAGATACAACGTTAAATTAATGTTCATACAAAGAGGTAATTCAAACCGACAGAGCGCTTCACAATTTACAATTAAAATTACACGCAATAATTGAATTACATGAAGAATTCATATCGAGCGCAGCATTCTGGCTCTTAGTGAATTAAAACAATATAAATTAAAGTACAGAAATGGAAAAATGGTTACAATAAATTTATATTCCGTAACATATAGGTTTTCAGCTATTTCTCTGAACCATGCTCAAGTGTATATGGAAATCATATAATACATAGCACAAATACATACTTAAACAATACATAGGCAAATACTATTAAATAAAATGATACCTTTGAGAGAAGTCGAAGGGTACCTTGATTCTCTATGGCGCCGGCTGCCTCTCACGACCCGAGTAAGCTGATGGAATTAGCTAAAATGTGCTCGAAGTGAGGGAGCGGAAGCGTGTGGGTACATATATAGAAAGGTATATTGCGTATCACGTGACTGTTCGCAAAGCATGTGGTTGGTTCGAGAACTGGACAATGGTCCTAAAGTTACATAACATCTTGACCTGTTCTAGAAGCACCTAGAAAAAGGAAGCTTTGAACAAAGGGCCAAGGGTTTCAAATATTCGAATTTGAAGTAAACAAGGCAAGTGGGTCATCAGGTCGGACATTTTTATCAGACTCGTGACAATGAGAAGTATAGTGATAATGGAGTAGTGAGTGGAAAGAGAATGAGAAATATAGTGATAATGAAGTAGTGAGTGGAAAGAGGATGAGAAGTATAGTGATAATGGAGTAGTGAGTGGAAAGAGAATGAGAAATATAGTGATAATGAAGTAGTGAGTGGAAAGAGGATGAGAAGTATAGTGATAATGGAGTAGTGAGTGGAAAGAGAATGAGAAGTATAGTGATAATGGAGTAGGGAGTGGTGATATATTGATACCTGCACAGGATTTTATTTCCTTGGACTTTTTTTCAATAAATGGTTAGCGAAGTGCCTCCTGTATGTGTTAACATCTATATAAATGTACGTACCCGATACACTGTTTGCAGACGTCATGACCGCTGAAAGATGGTGAAATGGGCACACCCAGTTGCTGATATGCATACAGTCAGGTAACATTTGTCAAGTACTTTGCACACCTTAACTTAATAATAAACATTAAGATAAAATTTGAGAATTGTTTTGCAGCTAATAATAAGCAGTTCGATAACATTTGTGATTTATTTCTCACACCTAACCGACTGACGAACAATAAAGTAATGTCTTAAAATGATTTCTCACACCTAAGTTATTGATAAATAGTAAGACAACATGTGTGAATATATCGCATATCTAAGTACTTACTATACAGCACACCAAAGGTCTGAGTGTTATCTGGAACCTCAAGAATGATAACAAGCTTGGTGAAACCAAGGCAACACACGAACAACTGTTTACTTCAACTCAGACATTTTCAAAAAAAGCACTATAAGGAGTGCCCAAGTTCGGGTTACTCTGGCAATTTAACAATTTATATAATAATTTAAATTTTAAAATAGGGAGGGGCAAATTTACTTTGTCACAGAGTACTTTAATGTCACCTTATAACACAACTTGTAAGGGTTGTCACTGAATTGCTTTATAGTAGTTTTATTGGAAATTACTTTGGTTTACATAACCTCTGCGCTATTTACTGTGAATAGTCTTAATTCAAATTTACATTTCGCCTTTTAATATGGACAACACAAATTTGTCTTCCCCATTTTACTGTGAAAACTCTTTCATGTTTTAGTGTGAACAGTCTTCCACGTTTTACTCTGAACAGTCTTAACACAAACTTACTTTCCACCTTTTGCTAAGAACAATCTTAGCCCAAATTTGCTTTCCACCTTTTACAGATTTGCTTGTCATTTTTTTTTTTTACTGTGAACAGCTTTAACCCAAATTTGCCTTTATTTTTCCTGTGAACACCCTTAACACAAATTTACCTTCCGCTTTTACTGTAAACAGTCTTAATCCAAATTTATTTTCCATATTAAAATTGTTACTGTGAACATCCTTAATCCTAATTTACCTTCCACTTTTTTGTTTCAGGAGAACAGTCAGGGAGGTCAGAAGCGACCGCTCTCTTTCTTAGACTTGAAAATAATGAGATTTTCATGCCTAAAGTATTGCTTAGAACAATTATTTAATATTGTGCTCAAGGTTTATAAATAAAAATGTTCATTCGAATACGTTTTGTCTGACTTAAGCTAGTCACGTGGTATCATTGTGTTGCTGAAAATAAGATACAATAGGAGTGATTAAAATTTTATTCATCTGCCTGACGCATTTCTTGTCATAAGTTCTGTTTTGAGGAAATGAGGCAATATAATTTGTTTCTACTGTCGCTTTTGCGTAAAGTGGCCATTTTGAAGCGTACACGACCAGTGAAATAACACGCGGCCGTAGAAATACATGTCCGACTGAGTGCTTGGCTCCTCCTACCCGAGTTTTGTGGTATGTGTCCGGTCATTATTATACGATCAATATGGGACGCAAAGATACACCAGTGTTCTCATTTGAACGAGGACGTAGAGATATACTATTGTTTTCATTTGTATGGAGACATACATGTCTCCATACTCTTGTGCTTGGCTCTTCCTACCCGATATATACTAGTATTCTCATTTGTATGGGGACATAGAGATACACTAATGTTTTCATTTAAATTAGGACATAGAGATATACTAGTGTTTTCATTTGTATGAGGACAAAGAGATACATTACTGTTCTCATCTGTATGGGGACCTAGAGATATACTAGTGCTATCATCTGAAAGGGGACATAGAGATACGCTAAATCATTTTGTTAAAATGACATTTATGTCCTTAGATATTTTGTCTACGCATATTTCTGATTTTCGTAATTTGTCTTTTTTTTTTAAACTCTCTCTTTCTCTCTGTTTTTCTATGTGTCTGCCTCTCTGCAAGTTGCTGGACGATAATATAATTTATTTTAGAACCGACTCTCGAACAATACCAAAATTAGCCGATGCAAACACCACAACTCCTGTATGAGAGCCACGGTAATCTGACAAAAACCTGTGGCGCCATTTTGCTTTCTAGAGAGGGAAGTAATCTCTTCGCTAATCCAGCTTTAGCAGCAATCAGATATCCAACATCCAGCTGAGAAGAGTTAAGATCTCATCGAGTTTCAACGTCTCGACCGTTACGACAAACGTCCAGCGGGAACATAACAATCGTGAATACGTACAAGCAAGACGCTTTGGTTTAGTCTTGTCGGACGTTAGGTTAGCCTTGAAAAGACGCGACAAGCAGTCGACTTAATTAAATGAAGTGTTTATTGATTTGTTGATTGCGCACTTGATGAGCGCAGAGAGTGAGACCTTGAGAGCTGACCTTGCCTACTAATCCTCCGCACTCTTTATCACGAGAGACGAATGAAACGACCACTAACGACACACCTCAGTGAGGTGTCCAGCAAATTAACACATTGGGTCAGTTTTAGCCACGTCACTGAACGCAGTTCAGTAAAAGGCTGATGATTGGCCAATTACTGTTAATTATTTTGTCTACTGTTGTCTGAATAGGTCTTTGATTATCGGAAGGCGTGTTCACTAGAAGCCTATGGGAGGGGAGGGATGGCAGAGTTTAAAAAAAACCCAACAAATCCTTTACTCTCTCCACACTTAGGAACGCTTTATTGTTTGGAAAGATTTTAGTTTCACGTTGGTTGATTTCGTAGACGGTCACGACCACCCCCCCAAAAAAATAAAAAAAATAGAAGATATTTTTATGTTTTAGAAAGGGGAGATCATTATGCATAGTGGAGAACTACAGGTGATGAGAGAGAGGTTTCAGTGGTTTTGGTTTTGTTTTCTGGCTGTAATCTTGCCTAGTTAGCAGCAAGACGATTTCCTCTTTCCGATATTAAATGGAAATGAATGAAAGGGTCAGTCAGCAAATAAATTAGTCATTCGATCAATCAGTTAGTCAAACACTTCTCACTAATTTATATAAAAATATGCAACTGCTAAGTACAATTTTACATTCAGAAAATTAAACATAATCAACTGAAAAGAAAGAAAGAAAAGAAAGAAGGAAAAGAAAGAAGGAAAAAAAGAAGGAAAGAAAGAAAGAAAGAAAGACAAAAAGAAAGAAAGACAAAAAGAAAGAAACAAAGAAACAAAGAAAAAAGAAAGAAAGGAAGGAGAAAGAAAGAAAGAAAGAAAGAAAGAAAGAAAGAAAGAAAGAAGTGCAGCTACCAACATTTTTAATAATTTACTAACCTCAGTCGACATTTTAGTTTCGCATAAGAAATGCAGTTTTTCTTAGAAACATTTTTAATGAAGCAATTGGAAAACTTGCAAACAAAAACATACTTTAATGTTCTTTTCAGTTCCCTAATTGTGCACGCAGTCAGAAATCCTTTTAAATAACAATCCGCTGCTGATAAAACACAAACGCACACACAAATATACACACACAACCCTCAAAAAACAGATCATAGTGAACGTCGCCCCAGCGTTGCGAAACAAAATATCTAATTCCTATTACTTGCCTGATTATGGCGTCTTTTCTAGTCTCGCTCTCCCACACCAGGACATTTACTTTCTTCTCTCTAATCCTGTCCTCAAGTGCTCTCATTAGATAAGTATTTCTAAGATGACTAGAGTTGTAATTTTACAGGACAGTGCTAAAAACAAATAGTTCTATCTACCAGCAAATAATAACCCCCCTTCTATAAACAAGTAGCTTGCGGATGTTCTCACTTGACCAGAACCAAATTCGCAAATATCTATATCAGTTTGCTCTGTGCTTGCCCCCCTCTCTCCACCACCACCCCAACCCCAAACGAAACAAAGATCACGTGGTCTGTGACGTCATTAAGCTAAATGTCTATCCTCGTTCTCGAACTTCAAATCATACTTTGTAAAATCTCTAATCCTTTCTTGTCAGCACTCTCATTAGGCACGTATTCTTAGATGGTGTGAGTTTGCAAGCTAATTAAACTTGTCAGCACTCTCATTAGGCACGTATTCTTAGATGGTGTGAGTTTGCAAGCTAATTAAGCGATTCAGTACTCCTCAATTACCCGTCTAGCGTTCGTTTATATCACGGGTGGTAAATTTGAAAGCCCGATGTGGAGAAAAGTTAAAACTCTGTCGAGCGGTAAGAATAAAAGTAATACAGGTTATTTCATCCCAGTGGACTCAGAAATTAAAATTAAAAAGAGAAAAAATACCGTAAATGAGTTTAGCAAATACATAAGATTCATTTTACGAAATCTCTGAGACTAAAATTGTATTATTTCATTGTGTTAGCTTCCAACAACGCCATCCCTAAATCACCTTTAGTCGGAAGAGAATGTTGGTGGCATTGATTTTCTTCGAGAATACCAGGTTAGGAAGCACTAAATGTTGAATATTTGTATTTTAAGTCATAGATTGGTCTACCAGGATATTAAAATTAGAAAGAATGAGTGTTGTTGTTATTTTATTTTATTAATTTAATACATTAATTTGATATTTGTCCACATTGCACTGCAAATAGAAATGACCCTCACTGCAATAAGCAGTCTTATTTGTGACGTCAAATGAGATACTGAGACATTTCCGCAGTGAGACGAAACAATATATCTCATGATATTATTTTATAATCTCACACAAACAAATCTATGGAGTTTCAGCCATCGCATTGGAAGATTTAACCCGAAGCTCGTTTTATATCAAGTTTAGGCACAACCTCGTAAACTTGAAGACGCGGTACCCTGAATGTAAAATCGCTGTTAGATAATATGCTTGAGCTGGCCTGCGACGCTCATTGATCAACTACAATGACGTCAATGGACTAGTGCCACGTGACTGAAAGGCGCGTCATGGCGTTCTGGCGAAAACAAGAATCTATTACTATATGCTCGACGTTCGTACTAATTTTGAAATTAGTGCCAGAACGATAAAAAAAAATACCTGAAATTGTACTCTTTTTTAAAAATTTGTTTGTTTTAAAGAAAAAGATTGCATAGTTCAATTTTGCCTTATTTAAAATAAAGTATTCAGAATTTGGATACCTCTACGTTTCTTGGCCTTTGCATGCTGAATGGAGTCAAAGCCGATTTCAACTGTACAACACTCTAACAGTGACTGGCTGCGACAATAATTGTCCTTTTCGACACACTCTAACAGTGACTGGCTGCGACAATAATTGTCCTTTTCGACACACTCTAACAGTGACTGGCTGCGACAAAGAAACTCCAGTGGTGACGTTAACATTGCTATCGCAACTACCATCAGCAGTTTTTCGATCCACACATTTACCCAGGGCTCAGAATTATTAACCATTCCTCTGATTCCAAAAAACACTGGAGATTTGAATTAATATGAAGAGCTAATAGCCATTTTGAAAAAATTCAAAAGCCTCATTTATCAATGCCAAGATCACTGGTAAGATTGCGTAAAATGTTTTTTCTGTATGATAACAAAAGTATTTAAATAGCATGTCTACACAGTAAAGGACAAATATATTGATGCGAATTTATGTTTAATATCTAATATTTCACAACTGTATTATACGTTTGTTCACTCTTCCCCGACCCCCACCACATATATAAATATACATTTCGGATTTTAATTTAGCCATATTTATCTGTACCTCGCTTGTGGTTGGGATGGATGCTCGCTGAAATAGTATGAAGTTATCAATTGTGACGTCATCGACACGCGTCAATGGATCGGGCAAGTGTAATTCTAGACATTTATCGCCTTGTTTGGCCTGGTGAGTAATTTTTAAAATGGCTATTCTATCGCAAAGGGATGCTTGTTTGCCTTCTTTACTCAAACCAGCCATTTTTAAATGACGTCATCTTTATTCCAGGAGGAGAGTGTATTGCGGTGTCCGCAGGACATAACGTTTCTCTGACAAAATATTTACAATCTCGTTCCCGTTATTTTTTTCTCTTGATTCCTGTCGTTAGTATTTACCAGTTAAAATAAAAACGTCCAGATTCTCAGTTCTCTGTGAATCAGGTAACACTAAAATAGCAATGACGCACAATTGTTTCTTAAGTGTACTGTACACACATTAGGACATCCTTGCAATAGATTAAATTCCTTCCACATTTTTGAAAGCGAATTTACAAAGAAATCACGTTTACACTAACTGGTGCCTTGTGCCAATCTTCGAGACGCTCTTCATTATCATATGACGTCATTTCTTTTCTCCAGTGGAACTTGCTGATGTTGGGAAGAATTAAACGACATTATCACATGGTCTGTGTGACATTGTGAGTCATGACAATAAATTACCTGTTCAAGCCCCAAACCGAAATTAACATTTCTTAAGTGTTAACCCATGCCTGACCGCTATCCCAAGATGTGGGCAGGCTTTAACTTGAACGTAGGTCAGGTATAAAGACGATTTCACTGCTTGAAATGTTTAAAGCAAAGATCGTGATTCGTAAATCAGTCAGGGAAATAGCGACAAGCGATGGACGGGAAGAAATTGGGACTTTTGCTGGCCTTAATGGCAGGCTGTACATTGCAGGCTTCTGTTCCGGTGAGTGATTTTCCGGCCTTCCTTTGTTTATTAGAGATGGGTACCAGATTGCTGTTGATTTGTCAGACTCGATCAGTTGGTCTATACTAGACATGATTCAATGACCACACAGCTATCAGTATTGGGGGAGGGGGGTAAGCTACTTGCATTCTGAGATAACTGTTTAGTCGTGTTGTTAAGTGAATTTCTTTTGCATGTTACCTGAGCAAGACTTAACGATTTTTGATCTTCAGAGGACTGTTATAAATACCTGTTAATTTAATGTGTAGACGAACTTATTCTTAGATCCGTGACACTATGTGACTTTTCTCATCTGGATGATTTTTTAAAATTGCCTTTACTGACTAGCGGTCATTTATTTATTTATTTTATATACTTGAGTTTGTGTGTGTGTGTGTGTGTGTGTGTGTGTGTGTGTGTGTGTGTGTCTGTGTGTGTGAGTCTGAGTATTTGTCTGTGTGTGAGTCTATGTGTCTGTGTGTGTGAGTCTATGTCTCTGTGTTTGTGTCTGTGTGTGTGTGTGTGTGTGTGTGTATGTGTGTGTGTGTGAGAGAGAGAGAGAGAGAGAGAGAGTCTGAGTATTTGTCTGAGTCTGTGTGTGTGAGTCTATGTGTCTGTGTGTATGAGTCTATGTGTCTGTGTGTGTGAGTCTATGTCTCTGTGTTTGTGTCTGTGTGTATTTGTGTGTGTGTGTGTGTGTGTGTGTGTGTGTGTGTGTGTGTGCAACTATCTTGTAATAGAAATCTTAGAAATATAGAGAGATAAAATACAATAAATAAATAGGTAAACAGAAATTTAAATTAGTTGGTAGATAAGAGAAAGAAAGAGTTGATGTGATAAATAAAATATAGGATATACAAATATTTCACATAAACATTAATAGACAGAAGGAAAGACATAGATTAGACATATAGATAGACGGTTAAATTGATTAAGCTGGTAGAAGATTAATAAAAGAATAGAATTTTTACTTAGAAGCAGTTCACCTTAAAATACTTACATTTCAATGACCATTTTGTTAATATTTATTTTTTGCTGTTGCCAGAATTCTGTCACCGTTGATGCAGATGAATCTGACTACGTGAAGAGATTGATTAGATCAGGTATTTTCAAAGCGAACAATTTCAAAAGTTTGATGTTTTAATATGTCATGTATAACTTAGTGGCACATTATATATATTGCTTAGCAGATGTGATTAATCTATTTTACAATGTTGTTCTGTAATCAGTTGTTTTTTTTTTAAATTTGGAATTTGATTATTTTGAAGTAGTCATTTCTGCTATATTTTATTCCTTAATTCTCTATCTTCATCAGTATTTCTGCGTTTATGACGCGTTTTATTTTCTTTCAGCTGACGTCGACGGTCATGATTTCGCCATGTTATATGGGTTGGACTTTATATCCGGAACTGAACGACGGTCAGTTTTTTCCTGCAAGTCTTTGATCCTTTCAAAAATGTTTAATACTTTAAAATATGACTGGTCCTTTCAAAAATATTTATTACTGGCTGGTCAAATACGACTGATGCCTTAACGCTTAATAGATTTTCTAAAGTCATCTTAAGTCAAATGTTGCGTTGAATACTTTAAATGTTTATGTTCTTCAGTGTAGCTGTCCATTATTTCCTGTACAACAGTTTGATACTTTTAAATGTTTATGTTCTTCAGTGTAGCTGTCCATTATTTCCTGTACAACAGTTTGATACTTTTAAATGTTTATGTTCTTCAGTGTAGCTGTCCATTATTTCCTGTACAACAGTTTGATACTTTTAAATGTTTATGTTCTTCAGTGTAGCTGTCCATTATTTCCTGTACAACTGTTTGATACTTTTAAAAGTGTTGGGTGCATTTGAAAGTTACTTATAATCAATGCCAGTTAGCGCGATGAAAACATCGGTGGTGTGTTATTGAAATTATTTCACCCATTAAGTGGTTTCTTAAAAATTATTATTATTGATTTTTGTCTACATGATTGTGGAATAAAATATATTATAACCGTTCTGAAGTGGAGTCAGTTTAAAAGAAAGTTTAGAAGTCTTTATTTTTAAAAAAATCAAAGATAATAAAATAAAACAGAAAGTATTCTATTGAGGTGATTATTTCTCTTGATAAAATCCGTCATGCAAAAAAGATTTTAAAAAAATAGATATAACGTGTGTCTTATTTCCTTCAAACAAAGACTTAAGTGAACAATACAAAATAAACATAATTCAAGGCATAAAATGAAAATTACGAAAATCAAATAAAAACATGACAAAGAAACTATTAATGAAAATAAAACGGTGACATAATAATGTTTTCAAAATACATACTTAACAAAGAAATTGGATGTTTCAGTTTAACAAAACGCGACATCAAATTCCACGCCGCACACCCGTCCACAGACAGTCGAGGATTCACTCTTCAATTAAATTCTGGTGACCGCGTGCGCATGTCTCTCAAGAAACGTTCTGTGGTAACTTCCGGCATAGAGGTTGTGGAGAATTTTTCTGATAGGAGGGAGACAACTTATCTTCAGGACAGAGGTTGTTTCTTCAGTGGCTCAGTTGATGAGGTGATGGGAGGTCACGCAACGTTTGCGCTATGCGATGGTAAAGTGGTAAGTGTGTATACAATTAGATCCGCTTCATTAAACATGTGATCGTTATATGTAATAGGATATGTTTATATACATTCCATCCAAATTTGTCTGTTTATCTAACGGCATTTCCTTATAAATGCAAGTACATAATTTATCAGTAATTAAAATGTCAATTGCACAGAGTCTAGTAGAATGTATGTTATTACCGCGGAAGTTTGATTGCTATAGTTTTGTATGTTGAACTAACAGCGCACTAACATACAGCGCACTAACATATACACGCATACATGTACACATACTTGAGCTTAACTTTCATGTTAAAGAACGAATAGAGCTAGTAATAGCTTGCTGAACTGTCATGTTGTACAACATGTAGATCTAGTAATAGCTTATTGAACTGTCATGTTGTAAAACATGTAGATCTAGTAATAGCTTGTTGAACTGTCATGTTGTAAAACATGTAGATCTAGTAATAGCTTGTTGAACTGTCATGTTGTAAAACATGTAGATGTAGTAATAGCTTGTTGAACTGTCATGTTGTAAAACATGTAGATCTAGTAATAGCTTGCTGAACTGTCATGTTGTAAAACATGTAGATCTAGTAATAGCTTGCTGAACTGTCATGTTGTAAAACATGTACATCTAGTAATAGCTTGTTGAACTGTCATGTTTAGTTGTTGTCTTTTTTAAATATATGATATATATTTTGTGTGTGTGAGGGGACTGTGCTTAAATCATCAGCTGGCCTCAATCTGGCCTTTAATCGCTTCTTGATTGCCATCTTAAGTTTTAGGTTGAAAGCGTATAGAAAGATCGCTTGTTGGCTGATTTCGTGGTTATTTTGTGTTTGATTTAATGGTAGCTAAGATGATATCCGTTGCTGAGGCTATGGTTATTGCCCTTGCTGTTGTCGCTGTGGTTGTTTCATTGTGGTTAAAGTCGAGATTGTTAGTGGGTGTTGGAATTAAATTAAATGTGGAAATAGCACATCTCTACAAAGCTAAATAAGAACTATACAGTGTCAGCTAATAAATGTACAGTCATTTTAGTTTACTCTTTGACGTCAACAGGCAAGTGTTCAGGCATTTTAATGTATTATTTATGTCAATAGATAGCTAAGATATTTTAATTTATTCTTTGACGTCAACAGGCAAGTGTTCAGGCATGTTAATGTATTATTTATGTCAATAGATAGCTAAGATATTTTAATTTATTATTTGACGTCAACAGGCAAGTGTTCAGGCATTTTAATGTATTATTTATGTCAATAGATAACTAAGATATTTTAATTTATTCTTTGACGTCAACAGGCAAGTGTTCAGGCATTTTAATGTATTATTTATGTCAATAGATAACTAAGATATTTTAATTTATTCTTTGACGTCAACAGGCAAGTGTTCAGGCATTTTAATGTATTATTTATGTCAATAGATAACTAAGATATTTTAATTTATTATTTGACGTCAACAGGCAAGTGTTCAGGCATTTTAATGTATTATTTATGTTAATAGATAGCTAAGATATTTTAATTTATTATTTGACGTCAACATATAACTACCAGGCACGTTAGTTTATTATTTTACGTCAACAGATAATTGTTCAGCACAAGAATGTATTATTTGGCAATAGACAATTAACAGACGCTTTAGTTTATTATTTTACATCAACAAATAATTAACAAACACTATAGTTTATTAGTTTATGTCAACAGATAACTGTACTAACACTTTAATGTATTATTTAGATTAAAAAATTAATTAACAGACACTTTAGTTTAATATTTTACATCAACAAATAATTAACATACTCATTAGTATATTAGTTTATGTTGACAGACAATTGTACCGGCACTTTAATGTATTATTTAAGTAATAGATAATTAAGAGACATTTTAGTTTAATATTTTACATCAACAGATGGGTGCGTTCCAGACCTCTTCTCGTTACTATGAAGTGCACGCGCTACCGGAATCTTCCAATAGGCTTAGCCGCTCCGCAGACGTGCGCGTGCTTGTCACGTGGACTAATGCTGAACCCGTGCTAAGCACGATAGGTGACGATGGGGTTAAGGTTCTTGACGGAGACATTATTGAACCTCCAGGTACAATATTCGGATTTGATGGGACACAACCCTGTCTACAGCAAAATGAATAAAATATTCACATTCATTACATTAATTAATAACTACTAAAATAATAATATTCTAATTTCGAGATTTAAATTAAACGTGTCTTTTACTTCCATAATACGACAGCAGGAAAAAAACTACCCTTCAGAGTGGTATCAGTTTTCTCTTATCATTTCCACAGCTGTCTACAAGAGGTCAGTGGCAAATAGGAGGGCAGCCATAGAAGTGGCAACTTACCTCAACAACGCATTCCTTAGAAAGGTGAACGAAACCCTTCGGATAAACACCACTCAACAGTTGACTGACCTCATCATCATGAAGTGGTGTGGGGTGAGTAGTCCTATCTATCTATCTATCTATCTATCTATCTATCTATCTATCTATCTATCTATCTATCTATCTATCTATGTCTATCTGTCTGTCTGTCTATCTATCTATCGGTAGATAACTGATTACTATGTGGTGAATAGTGCGTGTTGTTATCGTTTCGCACAAGAATAACAAGTCTGTACCATTTCTTTCAACCATTCACACCTACTTTACTTTATGGTACTTCCGTAACCAAAACAACAATTTATAATTTCTGCTTTTAATTTGGTTAACTGTAACTCTTTTAGACTGGTGCGATAGTGACGTCACGCATATTTAAATACTCTATAGGTGGCGGCTGTGTATTCCAACGAACTGCAGGTTGGCTATGACGTAACGATCGAACTGAAACTAATCGAGATTTGGAGACACGATCCGGTAAAGTATTTATTTGCGTTTTTATTTACGTAGCATTCTTTGTTATGCTCCCCGTACTAGGAAAAAACAAAACTTGTCGCACACTGTATGGCATGCCCTTTCAAACAACGGTCTCTGTTTAAGAGAGAACGTTATTGATTGGACACGACCGCTTGACAACTTTGAGCGCTCCAGAGCATTTTGATTGGCTTGTTTGTACGAGTCTTATCAGTTTCCTGTTCACTATGCCTTTTGCTTCTCTTCGCAACACTTTCTCCATAGTACCGACTACAAACACGCACACACCACACAGACACACACTACCAAACACAGTCACACAACACAACACACACACACACACACCATACCACACGCAATCACACTACACCACTCACACTACACACACAGCACGCACGCACAAATACACACACAAAAATGACACACATACCACACACAAAGACACACACTCTCATGCAGCGATTACACCACTCCAAAATTAGTAAATAATGAGGGAAATGCATCTTCCAAGTTACGTTATGCAGTATAAAGACGAATCATATTTATTTACCTAATTTATTCTATATAAAGTAACATTAAAAGATTTAAAGGGCGATACAACAATTTTGATATATATATGTGTATTCTTGTCTTTTAATACACTATTGTCTCTTTTGACAGGATTGGTTTGATTCCAACGGTACAACTATTGGCAAGCAAATGGATTCTGTCTGCCTTGGAACCAAGCACCTGAAATACGACCACATCAATCTGGAATCAGCGTAGGTTAAATTTAGTTTGTAATTTTCGCATCTCGAATCTAGAAAGAACTCTTGAAATACTTCCGTGCTAAATGCCGTTACACGGGAGTAAATTGGAACAGCATTTCCGTACAATTGTTTCTCTTTGCTTTGTTGTATTGCCATTAAATTATTGTTTTGTTTTGTTTTTGTCTTTTGGTATTTAATTATCAAATTGAGCATTTGATACTTAATTGTTTTAATTCTATTTTGAAGAGGAACGCAAGAGGATAGTCTAGGGATAGCGTGGAAGAACACAATTTGCAATCCAAGATGGCGCTGCTCGGTGACTAAAGGGACTAACCTTGGACACTTTTTTGAAGCGCATGAGTTGGGGCACAGGTGCGTTGCTTATTTAATGTAGTTGAATTAGGAAACAGTTTAATTAATAAGTTGTTGCGCTAAAACCTAAAGGGAGAGTAACCTGTAAGTAGTGGAAGTAACCATTGGCGTCCCACGAATTATCTCCCTTTAGTTTCCCCACCGCAGAAATTGTATATAGATTCTTTTGAAAAGATTGTTTACACTAAGATTCCCTACAAGCTACATGAACACCTAAATAGATTTACATTAATCACATGCATAATTCACCTTTATAATAGCTAGGGGTTTAGTATTTATGAGTTGCTTAAGAAAGCTAAAAATGTCTTCTTTTTCTAGTAATTTTGCAATTTTGAGTTTTTGTTGTTATTAGTATTATTGCGTTTTTATGTCACCATCTTCTTTAGCTTAGGACTGGATCATGACCGGTTCATGCCTAATTGCGTTGGTCCGAACACTGGCTTCATGTCTACGAATATGGCTGTCTTCAGGGATTGCTACAAGGAAGTGCTGAACAAGACTTTACCGTCAGTACTTCTTGCTTTAACTAAAACAATTTGTTAAAGTTACCAGTGACAACTAAAAACCTAATGCTTACAAACAAACATTCGTAAATCTTGAACATGTGCTGATTTCTGTAAGCGTTATCGTAACCGGCATCTTACCACTTTTCTTGGAAGCGTTGTGTTTTTATGCTTTACATGCAATAACAACTGTCTTCGAGTTGGGTGACCTTGAGGTCTAGGCGCTGGTCGTTCAAGAGGTTGATCGGAATTCGAGCCCGTTCACAAACAATGGTAGTTAGGTTCTTTACAATAAACTTATCTACTCCCTGGTTTTGGGATTACTGAGGTACGCCTCAATTGAAGAATACTTACATATTTTATTTAATATGCTCATTTTATTTTAAATTTCGATTTTGATATTAAAGTTTTCTATTAAACTTTTACGAAAGAATGTCATGGTCAAGGTCGCAACATGTTTTTTAATTGCAATACCTACAAACAGCTCACTGTATAATTAAGTCCACCCCACCCCCCTACTCCTTCTTCAACACAACTTCCACTTTGAATGAAAAAAAAAATGATACCTTTATTTCCTTACAGGGGCAAAGGCTGTCTCTTCAGGAATGACGTCCCACCAAGCGGCTCCACCGGAAGCGTTACCCTTGTCCCAGAATTCGTTGGTTCGTTACTGCTCACTTTCTCAACTGTTTATACTCTTATACTACTGTTCACTATCACAACTGCTAATAATACTCTGTTCACTCGCTCACTTCACTCCTACAGCAAACGGAAATACTCTGTAAAAACATTAGGTAATCGTATTGTTATCTATGAGGAAACCACGTGGGCTTTTCTTCCCGTTCTCGTTTACCGTGGGATTTGTAAAGCGAACAATTGCATGTAAATATAAAGTCACGTGTTCACCATAAGAGCAGTATCTTAGACACTTGCCTGTGGTAGCCTTAGTCTTGTAGACCTGTTGTAGACCTCTTTAATCTTGGGGTTGGGACGACTGCAAGTCTTCAGAAGTGGATATATGTTAAGTGAAACATCCCGACAAATAGTAATTTGTTCGTTGTTGATCAAGGGGGTAAATAATTTTACTCTTAATCTTGGTGATGGGAAAAATTACATCGTCTAATGCGCAGATCCACGAATGTACAAATTATAACGCATAACGAAACTTAATAGACGTAATCTACATAACTAAACCTATCTATCTATCTATCTATCTATCTATCTATCTATCTATCTATCTATCTATCTATCTATCTATCTATCTATCTATCTATCTATCTATCTATCTATCTATCTATCTGTCTGTCTGTCTGTCTATCCATCCATATATCTATCTAACTATATAGTCTAGTCTAATTTAGGTAACATATGTAATATATATGTATATGAAATATGTAACATTCCTTGATGAAGTTTGCATACATACGTTTTTGTATGTATATATAGTTATGTATGTGTGTGCATAATTAAAAGTATGTGTGTTTTCGTATGTACATATGGTTATGTATGTGTGTTTTAGTATGTGCACATAGTTAAGTATGTGTGTTTTAGTATGTACACATGGTTAAGTATGTGTGTTTTAGTATGTACACATGGTTAAGTATGTGTGTTTTAGTATGTACACATGGTTAAGTATGTGTGTTTTAGTATGTACACATGGTTAAGTATGCGTGTTTTAGTATGTAGCTAACAAACAAAAGGAGGTGTAACTAACTTCATAGCCCTAAGCCTGCGTTTGCTAAAGCTATTACCGAAGAACTTACAAAGTATGTAATAAAAGTTCTGTTAGATTTCATTTTCACGCGTCGTTTGTCTCCAGGTCAGCAAATGGAATTTGACGACCAGTGCAAGATGAAGTACGGCGACGAGTTTGAGTACGTTCCTTTTCCTGAGCATACGGTACGTACGTCACGCACGTTCTCAAATTTCGTTTCAGAAATCTGCATCAGCCGTTCGAGGTCAAGCCTCGTTTTGGAAAGCTTCATAAATTATCGTATTTAAGGTCGTTTTGGAATTATACAGTAACTATTTGTGCTCGAGCCTTGTGCTGGAAAGCTGCAGCATGCAATTAAGAAAAAGAGAGTATAACTTAACGAAGTTTATAACAGATGCATTGAGTGGGTGTGGACGGAATTTTGAGGAAACAAATTAACCACAAACATTTTACAGACTAACCCACACCTACACACTCATTAACTATTACAAATGTACCAAAATATCAATTTTCTTTGTTGTTGCAGTAATTGTCCTGTAGAAAAACATAAGTACAATGAACATAGAAATAATAATGAAGCACGTAAGAATTTAAAATAATCATTTCGATTACTTTGTCAGTTTAACTGTGTTCTCAGGTTTGTGACAAATTCGGATGCTTATCGCAGGATGCAAATTCGTCTACGTACCGTCGGCTAATGGAAAATAAAGCAGAACTCGGTACTCCTTGCGGAAATGAAAAGGTATAGCGTCCACACGCAGTCAAAAATGTCTCTTGAAAAAAATTCAAGATTTATCTCCGCAATATTTGACATGGGGACACTGCTGAGCTAACACGGATGAAATCAATGTGAAAGAATTTTAGAAATTGTAAAATAATAATAATTCTGCTGCAGCTTGTTTTATAGCATATGATGGAGTGTATGTATGTGTGTGTACGTGTATATGTATGGTGTACAGTCCGTAATGTTTGCTATATTATAGAGTACAAATATATTTTGTAGTGTGTATATGACTCTGTGATTGTGTGTGTGTGTGTGTGTGTGTGTCTGTGTGTGTCTGTGTGTGTGGTGTGGTGTGTGTGTGTGTGTGCGTGCGTGCGTGCGTGTGTGTGTGTGTGTGTGTGTGTGTGTGTGTGTTTGTGTGTGTGTGTGAAAATAAAAATGAATGGAAGATTTGTAATGAAGGAAGGTTGCGCCAGATTTCAATGAAACTTGACAATATTATCTTTCTTTTTTCTTCTATATTTTTAGTTGTGTCATAGTGGCAATTGTATTAATTGGAACGCGACCTCTGTTGACGTCACCTTCCTGCGTCGACATGTTGTAGCAGGTGGCTGGGGGCCATGGACAAAGATGTCTTCCTGTAGCAGTACTTGCGGTATCGCTGTTAGGGTCTCCTCTCGCAAATGTGATAACCCAAAGTAAGTTATGATCTTGGCAAAGTGATCGGGGTTATTTCGAGCTTGCGAATGTTGATTACTAGTCAATTTGTTTACCTCTGTGTTCCTCAATTTATTATTAATATACAATTTGCTAGCCGATTTGTTTACCTCTGCGGTCGTCAATTTATTATTAATAAACAATTTGCTAGCCGATTTGTTTACCTCTGTGGTCGTCAATTTATTATTAATTTACAATTTGCTAGCCGATTTGTTTACCTCTGCGGTCGTCAATTTATTATTAATATACAATTGGCTTGCCAATTTGTTTACCTCTATAGTTGTCAATTTATCCATTAATACATAGTTGGCTCTATAAGCTGTACATAATTATGTACTTTTCAATCTTATTGATATGTGGTCATCCGGCTATCTATCAATCGACAGTTGGTTCTATAATAATTATGTACTTTTCAGTCTTGTTTAAATTTGCATTGTTGCATTCATCATTACGTTACATTCATTATTACGTTACATTCATTATTACGTTACATTCATCATTACGTTACATTCATCAATACGTTACATTTATCATTACGTTACATTCATCATTACGTTACATTCTTCATTATGTTATATTCATTATTACGTTACATTCATTATTACGTTACATTCATTATTACGTTACATTCATTATTACGGCGTTACAGACATTGAAACAAATATTAGCATATGGTGGCATGCGTACATTAATTGTAAAATAAACTCCGGACATAGAACCACGACCATAGAACGCATAAATATAAACTAATTATTGCACATCTAGATTACCAATCTGCAAACATATACTCAGGCATGTATCATTATCTACGTATTTACTACCACGCTCTTCATGATCATCATCTAAATTTGGTTAAATGTAAACTCGCTTCGCCAGCTGTTTAGACATGTCCCTAAGGAGAAATAATTTTGAGAGTTTTAAATTCAACAGACAGCTTGTTGTGCTTGCTTAGAAACGTTACCATAACATTAACTAAGTCTGCAACTCAGTCAAGGAAGAGGGAAATGTAGAGAGAAAGAAGAAATTGATTTATTTAACTGCTTAATGATGTGAAGTAAAGGCTTTTGCAAAGGTAGTGTTTGGGGTTGGGTGGGAAGGAAGAAAGGAAGAGATTGAAGGATAGCTGTACTTTATTGCACTATCTAATTGTGAAGGGTGGTTTAACAGATTATACTACACAAACCCCTAATACAATACCCTTCCCGTACGGGTCTTTGTAATTGCAGACAGAGAAACTCGGTCAGGCTTCATACATGTTAAATGTTATTTAATTTATCACCCACCTTTCTCTATGAGCTTTAAGGGTTCAGAATTCCTATCCCAACTTGTGTTCTCACCCACCTTTCTCTCTGAGCTTTACAGATTCAGAATTCCTCTCCCAACTTGTGTTCTCATCCACCTCTCAATTTTTATAGACATTCTGGCCCTTGCAGTATCTCACAGCTTAGGGGGACACTTCCCAAGACATACTATTGTCTGACTGTTTAAGAACAATTAAAAATTAAGCTCCCCACCCAAACATTCACATATCTCCTTCTTTTTTTAAACAAGAAAAAATCATATATAATAGAAATCATTCTGTTTCTGAAATTTATTTTAGACCAATATTGTTGCCGTATTGCCAAGGAAACATGTACATGGCAGAACTCTGTACAAGTCAGTCAGTAAGTATGCCTAGTATTCCGATGAACATAAAGCCATTTCTTTAGAAATTCAGAAGGAAAAAATATGTTTACAAGAATCATTTTATAAAAATATTTTGCTATAATTGCCAATGAGTCATAGCTCTCAATGAAAGGAAACATTCAATTTTTAAAAAGTTATTTAATTTCTAATTACAAATGTCATGAAAGCAAAAATAAAACTTAAAAATTATCTTCATTCTCAACCTCTCCATTAAATATAAAGTGTTGTAACTAAAAGAAAATTAATGAAGATAGCTACTGTCAAAATTCACCTTCCATGCTTTTTACTTTGAAATCTTAATTTCCTTTCACTGCACATGTTCATCAAGCCCAGGACTGTGCATGTGCGCTTTAATGATAGTGATGCTGTGTGCAAGAGCAATGTATGACGTCACCTCTTCCAGGATACCTCTGACTTTGAAATGTTGATATAAAGTTGCATGATATGATACAGTTTACCTCAAGAGGGCAATGTGATACAGAGATTATTCATTTGAATTTTACTTTGGCAAAAGAGTATAAAGAATGTCTAACTACATGATGTGCAAATAAACACAAATTAAATTAAATTATATAAATATATACATTTACTTTTTGTAATATATTTGAAGTTATATTTTAAGTTTGTCTTCTTATTGTTTATATTTTTGAATGAGGAGAGGATTATGTGTATTAATTATATTTACTCATTATGAACTATAAAATTTACCTATATTTATAAATATCATCTACAAAATTACCCTTTATTCCACCAGCGCAAAAGCGGTGGAAGCTGGAAGCGCCCCCTACAATACTACTACCCTTCAATTTTCAGGAAAAAAAATATGTATGAGAATGAAATATTGTGTAAACATAGAGTCGTATAAATGAAATCTCTCTCTCTCTCTCTCTGTCTCTGTCTCTGTATATATATATATATATATATATATATATATATATAACATCTTACCAAAATTTCTAAATGGATTTCTAAGCCTTGTCCAGGAGAGAGTCAGAACGAATCAACTCTTGTCGATCAACATGCCCGGAATCTTTGTAGCAGAGACCCTGCAAAATATAATTTTACCGGCCATGGCGTTCGTTCGGGCAATAAAGGAGGTCAGTATAATAGGACTCGCTTAACTGCAACTCCAGTTTACATTAGGGAAGTTTCACTATATTTCGATGGAAATATACAATTCAGCATTTAAGAAAAAGAACTAATCATGTTATTAAAGAATTTAAACAAATGATTACACTTCAGCTTAGCACTACTATCACTGGAAAAAAAATACATTCTCTTATGATATTTAGTGCCAGAAAAATGAAGACTAGTTTCAAAGGCAGCGCTTACAGCTCAACGTACCTATAGAAGACTTAACATTGCAAGCTGTATCTTACAAACTTCGGTGTTGCAAAACTGGGTCATTAAGAGAGTAGGCAAATAGACGCTCAGTGACCTTTGACTAAAGTACGCATTTGACATCATTTGACCTATGTTCAATCTACGCATGATACAGTTTGTTCTTATTAAATAGCTACGCATTCGACGTCATTGACTTTAAGATCAAGCAACGCATAAAATCATTTGGCCTTATTACAAAAACTACGCATTAGTCGTTTGACTTCAGACCAAAGTCAGCATTTGACATTTGACTTCATACCAAACTAAGTATTTGACGTCATTTTACTTAAGAACAAATATGCATTTGACTTTACTTAGTCTAAGACCAAACTACGCATTTGACGTCATTTTACATAAGAACAAATATGCATTTGACTTCACTTAGTCTAAGACCAAACTACGCATTTGACGTCATTTTACTTAAGAACAAATATGCCTTTGACTTCACTTAGTCTAAGACCAAACTATGCATTTGACGTCATTTAGCTAAAGAATCAAACTAGGTTTCTGGCGTCATTATGTAAGAGGAAAAATTTTTGCACATTGATATAATATATATATTTCGAAATTGTCATTTGTCGATTTGTTGCTATTATTATCTTAAATCTGAAGTGTTTTGACTCGCACCTATCAAATTATATTACTTCGATAGTCGTAAACAAGTGTACAATCAGATGTCAGCGTGCAGACGGAAATTACAGCAACAGATACGTCATACCAGACGGGACGCCATGCAGCGGTACGGACACCGACACAGTTGACTCAGCACGCAGGGGTATCTCTTGGAACTGTGTCAGAGGTCAATGCATGGTAGGTAAACGATCTTGTATATAAAAAAAATTAAGTCACATGGGATGTTTTTCATTGTCAGTTTTGACTCTATTTTTTGGTTTATTAAAAATGCAATAGGCGATAACTTGACATTTTCAGGCTTTATAATAAACGGAGTGAAACGATAGTGTATTAAAATTTAAAATGAGTGAGACGGTAGGGTATTAGCAGTTAAAAACAGTGTAAGATGGTAGGGATATAGAAGTTAAAACGGAGTGAGACGGTAGGGATATAGAAGTTAAAACAGAGTGTGACGGTAGGGATATAGAAGTTAAAACGGAGTGGGACGGTAGGGATATAAAAGTTAAAACGGAGAAAGATGTTAGAGATATAGATGTTAAAACGGAGTGAGACGGTAGGAATACAGAAGTTAAAACGGAGTGGGATGGTATGGAGACATAAGTTAAAACGGAGTGAGACGCTAGAGTTGTAGAAGTTAAAACATCGCTAATGAGTGTGATAATAATTACTGAACTTAATACAAGCAACTTTCATTTGTAGGCATTCGGGTGCGATGGCAGGACACTGGGTGACGCTGGTGGGAAGGAACTGGACACATGCGGAGTTTGTGGAGGAAATGATACTTCCTGCAAGAATTAACCCTTTGTATCTGTATGAACTCCTTCATTCATCTAGCCATATATTTGTTAACCAATACTTCATTCATCCATCTATCCATTCAACGTCAGTCAATCCAACAATCCAACCACACAAAAACGCTGAAATTAATCCATCCCTCACTCCATCACAAATTACTCGTCAATCCGTTACTCGTCCTTCTATCACTTCTCTACTTGCATTGCACCCAGATCTTTTTATCCACCCGCTATCGTCAGACATTGCACCCAGATTTCTTTTCACTTAGCCGCTGTCATCAGCCATTAAACCACTCAGTTATTATCATATTTTACTATTTGAAAATATTTAATCAGATTTTTAATGTTAAGAGTAAGAATTATTAAACTTTTAGCAAAATGAAAAGAAAATAGTTCATAGAAAAGTGGTTAAAAGACTTGAAACATTCACTTTGCTTGATTTCTTAGAATTCCTGCCTAACGACTCATGCAATGGAATGATTGGCATAAGCCTCAAAGACCCCAGGCATTCACTCTATTTGATTTCTTAGAATTCTTTCTCAGAGTCTGAGCCTCGCTTGTAAATCTCTCTTACCTCGATCAGTACGCGCAATATATTGGTACTGTCAGAAAACGCATTGTATAAGGTTAGATAACGTTTTGACCAATTTATTACCAGGTGAATATGTTTTGTAATATTAAATTAGCAACGAAACTCAATATTAATCAATAGGCGTCAGATTATCTTTTCTTGGTGAATGCCAGTTTAATAAGGGTTGGCGTCAAATATATTACACTGTATTGCAGTAACCCAGCGAACCCTAAATACAATTTTAAATTTATTTTCACTTTGTCTTTTACGACGGTGCATGGATAAGTAATCAAATAAATAAAAGCGTGTGTATGCATACATACACACACACACACACGCACGCACGCAAGCACGCACGCACACGCACAAAGAGAGAAACAAACTACAGAAATGCTAACTGGAAACACTATAATACACTTAACGGTGTAATTGTACCTTTTGAGTCAACAAGGAGCAAAAAGTTTCCCCACATATGATATTTAGTATTAGCTATAATTTTAGTCTGACAAATTTGCAAATATTTACGATTTTGTTTAGCAATTCGTTTTGTTCGTAATTGATAGTGATGTTTTTCTTTATATTTTTATGCTTATATTCAAACATATTTTTAACTTGCTTGTTTCAGCCACCCACTACTGAATTTCATATCATGTTCATCATACTGTGTAAGCCTGCGGAAGAAAACTTCGTCATCCATGCCATTAAATTACGTCACTGTTTTGTATGTACACGTCATCACAGTCTGGACACAAAAACTTAAGTTATGTGTGAAAGTTGGTTATTATTCGGCCGACTATAGACTCAAGAGTGACAACTCTGTTGGTGACTGAAACTTTGGTATTTTTTTATATATGCATACAAGTGTTTTAAAATTACCTTCACGTGTCTATTACTATATTTGTGTGTGCGCCTGCACATGTGTGTATAGGTTTATGCGTGCGTGTTTTACCATTACTAGTTTTAATTTTCTTTGTCAAATATAAGTGATTTTCAAATAAAACAAGAAACTACTCGATAAAATATTGACGGGCTTTTTTGTTGATAAATTTGTGTTATTGTTTGTCGTTTGCCTGTTTAATTGTGGTGTTTACAGTGTTTGTCTTTGCGCGTGTTTGCTGACGTGGACTGAACCATTACGGTTGATTTTAAGTTTCTTTTTAGGGAGATATAAATGCAATCATTGAAAATTTTCATATGAGACACTTCCATAGGAAAACTAAGTACTCTATAAAAGAGAAACTTCCGAAGGAAAAAATAGGACGGATATCGTTTATATACTTGATTATTGCGATCTGATTTTCTTCCATTCTCTGTCACTAATATTACATTACATACATCGGTTCGGTATTTGTTACATATGATGATATAATATAATATATTACAGTATAATACATCACTGACTGAAGAAGTGATTGATAGATGGATGGTTTGATTAAATAAATGGATACGAAGGTGGTGGATGAATAAATGGGATGGACAGATGTATTGTATTCACTTTTGCTAACTACGCATTCATTCTAGAACAAAAGAATGTTTTGTTTAATTCTGCTTTTGTTTATTCAATGATTTATTACTGCAATATTAGCAAACAAATACAAGAAGGAAGGAAGCAAGTAAGGAGGGCAGTAAAGCATTAAAAATGTAAATAAGTTGAAATATAAACAAAAAGACATCTTTGCTATGTCGAATTTTTCATAGAAATCTGTTTCCACGAATGTTTGACCAACAAATTTCTTTTTCTGAAACAGACAAAATAGAAACTGCTATTATTTAAGGTTTTTGCTCACTTGTCTCAGCAAAAATAGTGTAAAATAAATTTATTTGCAGTTCAGCCAGAATATGCTAACCTTCTATGGGAAATCTTGAATACTTCCATATAATTGCTATTGCTCTTAGACTAAAGATTACTTTGCTGTGTGGTTTGAATCTAAGCTGTTGCCTGTTTGTTAATTAGTGAGAATTCCTTTGCTAAATAATCCTAAGGATCATTTAACTTGGCTCCAGTAGTACACCATATTTCTAATACATGTTAAATTGTTACTTTCACCAATTTCCGCCATTCAGCAGAGTTAATAATTTTAATTTTGACATTGTCAGACATTAGAACTCTTGACAATTGAACTTGGCTAAAAGCAGGTTAAGAAAGTTACTTTTGACATTGTCAGACATTAGAACTCTTGACAATTGAACTTGGCTAAAAGCAGGTTAAGAAAGTTAATTTTGACATTGTCAGACCCTAGAACTCTTGACAATTGAACTTGGCTAAAAGCAGGTTAAGAAAAGTTAATTTTGACATTGTCAGACCCTAGAACTCTTGATAATTGAACTTGGCTAAAAGCAGGTTAAGAAAGTTAATTTTGACAATGTCAGACCCTAGAACTCTTGTCAATTGAACTTGGCTAAAAGCAGGTTAAGAAAGTTGCTTTCCAACCTTGAATGGGTTGTGCACTAAATATATTCAGAAATGTCATACTGACAGAAGTATGTGTGTAGTGTTATTGCCTCCATTAGAAACGGGGTAAACCCAGGTGAACACCGATGTATTCAGAGTGGCAACTCTTGAGTCGCAATTAGAAATGGGGTAAATCTGATTGAACGATGGTGTCTGCATATGGCCTTCAGACCAGCAGAGGATCTTGTTCTGTATATGGTATCTCTCCTCAATCCATTAGTGAAGTCTTTGCAATCCTTGATGAAGTTTTCCACAAGCCCTGAGAAGCCTCCACAATCCCTGGCAGTTTCTGCAACCCTTGGCAAACTCTCTGAAATAATTTTTTCGAAGTCTATACAACCATTAGTAAAGATTCTGCAATCCATGTCAAGGACTCTGCAATCCCCGACAAACTCTCCACAATCCCTGGTGACGTATATGGAATTATTATGGTTGCACAGGAGGTGGGTGCACACATCAAACTAGTGGGCAGACCCATTCTCTAGTGGAATCAACAACACCCCCAAACAGCAAGCAAGTAGCAGTAGCCAGTATCAAGAAGTAGCAGTATTCAATATCAAGAAGAAGTAGCAGTAGCCAATATCAAGAAGTAGCAGTAGCCAGTATCAAGAAGAAGTAGCAGTAGCCAATATCAAGAAGAAGTAGCAGTAGCCAATATCAAGAAGAAGTAGCAGTAGGCAATATCAAGAAGAAGTAGCAGTAGCCAATATCAAGAAGAAGTAGCAGTAGCCAATATCAAGAAGAAGTAGCAGACAGTTGTATTATTAAAATAATACCAGGGAGCACTGATAAAATATTTTGTTCACCTGAATTCAATCTCCCACACCTGTGGAAAGATTATGTGACTGTAAATGTTATTTATGTTGTCGAAGAGAGAAAACGTTTACAGTAACCGCATATCCACCAAGTGAGAAACGAGTGGTGTCTGCTGGTGGATCACTAATAAAATAAATTAAGATTCTCACCACTTGTAATTTGTTAATGAAAGATTAAATAATAGTCATCAACATTTTCATTAACTAAGTGGCGTGTCTATCACAATCACATTTCTTCAGAAAATATCACAGAATCAGCCAGTCGTCATTAAGACTTATGGAAGAAAGGGAAAAGCACAATATTGCAACTACAAGCTACCAATTTATGTGAAAAAATAAAGTTGGATGAAAATCATAGGATGCAGAGATGTAAGAAATAATAATAAGTTACATAATAATAACAATAATTATTAGTATAGTCATATGGATTTATTTCCTAACTAATTTCAACTATTTACCTGAAAGCTGTACAAACCGCCAATTAAAAATGTCCTTACATGCAGCACTGCTTCTAATAATTAAGCTTGTAACAATTATCCTTGCAAAATCATAAAAAATATCAAATTATTCTTAGTTTGATATAGATTTTAACCTTTGATTTTAGATCGCTATCCACAGGTAGAATTGTCTCCACCACAAACACCACACTTATCCTTTTCTTTCCCACCGGCATCCCCCAGAGTGTTGCCATCGCAACCGAACTCCTATAAAAACACGAACACATGTCACATGCTATTCTTGTACATAATTTAGGAACAATATTCTGCTCATTGTATACGTATGAACACATATACACACATACATGCACACACATCTATTTATATACATACACACACAAGCACTACACATACAGCTGGACATCTTTTACATATATATGTATGAACAGAAAGACTGCTGGCTGGACAAACAGAAATACATACATACATACATACAGATAGATAGATAGATAGATAGATAGATAGATAGATAGATAGATAGATAGATAGATAGATAGATAGATAGATAGATAGATAGATAGATGTAAATGTAAAAATAATCTTTTCACAAACATGAATAAAGAGGGAGAAAAAACTGTAAAAGCCGAAAAGTATTTCAAACCAAATGGTCAAGCATTTTTTAATCGAACTGACCATGCATTGACCTCTGACGCAAAGCCAAGAGACACCACGTAGTGAGTTGTCTTTTGATTTATCCTTTCCGGTGCACGGCGTCCCGTCATGTATAATGTACTTGCCGACGTAACCCCCTTTGTTCAGCTGACACTCCACTATACACTTATCGACCACTGCAACAATTAATTAATTAAATGAGTAGCGTTATAACACCATCACAAGTAAAATCTGTTATCAAAAGTTCATTAGGGTGGAAGGAATTGAATTAAAAACGTTATGGTAATTATTAACAAATGGAGTGATCGGAAGATGATGTACAAGGCATGGATTATTTCCCCTGATTGCCGTAGGTTACCGTACAAATGTTTGTGTAAATTATATATGGAAAGATGTTTTATAGTTCCATGAAATGATTAAATTCGTGATGTGGATTATCTCACGCAAGAAAGAAGAAGAATTACATATCATCAACCAGAATTTTTGCCGACACGGTGATGATCCGATGATTAGATTCAGCAACCTGAATCTGTGCTGTAAGATGTATATATAATTATGTATATCTAATTCACTGAACGCGAGAACTTGAGGAAATCGTGCTATGATACTTCTGACTAACCTCTGCCATTGCCAGTTATGTTGGGCTGGGTGACCTTTAGTCTAGTACAGGTGTCATTGACACTCTGAGACACAAGTACGGAATCTGGCTTTTCTTGCTCTGCGCATTCCTGAAAATAATAGCAGAGTTAAGTAAAAACAATAATGAATTTGAACGTACACAAAGTGTTATACTGTTATGTCAATACTTCATACTTTCAATGTGGTTTAATGTTTAGTTATGTATGCATGTGACTAATGTATTATGGGTAATTGTACTTGTATTTGTGTAGTTTTAATTGACACATCAAACTCAGTCGCAATTGCCTGTTTGTAGTGGTGTTTATTGATCAGTGGCACACATTTCCAATTAATTTATATTTAGAACTATACAAAATACAAGTAAGCCAATTTTAATAACATACCGGTTTAGGCTGACACAGTTTTGCTTTGTACATCTTTCCATCGCAAAATGGCGCCATCTTAGGTCTGTTGAGATAAATATCTGTTTCACTATAATTAATGCCAATTAGTGACAATGAGCATAAACACATCAATTAGAGGATTTGGACCATTTGAAAATATTGCGCAATTGCATTTCAGCATGGCAACTATCCCCCTCTTTTTGTCATTCGTGCCCTCTTTAACATTGTTTGGCCTTCACTGCCTCCAAATGTTGCTGTCTTTATCTCCTCTCCCTTAATGACACGTATGTTCTGTTTTTCACTCTCCCTTAATAACACGTATGTGCTGTTTTTCACTCTCCCTCAAAGACACGTATGTGCTGTTATTCACTCTCCCTTAATGACAGGTATGTGCTGTTTTTCACTCTCCCTTAATGACACTTGTGTGGCTATCTCTTTTCAGTCTCCCTTAATGATATGTATTTAGCTGTCAATCGTCTTCTTTAATGGCACGTATGTGTCTGTTTTTCTACTCTCCCTTAATGACAGGTATATAGCTGTCTTTCCAATCTCCCTTAATGACAGGTATTTGGCTGTCTCTTTCCAGTCTCCCTTAAACACACGTGTATGGCTATCTCTTTCAGTCTCCCTTATGGTCACGTGTGTGGCTGCCTCTTCCTTCCAATCCCCGACATTCGCTTTCCCCCTAAATTGCTTCCACCACTCAAACATTTTTAAAACTGGGTCAGTGGGTTAGAATACACATAATATGTTGGAGAGCTATATTTTAAATAAGTACACAAAATAATTTGTTTTTTTTAACTAGGTCTGACTTCCGTAAAATACCTTAGTGAGTTAGAATACAATTACAATGTAGAACAACATTTTAACTAAGCACATATTTTACAGTTTTGTGACTAAATTTAATACACTTAAGCTCGGTAACATAATGTCTGAATATGTCTTTGTATTAAAAGGTCAGATATATCCGTGTCATATACAGCGACTTTGAAATGTGGACATTTCAAACGATTAACTGACTAAACTTACTCAGGTGTATTGCACTTGCGAATAGAGACTTGGACAGGGTACCCACAAGAGTGGTCACAGGGAGAATACTCTGACCACTCACTCCAGCCTCCTTGTATCACGTACATGCGGGCTATATGAGTGCTGAGGGCAGTCCCATTCCAGGGGATGCAACTTTTACCATTGCACATCTGAAACAGCATTGTAAGGGCACCCAAAACATGAAATAGTTTGAGAAATCCGTCTTCTGTATTAAATGGGGCTGTTTGACATTTAATTCATAATTTACGATATCACTAATTACTTTTGTGACACACTAATTCATTTAGTTTTACGTCATTAATTTAGCACAATATATTATGACTTTATGTTATAATATCACTAAATTTTATTTGATGTATTATAAATTTAGTATTTATTTCCTGTCACACAGCTGAATTTGTAATGTTATGAAGTGAATTTATATTATCTAAAATAAATCCATTGATATCTCAGATTTATTGAATTGATAACAAAATTCGAATTTTGATACCAAATGTCCTGAGTCTTTTAAGAGTTATCAAATTCGAATTTTATATTTGTTAGTGCTTTAACTCTAAATAAACTGCCGAGGTATCTCGCCGTGAACAATTTTAAACATTTATGTTTGAAATGAAATAATTGAGTGAAATAAAAGAGTATAAATCAAAACACCATAAATTAAAAGAAAAAGACAACCAAAATCTACAGTTTAAAAAGAAATCTGTTTATGGTAGTTTTGGTGTTTTCAGAGGGGGGGGGAAGGGGGCACATAATGGAATACAGAAAGTTTTTTGGGATAATTTTTGATTTAAAATGAGCAAGCAAAGGTGCAAATTTGGAACTCAAAGTAAATAAGCGAACATAGAGCCTGAACATTTAACGAAGATTCTCATATCTTTAATGAAATTTGTAACTCATCAGATGATTAAAAATAACACAATGATAATATGTTATGATGATGATGATAACGATAAAGAGGATATTACTACTACTACTACTACTACTACTACTAAAATAATAATAATTAATTTCTGGATGTCAGTTTTTGATTGGACAGAATACTCCAAAAGACAAAACGTATTGCTGAACTCCTACATAGAAACCTATGTGAGACAGTGTGTGAATGTGTTAGTTAGTGTGTCATCGAGTTTCATCAACTCTCCATTACCTGTGAGTAGTAACATTTAGTTGGCGGCGCATTTTCATACGGAGGTAGATAGTTTACATTATTGTTATAGTTGTTGATAATATTATTATAACTTAAGACATTTGTCCATTGACATATAAGTCAGTGAACATTTTGTTGACAATTCGTTCTTAATAATTTGTTTATGATAATTTGCGGGTTTTCACCCTGAGACATTTCTATTGTATGCAATTTCTTTTCTTTTCATTTTTTTAACTTTTTCTTCATTACTCATTGCTCTGGTCCCCCGTCCCATGAATGTTGTGTGTGGATGTTTTCTGGATGATTGACTAACAACCGTGCGAAAGTACCAACCATATTAATGAGAATACATTCCCTTTGTTAGCTTGATTCAAACGTCTGTTTTGGCTTTTTGAAAGTCGTGCGCAGTGCGGTGTTTGTCCATTCGTCCGGCCACACTAACATTCAAACCCACATGCGTACACACACAGCCGACCCTCACACTTTATTACCACACTCAGAATACCCCCCCCCTCCCCCGCCCAAGAACATCGTGGTGTCTGTGTGCGAGAGTTTGTTAATTTCCATCTTGCAAGCTCGGTGCGTCGTCGGCTAGACCACTACCCCTTCTACCCCCTCCCGGGTGCTGGTGACAATGATCTGAATCCCAACTTCGGATTTTCTGCATCACAGCTTTGTCGACTAATCCACGGTAAGCCATTGTAATTCTCTCCTTTTCCTCCTCCTCCTCCTCCTCCTCTCTCTCTCTCTCTCTCTCTCTCTCTCTCTCTTTCTCTCTCGTCTCTTAGTCAGAAAATACAGTTTCCTTAAGGCGACTGTTGAAAATTCTTGGAAATTTATAGCATAGTACAACTAGAATCATGTTTAAGTGTTAGTTTGTTTCTGGTTTTGTTTTTGCTGTTTGTCTGCGCTGACTGTTTATAATGTTCACGCAATTACATTTTTAAAAATTACCTTCTCGTGTCCGCATGGTGTTGCAATGAAGGCAGTCTTGTCCGTCAACTGTCCATAATTCTTTCCCGTTGGATCCACGGCCAGACAACCGTATCTCTGACAGACCTGACAAGGAGGCAGAGTATGGCTGAGTCATTTTCAGATTGAATAGACTTTGGCAGAGATCGTCTGTTCATCATATATCTTACAAGTTGTTTTGAAATTAAAATCAAGATTCCGAATAAATATTTAGTATTTGAAACATGAGACTGTTTTGTTTAGTTTAGGGAAGTCGAGGTAATTTTAATAGTTATAAACTCCCAACAGGTGAAACACTGTTTAATACTTGTGTTTTACTTGTTCATCCCCCCACCCCCCCATCCACCCACACATCCCCATCATTGCCGTGTCAAATTACATTTTCTTTATTGAGGTAAACTTTCCACAAGTAAAACTAGATATGTAGTTAATTGTATTTGAGATTTAGAGTCACTTACCGAGTACCCAGGGTACGCAGTGTATTCAAACTCAGGTCCGTAACGTGACTTGCACTGTCCATCGAAACCCATCTTCTGGGCTGCAATCAAAAGCCACCAAATTTGTAAAACATTTATTATTAAAATATTTCCTCTTTAATCTCGAGAAATTTTGTTTGAAACATTCGTCTGTTAAATTTAAATTACTTTGAAATTTATGTTTAAGATTTTATGTCATATCTGAATTTCTTAATCGTTTTGATCACATCTAAATTATTGTGAGCTTATGTTTAAGATACATTTTAACAAATGTAATTTTATTTAAATTTATTTTCTATAAAATCTAAATTTCTTGAAGGTCTACGTTTAAAACATTTGCTATCATATGGTTAAGAAATTGGTTAACATATGGTTATCATATGGTTAAGAAATTGTGATTATAATAAAAATAAATATATTTGAAATTTATGTTCATAATATTTTATTAATCTAACTTTCAAATTTCTACTTTAAGATACTTTTATCAGATCTATATTCTGTAATCTATGTTTAATGCATTTCCATAAAGTATGAATTTTATTTAAGTTTATATTTTAGTTATACGTATTTCTTAAATTCAAAGTTAGTTATGAATTGATGTGCATACATTAGTTAGTATTAATTATGCAGAATGGTAGAATAATGTTATATTAAATTGGTATAAATTATGCACACGTCTAGCTTAATGGTACTAATATATTAGTAAGAGGTAGGCAGCTGTGTGTGAATTGTGCAGATTATGTATGACATGTGCAGACTGTGTGAATTGTGCAAATTTTATATGGACTTGTGCAGACTGTGTTAAATATGCAGACTGTGTGTGGTTTGTGCAGTTTGTGTTAACTGTGCATATTGTGTATGCCATGTGCAAATTGTGTATGGCTTGTGCAGATTGTGTATGGCCTGTGCAATTTGTGCATGGCCTGCACAGACTGTGAATTATGCAGATTGTGTATGGCTTTTGTAGATTGGTAGATTAATTATGTTAGTAAGATAATATCATTTCAATAAAATCTTACAGAAGGAGAAGAACAATGAATGAGTCTGAAGGAATGTGTGACGTCGTTTAGGAATAACTCATTGTAAGACTCGCTTATTGCACATCTGTTCTGATTTCAACGTTAAGTGTTCTTGTTCATTCACATGATAAATATGCGTTAGGATTCACCAGTCTGGATGAGTCAGAAGGTCAAGACCGGTTTAACCACACGCTAATTCGGCGACCGCCATCAACGACCAGATTTGAAGGCGTACATCCGTGCCCGTAGTTATATTATATATATATATTTTTTTTTTAAACTAACGCTTGAAAACGAATCAAACATGTAGACTAAAAACAAAATCAATACATTATGAAGTCGAGAGTGTATTTATACTAATGAACAATACCACATTACGTAGTTTTCGCTAATAAATGTTTATAATAAAAGTCGATGCCCGAGGGGAATAAGGTGACTGGAGGAAGCAAGACGGATAATTTATTTACCTAGGGCGCAAAATACCCGTGCACCGGCCTTGAAGAAAGTGACATATTAAAGAATGATATGTTATACATAATTTTGAAGAAATGAAAGACTTTTACTCTATTCATAAATCCAATCAATAGAAAACGTTTCTAATCTAGTCTATTGTTGAAAATTGTTGAACTCCCCTAGACAGCGCTCGTTATTTACGCAGATCCATAACGAATAATTTTATTGTTTAATCAGTGTACTTAACTAAATCTTTCGAACACTCATCATTAGTGAACAAGACGAAAACCCTTTCACAGCATGGAATATGTTATTTGTCACATTAATAATACTTTTAAATTAAAATGAATTATTGCAAATTGAAATATTACTAATATTATTAAGTTAGTTATAATGAATTATGAAAACGTGATATTAATAATATTACTAAATTATTAAAAGATAAAAAGATTTATAGAAAGATAAGCGTATGGATGGATGAAATGAAGGATGGATGGATGGATGGAATGATGCAAGAATGTTTAAGTGGAGAAGACTCAACTTTCATCAAATCACCGGATAATAGATTTTCGTACAGTTCACAAAATAGTAGTAACATTTCTACAACTAATCCTAATTTTTACCTCATCAGAATCAACATCTCTATCCAAAACATTATTTTCATCATTTTCGCTTTATCCTCTTCAAGTTTTATCATTATGAACAATGGCATTATGCTAAAAATATCATTATTAACAATGGCATTATGCTAAAAGTATCATTATTAACAATGGCATTATGCTAAAAGTATCATTATTAACAATGGCATTATGCTAAAAGTATCATTATTAACAATGGCATTATGCTAAAAGTATTTAGAATGCAAATAGCGTTTGATGACGATGGCTGAACAGGAAAGAACATAACACAGAAAAGCAAAGACTGGACCAGTGTCAAAATCTGTTTGCCTTTCTGTAATTTGAAATAAAGATCGAAATAAAAGTATTAGGGACTTGAACGAAGTTTAACATAGAGTTAAATTAACATAGCCATTCATTTAACGAAAGAATTTGATGAGAGATGGAGTTTTTGTGTTGAAATGCACGCATAAAGATCATTTGAGAAATAAATATGTAAAGTATTTGTTTTAGACAAGCTATGTGAAAGGAACAAATAAGAGAGAAAGAGAGGGAGAGAGAGAGGAGAGAGAGAGAGAGAATAGAAGGAAGGCAGGAAGTTTGGAAGGAAAGAAGGAAGGACGTTTTGGAAGGAAGGAGGAAAGGAAAGGAGAGGAAGGGAAGGGGAAGGAGGGAGGGAAGGAAAGAAGGGAGGGGAGAGGAAGGGGAAGAGGAAAATTGAAAGGAAGGGAAGGAAAGGGGAAAGGGGAAGGGGAAGGGGAAGGAAGGAAACAGCAAGAAGAGAACTTGGTGGTGAGAAAGATGGAAAGAAAAACAAGGAAAATACAATGTAATAGTATAATTATCTTTAGTCTATATTCTATAACACTAAAATCAAATGACACAGGCATTACAAAATTATACCGCCACCCACCAGGATATTGAGGAGTAATGACGTAGTTTTCCTTTTTACCACGTGCAGGGACATTTTCAATGAAAAGACAACCCTTTTTTCTGTCAGAACATAATAAATGTTTTTTAATAGACAGACAGACAGATACATAGATAGATAGATAGATAGATAGATAGATAGATAGATAGATAGATATATAGATAGATAGATAGATAGATAGATAGACACACACTTAGAAATCACAAAATGGGACATAAGAGGATATTCAATCAAATTGGCCAGAATAATAAAACAAACAAAATGGACAGATATCAGACTACCTCCCTCAACAACTTACGAAGAATCGTACTGAAAAACGCAAATTAATTGCTCAAACTAGAACCCCTCAAACCGTCCCATCGTCACCAATGACAATCTCACCCCCATAAGTTGTTCTTACACTGATTTAAAAAAAAACAACTTCGAAATGCGCCAACACACATCAATCACGACAAAACACAATAGAGCACATATACAAACAGTTATCCAGATCATCTAAAAATGTATACAAATGGTTCCAAAACACCTGACGGAAAGGAACATAGGCTTACAAATTACACCCGGCTAATTCAATACCAACAGCTGACCTGGTAGCCATACAAAGTGCACTTTCACAACTGAACAAAAATCAATCCTTACCCCTAAATAAAAACATACTAATACTAACTGACCCCTTATCTTCAAAACATACATTATGCAACACAAACATCATTGCTAGAACATACACCAAAGGAAATAATAAGCTACATCAAGAAACTAGATAAAGAAAACATTAAAACGACATTACTAAGGATACCAAGCCACAAGAATATATCCAGAAATAAAAGAGCAGATAAAGGGGCAAAATATAATACAAAATATGGCAGACAGTCAAACACTCCCAATCAATACTAATTTTTTAAAAAAATGGCAAATTAAACAGATTTATAAAATGAAAATTTCGCCAAGACCTCCTACACAACAAAGACATTTTTGATTAAGACTAAATTCAACACTTCTAATACAAAAGATTTCAGGACAAACAAAAACGTGCAATCATTGTAGAACTGAAAACACTATACAACACTTCCTATTGCACTGTTCCACTATACTATGAAGAAAGAAAACACTATACAACACTTTCTATTGCACTGTTCCACTATACTATGAAGAAAGAAAACACTATACAACACTTTCTATTGCACTGTTCCACTATACAATGAAGAAAGTAAAACAATCATTGAAATTGGTTACAACGAGGAAACCGTTTATTTTCCCCACGCTGAGTGCATTGATAAAATGGTAGGTAATACTAAATCAGGCACACACATATATAATTAGACCTATTTAGAACATGAAAGGGAAGTAATATTTATCGAAGAGTTTTGTTCAGTCGTATCCGGTATCTATTATTAGACTTTCATTTAGAACATGAAAGGGATATTATATTTACGGAAGTGATTTGTCCAGTCGTATCCTGTATATATTATAAGACTTTTTAGAATAAGAAAGGGATATTATATTTACGGAAGTGATTTGTCCCGTCGTATCCTGTATATATTATAAGACTTTTTAGAATAAGAAAGGGAGATTATATCTACGGAAGTGATTTGTCCAGTCGTATCCTGTATATATTATAAGACATTTTAGAATAAGAAAGGGAGATTATATTTACGGAAGTGATTTGTCCAGTCGTATCCGGTAGCAGTCTAGGAAGAACATGTCTGAGGCAGACATAAAACCTTTTTTTGAGGCTTGACAATTCATGTTACCACTATCATGGCCGAGTCCTAAGCTGCAAATACATCAATACACATTTCTTAAAATTTAAAGTAAAAGCCAGTCTCTCCATTTGATAAGTCGTATTGAAATGAACAAGTACATATTCAGTAAGTTCGTTGCACTCAAGAATGCTATATTGTCATTATCTACCTTTTCTTAAAAAAAGTGTAGTTGTATACTTAGCAAATATTTCACAAATACTATTTTTCAATACTAATTGTAGCTCTGCACATACTAATGTGAGTGTGCATAAATACACACACACACACACACACACACACACACACACACACACACACACACACACACACACACACACGGATAGCTTAGGTTGACAGAATGATAGTTTAACGCCAACGTCACTTAGTTAATGGGCATTATTATTATTATTAATTAATTAATCAGCCAAAACTAATTAAAAAGTAATGATAATCTTAATTTATTTTATTTAATGATCCTCGTCTCTCTCAATTGGCGGATACGTGGGCGCTGTAAACGTTTACTCTCTTCCACAACATTAAAGACAATTAATATTTACCTTCACACAATATTCCATGGTGAAAAACTTCTAAATAAAGGAGATGACAAATCCGTCTTTAATATATATTTAGTGAGCCCCTATCCACCCATTTTCTTCTCCAACAATTTGTGCAAGAAGGTTAAGAAATGTAACAATACTTATTAAATCAACAATCAAATATACATAAAACAAATACAATGAAAAGAGATTACTTGACATCAATATTTCCACAAAGTTACATTCAAATAATTTCTAGTACAGAGAAACTGAAATTTTATCGTGAAAGCCTACAGGTTTTGAAAAGAAGCTCTTACTTAAAACTGAAATTTTATCGTGAAAGCCTACACGGTTTGAAAAGAAGCTCTTACTTAAAACTGAAATTTTATCCTGAAAGCCTACCTTCATGAAAAAGGTTTCCACAGACCATTCATCATTAAAGCATGATGAGTTCTAAAATAATTGGCCAGGGTCCAAAACCATCCAGGTCAGAGTTCTAAAAATAAACAATTGTCCTTTGAAGACATGGAGGTTTAGTTCAAACTTTGTATTATTTTTCCGTCCCAGTTCGTGTGCCTCTATTGGAATACATGTTGTCTACGTCCCATTCTTTGTTAACTATCCCATTTCGCGCTGTCCCAGGACGAGTTACCTAAGTCCCAGTTCATGCTGTCCCATTTCGTGTTGCCTATGTCCCATTGTGTGTTATCTATGTTCAAGTTCGAATTGCCTGTCCCAACTCATGTTATCTACGTCCCTCTTAGTGTTACCTACGTCCTTCTTAGTGTTACCTATGTCCCACTTCGTGTTACTTATGTCCCTGTTTGTGTTACCTATGTCCCAGTTCGTGTGCTTCAGTCATAAATGTATAACGAGCACTTTTAATAGCGGAGCAACGGTTTTTGGGATTGCAAACGCCTCCTACGAAAGCCAGACCATGGGGCTTCTCAATAGTCCCGCTAGAGAAAAGAAAAGAAAGAATAAAAGACAAAAGTTCGCATGAAGTAAAACAGATGAAATGTTTTGTTTGTTAAATCCAAAAATAACTTTACAATGACAACAACAACAACGAAACGTAAAGGCACAGAAAGGAATTTTTTCTTCAAACACTAATTAGGGGACAATTTTGAAACTTAAATAAAGCAACATATTCATTTTTTAATTAAAAAAGTTCCATAATTTATAACATATTGCAATGAGCTTTAAAAATGAGAGTACATTAGTATTTGTGTAAATACAGTTAATGTGGGAAAGTGGGTATCAGTGTGTATATAGACGTTATAGTCTGTTAACAACTGGCATGTGTTTTGTAAATGTTAAAGTTTGGATGTTGATTAATAATTGTCTAAATTTTCAAAACGATCGATTGTAGAATGTGTCCCTTATGTAAGGTGATGTGGAAAACAAACTTGTAGCAAAAAAATATTTATGATTCAGTTTTAAAAGACGAAATTGACACGCATGTGTATATAAATATATACTGACATATAAAAATATAGGAATAGGACAGACAACATTATATACTTTGACATCGAACTGTACAGGTTTGGGACAGAACACTATATACTTTGACACAGAGCAGTATAGGTTCAGGACAGAACACTATATACTTCGACACAGAGCAGTACAGGTTTGGGACGAACACTATATACTTTGACACAGAGCAGTACAGGTTTAGAACAGAACAATATATACTTTGACACAGAGCAGTACAGGTTTGGGACAGAACACTATATACTTTGACAAAGAGCAGTACAGGTTTGGGCAGAACAATATATACTTTGACACAGAGCAGTACAGGTTTGGGACAGAACACTATATACTTTGACAAAGAACAGTACAGGTTTGGGACAGAACAGTGTATATTTTGATAGAGGACAGTTCAGCTCGAGGAAAAAAAGTATACTATTGAGAACAGTCAAAAGACTTCAATTCTGATGAAAAAAGAAAAGACATACTATAGAGAGCAGAAACGTGTAAAATACCAGAAATTATATGCTATAGAGAGCATAAAAGTGTAAAATACCAGAAAATAAATGCTATAGACAGCATACAAAAAAATTAATGTGCACTTAAATACCAGAACAATATCGAGAGTAAACGTTTGGGAAGGGAAAAGTTATACTTGTGAGCAAAAACAGTGAACACACTACGAGAGCAGATAACATACACTTCAGGAAACAACGCATTTACAAGAACATTAATCAGCACACTTTGAGAGAAAATAAGCAGTACACCTGTGAGGACATTAATCAGCACACTTAGAGAGAAAATAAGCAGTACACCTGTGAGGACATTAATCAGCACACTTAGAGAGAAAATAAGCAGTACACCTGTGAGGACATTAATCAGCACACTTAGAGAGAAAATAAGCAGTACACTTGTGAGGACATTAATCAGCACACTTTGAGAGAAAATAAACAGTACACTTGAGGACATTAATCAGCACACTTTGAGAGAAAATAAACAGTACACTTGAGGACATTAATCAGCACACTTTGAGAGAAAATAAAACAGTACACTTGAGGACATTAATCAGCACACTTAGAGAGAAAATAAGCAGTACACTTGAGGACATTAATCAGCACACTTTGAGAGTAAGAAAAGTGTTACACATGTCAATCGTTAATCAGCACACTTTGAGAGAAAGTAAACAATATACTTGTGAGAATCAGCACGCTTAAAAAGAAAAGAGTACACGTGTTGAAGACAATAAACACTACTCTTATAAAGACAATAAACACTACTCTTATAAAGACAATAAACACTACTCTTATAAAGACAATAAACACTACGCATAAGAAGACAATAAACACTACACCACACCCGGACAGAAAACTATACACTTACGAAGACAATTAAACACTATACCAGTGGAGGACATTAAACAGTACACTTAAAAAGACAGTGAACACTACACTTACGAAAATAAAATTCTACACTTTACGAAGATATTAACACTACATCATAGTGAACAGAAAATGGTACTTCATGAAGACAGAAAGCTCTATACTGACGGACAGAAAAGTGTACACCTAATTGGTCAGTAAACGCTACAATTAGGGACAGAAATTTTAACACCTAGAAGAGAGTAAGTAAACACTGCGCTAATGAAGGAACAAAAGAACTTTACTTACGAAGACATCACAGCTATGTGATCGTACGGCAGTTTTTTAGTTCCTTTGCAGATAGAACCTAAGTGTTTCCCCAGTTTAGTGGCTTTCGAGTCGAACCAAGCCTGATGGCACATTGTAGTAACATGAAATATTTCGTTTTATTTAAGCACATTTGTGACATTTTTAATGTTGTTTAATTATATTTGTATGTGAGTGGGGGGTATTTCTTTCGACCAAAGATTCATTTGCTTTTGTTATTTTTATTGCTTGTTGGTCTTTTGTAATTCTGGTAAGTATTACTTTAGTCACGTTGTGGGGTCAATTGTACTTCCGATAAGTATTACTTTAATTACGTTCTGGGGTCGATTGTAGTTTTGGTAAATATTACAATATATAATAATCACGTTCTGGTAAGTATTAAGTTTATCATGTTCTGGAGTCGAATGGTAGTTGTGGTATTAATTTAATCACGTTCTGGTAAGTATTAATTTAATCACGTTCTGGGGAGTATTAAGTCAATCACGTTCTGGTAAGTATTAATTTAATCACGTTCTGGGGAGTATTAAGTCAATCACGTTCTGGTAAGTATTATATTAATCACGTTCTGGTAAGTATTAAGTTAATCATGTTCTGGAGTCGATTGGTAGTTGTGGTAAGTATTAATTTAATCACGTTCTGGTGAGTATTAAGTCAATTACGTTCTGGGATCAATTGTAGTTCTGGTAAGTATTAATTTAATCACGTTCTGATAAGTCTTATTTTAATCACATTCTGTCAAGTAGGTTCTTGTGAAATAGTACTTTCATTCTGGAATGTGGTACTTTAAAAAATTACATTCTGTGACGTAGTATGTTAATAAGTCCTGGAAAATAGTAATATAATCTCGTTCTAGAATGTGGTACTTAAAAAAAAAAATCACATTATGTGACGTAGTATGCTAATCAAATCGTGGAAAATAGTAATTTAATCTCGTTCGGGAATGTGGTACTTTAATCATCGTCTTGGATGTGCGTTCTAATGACATTCAATTCCACTAAGCTGTAAGGCCTGCAAGCACGTTTCGGATTTAATTTCAATGGATCGGAAATTTAAAGCTTCTTCCGATTAGAATTCTTAACATAACACTGCCTACCCATAGACACATTTTGTACGTTGTGAAGGTTATTCTGACGTCATCCAACAATACCACTATATATATATCTGCCCTACAGCCTCATTCCACTCCTTACGCTTTAGTGACGTCATAATCGTGGATAAGCAAGAGTTGTTAGTTCAATACACAGCCCTACGACAATCCGAGTAACCGATCGTACAGGAAAGATGCTGAATTAAGAATGATATTTGCGAGCTGAAGTATTAATAGAGGTATTTCAATTATAAGCTTTCTGACTCTGTTTACGTTACATGCAAACAATTTTGAGAAATTGAACCAATGAAGAAATAGGATGGGGAGGGAGGGAGGGAAAAGCATCATGGCAAAAATAATCTTTCATCATGTCGAGGAGAGAAAGATAATGACTGATTGAGTGATATTTTGCCTTCTGGCAAAACCATGTACATAAAATGAGCACAAAAAGTAAACTCCCTTAAAGTATCTCCAGTCTTAAATCACAAAATTACAATTTAAAACTAGGCACTAATTTCATTAAAAACAATAATCATCATCAGTTTCGAACGGGAGAAAATTAAGTTTCACATAAATAATCACCATTTTAAAAATAAAAATCCATCACTTTAAAGCAAATAATCATCAACTGCTAACTAATTATAATTTTCATAGCAAACAAAACCAGTAATAAACTGTTCAGTAGTTTCTGTCTAAACAATCACCAGTTTCTAACTAATCATAATTTTCATACCAAACAGTACCATTAATAAATTGTTCTCTAAACAATCACCAGTTTCTAACTAATCATAATTCGCATACCAAAGAGTAGCATTAATAAATTGTCCTCTAAACAATCACCAGTTTCTAACTAATCATAATTTTTATACTAAACGATACCATTAATGAACTGTTTACTAATTTCTATCTAAACAATCACCAGTTTCTAACTAATCATAATTTTCATACCAAACAGTAGCATTAATAAATTGTTCTCTAAACAATCACCAGTTGGAAACCATTTAATGCATTCAAATTAAATAAACTTTCAAAATAAATAATTACCAGTTTACATATACTCGAAACAATGTCCTTACCGGATCTTTACGCCATATTTCAATTAACTTCAGCTTAATGGTCAAATTCCAGCCGACCTGGTGCTCGTCAGAATATGAAGCTGCAACCTAGAAAGATGAGTGTCATCAGCTACTTTCTCTGCATTTCATTATGCACAGTCAGCACTAAAATACGAAGAGTGAGGTCAAGTGATTTTTGAACTCGAGTGACGTATTTGTTCTATAGCACAACCACGTCATTCGAAAGCTAAGTCAACGGATCCTCCAGACAACAATATCCATAGGCATGTGTAGCTAGTACATTATCGAAATGAATTTATTGTACAGGAATGTTGTACTCTTAGTATCAGGGAAAGAAAAATGTATTGTACAGGTATGTTGTGCTATGAGTGTCAGGGAAGATAATTTGTTGTGCATGTAAAATGTTGTGCTTTTAGTATCAGGGAAGACGAATGTATTGTACAGGTATGTTGTGCTGTTAGTATCAGGAAAGAAAAAATGTATTGTACAGGTATGTTGTGCTGTTAGTATCAGGGAAGATAATTTGTTGTGCATGTAAAATGTTGTGCTGTTAGTATCAGGGAAGAAAAGGAGTGTGCGAGTGGGTTGTATGACTGGAAATGTGAATGGGAAGTATGGTTTGTGAGTGGATGGCTACCAGGATGGGACCATCATGCTCACCCCAGACCACTTCAAGACGATGAGATTGACCAGTTCTTCGCGGGTACTCAGTCCAAGCACCTCCTTCACTCTCTTCAAGTAGGCGCTGATAAGGTACACAGCGACCTCGACTGCAGCTGTCCGATATTTGGCAAGCGGGCTTGGTTTTGCATTATCTACACGGAGAGAAATAGCGGGATTTTGTTTCTCTGTTATATTTACATGGGGAGAAATAGCGGGCTTGTTTTTGTATTATCTACACGGAGAGAAATAGCAGGATTTTGTTTCTCTGTTACATTTACATGGGGAGAAATAGCGGGCTTGTTTCTGTATTATCATCTATATTGAGAGAAATAGCGGGCTTGTTTCTGTATTATCATCTATATTGAGAGAAATAGCGGGCTTGTTTCTGTGTTATCTATATAGTAGGAAATAGTTTTCTGTCGTCTATGTTAACTAGATAGAACTACCTTTGTTTCGTCAGAATAAACAATACTGAGAGAAATAGTCTTTTGTCTTCTGTGATAACTTATTAGAGGTTAGCAGATTTTTGTCTTCCCTGCCAATTAGAGAAAAACAAATTTGTGAGGTTTTAGTTAACTACGCACATTGCGGAATCGACATATTTCACAAGGATATCTATAGAGAGAGTCAAATTTATGACGTTTTGTTTAGCTATAGTAAGAGACAAATTTATGACGTTTTTAGCTATAGTAAGAGACAAATTTATGACGTTTTGTTTTGCTATAGTAAGAGACAAATTTATGACGTTTTGTTAGCTATAGTTAGAGACAAATTTATGACGTTTTGTTTAGCTATAGTAAGAGACAAATTTATGACGTTTTGTTTAGCTATAGTAAGAGACAAATTTATGATGTTTTGTTTAGCTATAGTAAGAGACAAATTTATGATGTTTTGTTTAGCTATAGTAAGAGACAAATTTATGATGTTTTGTTTAGCTATAGTAAGAGACAAATTTATGACGTTTTTATTAGCTATAGTTAGAGACAAATTTATGACGTTTTTAGCTATAGTATGAGATATTTATGATGTTTTGTTAACTATAGTAAGAAACACATTTCTGAGTTTTGTGTTAACTATAGGAAGAAAAAATCTGAGGTCTGTGTTAACTATATATAGAGACACAAATTTGCAGGTTTTGTATTAACTATCGAGAGAGATAAATTTCGGAGGTTTATATTAACTATAAAGAGAGATGAATTTGTAATGTTTATTTTAATTTGTAGAGAGAAACAACTGTCTGAGGTTTGTGTTAATCATAGAGAGGGAAACATCTGTCTGAGGTTAATGTTAACTATGTAGAGGGAAACATCTGTCTGAGGTTAATTCTATGTAGAGGGAAACATCTGTCTGAGGTTAATGTTAACTATGTAGAGAGAAACAGCTGTCTGAGGTTTGTGTTAATCATAGAGAGGGAAACATCTGTCTGAGGTTAATGTTAACTATGTAGAGGGAAACATCTGTCTGAGGTTAATGTTAACTATGTAGAGGGAAACATCTGTCTGAGGTTAATGTTAACTATGTAGAGAGAAACAGCTGTCTGAGGTTTGTGTTAATCATAGAGAGGGAAACATCTGTCTGAGGTTAATGTTAACTATGTAGAGGGAAACATCTGTCTGTGGTTAATGTTAACTATGTAGAGAGAAAAAGCTGTCTGAGGTTTGTGTTAACTGTGGAGAGAACAAAATCTGTATGAGAATTGTGTTAACTATATATAAAAATACTCCAGCTGTTTGAGATTTGTGTTAACTAAATAGAAAGGAAAGACTGTCCGAAGTTTAACTAAATGAAATGAAACATATGTCTGAGGTTTGTGTTAACTGTATAAAAGAAACAGCTGTCTGTCTGAGGTTTGTGTTAACTGTATAAAAGAAACTGCTGTCTGTCTGAGGTTTGTGTTAATTAAATAGAGAGAAACAGATCTCTGTGATCTGTGCCATCTACAATCATCTTTCATGAACAAGCAGGTGAAAGTGGGCGGCAGTCATGAAAGGTGAGTACTTCAATCTTTGTTGCAGGCCCTAATTTGCCATCTCATATTTATTTCGGATTGCGTTCACATTAAGCAAAGAATGAGCTTATGTATAGCACTCTTCTAGTCTGTGACTTGTAAACACATCTTTCTTCAATCATGCAAGAGAAAAAAAGAAAAATCTAATCAATCAATGCAAAATGAGCAGTTCAGCTCAGTCGATAGATTTGATCTGGTATGATCAGGAATTAGATTATTGTCTGGTTTAACTAATCACAGACAATTCGCTTTCTTTCAGCACTGTAATCTATTGAAAGAGTTAACTCGCTTTCTTTCAACTGTGTCATCTATTGAAAGAGTTAACTCGCTTTCTGCCATATGATTAAGAATATGTTTATCTTGAAAAAAAATATCCAATAGTTTTCTTGTGCCCGTTAAATATAAATGTATAAATAGATTTCTGCCATTAGTATTTTTTTTAAACTGAACAGAATTATAGCTGACTGTCGTGTTAATGTTAGTCGTGTACTTTGTATTGTTTTTAGTTATTAATCATCAAGACCGTATTTAATTAATTATCACGACCGTACTTAATTAATTATCACGTTCAGTTAATGAATTATCAAGACCTTTCTTAATTAATTATGGGTTTTGTTAATCGTTTACAGAATATTACTGTAGTCAAATACTTAAAAAGACAAAGCAATCTCAAAATTTAATGTGTATATCCGTTATCAGTGGACAAAAATGTCCGGCGTAAACAACAACAAAAAAACAAGCACACGCACCTGGGCACAAGCACTCACAAACACACACACAACACACATACACACACATGACACGCAAACGGTAAAAATATAAAACTTCACAATAAGTGTCCATCTCTTTCAAATGGCGTCTGCCGTCAATGTCACCATACATCAATACATTTTAATTTTCATTTACCAAGAGTATTGTCTTTAGGAATAATTTCATCGTTTTCCTGAGATCTGTCGGTGTCATTCTTAGATGCTCTGCGCATGCGTTCCGCGTTAGTCCAAGTAACGAGCACGCGCATTTCCATGGAGCGCTGCAACCTGGCGGACGAATCTGTCATGACATCATAATGACGCTCGGGGGTCATGACTGAGCCCATCTGTAAGTCAAAGGAGAAGATTTGAATGACGCTGAAGTGCATACTGGAAAATAAAACTGTATGTTTCAGTCCACGTTAAAGTTATGCCTCTTGCTGTAGCTTTCTTTAATGAATACCCCCCCCCACCCTCTCGTTTGTTTAATTCTGTTCGAAGTAGCTCAGAAATAAATGCTTAAAAAATACAGTGCCCTGTGGAAGAAATGCTTTTCATCTCACCTATCTGTAATGAGTACACTGTTGTATTTATTTTAATTTTGGGTTCAAAAGCACTAATGAAACGTGTTACAATACTGTCAGTCTCATAGGAGGCATTGTAATTAATTTTTGTACAGACATAAAATAAGTGAATTAATTTTTCCCGAGCATGGATACACTAAATGAACGGAGCAAGCGCTCCTGTATTTTAAGCCCTAGTTCCAGAATCTCCGACAGCCAAGTCTAAGTTTTTAAGTAGACAAGAAATGAAGGTATATAGAAGCAGCCGACTATAGATGACTAGGCGGAAACGGATTTCCCACCACTGACCTAGTTAATATCTAAATCCTTTCAATCAGTAGAAGAATACCTAAATCTTTTCAATCAGTAGAAGAATACCTAAATCCTTTCAATCAGTAGAAGACGGAAATAAAGAAACGGACTTTCCCCCCCCCCCCACTGACCTTGTTAATACCTAAATCCTTTCAATCAATAGAAGACGGAAATAGTTACTAACAAGCTAAAAACGCAACTGTAGGGCTGACTAAAACTAATCTCTAGTGCATAGAATCTCCACACGCACAGTCAAGTACGAATGAAACAGTATGACGCAAAAAATCACGTGATGGGAGTTGACAACATGAATTGAAAACGAATTTTGATCACTTCCTACTGAAGCCGAACACTAAAAATCATCTTGAAGGGATCGTCCGATAAAAAAAAAATAAAAAAATCTTGTGAATCCGTGAAAGTCAAACCTACTTTATGAGAGAGAAAAAGGAGTATTTAGAAAGGACAAAAGAGTGATAAAAGCATTTATTAAAACCTTCGATGACCGCTCAAAGATCTTACATCCCATAATTATTAGGGAATGTCTTATAAGTATGGCACTATTATAACCGACACCGCAGTAACCCTTTTATCGGGTGAAACCTAAGCCAAAGTTAATATTTTGCGTTAAGCCCTCTGTATTGCTTCGATTAAGTTCGATGACAAATTAAGAGTTAAACTGACTCCTCTCTCCACCTTTTGGTTTGATGTCTTGTACGAAATGTCAGTTCTTACGTAAAACTAATGTTTTATGACATCCTTGAGAGCAAGTTAGAAAGTAAAATAATTATTTTCTTTCAAAATTATATCATTTCCAGTATTTTCTTACTGAATATTTATTGTGTCATGCTAAAGGTTAAAGCAAAGATTTCGGCTTAATCACTTTTTGTCCTCCACTTTACGCGTCAGTTGTCACTTTATTGCACAGAACTTCCTAAAGTTACTCACCTATCGTTTACCTTATCAATTCGACAATAGGAAGTTATTTGGGAATATGATTCATAAGCTTGAGCTTTTCAATGTTAGTTAGAAATTTAATTGTTACATTTGTATTGTTTGGCAAGTAATTTATTTGACTATATTTATAAATAGCCGTCCAATGACTGGTAAATGTGAGATCCCCCACTGACCGAGTGACTCGTTTGTTTGCTGTCATTAGATTAACTGATTGAGCGCCGTGTGTTTCTGGGTAGCAAAACCTTGTAGGAATATAACAAATAAAGCACATTTAATACCAGGGACAGAAAGTGTTAATGTGTATATGAAAGAACGACAGAAATAAGTTCTTACCAAATTCCCGTCACACACAGATAAGGAGGCAAGGTCACCTCTTTGTATCTCTCCCACATGGCCACTGAAAACGCAGTCTCTTGCTTCTAAAAAGCTTGTCTCCCTTCTGTTGTGAAAGTTTTCTACAACCTGTGCTCCGGCACTCAGAACTGCGCGTTTCTTGAGAGACATGTGCAAACGGTCGCCGGACGAGAACTCGAGTATGAACGTTTGACTGTCCGTGGACGGGTTCTCAGCATAGAACTGCACGTCACGCCTCGTTAACCTGAAAATGTCGTTTTAAACGTGTTAGCGATCGCAAAGAGACATGGTGATGATGCTGTACTTTCATGACTCCATAAAGAGAACGAGTCCAGATATCAGTGAAAAGTAACTCTCTCCCAACACAAGCTCGATCTCCTCAGGGATTGGTTGAACACATTCTGTATGACCTAATTAGTGACCCACAAAGAGTTGAGGGGTGGGTGAGGTAAATACATGTAAATATAAACTGTATTTCATGCATAGTTTGCTTCATTCCTCGTTCTTATATTACAGCCGTTTATTATTATTCTTACTTCGTGGGTTTTCATACATTTTCATACATACCCCAAATTTCACACTACCCCACTCGTAATGTTTTATTTGATGATGAAACAACTTTAACAATTCCAGTTGAGAATATGCTATAAATAGCTGATGCAATCCAAAACAGTTCCAACTGGATGAGTAGTTATTTTTTTTCAAACGGTTAAGATTTACAAGAACGAGTCCAGACAATGGACTGAGATCAAAGGTTTACATGCTGTAGAGAACTCTTTTGTCTAATCACTTTAAATCTGAAGTGGAAAGAAGTCTGGTCATGACAATTGGTCTTATCTCAATGGGGAGTTAACAGACTGATTGAGAGGCAATGGACTTAGAAAAAAGTTCATGCATTTTGCTATTGATAAGCTATACTTGTGTTTTATGTGGAGATGTATTATGTGTCTAGTCTATTATTTCTACAAAATAATGTTTGAACTATGATGCTCGTAGAGTATATGCTAAACACTTGACTGTTTTTAGTGAATGTTCTCTTAAATTGATATGCTGTATTTATTATTCTGTGTGTGTGTGTGTGTGTGGATCAGGCTAATAAATACTGTTGCAGGAAACTGTAAGTTAAGACATGAATGTATGAAAGAATAGAGTTAAAAATGAATAAATTGGAAACTTAGTGTTTGTTCCCTAACTGTATTTTACAGGAATAAAGCAGACTTCCCATGTTTCAATTAAAATTTTTGGTTTACTGATTATAAACCACTATGACCATGGTAGACAAGAGAAGTATTTACCACAGTGTTTAAGTAAGGAATACACAGCACTCTGTTGATGTATGGTGGCAAGGAATGCTGACTATGAGCAATTTCTGGTTCACGGAACTTACTGGAAATTGTTACAATTGTTGTTCTGCTTGAGGAAGCTAATAGGGCGAAGGAGTGACCAGGTTAGCCTCGTGAGAATAGAAGCTAATCAGTGCTCTACAATGTGATAAGGGAAACATGGAGACTTGACATTAATAATGTAAACAATAAACTTGTGAATTTGTTATGATAAGTATGTGTGTGTGTGACTTCATGTATACAAGGCTATGTAGAAACTATTATTGCTTATCTATAATAGTTTCATTTCTGTTCACTGATAAGAACTATCTTGTTATTTGTATTGACACTAATCTATTGAATTGTGTGTTAGGATATAAGACTGTATAGATATTAAAATTATTAGAACATGGAAATATTGATGTCAAGTAATCGCTTTCATTGTATTTGTTATATGTACATTTGATTGTTGATTTAAGTAAATTTATTGTTAAATTTGTTTTCATCAAATAATTATTTTAATTTAATTGAACTCAACTAATTAATATTACCAACCGTATCTCCTGTCCATTCTTCACTGCATACATAAAGCCGAACTCATATCCATCAATATCACCTTTATCAAAATAACAACAAGAACATAGATTATTACTAATGTTGTACTATTTTCATAGTATTTTAAAATGAATATTGAATGAATAAAAGTTAAACTTTCAATCAATATTTATGATCACTTTTGCCCTTGCATTCAAATTATAGCTTTTGCAAACTACTCAATAATATTAAAAATGTCACTTACGTTGATTTTTCCGCAATTCAAGGAAGCTTTGCTAGCGGAGACATTCGTTGGAGAATATAAAATTTAAAAATAAAAATAAAAATGTTCTCTTTGTATTTAGACCATATCATTGATACTCAGACTTCCTTTAACCCTTCAATTGTCAGACACTTCAATCTAAAACTCCATTACTAAAGACAAAGCACATCTTATCTGTATCATAAGGATTATATATATAAGAAGAAAGGCATTATACGTAGTACCATTTAGCATATATATATGATATAAAGTAATTTAATTATATTGTAACATTTTAACACATATAATTGAGTGAAAAAACTCCAATTTCATTTTGAGAGAAATAGTAAAAATATTCGGAAACTAATGATACAAACGGAAAGTTAAACTGCCTCTAGTCTGAGAACGTAATTAAAGTAAAAGTCCCTTCTTTTCAATTACCTGATTGTAGTGAAAGTATACTACTTTAAGAGCCACGTACTGTGAAAACATATATTATGAATTACCTGATTGTAGTGAATGTATACTACTTTAAGAGCCACGTACTGTGAAAACATATATTATGAATTACCTGATTGTAGTGAATGTATACTACTTAAAGAGCCACGTACTGTGAAAACATATATTATAAATTACCTGATTACAGTGAATGTACACTAGCGTATTGCCCGCCTACATGATTATGCGCTAGCTTATTGCCCACATACAGTGATTACACACTAGCTTATTGCCCTCCTACAGTGATTACACACTAGCTTATTGCCCTCCTACAGTGATTACACACTAGGTTATTGCCCTCCTACAGTGATTATGCACTAGCTTATTGCCCTCATACAGTGATTACACACTAGTTTATTGCCCTCCTACAGTGATTATACACTAGCTTATTGCCCTCCTACAGTGATTATACACTAGCTTATTGCCCTCCTACAGTGATTACACACTAGCTTATTGCCCTCATACAGTGATTACACACTAGTTTATTGCCCTCCTACAGTGATTATACACTAGCTTATTGCCCTCCTACAGTGATTATACACTAGCTTATTGCCCTCCTACAGTGATTGCACACTAGCTTATTGCCTACTTAGTGGAAACATATATTTTAAATTACCTGAATGTAGTGAATGTACACTAGTTTAATAATACTTATAATTAGTCATGTGTTATTAATTAGTAAATAATAATTACAACGTGCGAAGGTGCCAAGAGGCGTCACACAAGTATTTTCAATTATCCAATTGTAGTGAATGTACTCTATTTTAATACTCACTGTGGAAACAGGTATTTTTAATTAAGGATTGTATATTAATACCTCGTTTCTGTGGAAACATGTATTTTTAATTAAGGATTGAATATTAATACCTAGATACTGTGGAAACATGTATTTTTAATTACCGGATTGTAGGTTAATATCTAGTTACTGTAGAAACATGTATTTTAATTACCGGATTGTATATTAATACCTAGTTACTGTGGAAACATTTATTTTTAATTACCGGATTGTATATTAATACCTAGTTACTGTGGAAACATGTATTTGCAAGTACCTGGTTGTAGTTTAATACCCAGTTATTGTGAAAACGTGTATTTTCAGTTACCTGATTGTAGTTTAATACCCAGTTATTGTGAAAACGTGTATTTTCAGTTACCTGAATGGATTAGATGATTCAAACGACGTTGTTTGTCAGCATTCTCGGTGTTCAGTTTCTGTCAACAAAAAGTAGCAATGAATTCAATCATTTCATAATCTTTCAGGTACGTAACACTTGAGTTCCTTCATAGTGTTTGGATGGATTGGTATATAACACTTGAATTCCTTCATACAGTTTAGTTTGGAATGTAACATTTTCGTTTCTTCATAGTGTTTCTTTTGGAACATAACACTTGAGTTGCCTCATAGTGTCTGTTTTTGAAAGCAATATTTGAGTTCCTTCGTGGATTTCACCTTGAAAAACAACATTTGAGCGTCTTCAGTTTGTTTTTCTCGCCTTGGTTACTACAATGTCCAACAATACGTTGCGATTAAAATTTAATTACATCAGTAGATCTAGAAGAGCTAATTTTAAAATATTATTTTGGAAGAATGTTTTGTGATCAATACACAATACGATGAGCAATTCTTTGTTTACCTGTCCCAACTGAAATAAACGAATATTTCAGTGTTGCACATCGAATAAACATAAACTATTCGTACAGTTAATTCTTGATAACTACATACGATAGCGTAAATACACTCAACGCCGATCTTAAACTAAACAGAAAGAGAATAGTCAAAAATGAAGATAGACAGTGTGAAGAATTTTATGCACTGATTTGACCTTTGCACTACTGTGCACATTTTCCTATTATAAACTTAAAAAATATAATTTTGAGTACTCACGTGGGCGTGTAGTATACTGAACGCACTAACAGCCAGTAACAAAGGCAAAGCATAGACAGTCATTCTGTCTTCGTAATTTCAAATAATCTGCACAGATATTAAAATACGCGGTGAAAGTTACCCGTACAACCCAGGCTTGTGAGCAATAGCACTACACTAAGAATACAAGCATTACCAACATAGATTTATATCGAGGACAGACAACAAAATAAAGCTCATAGATTTATATCGAGAACAGACAACAAAATAAAGCTCATAGATTTATATCGAGAACAGACAACAAAATAAAGCTCATAGATTTATATCGAGAACAGACAACAAAATAAAGCTCATAGATTTATATCGAGAACAGACAACAAAATAAAGCTCATAGATTTATATCGAGGACAGACAACAAAATAAAGCTGCATAAATTAAAAGAAGCGTCGCAAAAGAGAGCACTATGCATATGTACGTACGCACTACCAAGCACAAATAGAACTATATAAACAAACAGGCCACCTCCCACTAAAGGAAAACGTAACAAGCAAATACTCAAACTATGAAGTCCCCATCCCCACCAATACACACCTAAAAAAACACTAAATTGGACAAAAAGGGATACCGCAGACTCGCCATAAAACCAAACAACAATACACACCTACAAAACACTAAATTGGACAAAAAGGGATACCGCAGACTCGCCATAAAACCCACCAATACACACCTACAAAACACTAAATTGGACAAAAAGGGACCGCTATAAAACCCACCAATACACACTTACAAAACACTAAATTGGACAAAATGGGCTACTACAGACCCACCATAAAACCAAACAACAATACACACCTACAAAACACTAAATTGGACAAAAGGGGTTACTACAGACCCGCCATAAAACCTAACAACAATACCCACTTACAAAACACTAAATTGGACAAAAGGGGTTACTACAGACCCGCCATAAATCCAAACAACAATACACACCTAAAAAACACTAAATTGGACAAAAGGGGTTACTACAGACCCGCCATAAAACTAAACAACAATACACACCTACAAAACACTAAATTGGACAAAAGGGGTTACTACAGATCCGCCATGAAACCAAACAACAATACACACCTACAAAACACTAAATTGGACAAAAAGGGATACCGTAGACTCGCCTTAAAACCCACCAATACACACCTACAAAACACTAAATTGGACAAAAAGGAACCGCCATAAAACCCACCAATACATAAATACAAAACATTAAATTGGACAAAAAGGGTAGAGCAGAAACCCCATAAAACCAAACAACAGACAGAGAAAAAATAGGATAACAGTAGACAATCACCCTACCAACTTATGAAACGATTGATAAAACACACAACTTAGACACAAGACAGAAGCACCTTACACCTACCTAAAATTAAAAAAAAAAGTAAAATATTAAACCGCATATACACCTCCTACTGGGAACAAACACACTACACGCTACCACAAATTGGACACAAACACACTACATGCTACTACAAACACACTACACGCTACTGCAAACACACTACACGCTACTACAAACATAAAGTTGATGAAGTGATGCAAAGGAAGAAATATTTACCGGAGTCTCAATTCCAAAACTCAAAGAGCGCCGTTAGACAAACGTTTCCATTGCTGTCACAGAGCTGTCTGCCAATTACTTTCTCACGAAAGTAGATGACGCACCAAATCTATAGAAATGACGCCCAAGTGATACAGCGTACACGTATCGCAAACTTAATTACGTACAATCTAGTGAAGACAAAGTTAGAGATAGAAATGACCTTGATAGAGGAAAAAATGTCGTTGTATTATATGAGCGACAGAAATTGATGAAGTCCTATTGAAACTCATTGATTGAAGTGGTGAGGGGGGTTATAAACTGCTCGTCGGTGTGTGAAATATTTTATTTGTCTCATGGTCGAACTACTGGTGTGGCACAATGGGAATTCAGGTTTCTTTCTGTGTCATTGCCGATACAAACTGGAGTTTGGTACAAAGTTCGTGATTTGGTCAAGGGTGGTGGTGGTGCTAAGGATTTATGGTTTATTGTATAATTTGGTGATGGCTAATTTTTCAGAATTAATCGTTTCTTAAGGGTTCGATTTATTTAGTAAATGAGTCGATTGTTCACATTGAGCAATAACTACTGCACTGGTGTATTTGATAAAAAAATGGCGGATAACCTAAATATAGAGCTGAAGTCACATACGAAATACTGACCATTTACAAATAAGACAGCACTTACACAAAACATGCTGCAACAATCAGAGAAAGTGCTGCACAATATGTACAGGACAATACAGTACAATACAGTACACTTCTTATTGCGAACAGGACAATACATGGAAAAGTAAACACGTGTTGCGTGTTACCCTCTTTTGGATGTGGTTGCCGTAGCGGGTTCATCATCATCATCGTATCATCACCTTGCATCCTGGGGTGACCCATAATAACAACACCAACAACACAACACCACACCCCATCACAGAAGGAAAATTCCTTTCAAGACAATAAGTACTCTTCTTATTGTAAACAGGACAATAAGTAAATTATAGTACACTTCTTCTTGTAGACAGGATAATAAAGTACAATATAGTACACGTCTTATTGCAGACAAGACAATATGGTACAATATAGTACACTTCTTCCTACAGTCAGAACAATACAGTACAATTCTTATTGGAGATAGGACAATACAGTACACTTCTTATTGCAGACAAGACAATAAAGTACAGTATAGTACACTTCTTATTGCTGACAGGACAACACGGTATGAAATAGTACCGCGTTGCAGATAGGAAAATACAGTAAAATTCAGTACACTTCTTACTGTAGACAATACAGTACAATATAGTACATTTCTTATTGCAGACAGGAAAATACAGTACAATATAGTACACTTCTTACTGTAGACAATACAGTACAATATAGTACATTTCTTATTGCAGACAGGACAATACAGTACAATATAGTACACTTCTTATTGAAGATAAGGCAATATAGTACAATACAGTACTCTTTAATTGTAGATAGAACAATAGAGTACACTTATTATTGAGACAGGAATATACGGTACATTTATCATTATAGACACGACAATACAGGACACTTATTAATGTAGCTAGGGCAATACAGTACACTTATTATTATAGATAGGACAATACAGTACAATTATAGACAGGACAGTATACTTATTATTGTAGATAGGACAATACAGTACAATACAATACACTTCAAACTGAAGACAGACATTGCAGTACAATACAATAAACTTCTTATCGTAGATAGGACAATACAATGCATTACTCTACACTTCTTATTATGTTATGATGTTATGATGATTATCATGTTGTCATGTAATCTTCATAATATATTTTATATGGTATTTGACCTTCTGGTGCAGTGTTATTTTTGTTCTTTATGGTGTATTTAATTGGCAAAATGTCTGGTCATGAAACTTGGCCATTAGCTTAATGGTGAATTAACTGAGTGAATGAGAGAGAATGGACAACAAGGAACAAAGAGTATCCTACATCACCATGATACTTAGTCTGACAAATTTTCAAATATTTACGATTTTGTTTAGCAATTCGTTTTGTTCGTAATTGATAGTGATGTTTTTCTTTATATTTTTATGCTTATATTAAAACATATTTTTAACTTGCTTGTTTCAGCCACCCACTACTGAATTTCATATCATGTTTATGTGCTTCATCATTCTGTGTAAGCCTGCGGAAGAAAACTTCGTCATCCATGCGATTAAATTACGTCACTGTTTTGTATGTACACGTCATCACAGTCTGGACACAAAAACTTATGAGTGAAAGTTGGTTATTATTCGGCCGACGCTAGACTCAAGAGTGACAACTCTGTTGGTGACTGAACCTTTGGTATTTTTTGTATATATGCAAACAATTGTTTTAAAATACCTTCACGTGTCTGTTACTATATTTGTGTGTGCGCCTGCACGTGTGTATAGGTTTATGCGTGCGTGTTTTACCATTACGCATGTTAGTTTTAATTTTCTTTGTCAAATTAAAAGTGATTTTCAAATAAAACATGAAATTACTCGATAAAATATTGACAGGTTTTTTTTTGTTGATAAATTTGTGTTATTGTTTGTCGTTTGCCTGTTTAATTGTGGTGTTTACAGTGTTTGTCTTTGCACGTGTTTGCTGACGTGGACTGAACCATTACCGTTGATTTTAAGTTTCTTTTTAGAGAGATATAAATACAATCATTGAAAATTTTCATATGAGACACTTCCATAGGAAAACTAAGTACTCTATAAAAGAGAAACTTCCGAAGGAAAAAATAGGACGGATATCGTTTATATAATTGATTATTGCGATCTGATTTTCTTCCATTCGCTGTCACTAATATTTGTTCAAGAGCAGATTATTAAACCATCTGACTACACAATGACGGCATTTGTAAGCGGCCATTTTTCTTTTGGGTAGCACAGCTAAAACACAAATCCAGTTAGACTCCGTTTGATACGTGAGCCAGCTAAATCTTTAACCAATCAGCTTGCCGCAAAGTCGGAGATCAAAGCTCGCCTGCCCAAGTCGATGTATATATTAAAAAAATCGTTCCTTTTCTAAAACAAAATAGATCGATGGTCTCCCAAACAAACCTGACACGGCCAGCAAGGGAAGAATAAATCTGAAAGATAGTTGTCTTTGTTTTGAGTTTTCAAAACGATATCAGAAGAAGCTTTATGGCAATGAAACACATTTTTAGTTTAAAGTCTTCAACTCTAACAATATATTTCCACCATAGTAACCTTCTCACTTAACAATTTACTGCCTCTCGCGAATACACGTACAGTGGACTGTCTTCATACATTTAAAATGTTTTACTTTCATGAAATGTCTCGACCTAGTTCTTGAATGGAGGGGAAAGAACCTGATAGGAACAAGACATCAAACAGGGGGTTGGGGTAAGGGGTGATCGAGAGCAGTTTTACACACATACACGGAAATATTGTATATATTAAATTGTAAGTTGATAAACAAACAACCTGCAATTATTTATATTCTTATTATTTATAGGCAATAGGCAATGTGTTTTCTGTTACTGTGAGAATGTTTCTCATGTATACTCCATATTACATACATCATCGGTTAGGTATTTGTTACATATGATGATATAATATAATACAGTATAATACATCACTGACTGATAAACTGATTGATAGATGGATGGTTTGATTAAATAGATGGATAAGAAGGTGGTGGATGAATAAATGGGATGGACAGAAGATGAATTCACTTTTGCTAACTATGCATTCATTCTACAACAAAAGAATGTTTTGTTTAATTCTGCTTTTGTTTATTCAATGAGTTATTACTGCAATATAAGCAAACAAATATCAAGAAGGAAGCAAGCAAGTAAAGAGGGCAGTAAAGCATTAAAAATGTAAATGTTGAAATATAAACAAAAAGACATCTTCGCTATGTCGAATTTTTCATAGAAATCCGTTTGCACGAATGTTTGACCAACAAATTTCTTTTTCTGAAACAGACAAAATAGAAGCTGCTATTATTTAAGGCTTTTGCTCACTTGCCTCAGCAAAAACAGTGTAAAATAAATTTATTTGCAGATCAGCCAGAATATGCTAACCTTCTATGGGAAATCTTCAATACTTCTATATAATTGCTGTTGCTCTTAGACTAAAGATTACTTCGCTGTGTGGTTTGAATCTAAGCTGTTGCCTGGTTTCGGAATCCTAGCTGTTGCCTGTTTGTTAATTAGTGAGAAATCCTTTGCTAAATAATCCTAAGGATCATTTACCTTGGCTCCAGTAGTACACCCCATTTCTAATACACACTAAATTGTTACTATTCACCAGTTTCCGCCATTCAGCAGAGTTAATAATTTTAATTTTGACATTGTCAGACATTAGAACTCTTGATAATTGAACTTGGCTAAAAGCAGGTTAAGAAAGTTACTTTCCAACCTTGAATGGGTTGTGCATTAAATATATTCAGAAATGTCATACTGACAGAAGTATGTGTGAAGTGTTCTTGCCTCCATTAGAAACGGGGTAAACCCAGTTGAACACCGATGTATTCAGAGTGGTAATACTTGAGTCGCAATTAGAACTGGGGTAAATTTGATTGAACGATGGTGTCTGCATATGTCGGCTTCAGATCAGCAGAGGATCTATTTCTGTATATGGTATCTCTCCACAATCCATAGTGAAGTCTTTGCAATCCCTGATAAAGTTTTCACAAATCCCTGAGAAGTCTCCACAATTCCTGGCAGTTTCTGGAACTCTTGGCAAACTCTCTGAAGTAATTTTTTCGAAGTCTATACAACCATTAGTAAAGATTCTGCAATCCCCGACAAACTCTCCACAATCCCTGGTGACGTATATGGAATTATTATGGTTGCACAGTAGGTTGGGTGCACACATCAAACTAGTGGGCAGACCCATTCTCTAGTGGAGTCAACAACACCTCCAAACAGCAAGCAAGAAGCAGTAGCCAGTAGCAAGAAGAAGTAGCAGTAGCCAGTAGCACGACGAAGTAGCAGACCATTGTATTATTAAAATAATACCAGGAAGCACTGACGAAATATTTTGTTCACCTGAATTCAATCTCCCACACCTGTGGAAAGATTATGTGACTGTAAATGTTATTTATGTTGTGGAAGAGAGAAAACGTTTACAGTAACCGCATATCCACCAAGTGAGAAACGAGTGGTGTCTGCTGGAGGATCATTAATTAAATAAATTAAGATTCTCATCACTTGTAATTTGTTAATGAAAGATTAAATAATAGTCATCAACATTTTCATTAACTAAGTGGCGTGTCCATCACAATCACATTTCTTTAGAAAATATCACAGAATTAGCCAGTTGTCACTAAGACTTATGGAAGAAAGGGAAAAGCACAATATCGCAACTACAAGCTACCAATTTATGTGAAAAAATAAAGTTGGATGTAAATCATAGGATACAGAGATATAAGAAATATTATTAATTTCACCATTAATAGTAGATAAGTTACATAATAATAACAATAATAATTATTATAGTCGTATGGATTTATTTCCTCATTTATTTCAACTATTTACCTGAAAGCTGCACAAAACCGCCAATTAAAAATGTCCTTAAATGCTGCACTGCTTCTAATAATTAAGCTTGTAACAATTATCCTTGCAAAATCATAAAAAATATCAAATTATTCTTAGTTTGATATAGATTTTAACCTTTGATTTTAGATCGCTATCCACAGGTAGAATTGTCTCCACCACAAACACCACACTTATCCTTTTCTTTCCCACCGGCATCCCCCAGAGTGTTGCCATCGCAACCGAACTCCTATAAAAACACGAACACATGTTACATGCTATTCTTGTACATAATTTAGGAACAATATTCTGCTCATTGTATACGTATGAACACATATACACACAGACATACACACACATCTATTTATATACACACACACACACAAGCACTACACATACATCTGGACATCTTTTACATATATATGTATGAACAGAAAGACTGCTGGCTGGCTAGCTGGCTGGACAAACAGAAATACATACATACATACATACATACATACATACAAACATACATAGATAGATAGATAGATAGATAGATAGATAGATAGATAGATAGATAGATAGATAGATAGATAGATAGATAGATAGATAGATAGATAGATAGATAGATGTAAATGTAAAAATAATTTCTTTCACAAACATGAAGAAAGAGGGAGAAAAAACTGTAATATATAGAGAAAAGCCGAAAAGTATTTCAAACCAAATGGCCAAGCATCTTTTAATCGAACTGACCATGCATTGACCTCTGACGCAAAGCCAAGAGACACCACGTAGTGAGTTGTCTTTTGATTTATCCTCTCCAGTGCACGGCGTCCCATCAGGTATAATGTACTTGTCGACGTAACCCCCTTCTTTCAGCTGACACTTCACTATACACTTATCGACCACTGCAACAATTAATTAATTAAATGAGTAGCGTTATAACACCATCGTAAGTAAAATCTGTTATCAAAAGTTCATTAGGGTGGAAGGAATTGAATTAAAAACTTTATGGTAATTATTAACAAATGGAGTGATCGGAAGATGATGTACAAGGCATGGATTATTTCCCCTGATTGCCGTAGGTTACCGTACAAATGTTTGTGTAAATTATATATGGAAAGATGTTTTATAGTTCCATGAAATTATTCAATTCGTGATGTGGATTATCTCACGCAAGAAAGAAGAAGAATTACATATCATCAACCAGAATTATTGCCGACACGGGTTCTACATGATGATCCGATGATTAGATTCAGCAACCTGAATCTGTGCTGTAAGGTGTATATATAATTATGTATATCTAATTCACTGTGCTGTAAGGTGTATATATAATTATGTATATCTAATTCACTGTGCTGTAAGGTGTATATATAATTATGTATATCTAATTCACTGTGCTGTAAGGTGTATATATAATTATGTATATATAATTCACTGTGCTGTAAGGTGTATATATAATTATGTATATATAATTCACTGAACGCGAGAACTTGAGGAAATCGTGCTATGATACTTCTGACTAACCTCTGCCATTGCCAGTTATGTTGGGCTGGGTGACCTTTAGTCTAGTACAGGTGTCATTGACACTCTGAGACACAAGTACGGAATCTGGCTTTTCTTGCTCTGCGCATTCCTGAAAATAATAGCAGAGTTAAGTAAAAACAATAATGAATTTGAACGTACACAAAGTGTTATATTGTCATGTAAATACTTCAAACTTTCAATGTGGTTTAATGTTTAGTTGTGTTTGCATGTGACTAATGATTTATGGGTAACTGTACTTGTATTTGTGTAGTTTTAATTGACACACCAAACTCAGTCGCAATTGCCCATTTTATAGTGGTGTTTGTTGATCAGTGGCACACTTTTCCAATGAATATATATTTAGAACTATACAAAATACAAGTAAGCCAATTTTAATAACATACCGGTTTAGGTTGACACAGTTTAGCTTTGTACATCTTTCCATCGCAAAATGGCGCCATCTTAGGTCTGTTGAGATAAATATCTGTAGCACTATAATCAATGCCAATTAGTGACAATGAGCATATGCACATCAATTAGAGGAAGTTTGGACCATTTGAAAATATTGCGCAATTGCATTTCAGCATGGCAACTATCACCCGATTTTTGTCATTTGTGCCTTCTTTAACATTGTTTGGCCTTCACTGCCTCTATATGTTGCTGTCTTTATCTCCTCTCCCTTAATGACACGTATTTAGCTGTCAATCGTCTTCCTTAATGGCACGTATGTGTCTGTCTTTCTACTCCCCCTTAATGACAAGTGTATGGCTGTCTTTCCAGTCTCCCTTAATGACAGGTATATGACTGTCTTTCCAGTCTCCCTTAATGACAGGTATATGACTGTCTTTCCAGTCTCTCTTAATCACAGGTATTTTGGCGGTCTCTTTCCAGTCTCCCTTAAACACACGTGTATGGTTATCTCTTTCAGTCTCCCTTATGGTCACGTGTGTGGCTTCCTCTTTCCCATCTCCTAACCCTAACCACATCTATGTAACTGTCATTCTCTCCCTCACCGTCTTAATCACACCTGTATTGTTTCTCCATCGTCTCTCCCTTAATGATATATATGCTACCGTGTCTCTCTCTTTGCCCTTTCACTTATTACACTTTTCTGTCTCTCCGTTTTCTCAAGTTGCATGCTCCTTTTTTTCTCTCTTAATGACACATTGTTTGCTGTATCTCTGTTAATGACATTAATGTTTCTGTTTCTCTTCCCTTTCATTTCACGACACTGACGCTGACTCTCTTCCCCACTCTCTCTCTCTCTCTCTCTCTCTCTCTCTCTCTCTCTCTCTCTCTCTCTCTCTCTCTCTCTCTCTCTCTCTCTCATTTGGCATATATGCCTCTATGTCCTAAGGACACCTATGCTGGTGTTTTCTTCCATCTCTCTTAATGACACAAAGTTGCTGTGCTGTATCTCTTTCCACTCTCTCAGTGCAGTGACAATCATATTGCTATCTCCAAAGGACAGGCTGTTTCCCCTTCCTCTCTCTTAATGGCACCCATGTCTCTTCTCTCTCTGTGACACACTTTTTGCTGCCTTTTTTTCTTCCAATCCCCGACATTCACTTTTCCCCTAAATTGCTTCCACTATTCAAACAATTTTAAAACTGGGTCAGTGGGTTAGAATACACATAATATGTAGGAGAGCTATATTTTAAATAAGTACACAAAATACTTTTGATTTCTTTAACTAGGTCTGACTTCCGTAAAATACTTTAGTAAGTTAGAATACAATTACAATGTAGAAGAACAAAATTTTAAGTAAGCACAGATTTTACAGTTTTGTGACTAAATTTAATACACTTAAGCTCGGTAACCTAATGTCTGAATACGTCTTTGTATTAAAAGGTCAGATATATCCGTGTCATATAAAGCGACTTTGAGAAGTGGACATTTCAAACGATTAACTGACTAAACTTACTCAGGTGTATTGCACTTGCGAATAGAGACTTGGACAGGGTACCCACAAGAGTGGTCACAGGGAGAATACTCTGACCACTCACTCCAGCCTCCTTGTACCACATACATGCGGGCTTTATGAATGTTGAGGGCAGTCCCATTCCAGGGGATGCAATTCATACCTTTGCACAACTGAAACAGCATTGTAAGGGCACCCCAAACGTGAAATAGTTTAAGAAATCCATCGTCTGTATTATGTGGGGCTGTTTGACATTAATTCATAATTTACGATATCACTAATTACTGTTGTGACACACTAATTCATTTAGTTTTACGTCATTAATTTAGCAAAATATATTATGACTTTATGTTATAATATCACTAAATTTTATTTGATGTATTATAAATTTAGTATTTACTTCCTGTCACAGAGCTGAATTTGTAATGTTATGAAGTGAACTTATATTATCTAAAATAAATCCATTGATATCTCAGATTTATTGAATTGATAACCAAATTCAAATTTTGATACCAAATGTCCTGAGTCTATAAGAGTTCTCAAATTCGAATTATATATTTGTTAGTGCTTTAACTCCGAATAAATTGCCGAGGTATCTTGCCGTGAACAATTTTAAACATTTATGTTTGAAATAAAATAATTGAATGAAATAAAAGAGTATAAATCAAAACGCATAAATTAAAAGAAAAAGACAACCAAAGTCTACAGTTTAAAAAAATCTGTTTATGGTAGTTTTGGTGTTTTTTAGGGGGGGGAGGGGGGCACATAATCGAATACAGAATGTTTCTTTGGGATAATGTTTGATTTAAAATGAGCAAACAAAGGTGCAGGTTTGGAACTCAAAGTAAATAAGAGAGCATAGAGCCTGAACATTTAACGAAGATTCTCATATCTTTAATGAAATTGTGTATCTTATCTGATGATTAAAAATAGCACAATGATAAAATAATATGTTATGATGATGATGATAACGATAATGAGGATATTACTACTACTACTAAAAATAATAATAATTAATTTCTGGATGTCAGTTTATGATTGGAACAGAATACTCCAATAGACACAACGAATTGCTGAACTCCTACATAGAAACCTATGTGAGACGGTGTGTGAATGTGTTAGTTAGTGTGTCATCAAGTTTCATCAACTCTCCATTAACTGTGAGTAGTAAAATTAGTTTCAGCACATTTTCATACGTAGGTAGATAGTTTAGATTATTGTTATAGTTGTTGATAATATTATTATAACTTAAGACATTTGACCATTGACATATCAGTCAGTGAACATTTTGTTGATAATTCGTTCTTAATAATTTGTTTATGATCATTTGCGAGTTTTCACATTGATACATTTCTATTGTATGCAATTTCTTTTCTTTTCATTTTTTTTTACTTTTTATTCATTACTCATTGCTCTGGTCCCCCGTCCCATGAATGTTGTGTGTGGATGTTTTCTGGATGATTGACTAACAACCGTGCGAAAGTACCAACTATATTAATGAGAATACATTCTCTTTGTTAGCTTGATTCAAAGCGTCTGTTTTGGTTTTTCGAAAGTCGTGCGCAGTGCGGTGTTTGTCCATTCGTCCGGCCACACTAACATTCAAACCCATATGTTTACATTCACACAGCCGACCCTCACACTTTATTACCACACTCAGAATACCCCCCCCCCCCGCCCAAGAACATCGTGGTGTCTGTGTGCGAGAGTTTGTTAATTTCCATCGTGCAAGCTCGGTGCGTCGTCGGGAAGACCACTACCCCCTCTACCCCCTCCCGGGTGCTGGTGACAATGATCTGAATCCCAACTTCGGATTTTCTGCATCACAGCTTTGTCGACTAATCCACGGTAAGCCATTGTAATTCTCTCCTTTTCCTCCTCCTCCTCTCTCTCTCTCTCTCTCTCTCTCTCTCTCTTTCTCTCTCGTCTCTTAGTCAGAAAATACAGTTTCCTTAAGGCGACAGTTGAAAATTCAGCTTTTGCTATAAATTTCCAAGAATATATAGTACAACTAGAATCATTTTTAAGTGTTAGTTTGTTTCTGGTTTTATTTTTGCTGTTTGTCGGCGCTGACTGTTTATAATGTTCACACAATTACATTTTTTAAAATCACCTTCTCGTGTCCGCATGGTGTTGTAATGAGGGCAGTCTTGTCCGTCAACTGTCCATAATTCTTTCCCGTTGGATCCACGGCCAGACAACCGTATCTCTCGCAGACCTGACAAGGAGGCAGAATATGGCTGAGTCATTTTCAGATTGAATAGACTTTGGCAGAGATCGTCTGTTCATCATATATGTTACAAGTTGTTAACATCAAGATTCCGAATAAATATTTAATATTTGAAACATGAGACTGTTTTGTTTAGTTTAGGGAAGTCGAGGTAATTTTAATAGTTAAACTCCCATAGGTAAAACACTGTTTAATACTTGAGTTTTACTTGTTCATCCAACCCCCATCCACCCACACGTCCCCATCATTGCCGTGTCAAATTGCATTTTTTTTTTATTGAGGTAAACTTTCCACAAGTAGTTAAAACTAGATATGTTTAATAATTATATTTGAGATTTAGAGTCACTTACCGAGTACCCAGGGTACGCAGTGTATTCAAACTCAGGTCCGAAACGTGACTTGCACTGTCCATCGAAACCCATCTTCTGGGCTGCAATCAAAAGCCACCAAATTTGTAAAATATTTATTATTAAAATATTTCCTCTTTAATCTCGAGATATTTATGTTTGAAACATTCGTCTGTTAAATTTAAATTACTTTGAAATTTATGTTTAAGATATTATATCATATCTGAATTTTTTAATAGTTTTGATCACATCTAAATTATTGTGAGCTTATGTTTAAGATACCTTTTAACAAATGTAAATTTATTTAAATTTATTTTCTATAAAATCTAAATTTCTTGAAGGTCTACGTTTAAAACATTTGATATCACAACGTTAAGAAATTGGTTAACATATGGTTATCATATGGTTAAGAAATTGTGATTATAATAAAAATAAATGTATTTGAAATTAATGTTCATAATACTTTATTTTTTTAACTTTCAAATTTCTACTTTAAAATATTTTTATCAAATCTATATTCTGTAATCTATGTTTAATGCATTTCCATAAAGTATGAATTTTATTTAAGTTTATATTTTAGTAATACGTATTTCTTAAATTCAAAGTTAGTTATGAATTGATGTGCATACATTAATTAGTATTAATTATGCAGAATGGTAGAATAATGTTATTTATTAAATTGGTATAAATTATGCAAACGTGTAGCTTAATGGTACTAATTTATTAGTAAGAGGTAGGCAGCTGTGTGTGAATTGTGCAGATTGTGTATGGCCTGTGCAGACTGTGTGAATTGTGCAGATTTTATATGGACTTGTGCAGACTGTGTGTGGTTTGTGCAGTTTGTGTTAACTGTGCATATTGTGTATGCCATGTGCAAATTGTGTATGGCTTGTGCAGATTGTGTATGGCCTGCGCAGACTGCGAATTACGCAAATTGTGTATGGCTTGCGCAGACTGTGAATTATGCAGATTGTGTATGGCTTTTGTAGATTGGTAGATTAATTATGTTAGTAGGATAATATCATTTCAAATAAAATCTTACAGAAGGAGAAGAACAAAGAATGAGTCTGAAGGAATGTGTGACGTCGTTTAGGAATAACTCATTGTAAGACTCGCTTATTGCACATCTGTTCTGATTTCAACGTTAAGTGTTCTTGTTCATTCACATGATAAATATGCGTTAGGATTCACCAGTCTGGATGAGTCAGAAGGTCAAGACCGGTTTAACCACACGCTAACTCGGCGACCGCCATCAACGACCAGATTTGAAGGCGTACATCCGTGCTCGTAGTTATATTATATATATATATATTTTTTTAAACTAACGCTTGAAAACGAATCAAACATGTAGACTAAAAACAAAATCAATACATTATGAAGTCGAGAGTGTATTTATACTAATGAACAATACCACATTACGTAGTTTTCGCTAATAAATGTTTATAATAAAAATCGATGCCCGAGGGGAGTAAGGTGACTGGAGGAAGCAAGACGGATAATTTACCTAGGGCGCAAAATACCCGTGCACCGGCCTTGAAGAAAGTGACATATTAAAAAATGATATGTTATACATAATTTTGAAGAAATGAAAGACTTTTACTCTATTCATAAATCCAATCAATAGAAAACATTTCTAATCTAGTCTATTGTTGAAAATTGTTGAACTCCCCTAGACAGCGCTCTTTATTTACGCAAATCCATATAACGAATAATTTTATTTTTTAATCAGTGTACTTAACTAAATCTTTCGAACACTCCTCATTAGTGAACAAGACGAAAACCCTTTCACAGCATGGAATATATTATTTGTCACATTAATAATACTTTTAAATTAAAATGAATTATTGCAAATTGAAATATTACTAATATTGTTAAGTTAGTTATAATAAATTATGAAAACGTGATATTAATAATATTACTAAATTATTAAAAGATAAAAAGATTTATAGAAAGATAAGCGTATGGATGGATGAAATGAAGGATGGATGGATGGATGGAATGATGCAAGAATGTTTAAGTGGAGAAGACTCAACTTTCATCAAATCACCGGATAATAGATTTTCGTACAGTTCACAAAATAGTAGTAACATTTCTACAACTAATCCTAATTTTTACCTCATCAGAATCAACATCGCTATCCAAAACATTATTTTCATCATTTTCGCTTTATCCTCTTCAGTATTATCATTATGAACAATGGCATTATGCTAAAAATATCATTATTAACAATGGCATTATGCTAAAAGTATCATTATTAACAATGGCATTATGCTAAAAGTATCATTATTAACAATGGCATTATGCTAAAAGTATCATTATTAACAATGGCATTATGCTAAAAGTATCATTATTAACAATGGCATTATGCTAAAAGTATTTAGAATGCAAATAGCGTTTGATGACGATGGCTGAACAGGAAAGAACATAACACAGAAAAGCAAAGACTGGACCAGTGTCAAAATCTGTTTGCCTTTCTGTAATTTGAAATAAAGATCGAAATAAAAGTATTAGGGACTTGAACGAAGTTTAACATAGAGTTAACATAGCCATTCATTTAACGAAAGAATTTGATGAGAGATGGAGTTTTTGTGTTGAAATGCACGCATAAAGATCATTTGAGAAATGAATATGTAAAGTATTTGTTTTAGACAAGCTATGTGAAAGGAACAAATAAGAGAGAGAGAGAGAGAGGGAGAGAGAGAGAGAGAGGAGAGAGAGAGAGAATAGAAGGAAGGCAGGAAGTTTGGAAGGAAAGAAGGAAGGACGTTTTGGAAGGAAGGAGGAAAGGAAAGGAGAGGAAGGAAGGGGAAGGAGGAAGGGAATGAAGGAAGGGAGGGGAGAGGAAGGGGAAGAGGAAAATTGAAAGGGGAAGGGAAGGAAAGGGGAAAGGGGAAGGGGAAGGAAGGAAACAGCAAGAAGAGAACTTGGTGGTGAGAAAGATGGAAAGAAAAACAAGGAAAATACAATGTAATAGTATAATTATCTTTAGTCTATATTCTATAACACTAAAATCAAATGACACAGGCATTACAAAATTATACCGCCACCCACCAGGATATTGAGGAGTAATGACGTAGTTTTCCTTTTTACCACGTGCAGGGACATTTTCAATGAAAAGGCAACCCTTTTTTCTGTCAGAACATAATAAATGTTTTTTAATAGACAGACAGACAGATAGATAAATAGATAAATAGATAGATAGATAGATAGATAGATAGATAGATAGATAGATAGATAGATAGATAGATAGATAGACACACACTTAGAAATCACAAAATGGGACATAAGAGGATATTCAATCAAATTGGCCAGAATAATAAAACAAACAAAATGGACAGATATCAGACTACCTCCCTCAACAACTTACGAAGAATCGTACTGAAAAACGCAAATTAATTGCTCAAACTAGAACCCCCTCAAACCGTCCCATCGTCACCAATGACAATCTCACCCCCATAAGTTGACATTACACTGATTTTTTAAAAAAACAACTTCGAAATGCGCCAACACACATCAATCACGACAATACACAATAGAGCACATATACAAACAGTTATCCAAAAATGTATACAAATGGTTCCAAAACACCTGACGGAAAGGAACATAGGCTTACAAATTACACCCGGCTAATTCAATACCAACAGCTGACCTAGTAGCCATACAAAGAGCACTTTCACAACTGAACAAAAATCCATCCTTACCCCTAAATAAAATCATACTAATACTAACTGACTCCTTATCTTCAAAACATACATTATGCAACACAAACATCATTGCTAGAACATACACCAAAGGAAATAATAAGCTACATCAAGAAACTAGATAAAGAAAACATTAAAACCACATTACTAAGGATACCAAGCCACAAGAATACATCCAGAAATAAAAGAGCAGATAAAGGGGCAAAATATAATACAAAATATGGCAGACAGTCAAACACTCCCAATCAATACTAATTAAAAAAACATGGCAAATTAAACAGATTTATAAAATGAAAATTTCGCCAAGACCTCCTACACAACAAAGACATTTTTAGATTAAGACTAAATTCAACACTTCTAATACAAAAGATTTCAGGACAAACAAAAATGTGCAATCATTGTAGAACTGAAAACACTATACAACACTTCCTATTGCACTGTCCATTATACAATGAAGAAAGAAAACACTATACAACACTTCCTATTGCACTGTCCACTGAGGTCTGAAAACGCACACAGATACACACACACACATGTGGCAAAGGTTCCAATAAAAACAACAATATGCTGTGTGTCTGTAATTGATAAAGTGATCACAGTATGTGGTACTATATTTGTACTGTACTAACATCGCAACGAATTAATTTAACATTTAAAAACCAATAACAACAGCACGACAAAGGTGATGTTTACGAAGAAAGCAAACTTAAAACTTAAAAATAAATACTCATTTGAGATTATTGAGCTTTAAATTTACTTACGGAATGGTCCTATTTAGCCTTTGTCTGTAACAGTCCCTGAAAAAAATGGAATTTCCGCCCATGAAACCGGACCGATTGTCAACGCATTCCTTCATTTCGTTGTCATGATTCAGTCCCAAGCTGAACGTGAAAAAACCAGCAATGACTTGTCTACTGAATGCAACCATAGTTTACGTTTAATTGTAATGAAGTTATACATAGTGATTAAATATAGTTATAGCTTGTAGGTAGCAGGTTACCAGAGTGGTGGCAAACCGACAAACCTCTCTGAATCTTCGCCTTGTTCAAAAACAAATGAAGATGCATTCAAATAGTATTTCACTAATGTTAGTTCTATAACATTCCACGCCATACTGAAGTATGTAGAAATGTATGCAACATGTAGAAATATTATATATGTGGAAGAAATGCACAAAATCTAATCTCTCTTCAGAGCCGAATTAGTCACGTGATAGGAATCACAATGGAATCATGCACAGACAGACTGACCGACATAGTGCAGACAGACACACAAGTGGACAGATAGATAGACAGATAGAAAGACGGACAGATGGACGGAGAGAGAGAGAGAGAGAGAGAGAGAGAGAGAGAGAGAGAGAGAGAGAAGAGATAGGTCAGTAGGCAGACAGGCAAACAGATAGATAGATAGATAGTGTGAACCCAGAGAAGCAAATAGCGTAGGTGCTAATTAATTATTAATTCTCTTTTGTATTATTTAATCCATTTAATTTGATTAAACATCTCCCGTTCGTGTTTTTGTTTGATATTTTTGTGTGTAAATTGCGAACTAACTGCTGGAAGTCTTGATCAAAGAGAATGTCCAGTGCAACTACAGTTGCACAATTATATAGCTGTTAGTTGTTTTTTTTAGCAAGCTAAGAGGTGTGTGCCTTAGTCACGCGTGAAGCAGACGCTTACTGCCAGAGGGCTGCTTTTCCACAGATACGAGAAAAGGCAGATTCTTTAAAAGAACTAAAATCGCAAGCGTCGCTTAGAAGATACCAGACATGATATGCAACATTCCTAAAACTGGACTGATCAAAAGAGTTATCCTCTTAAGAGACAGAAGTCACCTCCCTGTATAATAAAAATAACTAAACCTATCCCAAGGGTCCTGTGCTGGCCAGTCAAGTTAATCAACCTTTTGTTCTGGGTTTAGCAATAGGAATTAACTCGCATGAGTATATATATACCAATTCTGAACTCTAACTGTCACTTGCATGAATCTAATCCCGAAAAGCATTATGGATGCAGTGATGAACTATTATCTTGTTTACAAAATAAGTAAATAAACAATAAACATTTCAGTACTGATCTGCACAAGGCATAATAAATACAGCATAACGTAACAATGTCAAGTAATTAGCACGTTATATACAAGCGGCTTAGCTCAAACATTTGTGGAAATAATAGCCTAGGTGCATAATACATCTTATTATATCACAAGTATAACATTTCAATAGCAAAATGCTTGAAATATTTCTAAGTCCATTCTCTCTCAACCAGTCAGTTAACATCTCAAAAAGGAGGAAGGTATGTGGCAGTGTAAATTTGACTATCTCTATTTCTAAACTTAATTGTTATATAAATTGTTAAATATCAAATTGTCCCAACCTTGGGCAAATAGTTTATATGATGATATTTTAAATGTCGGAGTTGAAGTAAACAACTCAGGTAAAGATTATGTTAGAATTTACTGATGTAATCTAAACTGGTTTTAGGTGGATGAGTAGCTTTTATTATTCAGTGGTTCAGATTTTCAAAGAAAGAGACCAGCCAAGGCTGATATCAATGTTTACCTGTTAAAAAGAATTGTATTTCTAATAATTTTGAATTTGGTGTGACATATTTCCAGTCATGAAAGGCGACCATGAGATTTGGGGAGGAGCAGCCTTTTTCTTCAAATCCTAGAATCTTGGGAATTTCTGGAACTTCCAGGTTTATTGATTTATAAACTACGATGACTCTAGTAGATTTGAGTCATTTCTACCCCACCCCACCCCAATTGTGCAAGCATTAGGATACAGTGCACTCTGTTGATGTATGAAGGCAAGGAATGCTCAACTACATTTTAGAATTCCTGGTATAAAGAAGTTACTAGGAATTGCTACCTTATTGTTCTGCTTGAGGGAACAAATTTGGTGAAGTAGTGCCAAAATTAGTTTTGAGAGGGCAGTGTCTCATGGAACATTCTACAATATGCTAGAGAACATGTTGAGAATTGACAATTCTATTGTGAACAATAAACTTGTGGCATTGTTGCAAAACTGCATGAAAGACTACTGAGGCATAATATCTAGACAAGGTTATGTACAAACTATTATCGCTTATCTCTCTATAACTCCATTTCTATTCTGTGATAAGTATTATATTGATACCAATCTATTGAATTTATGTGTTAGGATTTAAGACTGCATAAGCATTGAAATTATTCGAACGTGGTTTTGTGGAAATATTGATGTCAAATAATCTCTTCATTGTATTTCTTATATGTAAATTTCATTGTTGATTTAATAAATGTATTGTTATATTTATTATTAATTTTATTGACCTTCTTACACATATTGTTAACCATATGTTGGAGAGATAGTGGGTGGATGGGGGCTCAGTAAATATAGAACAAAATACGAAAATTTATCTTCTCCTTTGGTAAGACGTTTTCCACCTATGGAAATATTATATGATAGTAAATGTTTGTCTTTAATGTAATGGAAGAGAATAAACGTTTACAGCATATCTGCCAAGAGAGAGAAACAAGTGGTGTCTTCTGGAGAATTGTTAATAAAAATAAATTAAGATTCTAATCATTTGTAATTAGTTATAGTTGATTAATAATAATAACCATTAACTAGGTTGGCATTTGTGGCAGTTAGATAGAAAGATAGATAAATAGGTAGATAGATATTAGATAGATAGACAGACAGATACATAGATAGATAGGAGATAGATAGATAGATAGATAGATAGATAGATAGATAGATAGATAGATAGATAGATAGACAGAGAGAGAGAGAGAGAGAGAGAGAGAGACTGAGAACACCTTGATTAAAGTAGTACAAGGAACCAAATAACGGACATATGCACAACATACAATAATGATATACGTAATCACCTATGTGACCATTATATCCGACTCTACAGGGTTTGAAAACAAGCCCTTACTTAAAACGGAAATTTTATCGTGAAAGACTACCTTCATGAAAAATGTTTCCACAGAACATTCATCATTAAAGTATGCTGAGTTCTAAAATAATTGGGCCATGGTCCAAAACCATCCAGGTCAGAGTTCTAAAAATAAACACTTATCCTTTGAAGACATGGAGGTTTAGTTCAAATTTTGTACCTGTCCCAGTTCGTGTGCCTCTATTGGAATACATGTTGTCTACGTCCCATTCTTTGTTAACTATCCCATTTCGCGCTGTCCCAGTACGAGTTACCTAAGTCCCATTTCGTGTCCCATTTCGTGTTGCCTATGTCCCATTGTGTGTTATCTATGTCCAAGTTCGAATTGCCTGTCCCAGCTCGTGTTATCTACGTCCCACTTAGTGTTACCTACGTCCTTCTTAGTGTTACCTATGTCCCACTTCGTGTTACTTATGTCCCTGTGTTACCTATGTCCCAGTTCGTGTGCTTCAGTGTTAAATGTATAACGAGCGCTTTTATTAGCGGAGCAACGTAGTTTGGGATTGCAAACGCCTCCTACGAAAGCCACACCAAGGGGCTTGTCAATAGTCCCGCTAGAGAAAAGAAAAGAAAGAATAAAAGACAAAAGTTCGCACGAAGTAAAACAGATGAAGTGTTTTGTTTGTTAAATCTAAAAATAACTTTACAATGACAACAACAATAACGAAACGTAAAGGCGTAGAAGGAAACGTTTCTTCAAACACTAATTACGGGATAATTTTGAAACATAAAAAAGGCAACACATTCATTTTTTTAATAAAAATGTTCCATAATTTATAACATATTGCAATGAGCTTTAAAAATGAGTATACATTAGTATTTGTGTAAATACAGTTAATATGGGAAAGTGGGTATCAGTGTGTATATAGACGTTATAGTCTGTTAACAATTGGCCTGTGTTTTGTAAATGTTAAAGTTTGGATGTTGATTAATAATTGTCTAAATTTTCAAAACGATTGTAGAATGTGTCCCTTATGTAAGGTGATGTGGAAAACAAACTTGTAGCAAAAAAATATTTATGATTCAGTTTTAAAAGAAGAAATTGACACGCATGTATATGTATATATATATATATACTGACATAAAAATATAGGTATAGACAACATTATATACTTTGACATCGAACTGTACAGGTTTAGGACAGGACACTTTTTACTCTGACATAGACCAGTACAGGTTTAGGACATACAACAATATACTTTGACACAGAGCAGTACAGGTTTAGGACAGAACAATATATACTTTGACACAGAGCAATACAGGTTTAGGACATACAACAGAATATACTTTGACACAGAGCAGTACAGGTTTGGGACAGAACAGCATACTTTGACAAAGAACAGTACAGGTTTGGGACAGAACAGTGTATATTTTGACAGAGGACAGTACAGGTCGAGGAAGGAAAACAGTATACTATTGAGAACAGTAGTCAAAAGACTTCAATTCTGATGAAAGAAGAAAAGACATACTATAGAGAGCAGAAACGTGTAAAATACCAGAAATTATATGCTATAGAGAGCATAAAGGTGTAAAATACCAGAAAATATATGCTATAGACAGCATACAAAAAAAATTAATGTGCACTTAAATACCAGAACAATATCGAGAGTAAACGTTTGGGAAGGGAAAAGTTATACTTGTGAGCAAAAACAGTGAACACACTACAAGAGAGTGAACACACTACAAGAGCAGATAACATACACTTCCAGAAACAATGCATTTACAAGAACATTAACCTGTTCGCTGTCAGTATGTTTTCGCTAGTGACAATGGAATGGGTCAGTGTACTAAAATATTTAAAAAAAACTTATTTATAAAGTGATTTTAAAAAATCCAAGATACTCTGTAGTTTAGAAATGTGTTAAGGAATTTAAAAAGTAACTGATTGGTTGTTTTATATAAATAGGTCAACTATAAAAAGTGACCCGTTTTTGTGGTAAAGCATATTTACCAAAGACAGTCGGCACACTTTGAGAGAAAATAAGCAGTACACTTGTGAGGACATTAATCAGCACACTTTGAGAGTAAGAAAAGTGTTACACATGTCAAACGTTAATCAGCACACTTTGAGAGAAAGTAAACAATATACTTGTGAGAATCAGCACGCTTAGAAAGAAAAGAGTACACGTGTTGAAGACAATAAACACTACTCTTATAAAGACAATAAACACTACTCTTATAAAGACAATAAACACTATGCATAAGAAGACATTAAACACTACACTTACGAAGACAATAAACACTACACATAGGAAGACAATAAACACTCCACTTACGAAGACAATAAACACTACACGTAGGAAGACAATAAACACAACACTGAAGACAATCAACACTACACCACACCCGGACAGAAAACTATACACTTACGAAGACAATTAACACTATACCAGCGGAGGACATTAAACAGTACACTTAAAAAGACAGTGAACATACCACTTACGAAAATAAAATTCTACACTTTACGAAGATATTAACACTACACCATAGTGAACAGAAAATGGTACTTCATGAGGACAGAAAGCTGTACACTGACAGACAGAAAAGTGTACATCTAATTGGTCAGTAAACGCTACAATTAGGGACAGAAAATTTAACACCTAGAAGAGAGTAAGTAAACACTGCGCTAATGAAGGAACAAAAGAACTTTACTTACGAAGACATCACAACTATGTGATCGTACGGCAGTTCTTTAGTTCCTTTGCAGATAGAATGTAAGTGTTTCCCCAGTTTAGTGGCATTCGAGTCGAACCAAGCCTGAAAGAAACCATGGCACATTGTAGTAACACGAAATATTTCGTTTTATTTAAGCACATTTTTGACATTTTTAATGTTGTTTAATTATATTTGTGTGTGGGTGGGTGGGTAGGGGGTATTCTTTTCGACCAAAGATTCATTTGTTTTTGTTATTTTTATTGCTTGTTGGTCTTTTGTAATTCTGATAAGTATTACTTTAGTCACGTTGTGGGGTCAATTGTTCTTCCGATAAGTATTACTTTAATCACGTTCTGGGGTCGATTGTAGTTTTGGTAAATATTACTTTAGTCACGTTCTGGGGTCAATTGTCGTTTTGGTAAGTATTACAATATATAATAATCACATTCTGGTAAGTATTAAGTTAATCATGTTCTGGTGTCGATTGGTAGTTCTGGTAAGTGTTAATTTAATCACGTTCTGGTGAGTATTAAGTCAATCACGTTCTGGTAAGTATTAATTTAATCACGTTCTGGTGAGTATTAAGTCAATCACGTTCTGGTAAGTATTAATTTAATCACGTTCTGATAAGTCACATTTTAATCATATTCTGTCAAGTACGTTCTTGTGAAATAGTAATTTAATCTCGTTCTAGAATGTGGTACTTTTAAAAAACTCACATTCTGTGACGTAGTATGTTGATCAAATCCTGGAAAATAGTAATTTAATCTCGTTCTGGAATGTGGTACTTTAAAAAAATCACATTTTGTGACGTAGTATGTTAATGAAATCCTGGAAAATAGTACTTTAATAATCTTCTTGGATGTGCGTTCTAATGACATTCAATTCCACTAAGCTGTAAGGCCTGCAAGCACATGTTTCGGATTTAATTTCAATGGATCAGAAATTTAAAGCTTCTTCCGATTAGAATTCTTAACAAAACACTGCATACCGTATACACATTTTGTACGTTGTGAAGGCTATTCTGACGTCATCCAACAATACCAGATGATATCTGCCCTATAGCCTCATTCCACTCCTTACGCTTTAGTGACGTCATAATCGTGGATAAGCAAGAGTTGTTAGTTCAATACACAGCCCTACGGCAATCCGAGTAACCGATCGTACAGGAAAGATGCTGAATTAAGAATGATATTTACGAGCTGAAGTATTAATAGCGATATTTCAATTATAAGCTGACTCTGTTTTCGTTACACGCAAACAATTTTGAGAAATTGAACCAATGAAAAAATAGGATGGGGAGGGAGGGGAAAGCATCATGGCAAAAATAATTTTTCATCACGCCAAGGAGAGAAAGATAATGACTGATTGAGTGATATTTTGCCTTCTGGCAAAACCATGTACATAAAATGAGCACAAAAAGTAAACTCCCTTAAAGTATCTCCAGTCTTAAATCACAAAATTACAAATTAAAACAGTCACTAATTTCATTAAAAACAATATCATCATCAGTTTCGAACGGGAGAAAATTAAGTTTCACATAAATAATCACCATTTTTAAAATAAAAAACCATCGCTTTAAAGCAAATAATCATCAATTGCTAACTAATTATAATTTTCATAGCAAACAAAACCAGTAATAAATTGTTCAGTAGTTTCTGTCTAAACAATCACCAGTTTCTAACTAATCATAATTTTCATACCAAACAGTACCATTAATAAATTGTTCTATAAACAATCACCAGTTTCTAACTAATCATAATTTTCATACCAAACAGTACCATTAATAAATTGTTCTCTAAATAATCACCAGTTGGAAATCATTCAATGCATTCAAATTAAATAAACTTTCAAAATAAATAATTACCAGTTTACATATACTCGAAACAATGTGTCCTTACCGGATCTTCACGCCATATTTCAATTAACTTCAGCTTAATGGTAAAATTCCAGCCGACCTGGTGCTCGTCAGAATATGTAGCTGCAGCCTAGAAAGATGAGTGTCATCAGCTATTTTCTCTGCATTTCATTATGCACAGTCAGCACTAAAATACGAAGAGTGAGATCAAGTGATTTTTGAACTCGAGTGACATATTTGTTCTATAGCACAACCACGTCATTCGAAAGCTAAGTCAACGGATCCTCCAGACAACAATATCAACAGGCTTGTGTAGCTAGTACATTATCGAAATGAATTTATTGTACATGAATGTTGTACTCTTAGTATCACGGAAAGAAAATGTATTGTACAGGTATGTTGTGCTATTAGTATCAGGGAAGAAAAATGTATTGTACAGGTATGTTGTGCTATTAGTATCAGGGAAGATAATTTGTTGTGCATGTAAAATGTTGTGCTGTTAGTATCAGGGAAGAAAAGGAGTGTGTGAGTGGGTTGTATGAGTGGAAATGTGAATGGGAAGTATGGTTTGTGAGTGGATGGCTCCAGGATGGGGCCATCATGCTCACCCCAGACCACTTCAAGACGATGAAATTGACCAGTTCTTCGCGGGTACTCAGTCGAAGCACCTCCACTTTCTTCAAGTAGGCGCTCATAAGGAACACAGCGACCTCGACTTCAGCTTTCCGGTATTTGGCAAGCGGGCTTGGTTTTGCATTATCTACACGGAGAGAAATAGATGGCTTGTTTCTGTATTATTATCTATATTGAGAGAAATAGCGGGCTTGTTTCTGTGTTATCTATATAATCGGAAATATTTTTCTGTCGTCTATGGTAACTAGAGAGAACTAGTTTTCTGTCGTCTATGTTAACTAGAGAGAACTAGCTTTATTTCGTCAGAATAAACAATACTGAGAGAAATAGTCTTTTGTCTTCTGTGCTAACTTATTAGAGGTTAACAGATTTTTGTCTTCACTGACGATTAGAGAAAAACAAATTTGTGAGGTTTTAGTTAACTACGCACATTGCGGAATCGACATATTTCACAAGGATATCTATAGAGTCAAATTTATGACGTTTTGTTTAGCTATAGTAAGAGACAAATTTATGACGTTTTGTTTAGCTATAGTAAGAGACAAATTTATGACGTTTTGTTTAGCTATAGTAAGAGACAAATTTATGACGTTTTGTTTAGCTATAGTAAGAGACAAATTTATGACGTTTTGTTTAGCTATAGTAAGAGACAAATTTATGACGTTTTGTTTAGCTATAGTAAGAGACAAATTTATGACGTTTTGTTTAGCTATAGTAAGAGACAAATTAATAACGTTTTGTTTAGCTATAGGAAGAGACAAATTAATAACGTTTTGTTTAGCTATAGGAAGAGACAAATTTATGACGTTTTGTTTAGCTATAGGAAGAGATAAATTTATGACGTTTTGTTTAGCTATAGGAAGAGACAAATTTATGACGTTTTGTTTAGCTATAGGAAGAGACAAATTTATGACGTTTTTTAGTTATAGTAAGAGACAAATTTATGTTGTTTTGTTAACTATAGTAAGAAACACATTTCTGGGGTTTGTGTTAACTATAGGAAGAAAAATCTTAGGTCTGTGTTAATTATATATAGAAACACAAATTTGCAAGTTTTGTATTAACTATCGAGAGAGATAAATTTCTGAGGTTTGTTTTAATATAAAGAGAGATGAGTTTGTAATGTTTATTTTAATTTTGTAGAGAGAAGCAGCTGTCTGAGGTTTGTGTTGATCATAGGGAGGGAAACATCTGTCTGAGGTTAATGTTAACTATGTAGAGAGAAAACGCTGTCTGAGGTTTGTGTTAACTATGGAGAGAACAAAATATGTATGAGAATTGTGTTAACTATATATAAAAATACTCCAGCTGTTTGAGATTTGTGTTAACTATATAGAAAGGAAAGTCTGTCTGGTTTAACTATATAAATGAAACATATGTCTGAGGTTTGTGTTAACTGTATAAAAGAAACAGCTGTCTGAGGTTTGTGTTAACTGTATAAAAGAAACAGCTGTCTGTCTGAGGTTTGTGTTAACTGTATAAAAGAAACAGCTGTCTAAGGTTTGTGTTAATTAAATAGAGAGAAACAGATCTCTGCTATCTGCGCCATTTCCAATCATCTTTCATGAACAAGCAGATGAAAGTGGGCGGCAGTCATGAAAGGTGAGTACTTCAAGCTTTGTTGCAGGCCCTAGTTTGCTATCTCATATTTATTTCGGATTGCGTTCACATTAAATAAAGAATGAACTTATGTATAGCACTCTTCTAGTCTGTGACTTGTAAACACATCTTTCTTCAATCATGCAAGAGAAAAAAAGAAAAATCTAATCAATCAATGAGCAGTTCAGCTCAGTCGATAGATTTGATCTGACTTGATAGAGAATTAGATTATTGCCTGGTTTAACTAATCACAGACAACTCGCTTTCTTTCGACTGTGTCATCTGTTGAAAGAGTTAACTCGCTTTCTTTCGACTGTGTCATCCATTGAAAGAGTTATCTCGCTTTCTGCCATATGATTAAGAATATGTTTATCTTGAAAAAAAATATCCAATAGTTTTCTTGTGCCCGTTAAATATAAATGTATAAATAGATTTCTGCCATTAGTATTTTTTAAACTGAACAGAATTATAGCTGACTGTCGTGTTAATGTTAGTCGTGTAATTTGTATTGTTTTTTGTTATTAATCATCAAGACCGTGTTTAATTAATTATCACGAGCGTATTTAATTAATTATCACGTTCAGTTAATGAATTATGAAGACCTTTCTTAATTAATTAAGGGTTTTGTTAATCGTTTTCAGAATATTACTGTAGTCAAATACTTAAAAAGACAAAGCAATCTCAAAATTTAATGTGTATATCCGTTATCAGTGGACAAAAATGTCCGGCGTAAACAACAACAAGAAAAACAAGCACACACACGCACTCGGGCACAAGCACTCACAAACACACACACAACACACATACACACACATGACACGCAAACGCTAAAAATATTAAACCTCACAATAAGTGTCCATCTCTTTCAAATGGCGTCTGCCTCAATGTCACCATACATCAATACATTTTAATTTTCATTTACCAAGAGTATTGTCTTTAGGAATAATTTCATCGTTTTCTGGAGATCTGTCTGTGTCATTCTTAGATGATCTGTGCATGCGTTCCGCGTTAGTCCAAGTAACGAGCACGCGCATTTCCGTGGAGCGCTGCCCCCTGGCGGACGAATCTGTCATGACATCATAATGACGCTCGGGGGTCATGACTGAACCCATCTGTAAGTCAAAGGAGAAGATTTGAATGACGCTGAAATGCATACTGGAAAATAAAACCCTATATTTCAGTCCACGTTAAACTTATGCTTCTGGCTGTAACTTTCTTTAATGAATACACCCACCCCCCCCTCGTTTGTTTAATTCTGTTCGAAGTAGCTCAGAAATAAATGTTTAAAAATACAGTGCCCTATGGAAGAAATGCTTTTCATCTCACCTATCTGTAATGAGTACACTGTTGTATTTATTTTAATTTTGGGTTCAAAAGCACTAATGAAACGTGTTACAATACTGTCAGTCTCATAGGAGGCATTGTAATTAATTTTTGTACAGACATAAAATAAGTGAATTAATTTTGCCCGAGCATGGATACACTAAATGAACGGAGCAAGCGCTCCTGTATTTTAAGCCCTAGTTCCAGAATCTCCGACAGCCAAGTCTAAGTTTTTAAGTAGACATGAAAGGAAGGTATATAGAAGCAGCCGACTATAACTGAGTAGGCGGAAATAGACTTCCCACCACTGACCTTGTTAATACCTAAATCCTTTCAATCAGTAGAAGACAGAAATAAAGAAACGGACTTCCCACCACTGACCTAAATCCTTTCAATCAGTAGAAGGCAGAAATAAAGAAACGGACTTCCCACCACTGACCTAAATCCTTTCAATCAGTAGAAGATGGAAATAGTTACTAACAAGCTAAAAACGCAACTGTAGGGCTGACTAAAGCTAATCTCTAGAGTCTAGAGTCTAGAGCATAGAATCTCCACACGCACAGCCAAGTACGAATGAAACAGTATGACGCAAAAAATCACGTGATGGGAGTTGACAACATGAATTGAAAACGAATTTTGATCACTTCCTACTGAAGCCGAACACCTCAAATCATCTTGAAGGGATCGTCCGATAAAAAAAAAATTAAAAAATCTTGTGAATCCATGAAAGTCTAACCTACTTTATGAGAGAGAAAAAAGAGAGAGTATTTAGAAAGGACAAAAGAGTGATAAAAGCATTTATTAAAACCTTCGATGACCGCCCAATGATCTTACATCCCATAATAGTTAGGGAATGTTCTACTAAGTATGGTACTATTATAACCGACACCGCAGTAACCCCTTTATCGGGTGAAACCTAAGCCAAAGTTAATACGTTTGCGTTAAGTCCTCTGTATTGCTTCGTTTAAGTTCGATGACAAATTAAGACTTAAACTGACTCCTCTCTCCACCTTTTGGTTTGATGTCTTGTACGAAATGTCAGTTCTTACGTAAAACTAATGTTTTATGACGTCCTTGAGAGCAAGTGTTAGAAAATAAAATAATTGTTTTCTTTCAAAATTATATCATTTCCAGTCTTTTCTTACTGAATATTTATTGTGTCATGCTAAAGGTTAAAGCAAAGATTTCGGCTTAATCGCTTTTTGTCCTCCACTTTACGCGTCAGTTGTCACTTTATTGCACAGAACTTCCTAAAGTTACTCACCTATCGTTTACCTTATCAATTCGACAGTAGGAAGTTATTTGGGAATATGATTCATAAGCTTAAGCTTTTCAATGATGGTTAGAAACTTAATTGTTACATTTGTATTGTTTGGCAAGTAATTTATTTGACTATATTTATAAATAGCCGTCCAATGACTGGTAAATGTGAGATCCCCCACTGACCGAGTGACTCGTTTGTTTGCTGTCATTAGATTAACTGATTGAGATGCCTTGCCTTGTGTTCTGGCTAGCCTGAAACTTTGTAGGAATAAAACAAATAATGCACATTTAATACCAGGGACAGAAAGTGTTAATGTGTATGTGAAAGAACGACAGAAATGAGTTCTTACCAAATTCCCGTCACACACAGATAAGGAGGCAAGGTCACCTCTTTGTATCTCTCCCACATGGCCACTGAAAACGCAGTCTCTTGCTTCTAAAAAGCTTGTCTCCCTTCTGTTGTGAAAGTTTTCTACAACCTGTGCTCCGGCACTCAGAACTGAGCGTTTCTTGAGAGACATGTGCAAACGGTCGCCGGACGAGAACTCGAGTATGAACGTTTGACTGTCCGTGGACGGGTTCTCAGCATAGAACTGCAAGTCACGCCTCGTTAACCTGAAAATGTTTTAAACGTGTTAGCGATCGCAAAAAGACATTTGATGATGCTGTACTTTCATGACTCCATAAAGTGAACGAGTCCATAAAGTGAACGAGTCCATAAACTGAACGAGTCCATAAAGTGAACGACTCCAGATATCAGTGTAAAGTAACTCTCTCCCAACACAAGCTCGATCTCCTCAGGGATTGGTTGAACACTTTCTGTATGACCTAATTAGTGACTCCCAAAGAGTTGAGGGGTGGGTGAGGTAAATACATGTAAATATAAAATGTATTTCATGCATAGTTTGCTGCATTCCTCGTTCTTATATTACAGCCGTTTACTATTATTCTTACTTCGTGGGTTATTTTCATAAATACCCCAAATTTCACACTATACCACTCGTAATGTTTTATTTGATGATGAAACAACTTTAACAATTCCAGTTGAGAATATGTTAGAAATAGCTGATGCAATCCAAACCAGTTCCAACTGGATGAGTAGTTTTTTTCATCAAACGGTTAAGATTTACAAGAACGAGTCCAGACAATGGACTGAGATCAAAGGTTTACATGCTGTAGAGAACTCTTTTGTCTAATCACTTTAAATCTGAAATGGAAAGAAGTCCGGTCATGACAGTTGGTCTTATCTCAATGGGGAGTTAACAGACTGATTGAGAGGCTATGGACTTAGAAAAAAGTCCATGCATTTTGCTTTTGATAAGTTATACTTGTGTTTTATGTAGAGATGTATTGTGTGTTTAGTCTATTATTTCTACAAAATAGTGTTTGAACAAAGATGCTCGTATAGTATATGCTAAACACTTAACTGTTTTTAGTGAATGTTCTCATAAAATTGATATGCTGTATTTATTATTCTGTGTGTGTGTATGAGTGTGTGTGTGTGTGTGTGTGTGTGTGTGTGTGTGTGTATGTGTGTGTGTGTGTGTGCGTGTGTGTGTGTGTATCAGGCTAATAAATACTGTTGCAGGAAACTGTAAGATAAGACATGATTGTACGAAAGAATAGAGTTAAAAATGAATAAACTGGAAACTTAGTGTTTGTTCCCCAACTGTATTTTACAGGAATAAAGCAGACTTCCCATGTTTCAATTAAATTTCTTGGTTTACTGATTATAAACCACTATGACCATAGTAGACACGAGAAGTATTTACTGCAATGTAGAAATTACTGGAAATTGTTACAATTGTTGTTTTGCTTGAGGGAGTATTAGGGCGAATGAGTGACCAGGTTAGCCTCGTACGAATAGCAGCTAATCAATGCTCTACAATGTGATAAGGGAAACATGTAGACTTGAAATTAATAATGTAAACAATAAACTTGTGAATTTGTTATGATAAGTATGTGTGTGTGTGACTTCACGTATACAAGGCTATGTAGAAACTATTATTGCTTATCTATAATAGTTCCATTTCTGTTCACTGATAAGAACTATCTTGTTATTTGTATTGACACTAATCTATTGAATTGTGTGTTAGGATATAAGACTGTATAGGTATTAAAATTATTCGAACATGGAGATATTGATGTCAAGTAATCGCTTTCATTGTATTTGTTATATGTACATTTGATTGTTGATTTAAGTAAATTTATTGTTAAATTTATTTTTATAAAATAATTATTTTAATTTAATTGAACTCAACAAATTAATATTACCAACCGTATCTCCTCTCCATTCTTCACTGCATACATAAAGCCGAACTCATATCCATCAATATCACCTATATCGAAATAATAACAAGAACATAGATTATTACTAATGTTGTACTATTTTCATAGTATTTTTAAATGAATATTGAATGAATAAAAGTTAAACTTCCAATCAATATTTATGATCTCTTTTGCTCTTGCATTCAAATGATAACTTTTGCAAACTACTAAATAATATTAAAAATATCACTTACGTTGATTTTTCCGCAATTCAAGGAAGCTATGCTAGCGGAGATATTTGTTGGAGAATATAAAATAATTTTTTTGTAAAATAAAAATGTTCTCTTTGTATTTAGACCATATCATTGATACTCAGACTTCCTTTAACCCTTCAATTGTCAGACACTTCAATCTAAAACTTCATTAATAAAGACAAAGCACATCTTATCTGTATCATAAGGATTGTAGATATAAATAGAAAGGCATTATACGTAGTACCATTTAGCATATATATATGATATAAAGCAATTTAATTATATTGTAACATTTTAACACATATTATTGAGTGAAATAAATTCAATTTAATTTTGAGAGAAATAGTAAAAATATTCGGAAATTAATGATACAAACGAAAAGTTAAACTGCCTCTAGTGTGAGAACGTAATTAAAGTAAAAGCCCCTTCTTTTCAATTACCTGATTGTAGTGAAAGTATACTACTTTAAGAGCCACGTACTGTGAAAACATATATTATGAATTACCTGATTGTAGTGAATGTATACTACTTTAAGAGCCACGTACTGTGAAAACATATATTATGAATTACCTGATTGTAGTGAATGTATACTACTTTAAGAGCAACGTACTATTAAAAACATATATTATAAATTACCTGATTACAGTGAATGTACACTAGCGTATTGCCCGCCTACAGTGATTATACACTAGCTTATTGCCCTCCTACAGTGATTATACACTAGCTTATTGCCCTCCTACAGTGATTATACACTAGCTTATTGCCCTCATACAGTGATTATACACTAGCTTATTGCCCTCATACAGTGACTGCACACTAGCTTATTGCCTACTTAGTGGAAACATATATTTTAAATTACCTGAATGTAGTGAATGTACACTAGTTTAATATTACTTATAATTAGTCATGTGTTATTAATTAGTAAATAATAATTACAACGTGCGAAGGTGCCCAGAGGCGTCACACAAGTATTTTCAATTATCCAGTTGCAGTGAATGTACTCTATTTTAATACTCACTGTGGAAACATGTATTTTTAATTACCGGATTGTAGGTTAATATCTAGTTACTGTGGAAACATGTGTTTTTAATTACAGGATTTTAGGTTAATATCTAGTTACTGTGGAAACATGTATTTTCAGTTACCCGATTGTAGGTTAATACCTAGTTATTGTGAAAACGTGTATTTTCAGTTACCTGATTGTAGTTTAATACCCAGTTATTGTGAAAACGTGTATTTTCAGTTACCTGATTGTAGTTTAATGCCCAGTTATTGTGAAAACGTGTATTTTCAGTTACCTGAATGTAGTTTAATACCCAGTTATTGTGAAAACGTGTATTTTTAATTACCTGATTGTAGTTTAATATCCAGTTATTGTGAAAACGTGTATTTTCAGTTACCTGAATGGATTAGATGATTCAAACGACGTTGTTTGTCAGCATTCTCGGTTTTCAGTTTCTGTCAACAAAAAGTGGCAATGAATTCAATCATTTCATAATCTTTCAGGTACGTAACACTTGAGTTCCTTCATAGTGTTTGGATGGATTGGTATATAACACTTGAATTCCTTCATACAGTTTAGTTTGGAATGTAACATTTTCGTTTCTTCATAGTGTTTCTTTTGGAACATAACACTTGAGTTGCCTCATAGTGTCTGTTTTTGAAAGCAATATTTGAGTTCCTTCGTGGATTTCACCTTGAAAAACAACATTTGAGCGTCTTCAGTTTGTTTTTCTCGCCTTGGTTACTACAATGTCCAACAATACGTTGCGATTAAAATTTAATTACATCAGTAGATCTAGAAGAGCTAATTTTAAAATATTATTTTGGAAGAATGTTTTGTGATCAATACTCTAAAATGATGAGCAGTTCTTTGTTTACCTGTCTCAACTGAAATAAACGAATATTTCACAGGAACATCGGTTAAACATAAACTATTCGTACAGTTAATTCTTGATAACTACATACGATAGCGTAAATACACTCAACGCCGATCTTAAACTAAACAGAAAGAGAATAGTCAAAAATGAAGATAGACAGTGTGAAGAATTTTGTGCACTGATTTGACCTTTACATTACTGTGCACATTTTCGTATTATAAACTTAAAAATACAATTGTGAGTACTCACGTGGGCGTGTAGTATAATGAACGCATTAACAGCCAGTAACAAAGGCAAAGCATAGACAGTCATTCTGTCTTCGTAATTTCAAATAATCTGTAAACAGATATTAAAATACGCGGTGAAAGTTACCCGTACAACCCAGGCTTGTGAGCAATAGCACTAGACTAAGAATACAAGCATTACCAACATAGATTTATATCGAGAACAGACAACAAAATAAAGCTGCATAAATTAAAAGAAGCGTCGCAAAAGTGAGCACTATGCATATGTACGTACGCACTACCAAGCACAAATATAACAGAACTATAAAAACTAACAGGCCACCTCCCACTAAAGGAAAACGTAACAAGCAAATACTCAAACTATGAAGACCCCATCCCCACCAATAGCCTACACACCTAAAAACACTAAATTGGACAAAACGAGATACCGCAGACTCGCCATAAAACCCACCAATACACACCTACAAAACACTAAATTGGACAAAAAGGATAGAGCAGAAACGCCATAAAACCAAACAACAGACAGCGAAAAAATAGGATAGCAGCAAACAATCACCCTACCAACAAACTTGGACACAAGACACAAGCACATTACAAAAATTGGACACAAGCACATTACACCCACCTAAAATTAAAAACAAATGTAAAACATTAAACCGCAAATACACCTCCTACAGGGAACAAGCACACTACACGCTACTACAAACACACTACACGCTACTACAAACACACTACACGCTACTGCAAACACACTACACGCTACTACAAACACACTACACGCTACTACAAACACACTACACGCTACTGCAAACACACTACACGCTACTACAAACACACTACACGCTATTACAAACATAAAGTTGATGAAGTGATGCAAAGGAAGAAATATTTACCGGAGTCTCAATTCCAAAACTCAGAGAGCGCCGTTAGACAAACGTTTCCATTGCTGTCACAGAGCTGTCTGCCACTCACTTACTTTTATGTAAATTACTTTCTCACGAAAGTAGATGACGCACCAAATCACCAGCGCGAAAGCGGCGGAAGCCGGAAGCGCCCCCTACAACCAATCAATCAAACGAAAGTAGATGACTCACCAAGTCTATAGAAATGACGCCCAAGTGATATAGCGTATATTTACGTACAATCTAGTAAAGACAAAGTTAGAGATAAAAATGACCTTGATAGAGGGAAAAAGTCGTTGTATTAAATGAGCGACAGAAATTGAATGAAGTCCTATTGGAACTCATTGATTGAAGTGGTGAGGGGGGTTATGAACTGCTCGTCGGTGTGTGAGATATTTTATTTGTCTCATGGACGAACTACTGGTATGGCACAATGGGAATTCAGGTTTCTTTCTGTGTCATTGCCGATACAAACTGGAGTTTGGTACAGGGTTCGTGATTTGGTCAAGGGTGGTGTGTCACTGAAATAGCTCCCTAAAGCACAACAACAATTGTAGCAATTTCCAGTAAGTTCATTGTGCCAGATATTGCTGGTATAGTCAACAGACCTTGCCACCAAACATTAACAATAATTGTAGCAATTTCCAGTAAGTTCCTTGTGCCAGATGTTGCATGTATTTATTATATCAGGTTTGTACCTGATATATATAATCTTACTTTCCTAACAAGTAACTAACATACACAGGTCAGGTGTGGTGTTGTGTTGTTGGTGTTGTTATTATGGGTCACCCCCAGGATGCAGGGTGATGATATGTTGATGATGATGAACCCAATACGGCAACCACAGCCAAAAGAGGGTAACACGCAACACATGTATTCTCCTGTCAACAATAAGAAGTGAACTGTATTGTACTGTAGTGTCCTGTTTGCAATAAGAAGTTTATTGTATTGTACTGTAGTGTCCTGTCTACAGTAAGAAGTGAACTGTGCTGTACTGTAGTGTCCTGTCTACAGTAAGAAGTGAACTGTGCTGTACTGTAGTGTACTGTCTACAGTAAGAAGTGAACTGTGCTGTACTGTAGTGTCCAGTCTGCAGTAAGAAGTGAACTGTATTGTACTGTAGTGTCCTGTTTGCAATAAGAAGTTTATTGTATTGTACTGTAGTGTCCTGTCTACAGTAAGAAGTGAACTGTGCTGCCCTTTCTACAGTGCATTTCTTTGGTATTGTGTTTTTGTGTGCAAGAATCTTCGAGTGCGCATTGCTGTGCAGCGCTTTCTCTGATTGTCGCAGCATATTTTGTACTGTCTTATTTGTAAGTGGTCAGTATTTCGTATGTGACTTCAGCTCTATATTTAGGTTTTCCGCCATTTTTTGGTATCAAATACACAAGTGCAGTAGTCATTGCTCAATGTGAACAATCGATTCATTTACTAAATCATCGAACCCTTAAGAAACGATTAATTCTGAAATAGTAGCCATACATATGCTTATCAATATGTGTAAGAAGGTTAATAAATTTAACAATACATTTATTAAATCAGCAATCAAATATACATTTAACAAATTCAATGAAAAAGATTTCTTGACATTAATATTTCAATGTTTGAATAAATTTTATACTTATACAGTCTTATATCTTAAAAAATAAATCAGCAGATTAGTGTCAATACAAATCACAGGATGGTTCTTATCAGAGAACAGAAATGGAGTTATTAGAGATACGTGTAGTTTCTACAGGAAGGAAGCTGCAATAATACTTTTGCATGCTTTTTGTATCAAAGCCCACAAGTTTATTGTTCACAATGGGTTGAGGGGAGCCCGCTAAATATAGATTAAAGACGGATTTGTCTTCTCCTTTAGTAAGGTGTTTTCACCTAGAAAAATATTGTGTGACAGTAAAATGTTTGTCTTGAAAACGTGTACAGCAGCCGCATATCCACCAAGTGAGAGAGACGAGTGGTGTCTTCTTGAGAATTATTAATAACTTAAATTAAGATTCACATCACTTATACTTAGTTATGGATGATTAATTAATTAATAATAATAATAATAACCATTAACTAGGTGGCGTTGGCGTCACAGGTTCAGGTGATAGTAGTGTTTTGTACTTGTATTTTTTTTATTACTTTGTGATGTGTATGACTGTAATGTTTGGAATATATATCTCTTATATATGTTGCATGTATTTATTATAGGTGGTTTATATCTGATATATATCATCTTAATTTCCTAACAAGTAACTAACATACACAGGTCAGGTATGAACTCTATATCTTTTAACTTCCTGGATGTCTTCCCAAAGTTCAAGTCTAGAATATGACGCGTTAAGTTCAATATCCTTTCAAGCAAATGACGACACAGGTTGACGTCACTATCTCTTTCCACGGCTTTTGACGGTTTTTCTTTTCCCAACCTTGGACAGTCTGCACTTTTCATGAAAGTATAACTTATTTATATTGAAATTTATAAAGCCAGTTCGCTGTACTTATCTTCACAAGAGACAGTGCGCTATTAAGACAGAGAAGTATAACTGTGTTACAAATGTCCTTTTAAAGTTTCCTGGAAAATAACATCGTTTCATTGCCGCGCTTTTGATTTCGTTTTGAAAAGTGAAGACAACTGGGCAAGATGGCCGTTAGGTCAATGTGCTTGTGTCTTACTGTCATCTGTATCTCGTTTGTGTCGGCCTATTTTCCAGTGAGCATTGATAAACATTTGAATAATTGCATATGCTAATTTTATTCCAATCGAAAACCAGTGGATTATATTAGATATGAACATGTAATTATAGAAATAATGTTGGCATTAAAATGATTAACATTCATCTAAACGAATTCTTACATTTTCAATGTTATATATTGATAAAATATCTTAAAGGTTGGAAATATTCTTAGCTAGTAAGAATAATTTAAAGCAAATATTATTACCCTTTTGTTGAAATGTACATTGAAGAATTATTTATTTGTTGTCAGAATTACACCATCTTAGATGCAAAAGCTGCAGCGTTTGTGCAGAATATCATTCATAGCTCGGGTAAGTGGATTACTTGTACTTAGATCTAAATTAAAAAATCTATACAATAAGTCATTACTGGGTGACAAATGTTTTCTATTTCAAAATTATATATTGTATATTCTGTGCTAGGAACTATTTAACCTCAACAACAGCGCAAGATAGATACAACTCCCGTTCTATCTGAGCATCGTCATTCCATTTATTAGGGCTTACAGGTTTGTTCCGTCACTTGATAGTTTGGTGTAATGCTTGCTTGAAAACGTTATCTGGAGAAGTGATTACTTTGATTTTTTATATTTCAGTGATTTTAGTCCTGTATAGAATATTTCGATAATGAGTAATATAAATGTTTAATTGTTATAATATAAACTTCGATGGGTAGAGAGTACAGTGAATATGGTTTAATATAGAATTATAACTGCAGTAATATCCTTCAGCTCTATAACTTAAGACTAACTATTAAATAAGTTACAGTTAATATGCGTGCACTAATGCAAAGAAGCTGTACCTACTTTATTTTTAGTATTTGTATACTGTCATTAATATTAATTCAATATTTTTTTATAATTTTTAAATAAATTAATTATATTTTCTAAATATTTTAAGGAAAATAATTAATTTTAATATATAAAATGCTTTGTATATTTTAAAACTCTGGTGTCCAATTTAGAAAGTATTTATACACTTGTATCTTTATTTCAAGATTGTTTTATGCAAATGAACTTGGTCCACCGTACTTGAGTAATTACTTTATTTTCGTACACACTTCTTTCTAGATGAGATTGAAGGCCATGATCTGGCCACCTTGCACGGACTGGACTTAGAATCTGGAACCCACAAGCGGTCAGTATTGTGACCAAGTAGTTAAGCATACCATCGATATCCTTATATGTTTGTAAATCCAGAATCCAGTGCAAAAAATGTCTGGAAATTTAGCTTTAAATCTATTCAAAACAATTCAAGTCTCAAAAACATTTGACAAGTTTCACGATTCATCCGGTTATCTATGATTAATTATTACTGTGTACTTTAAATAAAATTAAAGAAAATTATATCAATTATCGTCATAATGGCAATAATCTGTTGTTTCCCGCCAGAGAAATAAACAAGAAAAAGAAAATTTTTTAGTTAATTTTTATTTAAGAAGTCGTTTTATGTTTTTTTCCTATCTCCATGATACACTCTTGAAATATTTTGCTACCATCTCTTTTCTCTCCACTGGAATGCGATAATATTTTGCATTTTGTTTTCCTCCCTCCGTCTCTCTCTTTCTCTGATAATCATGCTTTGTAACCTATAATTTACAACATTTATCATTGGCATTTACTTGTAACCTATAATTTACAATATTTATCACTGACATTTATTTGTAAACTATAATTTACAATATTTATCACAGACATGTACTTGTAAACTATAATATACAATGTGTATCATTTACATGAACTGGTAAACTATAATGTCCAATGTTTATCACTGACGTATTTATAAACTATAATTTGCAATATTTATCACTGATATCTACTTGTAAAGAATAATGTACAATATTTATCACTGATATATACTAGTAAACTATAATGTACAATATTTATCACTTACCAACTGTAATATACAACATTTGTCACTGACAATTCTATGCTTGTACTAAGAGAGAAGAATCGAATTTTCGAATTCTTTGTTTATTGTGATTAGAATTGCCAGTGGAAGCCCTTCATTGGTCCTATTTTCATTCGGGAATCCCCATTAACTGTGCACAAGTTGTTGTGAATCTTCAACAAAAAGACACATAATAGTTGTGAATCTTCAACAAAAAGACACATAACAGTTGTGAATCTTCAACAAAAAGACACAGAAGTTGTGAATCTTCAACAAAAAGACACAGAAGTTGTGAATCTTCAACAAAAAGACACATATTGCTCACGTATTAGAGTCAACATTGGTAAAGAGGAAAGCGGATGAATAAAATGAGTAGACTACTGCTCACTATTCTAAAAGATAACTATTAACAATGGAATAGTATTTTTAAAATTTTCATTTATTTACATATATCTGACATGACTACACATTTGTGGGTTTATGGGAAGTTTCTGGCAAGTTTATCCTGTAGAAGAATATTTTCAGTCCATCGATATTTTCTATCAGTGTCAATCATTGAAACGCCGTTCGAATGATCTTATCCCTCTTTCTCTCTCTCCCCTCCCCCACTCTCCCTGACACGTGTAAGCGCATGCACTCTTTCGCATGTACATTATTATTACTGGTATATGTATATTTAGAAAGAAATAAGTCTACTCAATATTCTCTTGTTGTAGTACACGTACATTATTATTAATGGTATGTGTATATTTTGAAAGGAATAAGTCTACTCAATATTCTCTTGTTGTAGTACACGTACATTATTATTAATGGTATATGTATATTTTGAAAGGAATAAGTCTACTCAATATTCTCTTGTTGTAGTACACGTACATTATAATATTCTCTTGTTGTAGTACACGTACATTATAATATTCTCTTGCTGTAGTACACGTACATTGTAATATTCTCTTGTTGTAGTACACGTACATTATAATATTCTCTTGTTGTAGTACTCGTACATTATAATATTCTCTTGTTGTAGTACACGTACATTATAATATTCTTTTGTTGTAGTACACGTACATTATAATATTCTCTTGTTGTAGTACACGTACATTATAATATTCTCTTGTTGTAGTACACGTACATTATAATATTCTCTTGTTGTAGTACACGTACATTATAATATTCTCTTGTTGTAGTACACGTACATTATAATATTCTCTTGTTGTAGTACACGTACATTATAATATTCTCTTGTTGTAGTACTCGTACATCTCCTTTCTTCCTTCCAAACTTCCTTTCCTAGAAATACGCAATTTATTTTTCTGCCTTATTAGTTTTCAATACTACAGTAAATTTCTGTTTCATAAAATTAAGATAATATAAATTACATTGTTTTAGCATATTGTATGTTACGAAATGAAAATAAATCAGCTTGGCTGCCAGTGAATGGCGATTTTCATCTATTGTTCCGAGCCTGATTTAGTAATAACAAGCCTGATTTAGTAATAACAAGCCTGATTTAGTAATAACAAGCCTGATTTAATGATAACAAATCGGTTTTCACCTTGACTATGTGAAATGTTTTATTGATAAATATTTGAAATAAAGTTATTTGAAGAATCTCATGATGTGAAATACCGTTTCAGGTTGGCTACTTGAACTGTTTGATTGTAAACACTTTAAATATAATTATTAAAAGAATCTTAATGAGGTGATAATTTCTTTTCAGATTGACGAAACGCGATGTACAAGTCCATGCTGCACACCCGTATACAGACAAACGCCTCTTCACATTTCAGTTTGCTTCCGGAGATCGTGTGCGCATGTCACTCGTCAAGCGCTCTGTTGTCACTACGGACACCAAGATTGTGGAAAACTTTTCCGACAGAAGGGAGGAGTATTTTCTACAGTCCAGGGACTGTTACTTCCTTGGACCGGTAGAACAAGAGAACGCAGGCTACGCATCACTTGGTTTCTGCAACGGTCAAGTGGTGTGTTCGCGCGATACAGTGTATACATGTATCCACTCAAAGGATTACATTTCATCTGCATTGCATATTAAAATGTTGTATAATGCGAAACACGTGCTCACTCTTTCTATACTCTCTTTTTTCTTCAAATTGATTTTATATTTTTTCAAATGCTAACATTTTTTTTTAATGTTTAAGTTCAAGAATTTAATATCGAGAATAGTATTAAAATTCAATTATAACTAAGGTGGCAATCTTGTAAACACCGAATAAATTAAACACAAAGCATTGACTTATCACAGGCACTTAGAAACGCCCACAATCTCACATATACAAAAAACACGTTCTTGATATATACTTATTATGAACTATAATAGAAATTACAATTTCTTATTTCCATGGCTACGTTGGTTTCTACATGACAGCAGAAAATTCTCAAGCCTGATCACATCTTTTTTTTGTCATTAGAAGGGAGCATTCCAGACTTCAAACCGTACCTACGAAATTTACCCCCTTCCTGAATCCTCCGATAGGCACAAACGTTCTGCTGACATGCACGTTCTCGTCACGTGGACAAGCCTAGAGGGCGTGGCCAAACGTCTAGGTAAAGCAATTGATCCTCCTAAGGAGTTTATGGAACCGGAATGGAATGAAGATATCAAGCCTCGAGGTAAATTGTACGAAAAATCAATTGAAAATACTTTGATCCAAAATAAAGTGTAATTATAAAATTGAAATTAAAGTTATGTGGGGATATAACCAGAAATATTCGTTATGCTGCAAATATGTGTTAGGAAATAAGTTTGATTACAAAACAAGGAGGTTCGCTGCGTACAAACAAATTAAATTAATAAAGATTTTACCGTTTAGTATGAGACCTATAAATTAGAAACATGACGCAAAATGATGGTATAGTTGTGACGTCGTTTATGATGATTTCGTCCTCCTGTAATGAGAGATGTCAACAAACGACCTTTAGAAGAAACCACTGCATTGTTTTGTATGCTTTAATGTAATGAATACATTTAATAAAAGTTCGGAAATGGGGAATGGCCGCGGATTTGTTATTGACAAGTTTTGCCTGCTATATTAAGTCGCGGCACAGGAAGTATTGTGTATCATGTCTTATGTATGTGTACAAATTGTATCTGATACACTGGATAATTTTCAGCTGTAACGTGCAAAACAGGGAGGTTATTTATCGGATTCCATTTTTTTAAAAAATATTTCTTACAAGAGAATTTGTATGTATTTTAGGAATATTTTGTAAAAGAGCAAGTGCACAATTTTATAAGCTTCCACAATAAACAATCAAAAACCAGTACAAAGAGTACAAGATTTTTGAACGTAGCATTTTATTCTCTGTCACACAATCAAGAACCAGTACACAGAGTACAAGATTTTTGAACGTAGCATTTTTTCTCTGTCACACTCAGAAGAAGAAATAATAATATAATTACTTTCGATTTTTTAGAGTTAAAAAATGCAAAGTAATGTAATTAAAAGTTTTAGTTAGTTAAGAATACTTAGTTAACAATAGGAAAAATACCATACAGTACAAATATGAATAATACCAAAACTGAACTCAGCAACACTCACTGATCTATTTCACTTGGCATTTCAAAAGTGAACTCATCAACATCCACTGATCTATTTCACTTGGCATTTCAAAACTGAACTCAACAACACTCACTGATCTATTTCACTTGGCATCTCAAAAGTGAACTCATCAACGCTCACTGATCTATTTCACTTGGCATCTTAGAACTGAACTCATCAACACTCACTGACCTATTTCACTTGGCATCTTAGAAACTGTAACATTTTACTTAAGCCCAGACAAGCATAATTTTCATATATGATACACGCATATTAAGAATTTCGACATTAATTTCTGGATATTATATACTGTGTAAAACATAATTTAATTTTCAAGTTCTAGTTCAAGTCGTCCTGTCCACTTGTGTAATCAGCATTAACATTGACGTCATTATTACAACACTTACATGTATTATAGGCAAACCTATATACAAACGTGTGGGTTTTTAAAATTTAAAATGCCAGAGTCTATGTGAGGAAGGAATTTATCTGCTGTTTAGTCTTTGATCAATATTTGCGCATGTTTATTTTCAGAAAGTAAACTTTAAATCTAATCATGTCTCTTTTATTTTAATTTTTCTTCCGTTTTACAAATGCTGTAAATTAACAGAGTCTAACACGAAAGTAAAAATAAAGGTAATGTGAAAATAATGAGTGTTAATATATAATTTCGTTTACTTTTTGTCTTTTCTGTCTCATAGAAACATATACATACAAAACACACGCAAACACACCACACACACGGGTGCGCATTATGCACAATTTAGAGTATGTAGAAATATTAGATGAATGCATATGTGGCATGCGTTACATAAAATTGAATTATCCTTGCATTTTCACATTTATCAGCATACAATTTAAAATTTGATAACTTGAAACTTTTAGATATTCTTGAGAAATAAACTTATTTATTGCCTGAAATTGATTAATTCCTGTAACAGTTGCATTCTGTTTATTGCCATGACAGTAGTACTATTATCATAAGCAAAATACTCCTACAGATCCTACTATGAGCCATGGAGATCTGAAATGAAAAACAGAAGACCATATAATGTTTAAAATTACAGTTTTACTTAGGAGACCTACTTTTCCCATCTTGATAATAAGAAACTGTGGGGTATAGTACTGAATAGTTTTTGTTTAATTATTGCGATTTCTTCTAGCAAAATCAAATCTAAATATATCGTACGTCTTAGCATGAAGATTTCCGAAGAATAGCGCAATTCTTGTTAATCACCATTGATATCATAATACTTATTCAACCTAGTCTAAAGAATGCATTTTCGATTTTACCTTATAGCTAATAAAAACACTCACTCACACACACACACACATACACACACACACACACACACACACACACACACACACACATGCACACACATGCACACACAAAGAAAGAAAGAAAGAAAGAATAAAATTTAGTTGCATATAGAAAACTTCATTCCGTTTAAAAGAATGAAGGAATAAACGTATAAAATTATTCTAAACAAGAGTATTGGACACTGAGGCACAGTTCACTCTTTTGGATTACTGTTTTATAATTATAATTTAAAATTGTTTCGGTCACAAGAAAACTTAAACCCTTCGAATCTAACATGTTTTATTACAAACGTATCTTCGACAGTAACGCGATCTGTGGCAGACAAGAAGGTGGAAATAGAAGTTGCTGTCTATTTGATTTCAGCCTTTATTGACCAAGTGAAGAAAATTACCGGAGCGAGCACTACAGAAGAACTGATCGACCATACCGTCATCAAATGGAGTGGGGTGAGTAATCTGTTTGCAGTTTGTTCTTTTCTCTTATTTCACTTCAATAATGAAGATATGCTCGATTAAAATGAGTATGTAAGCAACCACTACCTATCTCGTGATTTTCCTGTAGTGTGGTGAACATTGTTAATGTCATTTCGACAGCCCTAAATAACTTCTATCCGAACTGCTACTGACACCACAATTACTGCTACTGACACCACAATTACTGCTATTGACACCGCAATTACTGCTATTGACACCGAAATTACTTCTACTGACACCACAATTACTGCTACTGACACTACAATTACTGCTACTGACACCGCAATTACTTCTACTGACACCACAATTACTGCTACTGACACCATTGCTGCTTGTATTATTAATTCCAATCTTACTACCTTTTTCTCTTGTAATGTTATAACTACCTCATATTATACTTTTACACTTATTATTTATTACTCACTACAACCACGGTTAATTTCAACATACTACTGGTGGTGTACTACTGCTAGTATTGCTGCCACATTACTGCACCTCTACTAATACCACTGCTACTACTAATACTACTGCTACTTCCATTCTAATTAATATTACCGTTTCTACAACAACTGTTTCTGTTATACATCTATTTTTTTTACTACTAATTCTTCTATTACCATTATTCAAATTCTATTCTGAACCAGTTTAACTAATATATTATTTTATATTAGTATTTATTGCCAATATAACTGAGTTACCAACAAAGCATTTACATCAGTTGTCCAACTACAAACTCCCTATATGCAGCTGCTGTCCCTATTACTATTATCATAATTACTTTTACAGTTATTCTTTCTGCGTGTAAGAGTACTGCTTACTTCAACTATATACATTGTTACATCTATCATTAACTTTACTATGAAATTTTCTCCTATTACCTAACCCTTGAACTGAGTCTTGAGTAATATTTCAATTAATTTTCTAGTTATTATTGCTATTTTTCTTGCTACCTACGTTGTGGTGGCACTATATCTGTAACAAAAAATATTTACTTTGCAAAATTAGCGATTGGAATTTTGTTTCATGATATAATGACTGTTGTAATTGTTTCATGATATAATGACTGTTGTAATTGTTTCATGATATAATGACTGTTGTTATTGTTTCATGATATAATGACTGTTGTAATTGTTTCATGAGTAAAATCCTAGCATTGTTTACTAATTTTTTCAGGTGCAAGGTGCGTATTCGGATCCCAAAAGAGTTGGCTGGTACCTCTATATTAGGCTGCGACTAATCGAAATTTGGAGAAAGAATCCGGTAAGAATTACATTAAATTTATAAAAAATTTGGCATATGGTTATGTGTTTTTGCAGGAAGAGAGAAAGACGAGAAAAGTACAGTGTTTGTTATTTCCTCCCTTGCCTATTTATTGGAGACTAACCCCATACCAAAACCGACTCTAGCAGTCTGCCATCTACTCAGGAATTCACTCGGGTATGAATTAGAACCTTGTGTTTTTCCATGGAGGCCGGACCTATATAATTATCATAACCCTTTTTCAATGCACGTGTAGTTGTGAGTACGTGTGCATCAAGTTTTACGAACATAAGGATTAAATATAATGTACACTCTCGTGTTTTATATAAATATTTTATGTAAACTCTCTCTTCATTATTTGTGCTTACATTATTCCACAGGCCTGGTATGTCCCCCCGAAAAATACGATTGGCGGGCACTTATCTGCTATCTGCACTGGGGCCAAAAATTTAAGCCTGAAATATGACCATATTGCTACGATGACAAGGCAAGTTGATAACGATGACAAGGCAAGTTGGTAACTTGATAAGGCAAGTTGGTAACGATGATAAGGCAAGATGGTAACGATGATAAGGCAAGTTGGTAACGTTGATAAGGCAAGTTGGTAACGATGATAAGGCAAGTTGGTAACGATGATAAGGCAAGTTGGTAACGTTGATAAGGCAAGTTGGTAACGATGATAAGGCAAGTTGGTAACGATGATAAGGCAAGTTGGTAACGTTCATTATTTTACTTTTGGGGCTCCAGTAAATTCTTACTTGATCTGAACACGAGGGAAGAGACATTCTCTACTCATATTATTTTCCGTCGTTGACTTATTTCCTCAAAGGAGCCACTATAAAAGTTTCGTCCGGGGATGTTCATACAGTCTGGAATGGCTCCAGAGAGGACTTGCTCTTCTCAAGAGGGTGGCGGTCGGGCGTAGAGTGCAAGCTGTGGTGTTAGCTAGTGTTGGCCCTGTTTTGCTTGTTTTTAGATGAAAGAAGCAAGACAGACAAAAGATAGAACAATGAAACACTGCTAATTGCAGATCTTAAATATAGTGTAAATTACTATATTAATAAGTACTTAATTTGGTGTATGCCTCTGCAACAAATAAAAGGTAGACACGTTTAAATTAGCACAACATTCCTAATAGAATCTAACCATTCACACAATACAGAGATATCTTTACCTTTTCTAGCCAAGGTTCTTCTGTGTTCCTTTTACGACCCACCGTAACAAAACAAGATGGACTCGTGCCTCACCAAGAGCATTTGCAAGAATTAAGAGTTAGAATATGGCGTACTAGTTTTCTGACTAGAAGCCATGCCCATCCCTACCAAGACTCGCTCTTTTAATCAATCAAATTTAAGAATACAGATAGAGCTAATTAATATTTGTGGCTTTCTCACATCTTCAACACGTACATTCTGTCAACACACAAGTCATTTATCCAAAACAAGTTCACAGCCTAAAAGTTGCATAACCACATAACTGGGTCAAAAAACAAGACTGGAGATCTAAACCGTTTAAGACGACTATGCTGTTGTGCAGATGCCATGGAGCTAGCAATCTCATAAACTATAACAATAGTCCTACCCCGTGGCTACATCTCTGAGCGCACTCAGTCACTGAAACAAGCATATTTTTCACTCCACCCCTGTCCATCAGATAACAAAATTAAAATGTATGTTAAAAAATAATTTATGGAGGATTCCCAATCTTATAACACGATTATATTTGAATCAATAATGAAGAATTTTTTTTAAAAAAATGATTATATATATATATCAAATAATCTAAGTCCTGAAAGTATTCTAATTAATAATTATTATTATTTTATCTTTTAAAATGTAAACTATTGTTGTTGTTGTTTTAAAATCGTACATGCAAATCTTACAATTCTGACCACTGAAAGCGTTTATATTGACTAAATACAGTCTATATCTGTTAATCCTGATTTTTCTTTATTTCGCCAATAGTGGAACTGTTGAGATTCCTAGCGGTGTGGCATTTAGTAATGGAGTTTGCGGTGGAGCACGCTGTCAGGCTAGCAAGAGTACAAGGTATTATCACCTGGTTGAATCCCATGAGCTGGGACACAAGTAAGTGTTAATATGGTATAAAGTAGCATTAACAGAAAATTAACAGTCGGCGATTTTAAATATGGTATTAATTGATCAAAACGGTCGGCATATCTGTAAGTTCTAATAAACTATACATTTGAACGGTGGCATGCAAAACTCACATAACCATAAAAATATCTAAAAATGTGTATATAGCATGCAATTCTATAACCATAAAATTTCATTGGTGCATTATTGTATATTTAGTTTCGTTTAGTTCCAAAAAATAGTGCATGTATTAGAATTAGAATAAATATTTAAACTAATTAGAGTTTATTATGTGATTTTTCTCGTGATATGAAAAGACAACAACATTATTTTTAATATATTACTTTTAGATTTATCTGTTCATTTATTTATAAGATACTCATACAAACATATATGTGTAAATGCGACTGATTTTCAGATTTTTTCAAGTGGCTTTTCTCCTTTGAATTTGTTCGGAAACAAGTAAAGCTCTCTATAATACTGGTACCTTTATTTGCCCTAGTCTCCAACATGTTTGAACCTGACTTAGCTCTCTACAATACTGGTGCCTTTATTTGCCCTGGTCTCCAACATGTTTGAACCTGACTTAGCTCTCTACAATACTGGTACCTTCATTTGCCCTAGTCTCCAACATGTTTGAACCTGACTTAGCTCTCTATAATACTGGTACCTTTATTTGCCCTAGTCTCCAACATGTTTGAACCTGACTTAGCTCTCTATAATACTGGTACCTTTATTTGCCCTAGTCACCAACATGTTTGAACCTGACTTAGCTCTCTATAATACTGGTACCTTTATTTGCCCTAGTCACCAACATGTTTGAACCTGACTAATCTCTAGCACGGAGGTGTAAGGTTTACAAGATTCAGCCTCTTATATCTCCGACACAACTCACAAAGTAAACACATTTTCAAAATAGCTATAGCAAAAATAATGTTGATTCAAAGCAAGGTGCATTGCATTGTTGTACTAGTTTAGTGATAACTCGTCAGACGACTATGTAAATAAACAATACATACATACAAATATTTCTGTGACTTTTTTCTTGTGACATTTTTCTTAGCAGAACATGTGACTTTTTCCCGTGAATTTTTTTTTCATGTGACGTTTTTCCAGCTCACCTGCTGTATACCTATGTTTTGTCTTTATTACGGAGTGTAACGGTGGAGTTTGAGTGACCAGGCTTACCCAATTCATCGAAACGTCTACGGGCTTACACAATTCATCGAAACGTCTATAGGCTTACTGAATGCAGTGAAACATCTACAAGCTTACTGAATGCAGTGAAACATCTACAAGCTTACTGAATGCAGTGAAACATCTACAAGCTTACTGAATGCAGTGAAACATCTACAAGCTTACTGAATGCAGTGCTGCAGACTAATTGAGTGCTACAGGCCTGTTACTGAATGCAGTGCTACGGACGTATTCAGTTCAGTGCTACAGTTATATAATTATGCAACAAGCTTAAAACTCCACAGCTCTAGCTAGATACAGAGAGCAACATCTCTAGCTAGATACAGAGAGCCACAGCTCTAACTAGATACAGAGAGCCACAGCTCTAGCTAGATACAGAGAGCCACAGCTCTAACTAGATACAGAGAGCCACAGCTCTAACTAGATACAGAGAGCCACAGCTCTAGCTAGATACAGAGAGCCACAGCTCTAGCTAGATACAGAGAGCCACAGCTCTAGCTAGATACAGAGAACAACATCGTCCGATAGCTGCACGGTGTGTACAGAATCACGTCTTTTCTGAACACGTGTTATCTGGAGTCCATCTCTGCAAGAACGAGGGGTGTGCTTTGGCGAGTGGAGGGTTAATACTATTCTGCTTCTGCTTTTTTCCTTTCATTGGATGCATTCTGACAAGAGTGTTATCCGCTTATTTACCTTCCTTCATAAAATGGTCCAGTTTTCTAAAGAAAACTATATATTGTGTATATGTGTGTTGTTGTTAGAGATCCATATAGGCACGGGGCGAAAGAAATCAGAGAAATGTTAGACTTGCAAGTTAAGTAGTTAATGTGTTAATTCTTTTCATTTTCGTTTGTGTCTTATGCCTTAATAAACTAGCTGTAAAAGTTTTTAGAAGTCTTTAGGGGTCTTATAATAATGGTACAGCAAGAAGGATCATGTTTTTTTAAAATGAAAAGTCATTAATGTTTGCTATGAATGCATATTACAACTTTTTAAATAGATCATGCAATTCAATGCATAAGATGTTGCAATTCAATTTCATTTTCAAAACTTTATTTACCTTTTTTAAAGGAAGGTTCTGGAAATTGATATTCAAATTGGCAACATTACGCAAATCAACTATAATTGATTTTTCTGTCTTTCATGTTTATAAATTAATTAATTGTGGGGGGTGGCAGTTGCGGTTGTGGAGGCAAGGTAGATCGTATACAATACTGCTTGATTATTTTCATAACTTTGTTGAGAAAAGATATCTTTTTGTATTTCAGATGTCGAACATTATCTAATTCTCCCACCCACCCCATATACACATCCTAGTTTCATTTTTTCTTCAGAGTGTAGCGTATTCCATTATCATTCTCTCTCGACTTCATTTTGGTGTTCATATTCACATATTTCTCTGTTCCAACGGTCAGCATACACTGCTGAAAAATAAAATAATAAATAATATTTTGTGTTGTCGAGTGGTATCTCGACAATTCAACATAATCTTTGTCTTCATCCAGACTATTTTTTTTTGCCGTTGCAGTTTAGGCCTTCCCCATGATAGTGCCATGCCGTCCTGTAGAACTACCCTCCCGCATGGCTTCATGGAGGTCAACCCACTGCATTTCTTGCCATGCTATCGCGAGGTACTGAATAGAACTCTCAGGTAATCATTATCATTTCTTTAGTTTGTTTTACTGAGTTTTCAAAACTTTTACTGCTCACTCTTTTACTCACTCATCCCATTAATTTACTTACTAACTTTCACTGATTTAAACACTCACTAGCGTACTAACTGCATTGCTTGCCAACTTGCTGTCTACTGCTTATTACTGCTATTATTGTAATTATTATCTTCATCAACATCGTCAGTAGTTGTAGTAATATTGACTTTTCTCTCGACATCAGACTTCTGGTCATATGATTTGCTTGTTAGTGAATCATGGTCTCAGAATCATGTCAGGATTCTGTTATGAGAAATCTGAAAGTCTTTCCGGGAGGGTGTGTACACTTCCGGTGAGTGATGCTTTCTGCAGCGAAGCTAATTTGTGGTTTAGAGCCATTTCATACAGAGAATCTTCCAGTTCTGATGTTATGTTCTCTGGTGCTTCTGTCACTGCTGGTATCTCCCGATTTCTCATCTGAGATATTGGTATTTTTGCCTCTTTAAGGGATTAGTATTCATTCCAAACATGATTTCGTAAAATTTTAAACAAAAATTATTATTTCGAGAAAACCTAGTTGTTTTGTTGCGAAGGAACGATAAATGCACTTTGTGAATTAAAATAGTTTTTCTTTACGGAATTGGCCGAACACAAGGCTTCGGGCGTCTTCGGAAACGCATAAGCTCGCGACGTCAAATGAGTGGGAGCAAAGTCGTGTCGTGCAGCATGTTAAGAAGGTTTAAGGACTTTAAGCGATACAGAGTAGATATTTAGAATCTATTATTAGAAAAGGAATTAATTCTTTATCAATTCAAGTATGATGAAACAGAGAGTGAAATCGTTTCGGACACATTGACAACTTGGGTTGTAAGTCAGTTTCATTGGAAGCAGACGGCAGATTTATCTAGTCCAGGAACAATCATGATTAACATCTCTGATTAAACTATTATATTTGAATGATGGGCAAATAGATTCGATACTTAGAATGTATATCTATCACCCACCAACAAACAGGCAAATATTAACATGAGAAAACAACGAAACAATTATTAGCAAATAGCTGGAGCCAAAAACCTCTCCATGGCATTTATGAAGGACAAACTGAAGAAACATCAACAAAACAGTCAACATACAGAAAAATACGGGTTTTAATCAGAACACTCATAACAGCTGTGCAAGATCAAGCACTGAAAACGAAATCGCACAAATCTAAAATTATGAAAATCTTCCATGATTCCAAATACAGACGCTGCAAGTCCATGGATGAAACAACAGAATACACCAAAAGACACCACTATGTAGCAAAACCCATACATAGAAATCTGTGTGAGAACTATGGCATAAAAACCCTAGAAAGAGCATGGACGCACCAGCTAGAATCAGTGGCTGAAACAGAAGTCAAAATATTGTGGGACTTCGAGATAAGGACAGATCGAGTTATTCCTGTACGAAGACCAGACGTTGTAGTTGTAGTTCTCAATAGGTCCAGCAGAACAGAATGTAAACAATCATTTCTGTAGCTGATCCAAGTGATAGAACATAAAAGCAAAAGAGAAAAAGTAGAAAAATAACAAGAACTCAAATTAGAAATCTTGAGGCTGTGGAATGTAAAAGCAGAAGTGATATCTATATTGATAGGAGTCTTGGGAACACAACATCTGAGTTGGAAGGCTATCTTAAAAAAACTCCCTAGAAAGTACAGACTCACCCCACTACTAAAAGCAGCGCTGGTATGAAACCACGTTCGTCATTTGGTACTGATCATCAGGTACAATGCGAGTCCACTGTGATGACGTGTAACTTTCGTCATAATCAATTAATATCAAGTCATTCATGAAATTTAGGAATATTTCCTGAAGCAGGTTTGCGGTTATACAGTGAGTATAGCGATCGCTAGCAGACATAATACAAGTAGTGGTAATGGTTTGGGCAGTAGGAATAAAAGTAGGTTCAGTAGTAATCGACATAAACGCAGTGTAATCCCTGCTAAAGTCATCTTGTTCATACTTGTTAATAATGATTTTAATTTAATTTATTTAAATGTTTATTACATTTAGTACTGTATATATTGTCGTTATCAATATATATTATTATTACTGTTTTGTGTGGGTATAAGTACACAATACACACACACATATAATATGTGTGAGCGCGTGCGAATGTGTGAGATGTGTGTGTGTGTTTGTATGCGCGCGCGCGCATATTTTATTCATTGACTACAATGACCTTTACACTTCGCTTCAAGTATTACAAATGAATTAATCCATGTTTCGGATGTTATCTATTTTTTTTTATTTGTTTCTTTCCATCGTTTGACAGGAATAAAGAGTGTCTTTTTCGTGAGGACGTCCCACGAAGTGAAACACAAAAACATTATATATTTCCAGCTTTCACTGGTCAGTCAAGTTTTTATATATTCAAATTAATGAGTCGTGGATTATATATATCTATGGTGTATATCAATGTGCATATGTATGTATGCGTATATGTCTACGTATCATTCTATTCACTACACTGCCGACCATTAACAGGAAAACAGCAAAGCAGTCATAAGTACTCATGGTGTCAAGTGTCGACTTTTTTGTCCACAGGTCAGAATATGAACTTTGACAAGCAGTGCAGGATAGCGAACTTACACGAAAACTATGAGTTCATGGTCGATCCTGATACGTCGGTACGTCTCCATGGCAACATTCTGTTTGAATGGTCAGGAAAATTGTTTAATTTTAAAGGATGAAACACACAAAGCATACAAATTATAATTGTTTGTGAAATTAAAATGAAAATTTATAACACTCGAAAACATTTCACAGGATACAAGGGTATAAGAAAATATAGTTAACTTCACAATTAATAATAAATTCAGTAATAATAATAATTATAGGAGGGTGAGGTTGCGATTTCGTTACAATCGTAACATTCAGGAAAGTTTGAGCTAACATGTTTTGAGTTTCTTAAAGCAGAAAGAGATGACGGCGACCATATGTGGGAGACCATACATTACACGATATTTATTTCTGACAGGTATGGGAGACCATACATTACATGATATTTATTTTTGACAGATATGCTCGAGATTAACCTGTGTGGGAATGGATCCTAGCAAAGCTTATTATGGCCTAGTAGCACGGAATGGGCCTATACCTGGTACTCCATGCGATGACGAAAAGGTAAGGTGTGGTCTTTAGGGAGGAAGTTCCAGTGAAGCAAAACAGGCTATCGTTTGAATGTTACCTGAATTAAACATAATAATAATAGTAAAATAGTCAACACATTTGCAGACTCTATTATATATACATAGAATATTTTTAAAATGGAGAAGTTAAGAAAATAAGTAATGACAAATACAATATAAATGTAGGCGGGGTGCGTGTGTGAGTGTGCGTACTGAGTTGAGCATATCTTACTCGTATTCCTTTTTCCATTAAGTCAGATGGACAAAAAGAGATAGGAAATCGGCTTTCAAAAATAAGATTTTAATGCAGTTCTTTTCTGAGATGTTCATTGACTCTTGTTCATCTTCAGGTTGTGCTAAGTGTAAGCTTCTTTTCACCACAAGTAGTTTCCGTATCTGGTTGTGGGGTTTGTCTTTGTCAGCAGAGTTTCAACCGGTTTCTTGCAGTTGAAGTAGAAAGTGGATTTCTGTTGCTCGTTTGGCCATCATTGCGGTTCGCTGTGGTTAGTGCAGTAAACGAACCTTTTATTTAGCTTGGTTAGTGCAGTAAACGAACCTTTTATTTAGCTTGGTTAGTGCAGTAAACGAGCCTTATATTTAGCGTAGTTAGTGCAGTAAACGAGCCTTATATTTAGCGTGGTTAGTGCAGTAAACGAGCCTTATATTTAGCGTGGTTAGTGCAGTAAACGAGCCTTATATTTAGCGTGGTTAGTGCAGTAAACGAGCCTTTTATTTAGCGTGGTTAGTGCAGTAAACGATCCTTTTATTTAGCGTGGTTAGTGCAGTAAACGAGCCTTTTATTTAGCGTGGTTAGTGCAGTAAACGAGCCTTATATTTAGCGTGGTTAGTGCAGTAAACGAGCCTTTTATTTAACAACCACTATTAAAAAGTGTGAAATTAGAAATGAGACAGCAGGACATTAAAGTAACATAATTAGTTATGTTATCTTTAAAAGAAAACACAACATAAAGATTCAAAATTCATTCCATTCAGATATAGAACACAGAGCAGATAAAATAGACTTTTGGGAAAAACACAATTTCAAAAATCTCTATCCACTTTGCATCCCCACATGGTACAGGTCGCTTTACATGTAGTTCCAGTCTGAACTCTATCCGAATTTGTGGCCTTATATCACTGATTTTATTTAATGATTAATGTTCAATTCAAGATATTTTAATGTATATTAATTGAGGATTACTGTTCAATTCAAGATATTTTAATGTATATTAATTGAGGATTACTGTTCAGTTCAAGATATTTTAATGTATATTAATTGATGATCATTATTGTTCAGTTCAAGATACTTTAGTGTATATTAATTTATGCTGATGTAGCTTCGTTTGTAATACGATTTTTAAACATCTTTAGATATGTAACAATGGTAAATGCTATAACTGGAACGAAACCGCTATCAACCCAGCACTCCAAAGAAAGTATAAGATTCCGGGCTGTTGGGGGCCATGGTCAGAATTTTCTCCGTGCAGCAGAACCTGTGGCACCGGTGTCAGAATCGCTTCCAGAATGTGCAACAGACCTGAGTAAGTTTCCACTTTCACCTTGACAACGATTGTAAACGCGAGCGCGCGCACTTAATCTTTATTAAGGAGAGTGGCCACGCCTATCTTAAGTTTTGACATTAGTCTAATTATGACAGAGTCGGTTGTTTATAAACTTTGATCTTATTTTTCAGCAGAGTGGCCATAGCTGCCTTGGTAGCTTTGACTTCAGTCTAACTACGACTGAGCCAGTTGTTTATAAACTTTGATCTTATTTTTCAGCAGGGCACACTTCTTATTAATTTGAACTTAATTCTAAAAATGGTGGACATGCTAATTTTAGTAATATAAATTTCAATATATTATACATATCTAGTGTTCTATTTATTTTTAAAAATAAACTTTGACCTTATTCCGATGATGAACAGGCTTATCTTATTACACTTATACTTCAATCTAATGAGGACATGGCCAATTATTTATAGACTTTGACTTTATTTCAAAGATGATGTTTTAACTTCCCTATACTTACGACTTCAGTCTAAATCACAGAACTAGATGTTTATTTATTTTGACCTCTTGATCTTTTCTAAAGGATGGTATTCCAGCTTATCTAAGATGAAATGTAAGTCTATTTACTTGACAGAGTCAAATGTTAATAAACGTGAGCCTTATACAAGGGTGTTGGCTAAGATTATCTAAGTTTAGACTTCACTCTAATTAAATAACAGAGTAAGTTTTGCTTCTATTAACTCTGACCTTATTCCAGGATGGCGTCATGCTTACCTATGTTTATCCCGATAGGTGATAACGACAGGTCCTACTTTTTGTGAACTTTCACCTTATTTGTTAGTAATATGCCAAACGTGTCTAAGTTGGAAAGGTGGAAGTGACAAATCCGTGTTTTGGAAACGTTCACCATTATTCGTACGGATTATACTAAAACCTAGGACGCCTCTCATTGTCGATGACTGTATAATTCTCTAGGCGTATGTCGGTGATACATATAATTTATACCAAATATGGACCAGTTTTGTTTTGGATTTGGTTCTTTATTATTGTTTTCTCAGAATCCAAATGTATCTGGTTATTTCCCTGAAATATGTATAATTATTATTTTTAGACCTCATCTGTACCTATAGTACCAATTCATGTCTGTCAGACCACATCTACACCTGTAGTACCAATTGTTGTCTGTCAGACCACATCTACAACTGTAGTACCAATTGTTGTCTGTCTGACCACATCTATATCTGTAATACCAATTCTTTTCTTTCATACTTATCTATCCCTATTTTTCCAAATGTTTCTTATTTACCAGATCTATGCCTTTATTGACAATTTGTTTCTGTTTATTTTCTTTCATGCAAAATATATGCCTTTATTGCCAAATTTGATCGTTTCCTTCTAATAAAATATATTTTATTACCAATTTACTTTGATTATTTTCATTTAGACCAAAACATTACTATTATTACCAATCTACTTTTGGATACTTTTATTTAGACCAAATCATTACTATTATTACCAATCTACTTTTGGATACTTTTATTTAGACCAAATCATTACTATTATTACCAATCTACTTTTGGATTCTTTTATTTAGACCAAATCATTACTATTATTACCAATCTACTTTTGGATACTTTTATTTAGACCAAATCATTACTATTATTACCAATCTACTTTTGGATACTTTTATTTAGACCAAATCATTACTATTATTACCAATCTACTTTTGGATTCTTTTATTTAGACCAAATCATTACTATTATTACCAGTCTACTTTTGGATACTTTTATTTAGACCAAATCATTACTACTAGTTCCAATTTGTTTCTGGACATTTTCTTGAGACGAAAGTTGAATCCTTATTTCTCCAGGAAGTGGTCTCTGTTTCCGTGTAAATCAAATCCAACTCTCAGGAAATAGTTATAATATATGTATGATTATAGTTATAATATATGTATGATTATAGTTATAACATATGTATGATTATAGTTATAATATATGTATGATTATAGTTATAACATATGTATGATTATAGTTATAATATATGTATGATTATAGTTATAATATATGTATGATTATAGTTATAATATATGTATGATTATAGTTATAATATATGTATGATTATAGTTATAATATATGTATGATTATAGTTATAATATATGTATGATTATAGTTATAATATATGTATGATTATAGTTATAATATATGTATGATTATAGTTATAATATATGTATGATTATAGTTATAATATATGTATGATTATATATATATCCTTTATTGTGGTGGCAATTTGTAATCGTTTTCTTTCAGACCATTTCTGGCTCCGCATTGCTCTGGAAACATGCACAAAGCAGAACTTTGCGTTCGTGATGTAAGTATCAAACGTCATCATGCACAAAGCAGAACTTTGCATTGAAATGTAACAAGTGTAATCTTGCACAAAACAGAACTTTGCATTGGAAATGAAAGTAACAAATTTATCATCACGCAAAAAGCAGAACGTTTTTTTTTGGGGAAGTGTACGTAAAAATCGTCATAAAACATTAAATTCAAAGAGCAGAACTTTGTACCGGAAATATACGTTAAAAGCGTCGTAAAGGTGAACATGCATAAAGCAGAGTTTAGCTTGAATATTAAAAGAAAGACATTTAATATCACTGAACATGATCAATATGTTCCCTGTTACACAAAAATAATTTTATTTGTGTGTGTGTGTGTGTATTTTGTTAATTTCATTCAAATCTTTCATTTATTCTTTCTTCATTTTTCATTCTTTTGTTTTTCTCCTGCCCTTTTCATTCAGCGTTTATTAATTTTTATTTGTTCTTTGTGTATGTATATTTTGTGTGTGTTAGTCAACCTTGAATATTACAGTATTTGTTTTGTGTGTGTGTTAGTCAGCCTTGCATATTACAGTATTTGTTCTTTGTGTGTGTTAGTGAGCCTTGAATATTGCAGTATTTGTTCATTGTGTATGTATATTTTGTCTGTGTTAGTCAACCTTGCATATTACAGTATTTGTTCTTTGTGTGTGTTAGTTAGCCTTGCATATTACAGTATTGAGCAACCACAAGATTCTTTCTCAAATAGCATTTAGTGTATTGACAATAAATACAAAAACGCAAATACACACGCATGCACGCACGCACGCACGCACGCACACACACACACACACAGACATAGATATATAACATGTTTTGAGACTGTATGTATTGTTTGCAGTATTGAAAAGTAATGTAGATAGTCTCTTTCTTACTAATTAAAATGGAAACCAGTTTAATATTAAGAGTCAATAAACTTTACAGATAATCGTAAATAATGAAAAGCCAAAATAATTTTTAAATGCTTTCAAACTCAATGTTACAAAGAAATCATGGGGATATCATATTTTTACTACATAATTTTACTAATAATAATTCACTACTACTAATATCATATTTTACTACTAATAATTTACTACTACTAATATCATATTTTTACTACTAATAATTTTACTACTACTAATATCATATGTGTACTACTAATAATTTTATTTCTACTAATATCATATTTGTACTACTAATAATTTTACTACTAATAATTTACTACTACTAATAAATATCATATTTTACTACTACTACTATCATATTTGTACCACTAATAATTTTACTTCTACTAATATCATATTTTTACTACTAATAATTTTACTACTAATAATTTACCACTACTAATATCATATTTTTACTACTAATAATTTTACTAATAATAATTTACTACTACTAATATCATATTATTACTACTAAATAATAACAACGAAACTGTCAATCACCAAAAAAATTGAGTCAGATTTCTGCCAACAGTAAAATCGAAGACCTATTAATCATTTCCATAATATCTTTTTCCAGTCTATTTATAGCATTAAATACACTGGACGTCATATTCGGTTTTAGCATTTAATTTCACGTCACATCCGGCTTTGCATCATGGAATATCCGGACATGGCGTCATGTGTGCTCTTATAACTTTCACAGTTTAAGTATGTTTAAGTATGACAAATAGATAGATAAATAAATAGATAGATAGGTAGATAGATAGACAGATAGATTAGATAGATAGATAGATAGATAGATAGATAGATAGACACGTCACAATATGTGCTATTTTTTCAGAAATGCATATCTCTATAGATTACGAGTGAAAAGATTGTTGTTAACAGTCATAATGCTCACTTAGAACTACGTTCATGGCGTGGATGAGAAAAAATTTCATATTTGTTTCTCAATTTTACGCCTAATAGTTATAACTACGAACACGTATGTTATAAATTAGTAATCCTTATGACTTTTAAAAAAACATTTTTCCAGGCCTGTCCGAATGAACCCCCAGAACTTAAAGAACCACAACTTGTCAATCTTCTTGCTAATGCGACCTGTAGCAGCAAACCTAAAGACCCAGCCTACAAATTAACCGGTGTTGGCCAGCGATTCTGGGGTTCAGGAGGTTAGTTGTGTCAATGTCACTGAAATTAGGATTAGATGAGTGAGCTATATTCTTGTAAGATGGAAAAGCTATGTTCTTGTAAGATGGAAAAACTATATTCTTGTAAGATGGAAAAACTATATTCTTGTAAGATGGAAAAACTATGTTCTTGTAAGATGGAAAAGCTATGTTCTTGTAAGCTGGAAAAACTATATTCTTGTAAGCTAGAAAAGCTGTATTCTTGTAAGATGGAAAAGCTATATTTTTGTAAGATGGAAAAACTATATTCTTGTAAGATGGAAAAGCTATATTCTTGTAAGATGGAAAAGCTATGTTCTTGTAAGATGGAAGAGCTGTGTTCTTGTAAATGAAAAACAATTCTATACTCTAGTAAGATGGAAGACCTATGTTCTTTTCATAATAGTGTAATTATTTTCCATTAAATTATGTGTCTTCATGAGAGAGTGGTCTTTGTCTTTCAGCTTTAAACAAGTGCACGGTAAAGTGTTTTGCCACTGGAAATATCACAGTCTTCCAGTATCTGGCCATCGATGGGGCGTCTTGCAATGGTACGGACACCAAGGCAGAAAATAATACTCGTCTTGGCATCCAGTCCTGGAATTGTGTCAGAGGACTATGTAGAGTGAGTGTTTAATATCAGAATTACACATTTGTATTGAAGTAACTCGGACGTGTATGCAGAGTGAGTGTTTATTATATGAATTACACATTTGTATTGAAGTAATTCTGAAGTCAAACATAAAGGTTTTATATCAGTGTTATACATGTTTTCCATTAAACTAACGTCAAACATCAAGGTTTTATAACACAGACGTTGTAAAAGTCTTACACTAAGTTAGCACCAGTCATCAAGGGTTGTTTTATATTTTTTTATCACACTCTTGTTTTTATATACACAGGCGTTCGGAATGAATGGTAAGACTATACCTGAGAAGATGGACGATTTTTTTTGTTCCGGCTGCACTACATTTGATTATACAGGTAAAACAAGTCATATCCAGCCTGACCTTGCAGTAGTAATTGTTTCTGATGACTGAATGCTATTCTTTCTGCTCCTTTCTCGTGGTTTATTTTTATTCCCTTTTGTGGTAAGGTAATTATATTAGGTCAAGGCCATCTTTGATGTTCATAGAGTACTTGTAATGTCTGTGTGCGAATGCTTATATCTATTTGAACATCCTCTGTCATACTCAGATTATGATATATTTTTATACAGTGTGACCGTTCTTTTTGAAATACTTCCCATTTAGTGTTCCAGATTTCCAAGACATCTGTTGAATATGCCATTGCCTTCTTTCCCTGCCAGTTAAAACCCGTAAAAGACCGTTTCACGAGAGAATTCGTTACTAATCCTTAGGCCGAATAGTCATCTCTTTCAAATCAATTTCTCAAGTTGAATAGTAGTTGTATTTGAACAAAGCTTTAAGAATAAATTGTTGTCGTTACGATAGTGCAACGAAATATTCACGAATTGTTACTATAGTACACTGGAACCTTCAAGAATGATACTCTTTTTGTTACAGTAGTCTACGGAAACGTTCAAGAATAGCATTGTTTGTATTACTGCAGTACACAGAAAAGTAAAGTGAATCGCACTGTTTTTGTTACAATAGTACACTGAAACGTTTAACTGTGGCTTGTGTTACATTAGAAACTGTAACGTTCAAGTATGACAATAGTTACAATAGTACACTGAAACCTTTTAAGTATGACAGTGTTTTTATTACAATAGTACGTTGGATGTTTAAATGAAACGTTTAAGCATGACTGCCTTTGTTACTATAGTACACTGAAATGCTTAAGTATGGCAGTGTTTTGTTACAATAGTACACTGAGACTTTTAAGTATGACAGTGTTTTGTTACAATAGTACACTGAAATACTTAAATACGACAGTGTTTTGTTAGAATAGTACACTGAGACTTTTAAGTATGACAGTGTTTTGTTACAATAGTACACTGGAACTTTTAAGTACGACAGTGTTTTGTTACAATAGTACACTGAGACTTTTAAGTACGACAGTGTTTTGCTACAATAGTACATTGGAACGTTTAAGTACGACATTGTTTTGCTACAATAGTACACTGAGACTTTTAAGTATGACAGTTTTGTTACAATAGTACACTGAAATGCTTAAGTACGACAGTGTTTTGTTACAATAGTACACTGGAACTTTCATATGCAGTATAGGTGTGAAAGGATGATAACTAACATATGAGAGTGTAGATGAAGCAATTCGGTTAGAATCATTTAATGTGCACAGCAATCATTGAAACCCGAAAAAGAATTTACCACTTACTTGACAGATTACTCCAGACGTCACTGATTACCTGTAACTCGATGTGTTTGAAAATAGATAAACATTTAACTTCACCGATTGCCTGTAACTCGATGTGTTTGAAAATAGATAAACATTTAACTTCACCGATTGCCTGTAACTCGATGTGTTTGAAAATAGATAAACATTTAACTTCACCGATTGCCTGTAACTCGATGTGTTTGAAAATAGATAAACATTTAACTTCACCGATTGCCTGTAACTCGATGTGTTTGAAAATAGATAAGCATTTAACGTCACCCATTGCCTGTAACTCGATGTGTTTGAAAATAGATAAACATTTAACTTCACTGATTGCCTGTACTCAATGTGTTTGAAAATAGATAAGCATTTAACGTCACCGATTGCCTGTAACTCGATGTGTTTGAAAATAGATAAACATTTAACGTCACCGATTGCCTGTAACTCTATGTGTTTGAAAATAAACATTTAACGTCACTGATTACCTGTAACTCTCTGTGTTTACAATGGTTTTTTTATGTCAGTAATTTGGAAATAGATAAAATTTTAAAAGAACTCATGAAAATAGAGGGATGAAATGAACGATTCTACATTTGTAGGTCACTAAAAAGATCTACGACGTTGCAAAATCCATTTAAAGTTTATAAAATTCATCTGAGGGGTGAGGTGTATATTTGTGTGATTGTATTAATAATGCGCTTGTTTAGTGTTTGAGGCCTTTTCGCCCTCCCCTACATATCTATGATTGTATCTTATGTGTTTGTAAACATGTTTGTTTGTATTTATATTTACAGAAGGTCTCCTCACTCTGTGTTCTGCCTACATCGTGGTCTTCAGTCTTTGGCACCTTGTGCCAGGAATTCTTTCACACTTGCTGATGCTTCAAGAATATGTCTGTGTAAATTAATTTTAGGTAATGTCAGGAAATAAGTGAAAAATTGATTACACACACACACACACACGCACACACACACACACACACAAGCAGGCAATCGTACACACACTCCCTACCCATTTTACCACTTGGAACCATTTACGAGTTTTAAAAGAATACTTTTTCTGCGCCTTAATTCAAGTTTCTTATCATACTAAAATAACATCAAAATATGCAAACTTTGAAAGTTTCTCAAGATCGAATTTATGAAATCTGACTAAAGCAGCATTTACATACTTAACACTTTCTTCGTCTCTGATCAGACTAAAACAGCATAAAATTATGTAATAAATAAAACAGTTTCTCAAGACCTAAGTTATGAAATGTAGCATTTACACATGCAATAAATACTTATTTCCTACGACCTAATCTATGTCGGAGAAGATTAAAATAGCAAATGAAAGGTATGTACATGAACAAATATAAATCTGAACATTTATTAAGAAAAAGTGTATTTTTGCGTTTGTAAATAACTCATTTTATGAAGTTTTCCAGAAGTTTAAATGTGTTGTAGTTTTACTTATAGACATAATGCTTGTTTGAAAGAAATATATTTTCCCATTTTGATTTCGCGATTCCTCTTGCATGCATGCAATCACCACCTGTTGTATATTTATTATTTTCTTACTGTTAATGTTTTCTTCGTTGCTATTTATGGAATTAAAGAATGTTTGGAGATACGGAATGGATTACAGTTTTTCGTTTTTGATTCATAGAAAAATTCTTCTGTGTGGATTTTTGAGTTGTTTTCATTTTGTTCAATTCAATTCATACTATGATTGATAACATTTGTTTTGTAATGCAGTTAAACCGTACTTATATTTAAAATATTTCTTTCGGATTTCTTTTATACTTTGGGACAACTTAACTTGTTTACAGATCCATATTTACAAAACAATACATTTCACAGAAAAGACATTTAATGCACATCTTCATAACAGTAACAAACTCAAGCCGTAAACAAGATGTCATCTACATACCTCACTTACTTTATCTCGGATCAGCATGGCGACATAATTTTAGGTTTTAGGTATTTGTTTCTCTATGGTCAATAAATTGTGCAAATGTACACGAAATCTTAAAGTCCAGTTTGCATCAAACTTATTTTGTAAATAAAAGTAGATGTGTCAGTGTCCAGATTAGGTCAAACTCGATACACAGAATAAAAGTGGGCCGGTATTCAGATTAGGTCAAACTCGATTAACAAAATAAAAGTGGGCCGGTATTCAGATTAGGTCAAACTCGATTAACAAAATAAAAGTGGGTCGGTATTCAGATTAGGTCAAACTCGATACACAGAATAAAAGTGGGCCGGTATTCAGATTAGGTCAAACTCGATACACAGAATAAAAGTGGGCCGGTATTCAGATTAGGTCAAACTCGATTAACAAAATAAAAGTGTCTGTGTGTCCAGATTAGGTCAAACTCGATTAACAAAATAAAAGTGTCTGTGTGTCCAGATTAGGTCAAACTCGATTAACAAAATAAAAGTGTCTGTGTGTCTAGATTAGGTCAAACTCGATACACAGAATAAAAGTGGGCCGGTATTCAGATTAGGTCAAACTTGATGCAAGGTATAAACATGGATGGGTCTCTAAATTAAATGTTATGACAAAAAACAACAAAAAAATCCTCACAGATTTGTCTTCCCCAATGATTCTTCCTATTTAAGAAACACCTTACTCGAACTGTCAAAATCTTTATGAACACAAACGTACACTTATATAATAAATTACTTCCAAAGCTAGCCAAATAATTGCTTGCCATAGGTATAATACCTCTTTAATACTTCAATAGAGATGCCGACTTTTAAATCGTACACCAATTTTGATACAAGTCAATAAGTAAAATAGAATAATATTGTTTTATTCTACACACGCAGTTTGTAAACATTTTCACTGTACAAGTTCCAATATTAAATTTTGAAATACAGTCTCTATAGCAACACTACTGTCAGTAAATGTCGGAGAAAAAAGAGTTTACCCTGATATTATGTTTATCTTGTAATAATCGCTCTTTTAATGGCACTTTTGTTTTTATTTGTAACGTCATTATTTTAATAGTTCGCCTTCTTTCTATCTATTTATCTATCTCTCTGTCTGTTTGTCTGTCTGTTTATTTGTTTGTCCTTTTAGCTACCGATGTAACTAGCTGTCAACCTACCTTCATTATATATTCATTCCTATCTGTATGCTTGTGTGTGAGTGCTTGCGTGTATCTATGACTGTTTGTTAGTCTCTCTCTCTCTCTCTCTCTCTCTCTCTCTCTCTCTCAAACGCACACACACACACACACGTTTATAGGTACACATTTTTTCTACTAAATTCTTTTGTTCTGAGTATACTTATTTTTTCTTAAATAATATAATTATCCAAATACTTACATCCAGGACAAATAAATCATTAGACGCATCTTGTAAAATGCTTTATTGAACAAGAGGCATTCCGTGTTAGACTAGCATATTATTATTGAACAAGAGGCATTCCGTGTTCATTTTAAGAAGTCAAAAGAAAGCTTTCTTTGAGTTAGATTAGCATATTACTTTTTCGAATAACGTGTCCAGGTTGAGATTAGCATGTCATTGAGAATAGTCTATTTCGATTGTAACTTGTTGACTGTACACTGAGTTTGGAATAACTTATCAACAATAATAATAACATATCAAAAATTAGAATAATTACTCAACAATAATAATAACATATCAAGAATTAGAATAGCATATAAAAATGATAATTACATATCAAGAATTATAATAACTTATCAACAATAATAATATATTAAGAATTAGAAGAACTTATCAACAATAATAACTCATCAAAAATTAGAAAAACCTATCATCAATGATAATTACCTTTCAGAGATTAGAATAATTTGTAAAAATTGATAATATGTAGCAGATGAAGAAATAAAGTAATTTATCAACAATGATAACAGTGTATCAAGAATTAGAATAACTTTTCAACAATGATAATAACATATCAAAACGTAGCATATTATAATAGAGACAAATATATCGAATTGATAAGGCAAAAAAAAAGCCCAGGTTGACTTTGAGGGAAGAAGTGACGAATCTTTTTTCAAAATGACAAGAAACATGAGAAAATTGAAATAAACTGTAACTTCTGCTTTGTTGGAAAGTAATCTTTTTTCATAGTATTTGTCAGATGTATATTTGATTGTTGTTTTAATAATTTTATTGACTTCTTACATATATTGATAACCTTATGTTGGTGAAGAAAGTGGACTAGTGTACATAATTTCTTAAAAGGAATAAAATTGAAATATCACCTAATTTCTGAGTAGATTGAACACATCTTTTATTGAATCTACTTATAAATTGTTTGTCTCATGGAGCGACTTGTGCGTGTACAGTTTCTTAAAAGGAATAAAATTGAAATATCACTCAATGTCTGTGCTGATTGACTAAATCTTTACTGAACCTACGTTTAAATTATTTGTCTCAAGGAGCGATTCGTGCGTATACAATTTCCTAAAACAAAAAAGTTAAAAATTGCACAATTTCTTCCTTTCATTTTGAAATATAAAAAATATTTTTAAAAGTCTATTACAAAATCAGCAAAATTAATTATGCGTCCAATCTCTACTCGCAAACAAAAGGCGTCAAGTCTTGACTCCTATACAATTTCTGAAAAGAAGAGAAAATAAATGTAAAAAGATAATATGGTTTCTGCTTATTTTCTAATTTATAACTAAATGCAAAAATATGCACATGGCACTTATATAAATATCATATATTTGTAAATATTACACTGGTGAAATTTTCAGTTACACAGAAATACCCTTAAGGTATTCTTAAGTGATATTACCATTGTTAATATTATCATTATTAATATTATTCATAATACTATAAATTAAGCGGCAAAGTTCAGGCTTTATATATGCTTACAGACGGAACTATTTCATAACGACATTATTCATAATAACAATTTCTTGGGTATAACATTAAATATTCTGGTTTGTGTCGATTTCCTTGCTCAGTATTACGAAATTTTAATTGAGACACTTAGGACTATGAATGAGCCAACATTTAAAAGCAGTGGAGGTATAACTATATAGTTGTAAATTGGTAAGAGTTACCTTACCTGTCATCAAACGGATCACTAGGCACAGGAAGCTCCAGTACCACCACACAATCTGCATTTGTCCAGTTCTTTTCCACCACCCTCATCGAGTGTCTTGCCATCACATCCAAACGCCTGTCAACACCATACTCAAATATCCATACACCATGCACAAATAGTCAAACGCCATACTCAAATATCCATACACCATACACAAATAGTCAAACGCCAAACACATGTAGTCATACACCCGAAATCAAATATTATACACCATACTCAAATATCCATACACCATACACAAATAGTCAAACGCCAAACACATATGGTCTTACACCATAAATCAATAGTTATACGCCAAACTCAAGTAGTCGTACACCACACAAATAGTCAAAATCCAAACACATATGGTCTTACACCATAAATCAGTGTGTGGCAGAGTAAATTTACCTATCCCTATTTTTAATTTTTTAAATGTTGAATTGTCAGAGTAACCCAACCTTGGGCACGACTTGTGATGGATTTTCTGAAAGTGTCAGCGCTGGAAATAAACAACTCGAGTTGAGAATATGCTAGAAATTGCTGATGTAATGCAAATCATCCCAAGTGGGTGAGTAGTTTTATTTTCCAATGGTTATGATTTACGAGAATGTGACCAGTCAAGGAGATCATAAAGATTACCTACTGTAGAAAAATCTACTGTCTAATCACTTTGAATTTGGAGTGAAAAAGTCTGGTCTTGAAAGCAACCTTTAGCTTGATGGTGAGTGAACTGACTAGTTGAGAGAGAATGGTCTTAGAGAAATATTTCATGCATTTTCGCTACTGACATGTTATAATTGTGTTTATGTAAAGATATACTATGTGAGTTGACTTTTATTTCACCAAGTGTTTGAACTATGCTGCTCATATGTAGTTTGCTAAACACTTGACATTGTTTTGATATGCTGCATTTATTATGCTATGTACGTGTATCCGGTTAATAAATACCTTTGCAGGAAACTGTCTGTAAGTTGAGATTAGAATGTAAGTAAGAATGGAGTTATAAAGCGACAAACTGGAAGCTTAGCATTTGTTCTCTGATTATATTTTGCATAGGCAAGTAGCCTTTTCTGTTTTCACTTCAACGTTGATTTGAATCTCCTTGTTTACTGTTTGTAAATGCGTAAAAAGGTAGATGCAGGAAATCGTCTGCCACAATTTGTGTGTGTAATGTAAAGAAATACACTACACTTCTTTGACGTATGGAGGCAAAAATATGCAGACTACATGAGCAATTTCTGATACATTGAAGTTACTAGAAATAGCTACAATTGTTATTCTGCTTGAGGGAACAAACTTCAGCGAGGACATCCAATGTTAACCCTTTGAACTCGAGATCTCGCTTTAGCGGTATAAAGATATAAAATTATATCCCGATAAACTACAATATCGGTATATGCTGACTTACCCTAGAAATGAACTCATCCAAAGATTTCGTGTGTCTCCCTCTTGGCGCACAAGTTCAGTGTAGTGTACAAGGCTAAATATGGTGACGGTCGTTTGATGTGATTGCAAAGACTACCTGTGCATTCCAATTAACAGCCGCTGTTGGTCGGATTATTATTCCAAGAAGGAATTTTTTGGTGATTAAAGTGTTTCACACATTGAGTAGCTAACTGATTTCAAGTAGAAAATTTATTTAAATTTTTTTTTTTTAATTGACGTTTTTTTTTTTTGCTCAGGGAGCTCTGGTTAGGGGTTTGTTACGTACAGGTACGTGGAGTTCAAAGGGTTAACCTCCAAGAGAATAACAGTGAAATGGTGTCATGTAATCTATTTCATTGTATTTGTCATATGTATATTTGATGTTTGATTTAATAACTTATTGTTTAATTTATTGACCTTCTTATGCATATTGATAACCTTATGTTGGAGAAGAAAGGGGTGGATTGGGACTCATTAAATATAGATTGAAGACGGATTTGTCTTCTCCTTTAATAAGACGTTTTCCATCTACAGAATACTGTGTGACAGCAAATGTTTGTCTTTAAATGTTGAGGAAGAGAGAGAACATAAACAACGTCCATATAACCGCCAAGTGAGAGAGACGAATGGTGTCTTCTGTCTTCATTAATAAAATAAATTAAGATTATCATCACTTGTACTTAGGTTTGGATGATTAATTAATTAATAATAATTATATCTAATATAATTAACTAAGTAGCGTTGGCATCACACAAGAGTTGTACAAACTCAAGTAGCCATACACCAAACCCAAATAGCCACACACCAGACACAAATAGTCAAATGCCAAACACAAATGGTCTTACACCATAAAAAAAAGTTATACTTGGTACAAAACAGTTATAAACCAAACACAAATAGTCACATACTATATGCAAATAGTCACTCATAAAAATACACAAGTAGGTATTCACCATACACAGTCTCTCATACAACAAACGCAAAACAAAAATAAAATAGCCATTAATACGTCACTTACGAATAGTAGCTTAAGATATGAAATACAAATAGTCATTCGTGCACATTACACAATTAGTCATTTACACAATTAGTCACTTACACCACACAAAATTAGTCACACTACACACAATTAGTCACTTACACCACACACAATTAGTTACTTACACCATACAGAATTAGTCATTTACACAATTAGTCACTTACACCATACAGAATTAGTTACTTACACCACACACAATTAGTCATTTACACAATTAGTCACTTACACCACACAAAATTAGTCACACCACACACAATTAGTTACTTACACCATACACAATTAGTCACTTACACCACACACAATTAATCACTTACACCACACACAATTAGTCACTTACACCACACACAATTAGTTACTTACACCACACACAATTAGTCATTTACACAATTAGTCACTTACACCATACACAATTAGTCACACCTCACAAAATTAGTCACTTATACCACACACAATTAGTCACTTACACCATACACAATTAGTCACTCATATACAAACAAAAATAATCGTTCGTACACTATTAACAATTAGTCACTCATATACCATACACATAGTCACTTTCAATTCTTTTTTCCCCATAGATCGTTTGGCTTTGGGCTAGAGTTTAACAAGCTCACTACGCTTGTCTTGGACGTCTAAAACCCTGTACCGTCCATGAACTTTCGTGACACAGTTACACACATGTAAATCCATATTATCCCCTGAAACGATTACACATGCTAAAATCTCTACCGATCCTAAAACTGTCCCTAACACTACGACACATTCTATAAGCCGTCTCCACTGTCCCCTGACACAAAGACACACATTAAAGATCCATACTGACCATGCACTGTCCCCTGACGCAGTTCCAAGAGATGCCGCGGCGTGCTGAGTCATCAGGATCTGTGTCCATACCGCTGCACGGCGTCCCGTCTTGGATGACGTATTTTCCGCTGTAGGTCCCATCCATTTGACGACATTTTATCGTGCACTTGTCGACAGCTGCGAGAAAAACTAACTCGACGTAATAAATACAACAATGAAAGTAGTTGTATTTTATCAACAACGTTTTGGAGTGATTAGCAGTATTGTTTAGGGTCAAGAAAGAGAGGGAAAGAGAGAGAGAGAGGGAGAGAGAGAGAGAGAGAGAGAGAGAGAGAGAGAGAGAGAGAGAGAGAGAGAGAGAGGCAACTGACCCACATCACTTTGATTTCCATGAGTACTGTAATGATCCGCAAAAGTGATGTAAAGTTAAGTATGCATTAAACACAGCGTGCAATGGCCTGAATGAAAATGAGTATCCAACCATTTCTTTGGCATTTCAGGTAAATTGTGCATTTTTCTTTCCTTAAATAGGGCCAGTTACCATAATAAATATTTTAAACTGTGACTAGCCCTCTCTATAAATAAACGTATGGCTCTTTCTAGCGTTCACTAGTGTGCATAGTACTCTCTGTAAACAGCTACATGGTTATTATAGACCTTTAACATTAAAATATATATTTCATAGACCATAGTACTCTCTGTAAACAGCCACATGGTTATTATAGACCTTTAACATTAAAATATATATTTCATAGACCATAGTACTCTCTGTAAACAGCTGCATGGTTATCATAAACCTTTAACATTAAAATATATATTTCATAGACCATAGTACTCTCTGTAAACAGCTGCATGGTTATCATAAACCTTTAAACATTAAAAAATATATTTCATAGATCATAGTACTCTCTGTAAACAGCTAAATGGTTATTATAAACCTTTAACATTAAAAGTATATTTCATAGACCATATTAGAATGACATGTCTTTTATGCATAATAAAATGCACATTATTCAACGCGAAACCATTATATTGGCTCCAAACTTGTCACAGCTATAGGTATTCAGTTTTACACTTTATACATATGTACCAATGCTTCACCCGTCCCAAATGTCTTCAATTCACTGTACCAATGCTTCACCCGTCCCAAATGTCTTCAATTCACTGTACCAATGCTTCACCCGTCCCAAATGTCTTCAATTCACTGTACCAATGCTTCACCCGTCCCAAATGTCTTCAATTCACTGTACCAATGCTTCACCCGTCCCAAATGTCTTCTATACACTTTCAATTCTTTTCCTCCCATACTAGTCATCTGGCTTTGGGTTTGACTTTAAGAAGTTCACTACGCTTGTCTTGGACATCTAACTAATGGACGGTATACAACTTAGACACAATCCAAAATACCATCATAAGGAGTGCCCAAGGTCGGGTTACTCTGACAATTTAACAATTTATATAACAATTAAATTTTAAAATAGGAAGAGGCAAATTTACTCCACTACAATAAGATTGTACTTACTTCCAAATGAGTAAATGAAAAATCCAAAACGGGTGACGTTGAAGTCGGATGGAAGTCTTTCACAGATTTTATCAGCTCGTTGGACAACGAGTATTGCTTCATTCGAACTCTCACCCAGACAAGCCTGCAACATTGTACAACTTATTACAACAATCACTTCTCCTAAGAGACGAACTCTCACCCAGACAAGCCTGCAACATTGTACAACTTATTACAACAATCGCTTCTCCTAAGAGACGAACTCTCACCCAGACAAGCCTGCAACATTGTACAACTTATTACAACAATGACTTCTCATAAGAGCGAAACGAAAGCATCTAGATAAGCTACGGGAATTAGTAGCCCAATGGCAGTGTTTTGTATAAGCTACGGGAATTAGTAGCCCAATGGCAGTGTTTTGTATAAGCTACGGGAATTAGTAGCCCAATGGCAGTGTTTTGTATAAGCTACCGGAATTAGTAGCCCAATGGCAGTGTTTTGTATAAGCTACGGGAATTAGTAGCCCAATGGCAGTGTTTTGTGAATATCGTCACTAAGGCATCCCATAACGTGCTAAACTACCATACTGCCCTAGCAAAGGGCAACTTAAGAACTGGAATAGAGTAAGTATTTATAAATCTACCTTTAAGCTCACAACAACTAGATTTATTAGTTTGCCATTAGTACCTTAACCTAGCTTGGTGTTATGGTACAAAGACATATTAGTGTCCATCGAACATAAAGAGGCAAACGATACCCGACGGTGAAAATTTTCTTCCTTCACAGATTCACGTGATATGATGAAACAGGACGGGAGTGTGTGTGTGTGTGTGTGTGTGTGTGTGTGTGTGTGAGAGAGAGAGAGAGAAAGAGAGAGACACACACACACACACACACACACACTGTCAGTCTAAATCACGTGATGAAAAGTATCTGATGAAATTAACAACATTCACACTCCTCAACAGTAAGAATTCTAACTTTTCTAATTTGTAAAAATAACATTCCTATTTTGATAAGGTTTCGTTCGTTATTCTTGTATATGCATGTGTGTACGTGTGTACTGTATGTATGTGTGAATTTGTGTGTACAAGTGTGCATGAATGCGTTTGTGTGTAGGTATTCTCACTATATCTTTGTGTGCGTGCTTATGTGTGTAGTATACGTGTGTATGCATTTGTGTGTACATATGTTTATGTAGTGTTTGAGTGTACGTGTTTCTATGTTGTATGTTTGTGGGCGTGTGTGTGTGTGTGTGTGTGTGTGTGTGTGTGTGTGTGAACTCAGACTTAAAGTTGTAATGAGGAATCTGTGACACAAGGCACAATGTGTGTTTCAGCGTCATTAACCCTAAGATTTCTAATAAATCTCCGGACACCACGGGATGTCAATAGTGCTAATTGTGGGCCTTGGTGACTTGTTACAAATTAGGAACTATCGCGCCCCGTTAAAACAAAACCATAAAAATCACTGCTTCTCATAGTCAAAATAAAGAGCAACCCCCACAAAATCACGCTTTTTTCACGATTAATCTGTCTTAAATAAAAAATGTGAAGAACGTCGATCGTTTTCAGACACGATAATTGTTCTGTCATACTGTAGTTCGGAAATAATAAATTCATGAATCTTGAAGTTTACATGACAACTTCGCGTTTTAATTATCTGACCTCTCTAAAATGTTATCTTTATTTTTTTAATTTTTGTTTAGCATTTAATGTATGTAGCAAATAATACAATTGAAAAACTTTTTCATTTTTGCAAAAAGATTTCAAAAGATTTATTCACCAAATGTTCCCTTATATTTCGTATATTATCGCACATAACACAATTCAAGAAATTTGAGATTTATGTGCCAATTCGGTATGCATTTTGTGTTTACATTTCTACGACGCAACACTGTTCAAGTTTACTGTTATCACATTTGAGATAACGGACTATTTTTAAAGTGAAATAACAGTAGAATTTTGGAAATGTATACATGAAATCACTTTCTTTTCAAAGTTAACATAATTAAAAATTAAAAATATGTTCAGAATTAAATAATAGTACTTTTACTCTATGCAGTATATATATATATAATTTTAATTTTGACCAATTTTAAGAAAATATGTTTGATCCACACCACGTCACCATCATTCAGTCATTGTTCACGACTTACAGGTTGATCCGGGCATATTTCTGCCTTGAACATGGAACCGTTGCAATAGGCCGACAGGATGGGTCTGGGGGGTAAAAAAGAGCAGTTACGTAATTTCCTATAATAACTGAAAGCTTTGCCAAAGGTGAAACAACGTTTATTATTAGAACATTTGATACACGATCTATTTTGGTATACAAATCAGACTCGCTCATTCTTCTGACTTTGATTTTATAATCTCTAGTAAAATTAGGAGAAGTTGTCCGTTATGATCAGTCTATTATCAAATATATCAACGGGAAACCAATAACTGATTCGTCAACATATTCACACTTCTGCTTAACAAAAGACAGGCATAAGCAGAAGGATGGACGGACAGATAGACAGACAGATAGAGAGACAGATAGACAGACAGACAGATACATAGATAGATACATAGATAGATAGATAGATAGATAGATAGATAGGTGTCAATACACGAGAACCAGACTTACAAAACAGCTGTTTCAAATTAAACAAAATATGATTATATATATTCAAATAAAAAATCTATTCTATGTTTAAAGTAACTGCTTCTGCAATTGACATGAATATTATTGTGTCAAGGGACGAGAAAAACACACGAAACCTTACACAGGACTGACACACTTTCGCGAAGAGACTCGAACCGCGACACCACAAGGCCTGTTGCAGAGAGACCACTGTGACCAAAGCCCCCAGCCACCACGAGTGACGTCCAAAAGAAGAACGTCTGTATCCAGACCAGCTGATTCCCAAGTAATGCAATCACCAGATTGACAAAACTAAATTTAGAAAACACAAAGAGAGTTGTGTAAAATATGTGTCTTGTAAGTGTGTGTGTGTGTGCGCGTGCGTGCGTGCGTGCTTGCGCACTGAATATGGAAAACTAAGGTGACCACAGTTGATAACGAAATTAATTCAAGTTAAGAATACATCCCATTCTATGATTAGAATGTTGCAAACGGAATGGAGGTATGAAGTGTAGGTATAGTCCAAATTCAAATGATTATACTCTTAGAAATAAGTGGCAACCAGAGGGCTGCATAATTTCGTTCCAGTAGATATAGTCATTCAAAAGAGTACAAATTGAAATGATTATACTCTAACAAATTAATAGCAAGCAGAGGGCTAGGTAATTTCGTTTCAGTCTTTCAAAAGAGTCCAAATTCAAATGATTATACACTAACAAATTAATAGCAAGCAGAGGGTTAGGTAATTTCGTTTCAGTAGTGTCTAAATGCTAACAATTCGCACGATTATATACAAGATGTCAGAGGATTACGAAATCTATCGTCTAAATTGAAGTACTCATTAGATGTACTAATTATATATAAATTGTTCTAAAAGCATTTACTAGTACATTTAGGAGAAAAATTATTAAACAACACAAACTTATAAATTGACAAATATATTATTAGAAATTAAACTTTCTTACAATAAGTCAATCTTGTACGTTTGACTTACTTGCATTTATCTTAGACTCTCAAAATGTGCCTTTAGCGCGGCGCGCGCGCACACACACACACACACATCAGCGTGCTTGTGTATAATTATGTCTCACGGCAGTGGGTGTTGTAAGTTCTTACATAATTACTATGCGTGCAACATAACTTGTTCATTTGAACAATTATAAATCTATTACTTGTGTGCTACAGAAGAGACAAAATATTAGAATGTAATATACATTACAACAATTCCTTCTTCAGTTTAGCTTTAGTCACAAGGCCTTTTATCAATTGTGACAATATCAGACCTAATCCAAATTAATCGGATTACGTGTATGTACAGTTAGGTTCAGACCTAATCCAAATTAATCGGATTATGTTTGTGTGCAGCTAACAATCAGTCAGATCTGATCCAAATTAATCGGATTATGTTTGTGTAGGTTCAGACCTAACCCAAATTAATCGGGTTATGTGTGTGTGTGTGTGTGTGTGCAGTTAGGGTTCAGACCTAATGCAAATTAACTGGATAGTGTGTAAGTGCAAATTATCATAATTTTTTGTTAACCAGCGTAATAACTATAGCCATCGACGTCATCAATGTATTCAAGTTAGATAACTCACCAAAAGAATTTTCCTGTATTTTAAGTTATGGTATTGTTTTCTTTAGACGGCTAGTTTGTGAGTAAAGTGGCTGCTTTTATGCTATTGTTTACATCTTGCTTTTATGTCTATTTTAAGCCTCGACTTTTATTTTTGTCTCTTCTAGATTTTAGCCGAACGCAAATTGTACCTTTCCTTCTTCACATGGAGTACCATTCAAAGCTTTGCCTTCCATAAGTTGGCCGTAAGTTGGCTTTCTAGAATTTGTTGCCAAGCAAGAGAGCCTGTCGCAAACCTGTCAACATGAGACAGAAAAAAAATGACATCTGATGTTATGTAGTATTTTTTTTACAATTTAATTAAAAAAATGCACCATAGAAAGTGTCCTGTCTTCCTTTAATTCTCTAAGCTTAAGTAAGCCATAAGTGTGTAAACGGATCTTTGAATGAGATAAAACAATATCTAGTGAAGACATTTGGTTTCCTGATAGTTATATTTTAAACACACGGGTAAATTATCAAAATGATCTCCACTAGCGTAAAAGTGAGTAAAAGCTCTCAGTTTTCAACACAATACCTAAAATAAGCCAATCTGAAGAAGATAAAGCAGTTTTACAGATCCAAAGAATTAAAATCAAAATTTGGAGCCAATTTACATAAATCTGTTATCAAATTCCACCATTCTTTATTCTGTAATTTTTCATTATTCTTGCAGAATTTCAATTGTTCCTCTTTTTCTCTTAATTTTATTACTATAATGTCTCACATCTAATCATTGTATTGAATGAAATAAACAAACGTGTTTGTATTCTTATTGCAATTAAATACAAAATGATCACATGTATGTCCATCTCAAATTTCATCAACCATATTTCTTTACCTAATATTTTTTTTAATTAAAGGCAACATAAGATTTTACATTCATGTTTTCAAGATGTCTGAATTTTGTGTGTTGCCTATTTTTTTTAAAACTTAGTGCTTGTTGTGGGTTACGTTTTCATCCTTCTTCTTTCACTTCGATCTCCAGACCTAAGCCACAATGCAGTAGTTTACTAGTTAGCATACCCCTCCCCACCCCACCCCCATCAACTTGGCGTGGTAGATACAGTGGCTTAGCAAGTTGTGTTGGGGTATTTTTTGTTTTTGTGTATTGTTTTGTTTTGTGTTGTTTTGTTTGTTTTTGTTGGTTGTTTTTTTAGGGGGGTGGGGGCTTTGTTCAGAGATTTGGTGGTGAGCCCCTTCGATTTCAAATTTTGGAAAAAAAACTCGCTGTTGCATACAACATAAATCAGGTTCTTCCAGGCGACGATTGTTGTTATGGCACACCGGTCGGTTACTAAATCACACATTTGGGCTAAATTAGCCTCTTGTGGAGTAGAACCCCAGTGCAGTATTGCCTTAGTGTGGAGCAGAACCCCAGTGCAGTATTGCCTTGGTGTGGAGTAGAACCCCAGTGCAGTATTGCCTTGGTGTAGAGTGGAACCCACTGCAGTATTGCCTTGGTGTAGAGTGGAACCCTACTGCAGTATTGTTTTAGTGTGGAATGGAACCCCAGTGCAGTATTGCCTTCATGTAGAGTGGAACCCCACTGCAGTATTGCCTTAGTGTGGAGTGGAAACCCAGTGCAGTATTGCCTTGGTGTAGAGTGGAACCCCATTGCAGTATTGCCTTAGTGTGGAGTGGAACCCCAGTGCAGTATTGCCTTGGTGTATAGTGGAATCCCAGTGCAGTATTGCATTGGTGTGGAGTGGAAACCCAAAGCACTATTGCCTTGGAGAGGAATTCCGAGAGGTATTGCATTTTGCTCAGAGTCCAGCCTTGGTCTGCCATTTTGGAACACTTTGTTTTTAATTCCTTTGTCTTTTTTTTTAATAAAACAATCAGTTTTCTGTATCTGCAATGATGCTCTGCAAGCAGATTGGACTTTCGAAATCTATTTAGTCTGATTTTATTTGACTTTAACTAAAGAAACATTTTAAAGATTAACACTGTATTTGATATTTTTTTGAATTTATATTTTACTTATTAAGTGAATGAAATTGTGGTTTTATGACTGCATATATTTGCTGATGATGTTTGTGGCACTAGAGCGCAAGACTCTTGATATGTTCTTTGCTAAATAGTGTTGTTCTCTTGTCTTCTAGTAAACGGGCTTAGGCTCTTTTCTATCTTTGGAACGGTAACACACAAGAGATCCAAAGGTGTTAACAATAAATATATCTATTCCAATCCGGCTATGTGCTCCTGATCTTCGTCCTTTGGATCTTGTTCAGTGTTAAAGGCTGACATCTGATATTGGCCTGTGATTAATAGTCAGTCAGATATCGATCCCATAACACCATTATCTGTGATAGATATAACGGGCTTGCCAGCGATTTGATACCTCCACTATTGATTAATAATTATCTCGACCCAGTGTGTAAAATAATACTATTTAATATAGATAATTACAGAGTCCAGACCGTCACAGAAAGTTTTATTAAACTGTTCAAAAACAATAAAACATTATCATTGTTGTTTATTCATTTAAAAAAAAAAAACTATCTTGTTGTGAGAGGCGAGAGGCAGTTCTGATACAAAAATAGACAGACAAAGCGCCGCACTAGAATGCCCATAAATAGATTCCATATAATATCCGTAGAAAAAGTGCTGATTTTGTACAAACCGAGTAGCCGGGGTAGCTCACGTACATAAACTCCTCTCCAAACTGTGCTTTGCACTGTGCATCCAGTTGAATATTGTGATCTGCATAATGGAGTATGAGGGTTTCTAAAACAGTAAAATTTATTAAATTTTCATTAAATTCACTCTGTGCTTCAGTATACCAACATTTATATAATAACAATAAACGACACTTACAGATGATGGTACATTTTGAAAATAACTGATAGTTTCACAGAGAAAAATGAACACTAGGCGCCTAATTTTATAGAATATATAGGTCTGTCTCCTTAATACAAATATACATTCTTCATATAAAGATCCCAGTTAGAGGCCCAAGTTTAAAATCAATCACGTTCATAATACACACACTTTCTTTACAAAAGCGCTCAAGATCAAATTTGTGGGCCCACATTTAAAATGACCCATTTTGTTAATGCAACATATATGTATTTTATGTAAGCACTAAACATAAAATTGATGCTTCCAAATTAAAATTACCACCTTTCTCATGCAATAAAATTCCTTTAGGTATACAGGCAATTTAGGGCAAATCTGACCATCCAAATTCGAAAGACTCGTCATGTTAAAATTTTTACATAAACACTATAAAGGATTAGCGGTCCTAATTTAAAATACATTCTTTTTAATGCTACAAATCTGTCTAAGAACTAAACAATTATGATGATCAATTTTCGAAATAACCATTTATCTAATGCAACAAACATTTTTTGTGTGTGCATAAAAGCACTAAAGGTCAAATTTAAAGGTCAAAATGTGATGAAAGTACCCAAATCCAAAGTCTGCGCCCAGTTTGGAAAGAAAACTCCTCCTGATGCAATCCACATTTTTTATATAACCATTAAAGGAAAACGTAGGGATAGTACCAGTTTTAGAAGAAGCACTTTTTTAATGCAATGTAATTGTAATGCAATTTTCTAAACGTAGCCTATAAACAAGAAAATTAGCTTTGATTTTTTTCTTTAATACCAGGTTTAAAGAACAAGCATAGTGTCCCAAATGTGTGTCTATCTATTTCAATAAATGATCTTTATACTGCCTAAGGAACAAACTTAACGCCCCAAAGTTAGAAATGTGCGTTTAATCTCCAAGGCCTGTACTGATCATCGATTGGACGTTTTCAGTTGTGGGTTGATCTTGAAGAGATTTGTTTCCTTACACTCCATTCTGGGAATACGCAACACCATGTAGACTGCTCAATATCAAAGCCCTTGGAAGGGAGACATATCAGACATTTTTGATCACTAATACTAGAAGGTTTTTTGTCTCATGTCATCAACTCGCTTTAAGAAAATGCTAAACATTAAAGCTTGCACCCAAGTTTAAAGAGCATATTTTAGTAATCTAACCCTTAAATACTTTATTGCTACATATGAAGGATAGGTTAATAATAAAAATAGTTTAGCTTTAAAACTATTTGTGATATTTTATTATTATTATTATTGTTATTATTATTATTATTATTTATTTTAAAATTATTCTACGTTTGGGGGGGCAAGGGGTGGGGTCAATTACTATGTTGCCCCAAGTTAAACGTGAAAGATCTTTCTAATGTATTGAATTTCTGATTTAGACTAAAGTTAGCGCCCCTTATCTGAAGAATCAATTGTTTAAAAATCCTTCGATACACAGGCTACTTTGCTCAGCAATCTACAGAATACAAGTACAGCTGATCACGAACGATTAAATGCACTTTAATCTCACCATCATGTCCTGAAAATGGGAGATAACTGACATGCTTTTTGTCTGATGGAACGTCGTCTCTAAAGAGGCAATGCTTGGTGCTGTAACGAAAGGAACCATCAAACAAAGAGTCGTTGTGAGGTCTGAAAACACACACAGATACACACACACACATGTGGCAAAGGTTCCAATAAAAAACAACAATATGCTGTGTGTCTGTAATTGATAAAGTGATCACAGTATGTGGTACTATATTTGTACTGTACTAACATCGCAACGAATTAATTTAACATTTAAAAACCAATAACAACAGCACGACAAAGGTGATGTTTACGAAGAAAACAAACTTAAAACTTAAAAATAAATACCCAATTGAGATTACTGAGCTTCAAGTTTACTTACGGAATGGTCCTCTTCAGCATTTGTCTGTAACAGTCCCTAAAAAAAATGGGATTTCCGCCCATGAAACCGTACCGCTTGTCAACGCATTCCTTCATTTCGTTGTCATGATTCAGTCCCAAGCTGAACGTGAAAAAACCAGCAATGACTTGTCTACTGAATGCAACCATAGTTTACGTTTAATTGTAATGAAGTTATACATAGTGATTAAATATAGTTATAGCTTGTAGGTAGCAGGTTACCAGAGTGGTGGCAAACCGGCAAACCTGTCTGAATCTTCGCCTTGTTCAAAAACAAATGAAGATGCATTCAAATAGTATTTCACTAATGTTAGTTCTATAACATTCCACGCCATACTGAAGTATGTAGAAATGTATGCAACATGTAGAAATATTATATATGTGGAAGAAATGCACAAAATCTAATCTCTCTTCGGTGCCGAAGTAGTCACGTGATAGGAATCACAATGGAACCATGCACAGACAGACTGACCGACATAGTGCTGACAGACATACAAGTGGACAGATAGATAGACAGACAGAAAGACGGACAGATGGACGGAGACAGAGATAGATAGATAGAGAGAAGAGATAGTCAGTAGGTAGGTAGATAGATATGCAGGCAGACAGACAAACTGATAGATAGACAGACAGATTGACGGAGAGACAGAGAAAGATAGAGAGAAAAGATAGGTCAGTAGGCAGACAGGCAAACAGATAGATAGATAGTGTGAACCCAGAGAAGCAAATAGCGTAGGTGCTAATTAATTATTAATTTTCTTTTGTATTATTTCATCCATTTAATTTTATTAAACATCTGCCTTTCGTGTTTTTTTATATTTTTTTTGTGTAAAGTGCGAACTAAATGTTAGAAGTCGTGATCAAAGAGACTGTCCATGTAACTAGAGTTGCACCATTATATAACTGTGGTTTTTTTTTGTTTTTTTTTTAGCAAGCTAAGAGATGTGTGCCTTAGTCACGCGTGAAGCAGACGTTTACTGCCAGAGGGCTGCTTTTCCACAGATATGAGAAAAGGCAGATTCTTTAAAAGAACTAAAATCGCAAGCGTCTTTTAGAAGATACCTGACATGATATGCAACATTCCTAAAACTGGACTGATCAAAAGAGTTATTCTCTTAAGAGACAGAAGTCACCTCCATGTATAATAAAAATAACTAAACCTATTCCAAGGGTCCTGTGCTGGCCAGTCAAGTTAATCAACCTTTTGTTCTGGGTTTAGCAATAGGAATTAACTCGCATGAGTATACATGTATATATATACCAATTCTCAACTCTGTCACTTGCATGAATCTAATCCCGAAAAGCATTATGGATGCCGTGAAGAACTATTATCTTGTTTACATAATAAGTAAATAAACCTTTCAGTACCGATCTGCCTGCTTGCTGTGAGCCAAACATCCAATTATATATCTCCATGATTGTCAACAAAATTCTTCCTACCCCTTGTCTGCCCAAAGTGGGCAAAGCCCGAAACAAATGATATTACTGTGAGCTTTGATTTTATTCAAGATTACTCAAACAAGCCTGCTTAGCACGTCTGTGAGCTGTGGTGGAGTTGTGTAAGTTTCTCTATATTTTTTATTATTTTTTTTTTACTCTACCGATCTCAATGGATTTTTCGATTAGTGAGGACTTGTGAAGTCTGGGGTGGTTTGTTTTAGGTTGTTTTATTTTATTTAGTTATTTTGTTTGGGTATGTGATATTTGTCTAGTTTGTGTCAACTAGGAGGCCTATGAGCGCTTTGTGTATTTGCATTTTGTGTTGTTTTGGTGGATTGAGTCGTGTTTCCTTTTGTAGACGTTAAAGTTGTTACTTCGTGTTGTTTTGGTGGATTGAGTCGTGTTTCCTTTTGTAGACGTTAAAGTTGTTACTTCGTGTTGTTTTGGTGGATTGAGTCGTGTTTCCTTTTGTCGACGTTAAAGTTGTTACTTCGTTACGCTTGTTCACCTTAGCTTTGAGCAGGTCTCTATTCACATTAAATAGACTAAGGATTTGTATGACAAAGAGTTAAAACATTTGAAGAAGTCGGTCAGGCAAGGAGTTAGCCAAATGCATTGAGGGTTTGGCATAAACATGTATAAAATGTATTTTAATTAAATTAGCAGAGCAATATGGAGTCTCTTAAAATTACTGCTGCTACTTTTGTTGCTGTTATTTACTCTATTTTTATTTTTAAAATTAATATGCTTTTATTTTACGTGCAAGGTCGGCTAGTCCAATAGGCGAACCTATTTTTGGTGTGTGTATCCAGCGCTGTTGTCGAACTTATCATGAAATGTGTTGCTGTAAATTGATTCCTGTGATTTCAGTTTGAGAGCCAGGATGGCAGAAAATTGTGGCTTTTTGGATCTCCCTAGAGCGCATCAAACCTTTGAGCCGGAACTCTGTGTGTGTGTGTGTGTGTGTGTGTGTGTGTGTGTGTGTATGTGTGAGAGAGAGAGAGAGAGTGTGTGTGTGTGTGTGTGTGTGTGTGTGTGTGTGTGATGCTATAAACTTAGCAAACTTTACCTGTGTCCCAACTCGTGGGCTTCGTTGTGGTAGCCATAGCCAATACCTTTCGTGGCAGAACAACGAAATCTTGGAATGCACATGGTATTAATCCATGCAACGCCATTAATGGTGTCTTCAGTACCACTTTAAAAAATAAATTATTATTAGTTTCTTCAATAATGAAAAACGTTAAACATACTAAGAACAGTGGTATAATTCTAGTGACTACTTTTCTTTCTTAATTTTAAGCTTACTTCCCAGTGTTTTAAGAATATAACTTAAAATAATAGCTAGTATAAGAGGAAGCATGAAAAAAAGGTGATTTAAAAAAAAAAACAACAAACAAGCTTATAATTATAAGATGAAAAACAGATTCTTATGTCTGTTAGCAAGCCTCACAAAATACAACGTAGCCTGCTATCAGCACCAAATAAATCAGCGCAATTAATCAATGCAAACTTAACTTTTCTAAGTGATCTTCCGAGCCCTGTTTGTATTCGACTTTTCATGTCACATACTCTAGTAATAATGGCAGAGCAGCACTATTAGTATAGAGGTGGTAGCAGATGTAATAGAAACAGTAGCAGCAGTAGCTTTAGGTTTAGTGTCATGTTTTCGACATCATAATCACTTATTTATGAGAATGGAATTTTCAATCAGTAAAATCAGTTACTTTTCAATCAACGAGTTCCACTTTAATTTTTTTAGATCAGTACTTTTCAATCAACGAGTTCCACTTTAATTTTAGATCAGTACTTTTCAATCAACGAGTTCCACTTTAATTTTATCTCAGCACAGACTTGACCACTTTATTCCGTTTAAGCAAAGGATGTTTTCCACTCACTAGGTTTCGATATTAACATGGTCGTACTTCAGACCTAAATTCATGGCCCCAGTGCAAATTGAGTGCATGTCGTCCTGAATTGTTGCATTACTGGATTTGTACCACTCCTGTCAAGACACACGCAGCAAAATAAAATCTATACATTTGTACACAGATACAGTGTTTAATTAAAAATAAGAAGGTTATGATGAAAAGATACACACATTTCGTGGTGAATGTCTGTAACGTGAGTTTGTTTAGGAAAGAGTGCCTTGCATAAGTCTGAATGCATTCTGTAACAGCAAATGAAGTCAAGTTTGTTTCACTATGATAGGGGTGTACTGATCGCTCTTTGTCAATGGTGCTCTGTTTCTTTCCCGTCTATCTCAACTATTTTATTCTATAGCCAGGTTAGTTTGTTTCCACAGTTCAGTGTGTGTGTGTGTGTGTGTGTGTGTGCGTGCGCGTGTGCATGCGTGTGTGTAGGAGGAGTGAGAGAGAGAGAGAGAGAGAGAAGTAGAGAGGTGAAAATAATTTTTTGTGATAGACTGAAATTTTGGTTTAAACTTAACAGTTGTTTTATGTTGGATGCAGGTGGGTAGGAGGGTTGTGGTTAAATTGTTTAATTAATTAGTATTTGTTTTATTAAAGTATTAGTTTTAAGGTGAATGTGGTTGAAATAAAAATATTTTGTTTTATAATATAATAATGAGACGGAATCCTTATAATTTGGCTGAATTTAGTCCTTGGCCATTAACTGGCTCTATTGGTGCGTTATTTTTGACGTTGATGTTTAGCAGGACGGTTTCATTTAGGGATTTATAGATTGTTATTGAATAGATTATCACTTATTGCATTTACTATATTACAGTGGTGGCGTAATGTTATTCAGGAATTGACATATCAGGGGTTTAATACTGTTATGTTATTCAGGAATTGACATATCAGGGGTTTAATACTGTTCAAGTTTCGAAGGGATTGTGTTGAGGAATAATTTTGTTTATTGCTTCTGAGTTTGTTTGGGGTTTTTTTGTTGGTTATTGTTGTATTATTTAGTTGTATGAGTAAGAGGTGCTTCAGGAATTAGGGTAGTTAATGTTTTAAAAGATACGATTAGAGTCAGATATTTTGTTCTTCTGGTTTAAATTTAGGTGGGTTTGTAAATTTAATTACAGCATTATTTATACTTTTAGTTTTAATGAATTTAAGTGAGTTAATTCCATATGATTTAAGGTCAGCTAGGAATTTAGCTGTATCATTTTCCTTAGGATTTCCATTATGAATGGCGTTAATTTTATCTGGTTGTTCTTATAATGTAAGATCTTTTGTTGTACATTATAGTATTATAGTGATTTAACTATATATTTTATTAATAGAAGATTGGGTTACAATAGTAGTTTTAAGTTAAAATGTTGGTCTTGTAAGTTGAAGAATCAGAATAATCTTCCTATTGTATGGAATAAAATATAAGTTAGAGATAAAGGATGTGTGGTGTGTAAAGCAAAAGTTGATAAAGAGAGGGAGAAAGAGGGAGAAAGGAAGGGAAAACATAAATATGTTTCCCCTGCTTTCCCCCTTTCTCTCTCTCTTTATCATTTTATTACTTGTCTTCTTTATCATCTTTTTCTTCCACAGTTCAGAACAATTCTCTTTATTTATTTTTTTTTCTTTCTGTTTTTTTCCTAGCTGGCACTCTCCAGAGGGTGCAGGAAGCCTTTTATCTGGGATATTATCAGCTTTGGTGGTCCCCTGGAGGGTCTTCCTCTCCTCACTTGTTTCTGGAGAGGGGCCTGCCTTCTATATATATATATATATATATTCACAATAAAAAAAACTCTTGCTACAGAGTAGATGCACCAAACAAAATTCAAATTAAATTAGAAATTATAATTCACTTCTTACCGGGTTTTCCCTCCAAATTTCGATTAAGAGAAGTTTGATTGACATGTCCCAACCAACCCGTTGTTCATCAGAATACATCGCTGCCACCTAACAAAGATTTTTTGACAAGATTAATTTTAGCAATTGTCTTATCAATTGTTGTGTTTGGCGAAGCTCTTAATTTTTATATTACATAATGTTTTGGTAGAACAGCGCTCAACAAAACAGTACAATCAAATGAAAAATCGATTAGATTTAGATGTTTGCAGTGGAAACAGTAATTACGTGTGCAGTAAAATAGTGATAACAATTCGTTGTGGTAACATTGGTGATCACATGACAGGAGTGAAAATAGTAATACCATGTGAAATAATACAGATATTGTAGTGGAGTAAATTTGCCTATCACTATTTTAAAATTTAATTTGTTATATAAATTGCTAAATTAAATCAGAGTAACCAACTTTGGTCACTCCGTATGACAGTAGTTTTGAAAGTGAAAGAGTTTGAAGTAAACGCTCAAGGCGAGAATATGCTCGATAATGCTGATGTAATGCAAACCAGTGATTTGCTTTTATTATCCAATGGTTATGATTTACAAGAATGAGACCAGCCAATGGGCTGAGATCAAAAAGTTTATTTGATGTAAAAAATTCTATTCTCTGATCACTTTGAATTTGGAGTGGCAAGAAAGAATTTTGAAAGGCAGCCATTAGCTTGATGGTGAGTTAGGTGACTGGTTGGGTGAGAATGGGTTTAGAAATATTTCATGTACATTTGCCAATGTTATGTTATACTTATGTTTCCGTAGAGATGTATTATGTGAGTAGACTATTATTTCTACAAATATTTGAATGAATCTACTTGTATACTGAGTACTAATCACAATACATTTGTTTTGATATGCTGTATTTATTATGCTGTGTGCACGTATTGGGCTAATAAATACCACTGCTCCTTAATTATATTTTGCAGTGAGAAAGCAGCCTTTCCAGTTGCTATTTTCGTGTGTTATTTGAGACTACTGGTTCAATGACCTGGGAGATACAAGAATCGTCTGCTGCAGTGTGTGTAAGTGTAAAGAAGATACCTTACACTCTATCTGATGTATGGTGGCAAAGTATGCTCACTACATCGAGAAAATTTCTGGTACGGGGGAGTATTAGGAATTACTACAATTGCTGTTCTGCTTGAACGAACTGATAAGGCAGAAAAAGGCCCAGCTTGACTTTGGGAGAACAAGCAGCAAATTCTGTTTCAATGTGAGGACAGAAACGTGTGGAAATTGAACTGAACTATAATTTGTGACACTCTGGCAGAGTACTATTAAGACTGCATTGAATAAGGTTACATAATGACTATTATTGCTTATATCTAAATACTCAATACTGATAAGACTATCCTGTGATTTTTACTGACACTATCACTGAATTGTATTTTATGTATAAGACTGTGAATATAGAAATTATCTGAATGAGGGTTCATGGAAATATTGTTGTTCAGTTAACTGCGGTAAAATTTGAATTCAAAATAACCATAAGGGTTATCAATTCTACAACCAAAGTATTTCAGTCTAAAAATGGTAACAAAACAAATACCTATTTTCAAAACGTAGAACTAAAAATAATCAAAAGTTCAATCATTTTCCTTACTCCAGATAAAGTCAATCAACTCTAGTGAAGTGCTTAAAAATTTTCACAGCTCTAGGAAAGTGCTTAAATAAAGTTTCAGCTCTAATGAAATTCTTAAATAAAAAAATTTCAATCAGTTTGCTTATCCCAGACCTCTTCAGGACAATAGAGTAGGTCAACTCTAGTGAAGTTCTTAAACAAAATTTCAGAACCCTAGTGAAGTACTTAAGTAAGCAAAATTTCAGAACCCTAGTGAAGTACTTAAGCAAGCAAAATTTCAGTTTACTTACCCCAGACCACTTCAGGACGATAAAGTCAATCACCTCACTTGAAGTGCTCAACAAAAGGCTGTCATTCACCTTTTTGAGGAAAGCACTATTCAGGTAAGTAGCAACTTCAATTGCCGCCTTCCTACCCGATGCTGATACATTATGTACATCTGTGTTCATAGTTACATATCAATAATTCATTATGTTAGTAGCACTATTCATTCATGCATCCAACCTGCTAAATAATACTAGTTCTTTTCCCATATTTACCAACCAGAGAGTTAAAGTAGTTGTTTGTATCCCATTAACTTTACAGTGGCGTTAGACTGGTTTGTTATGCCCTCATTAACTTACCAGCGATATTGGACTAGTTCATTTCCCTCATTAACATACTAGAGGCATTATATTAGTTGTTTTATTCCTCATTAAGTTATCGTGTTAATTTATCAGTGGTAGTACACTAGTTTGTATCCCTCATTAACTAACCAGAAGTTTCTTCTTCTTCAGGAGGAATCAGCCCATCACCCAGTTTTCGTTCCACGCGCTCAACGTCAGTCCACGTGATGAGCACGTGCACATCAGTAGGACGCTTGATCTTAGCTGACTGAGGAAGGGGATGGACTTCGTAAAGCTTTGTTGAGATCTGGAAAGAACCCATCTGTAGGGGAAAATCAAGTAAAGAATTTGTATCATGCAGATCTTTTATTCATATTAATTGCTTTCATTTGATGAAAACAACGAGAAACAAAATCAAATATCCACCATTTGCTCAGTTCACAGAGGTCAAGAGAGATGATGTTTTAAAATGATAGCTCATCAGCTACTGGCAAAATGTAAACTTGCCATTATACCTTTTCTCCTGCATTTTAACAGCCATGCAACGCTTTTCATTCAGTTTTGTCAACATGGGAATAATAAAAATAAAACAAAGGCATATACTGTCAGGAAGTTACAATTAATAATGCAACACCTCCGAACAGAATAAATATATTATTTGTAAAACGAATGCCAGATATTGCTTTTGTATTTCATAGGCAATTTATAAACCATATTTAAAGAATGCGTGTTGATAAATAAGTTTTTATCAGAAAATATATATTTTTTTAATCTGCCAGTATGCTGAGGAAATGAAAGCAATGCTTTTAATTATGTTACTGGGAGAGCTAAACTAATGTTAGAGAATCAATGTGGTATTGATGGGGAATATTTATACAAAAAATAAGCAAAATTGAATAATTTTTTTTATAAGATTTTCAGACAATGTTTCATTTTAAATGGGTTTTCTCAAATGTTTTTCTTCTGATGATCGACATGCAAGGCCCCTTTTGAATAGTTTTAATTACTCTATGCACTTGCGATTTGGTGAAATATGCCTGAGAGCCTATCTGCTTTAGCTTATATATATATAAATTTTGAAATATCTGTGTGTACTCAAACATTTTTTCAAAAGAAAGTGGTAAGCCAACTTCCTGCTCGTGGGTCATGGATGCTCATTTTTGGAAATGACTCTGTTGTAAAAACACTAGGAATTTGTACCAGTTGGGCATTTCAAATAGTGTGGATCTGCATCTGTACTCATGCAATGCAAAAGAGTAGCCCAAATAGCATCACACGTTGCTTGAATATTACCAAGGTTGTCATTAATGGCCTTACGGCAGTACCCCTTCAATTGCTTGCATTTTCTCTCCGTCAAAGTGCCAGATTTTTTCCAAAAAAGTCTAGCTTCTTTCTCAAGGCAGCTCCCATCCTATTGTGACTGTGGTTCACACATTCTAATTTTTCTATAGGCACAACACTTCACATCATTCACAGTTTTATGAGCAACAGAATCACCGTCAGACAACATAGTATAATGCATATTTCTATCTAATGACCTCTTCCACATTTTCACCATATCTTCCATCTTTAGAGGATCCTTCATGATTGATAAGACAGTATTCAGCATGCTTTTCTTCCCAATGAGCTCTCTCATCAGTCGTGTTTCTTTTTACTTCCTGCACGTCTGGCAATATTTAGAAACTAAGAAAGTACCTAAAAATCTAGAATTAGACCTGTCAGAACATCAATCACTACTCTCACCCCATAATTAGAAGTAAATCCACACTTATGCCATTTCCATCAAAGGAAACCATGTCAAGTGGAAGAGCTTTGCCACATTCATCATCAACAGCAAGAACAGTATTACCATCATTACCATTGTTTAAATCATCAATGTTATCACTCATATCATCATCATCATCATCATCATCATCATCATCATCATCATCCCCACCACCACCATTTATGTCTGCCACAGCATCTGCTGATGCTGATAAAACAGTTTCAGCAACTAAAATGCTTGCTAATGAAACTTTCTTTGAAAGCCTGTTATATGATTTAACGTGAAGGCATGTTCAAAGCACAGCTGAAAATTTTCTGAATGCTGCATGCCCCATCCCCAGTTCATTAAAACACATCACCACTGCATCATTTACATCAAATCCCATATTAACACCACTACTATTCCCATGCCTAGAACACGACGTCTGAGTTTGTCTAAACGTGCAGTGACCTCAATTCACTTGCACATGGACAGAATAACCCAAACTGTCTCTCAAACTTCCAACATTTTTACATTCCAGAACATGCAATGAAAACAAAGCATTCAATCAAGGTAATATATTTTTTTTAATCATTTTGTTTAAGTTACGTTTATTTCTACATTAATCATTTTATTTTATATCAATGAGAGACTGATGAATTTATTATTTTTTTATATGGAATGGCTGTTAGTTGCTTTAATTTGTATTCGTCTTTCTAAAAACAATCTCAGACACATAATAATGCGTTATACTGACCACTTTGCCATCGCAAAATGCAAAAGATGCAAGGCCTCCACCATCTTGAGCCACTGTGCCACTGAAATAGCAATCTCTTGTTCCTGGATATTCAGTTTCTCTTCGACCCTCAACATATTCCACGACAGTCGTATCGGAAGTTAGGACAGTGCGTTTTCTGAGTGACAGGAACACCTTTCTTCCCGACCACAGCAAAAGCATGAAGCTTAAATTCTTGTCCTCAGACGGTTGTTCAGCATGCAAATATATGTCGTGTGACGTCAGACTGAAGATGAATATAAAGTAAGATCAATGTTTCGCAAGGACATCAAACTTTTGCTTGAAACAAGTATTTGTTCACTACTTTGTAGACGAAGGTAACAAAGGGTAACATGGTAACGAGCAAATTTAAAACTAAATAATTGGAGCACGAAAATAATATACTGACATATTTGCTTACATGAGTGTGTGTATGCATGCATTTGTGTGTATGCGTGCACATGTGTGTGCATTTAAATTTTTTGATTAAATATTATTTATTTCCTTTACAGCAATGTTAGGAATGATAAGAGTCGGTTTTCTTCATTTGCATTTGTGAATTAGAAACCCATGAGAAAAGGTAACATTTACTAGAAGTGTAGATGAAATTTGTAGTCTTAAAAATGTACTCACAATTCACCTTTAATAGAGTGAAATATGTGAAGCACAGGAACTAGCTCCACCTTTCACACATATAACGTTTGAGTCTTGTTGAGAAGACTGAGAACCAATTACGCACGTACATATTTTGGAGTAGAAAAAGGAAACCAAACTCTTAGCTGGTCAGCGCAAGTCTTAAAATTAACTCTCTAATAGAGAGGCTGCAAATCTGTGATTTTTTTCAGTCAGAAAGGATCGTGTGAATTTCTTGAAAGTTTCCATTTTTTCCCCACTCAGATATGTATTTTGTACTTTTTTCATTCAGATAGATGTTGGGGGGTGGGGGGGGGATGTTCACGCTAATGTACTCTATTTTTTGCATTCAGACAGACGTTGAGAGGATTTTATTCATACAGAGAGATTTTGTGCAGTTTTCATTCAGATATATTTTGTATGGTTTTTCATTACGATTGGAAGTACTTGTGTGAAACTGAAGTTATCACAAATTCATATTCACTTATTTTCCTGACACTAGAAGTCAGAACTGACCTTCTATGGGTTCCGGATTCAATGTCCATGCCATACAAAGTAGCAATGCTGTGGCCATCATTATCAACTGGAAAGTAAAATTCATCACACACGATAAGAAATAAAGTAATGTCTCCACAAAATACTTTAACGTCAATAAATCATTCTAATGGTCATTCACTCCAAACTGGTACAAATAAATTAAATACTTATGCATACCTGATCGAACGATGTGCTTTATATGTTCAGCCTCAATTCTTGTTAAGGGGTCTTCACTCTGGCAAGACAAAAGTATTAAGCGCGTAAAGTCGACGTGCTAATGACATTTAGTATCAATCAATTAGTGTGTTTCACAGCGTTCAAAATAATAATTTATTGCTGAACGCTAATACATATTTTAAATAAGACTGCATTCTAATTCTACATTTACTGTAGTACCACTTGTAATTTTGAAAACTCTTCTAGTGAGTTGACTAGTACAGTAATTGTATTAGCAAAGAATTATTTCTCAGTATAATTACTAGCAGTCGGAGTACAAGCTAGAACCACTACTAGTATTAAACGTTAAAAGTCTACGAACAGAGACGAGCACATGTAACATGATTCACCGGCAAGCAAATAATAAGACTCACCGGAACATAGGCTTGTAAGGATATGCCTGCCAGAGTAGCTACCAGACAGCATAGAGTCTTCGTGTTCATTGTCACGTGACTCACAAGTGCAGAGTCAATCAAAAGTAAAAATAATACCTAGAAGTTCGATTGTTTCATCCAAAATGCGCCAAATGCAAATAAAATACATTTAAAAGTAAATTATTCAAAGACTGCAATGTAATTTAGTGTACAATATCTATATGCAACAATAATTATCTTCAATTCTACACTACACAGTTTGCATTATTTTTACTGTTTCAAAAGACCCTTATCAGAGGAAGGAAATCTAACAAATCAAAGAGAGAAGAAAAATTCACTGCATTATATTAAAAAGTCAGATAAAATTCAAATTCAATTCAATTAAATGAATTTTATTTAACTTGTTTCAGTCTAGAAAGTAATACATTTGTCTCTCTGTAGTCTCAGAATATGTTAAAAATGTATTTGTTTTCCAAAATATACTACAAAGCTTCTTATTTATCTGTCTTAGTATACATAAAGTATATTACTGCAAAATAAATACAGTTAATAATTAATTGTTAGTCACCTTAAACAATAGAGCAAGTTTGTCCAAAACTGTCAAAATGCTCCGGCATTCTAGATGCATTGATTCCGATTTAGATCTAGAACATTCTGCCACACATCAGAGATGCACCAGTATGACGCTTTTTATTGACGTAATTTAATGAAGCTCTAACAGTATTAATAAATATAATGATTGCCTTCAGTGTGGAGTCATGTGTGTGTGTAGTCGAGTTTATGTTTGTGTGGAAAGTCCTGTTTGTGAGGTATTTTTGTCTTAACACAATGTAGTCTGAGTATTTTGATTAAGATTGACAGATACACAAATTATTCAGATTTCCTAGCTGACACAAATACACTTTTAAAAATATAACTTACTTGGGTCTACTCTCTCTCTCTCCACTCACTCACTACTCACTCACACACACACACACACACACACACAGATGTCGTATAGTATAACTATTGAAAACATCATGTTTGGCTGAGGGCATATTGGTTTAAATCCTCATGGTCGTATGTGTGTAGTGGGGGGGGGGTAAAGAGAGAAAAATTTGTGTGGGTACTCTGGAATGTTTGCATGACTACATCGAGCACGTATTTTAATCTGAACTCATTCCCAGAATACCGTAAGCTATCCCAGATTTTCATACTTATAAACTGTAAGAATGTTTTTGGATGTATACGTAATAAATTTTCAAGCTGATATATTCAAAGGAATTATGAAAAAGGAAAATGAACTAGTTAAATGAAGCGACAGATGAGGTGTCATGGTCAAGTAAATCTTTCTAAGGGTTAAATGAACCTTGAAAATAGCATGTGTTTTATAAAGTTTGTTTGTATGTTCTGAAGTAATTCTGTACAAAATCCCCTTCCCCTTGTTTCATTATTCTGTGACCACGAGTCGCTCAGGGATAAATCAGTAGATCTGTGCACTGCGCATGGGGCCTATGATAATTAAAGGGCTGACGGAATTTTTTTTTCTCTTAAAATTTTATAAAAATAGAACGTTGGAGCCATATAAAAATGAAATGCTCATAACCAAAACTTCCCAAGTACGAGGTCGTTCGAAGACAAGGGAAATAACTTTCATGATTTAGTTTGTTGGATGTTTAACTATGTTAACTTTGTTAACATCTTTCTGTCGTACGGAACGATTCTCAATAGTCTTTAGAACTGTTACTATTAAACCTTTTTCAATTAGAAAACGTATAACATATTAATATTTTAATTTCTCTCATTTTTGCTTTTTTGAATAAAATCAGGAGGGGCTTTGGGGGGAGAACTCTAACGGCAGAATTATTTTTTCTTGAGGATGCCAATGAAAGGATGTCTAAGTAGGCTATCAAAGACTGTTTTTCACATCATGACAACTTTCTAAATACTGGGCATCATTGTAAAGCAGCCATTAAGTTCGGGAGGGTTAATTTTCAAGGTAGATACTAATTTTAAAATAAACGCATTCTACTTTGTATTTTGAAATATTTTAAATTAAGAGCACGATGTACACTAATTTTACTATCGTCGTAGTGACCAAGTCCCCACAGTTGGACTGCATACTTTACCTGCACTAAAAATAAATTAAGAGCAGAATACATTTTAGTACATTTCATCCAGTTCACAGAGCAATATCTTTAGTGGGCTATAAGTGCACAATCTACATACAACAAATAGGAAACAACTGGAAAATCACTATGAGTATGACGGTAAAAATAAGAATCATACATTGTGTTGAGTGGATGTCTGCGTACAGACCCGTACTCGTAAACACTCCATTCACTATTGACTACATTTACAATCTTTGTAAACGACGACTAATTGCACCTAAACTAGCACTTAGCAGTATTTTTTTTAAAATGTATTCTCTTTCTTTTGTTATCAATCAATCATAAAGTATCTGTTCACTTCTTAAACTCAAAATATTCAAATCATATCATTTAAATTATATTTCACTGTGACTTGTGAGTGTGACAAGCGATGCATAAAATACAATTTCTTTGATGATTATCAATAGCTGACTTCACCAGAGCATCTGGTCTTTAGTAATATATCAGTGATATGTGTTCCAATACAAATGTTACTGTAAGTGTAAGAATTGAAGAATTATTTTACATCATTGACTCAGTGATTAAGAAAATAAAATCAAATTATTTGATTATTTTCCAATTTGTCCATCTACCTCTCCATCACTGTTCTCTTGAACAGTGTTCAAGAAAACTAAAACAACTAGCATATACTTTCCAACTTGTAAATCTCTATCAAATAGCATTCAAACAAAACTAAAGCAATCAGTATTTTATGAGATAATAACTGTAAGCAGTCCTTCTGTTTACCTTGCATGTTTTATAAGTGGATGCATTTGTTTATATATTTTGTTGATATAAATAGACATTATACAGTTTATTTAAGATTAGTTCAAAAGTATATTTAATGAAACATATCTGATTGATTTATTATAGAATTAGACTGCTTTATTGAAATGAATAATTTAAACAATTATATTGTTACAGTTTTAGTAGTATTAATTGTAATTGTTTGTAAATAAGAAATAAATTCATTTAGTCATCATTAAATTTATAATCTTTATTTACACTATTAAAAGTATTAGTGGTATTTGGTGATTTTTCTAGCTGGTGCAACTGAAAGGCTAAAAAAATAACTGTCCCTATATATATATATATATATTTATTTTATTGCAGAAAATTATCCAGAAAACTTGAAGTTGAGAAAAACTACCTAAAACTTGAAGTTGAGAATAGAAAAAATTGTGTACATTGTCAAGAAAGTCAGAGTCTGGTTACTCCCATTTAAAGATATATGTGACATTTTGAAAGATTTATAATGGAGTCAAAGTAACCTCAGACATTGTCTGAATAAGATGTTAATAGTGCCAGGATCTCTTCTAGAACTAGAATGGTTGAAGTCTGTGGAGGGAAAGCAAGTGCTGAGATCTCTTCTAAGTCGAGATGGAACACGACTCAAACAGTATGGTATGTAATAAATACTGCTCATTTTGAGCCCTTGTCAAAACAGTGAGCAGTCTGCTGCATTAGACTGTCTTGTTATATTTTGAAGAACAAGCCGTAAATTAGTTCACAAGCATGCATGCAGAGTTATAAGTTACTTTACTTATGATACTGTAATTTGATAAGTACAAATGCAGATATACAAGTATTTGCACTCACATTGACTGATTAGTGATTGAGTTAAATCTGCATTGAGAAATCAATTTTTATCAATAGAGCCATATTGTATATGCACAGATGATTAAATGAAAACTTAACAAGTTTTCTTCAAACAGTAGGTAAAACTAAAAGTAAAACATATAATTCATTCTTTCATTGTATTTCTGATAAAAGTTTATAGTGCTATTTCTTGAGCACTGATCCAAGAGTTCATATTTCTTGAAAGGAAAGATTAGTCATTCCTTCAGTGACATTTTTGTTTTTTCAAATGACAAGAAGTAACATCCTCTTAGTTCTTGAACTGACCTGGCTACAGAAATACAATGAAGAATGAATTATATGTTTTACCTTCTTTTTGAAGAAAACAGCTGTATACATACTTTGAAGTTTTCATTTAATCATCTGTGCATTTATAATATGGCTCTTTTGATAAAAATTGATTTCTCAATAGTAATTTAAATCAATTAATGTGTGCAAATACTTGTATATCTGCATTTACATTTATCAAATGGCTTCCACTAAATTGGGTGAAACTGGAAGATGAGGTAATACTCCCAAATGAATCTTATTAATCATCACCAACAAAAAGTAAACAGCTTTTGTCATGATTTCACTCGGCTTAGTCAGAGTGTCTTTGAATTTTCTAAACCTTGCTCTTGAGTTTATTCACTGAGCATTTGATTTTATTCTTGTATGCTTCACCATGCTAAGCCAATATTCTGCAATATATATATGTCTAAATTGTATCCCATCTTTGTTTATAACCCGAATAACAGATGAAACTCAGTTATTACAAATGACTGTAAGTGTAAAGATATCGTTTTGAATACAGTTTAATGATGGTGCAATCAGATATAAATGTTCTATACTTGACTTGCCATTACTGTTTTTAACTTTAATTTAAATAATGACTTTTTATCATTTTGTATTGTATTATAATCTATGATGATTGTGCAATTTGGGGTTGAATCATCCTCAAACAGTAGATTTTTGACACATTAAATATTTAAGCATTTTTAAATTAAAAAATAAACATTATTTTGTGTGTGTATCCATCATACATTTATTGTAAACAATTACAGGTACTGTATATAACAAATATAGGAGTTACATCTATGTAGGGTTACATTCTAGTGTGAGCATGACAAGCAAAATCATGTGAATATAGTTTAAATTACAGTGACAATTAAGACAGTGCCCATTTGATGAATGATGAAAGATGGGTGCTATGCATACTGTGATAGTTAGTCCTCTTCTTCCCATGACAACACATTATAAGAGCATTGTAAGGGCTTGATGTCAATTCAAGAGATGATGAGCCAGAAATTGAGTCAATCAGGAACTAAATTGAATGGGCTCATCTGCTGTTCATTGTTTTATCTTAAAAAGCATGTCACTGAAATCTTCTGAGCTGCTGAAACATTTCTTGATAGTCTTAAATTGTCTATAATACTGCCTGTGATATTGAATCTTCATTCAACAGAAGGATCATTTAAAGAAATAAATCATTCAAGTGTTTTGCTGCATGGAACAACTTAAGCAAATTTGTGAAGATTCTAACTTGCTGGATCTTCCTTTTTGTTGTCATCATCATCTTATATTGATATGCTTTTTGTTTAAAAAATAACTATGTATCTTCAGATTTACTAAAACGATAGTGTGGGAAGATGCTGACCTATTACAGGCATACAGGAGCTGAGGTTGATTGTGTGTGCATGTATAAGTTAATTTAAACAAGCCTACCTGAAGTTATTGATACAAAACATTAGAAAATCTACTAAATATTTCTTCAATTTTTTTTGAAGCAAGTTTGTTAGATCGGCCACACCTACCAAGTCAAATAGCTGTTCAGGATATAACATACAAAGTTATGGTAGTCGGAAAGACAGGTGTCGGTAAGACCAGCACTGTGGCCAGATTGGCAGGTACTGAAATTCCTCAGGTGCACAATGAAACACCAGGTAAATTTAAAGAAAATCATTCCTTTACTTCTGTTTATTATTGTTGTTTGAATTAAATATAAGTTGGCAGTCTGAATGTAGTTAGTGGCTAAAGAAAATATTACATTGTTTTAAATGTAAAAATAAATATTTTACTTGATAGCATTTTTTATTAAGATCACATGCCTAAGTTATGAAAAGTGCTTATAGTTGATATTAACTGCCAATCATTTTGTAATGCTTATTATTTTTATCTAAAGGAATTTTTGGTCATTATTGATCATTTTTCAATTTTAAATCAGGTTTACAGACGACTGTTCTTTATTGGCCAGGAAAGATCCGAAACCTTGCTAAAATTGTTCTCTTCAACATTCATTTTTATGATGCAGGTGATACAGCCCTTCATAGATATGATCATATCTTACCAGTAAGTTTTAGAAATAAAACACAACACGTAATAACAAAATTTTCATTTTTTTTATTATCCATTTCTATTTAAAGTAGTATAATAAATTTATAATCCAGTTTATTTGGAGTCTTTTTTAATATCCTTTTTGTGCATGTGTGTGCGTGATGTTGAGACTGATCAATTAAACAGGCTTAAATTAGCTTAGGAGGAATTATGCATTAGGAAGGAACTGTGTATTGGTTTATTGCTTTTAACACTTAACATTCTTGCTGTTTACATTGTTGTCATCTTCTGTCTCTTTCAAAATAATGTTTTAATACAATTTTGCAAATAGTCCTGGTCTCATCAAAAAAACTGTCCTCAATCAACTGTTTTAAACAGTAATTTAATCAATCCTGTTACATCTAGGCCTATTTTATACTCATTGTTTATTATAAACACTTGTGGTTTAATTATTATTATTTAATTATTAATGGTTAAGTGGTGCATTTGATTATTAATGGCTTGGTATTATATTATATATATAAACATCTAATCAACATATAAATATCAGATTTACAATACAAAAATAATTACAAGAATGAAGATGTCTGCTAAATAACATTAAAAAACGTTTGATCAGTAGACAATATTCTTGATCCATCTGTTATAGTGATTGTGTCTTGATTAAACATTTTTAAATGTTATTTAGCAGATATGTTCACTCTTGTAATTATTTTTGTATTGTAAATCTAATATTTTATATTTACATAATTTTTTTTCAATGTCTATAATAACAGTATGCAAAAATTAAAATGGCATAAAATAATTGTTTCAGATATATTATAAACAAATTCCCCCTTTTTAAACATTTGAACTATGTAAAGTAAATAGTTCCAGAGATTCAACATTTTATGATTTGTTTCTTAATGTTTCTTTTTCATCTGTAAATGTAATCCAAATGTGTTAAATTTGCTTGTTTGAGACCCAATAAATCATTGGCTTTTAGATCAATGTCTCTTGAAAAAAATTGGGCTAAAACACCTTGGTATTTTATTGTTTTAAATACAGAAAGAATGCATTTTAAGCCACTTTGATTGAATATAATCTATTTGAGGTTTTCTTTTAGAATTTTGCATATAACCTTATAGTTATATCATTTAAATCTGTTACTGTAAGCAATTTTGTTTTTCCCCCCCTAGTCAAATCCAAAAAATTGGCCGGGACAACCTATGTGTATGTAATCATCATCATTTTCTGTCCTTTGACCTAGTGTGGTCGTTGGGTCACTGAGCTGCTAACAGTTGACCAGCTTTCTCCACATGCTCAATCATAAGCCAAACTGTCTCTGCGAATTTTTTCTGCGATGTTGTCGGCCCACATTTTTCTCTACCTTGTTTTCTGCTATCCATAATGCTACCCTGCAGGACTGTTGTGGAGAGGTTGTTGGCTCGAGTAACATGGCTGTACCATTTATGTCGTTTTCATGATAGTCATTTTCTGACATGTATTGACAGTTCCCAGTAATGTACACACATGATGAAATATATTTGTCATTGGAATTTTTTATGTTTTCTGCACTTGATCTACTTTTTGTTAAATGCTCATACGACAGACTATTTATGTAAAATGCTTTGAGAGTGCTCCTTTTGGTGCATGTACTGCAATCATATTAATAAATACAGAAAGATGGCATTTAGTGTGCCAGATCTAGTTTTTATATTTTCTTCCTCAGACTTCAATTTTTTTTTTTAAGAGAACAATATTTGAAATCCTTGAGAATTAATTTGCAAAATCTCAGAATTCTGAAAATCTGTTAGCCTGACATTTATTGCTGAGTTCAGTGTTGTTTTATTTGGGTAAGGTTGTAAAATCAATCAGACTTTAGCAAGCATGCATATAAATTATAAGTGCAGTTTCTATTAAAGTCTCTCTCATAGTTGAAAAAAAAATACATTACCCATTTAATGTATTGCAAATAATAATTTTTATGCCAGAGACAATGGGAGGAATGATTGAAATTACATTAACAAACTGATGTGAAATCATGATTGAAGTGTAGTCATGCTTCACGTTGAAATAGTGCAGTGTAGACATACCAGTAATTTTTTTCTTAAGTTCGGCATTATTTGTAAATGATATAGCTGACATATAAGCATTTATTCTTTTTGCAAAGTAGAGAAAAAATAAGGTACTTTATTGTTATTACATGGAAAGCTTTTTTTATTTTGTTTTTAACTCTTCTGACAGGCATGCCGGGATAAAGCTGATGGCATTCTGTTCCTGTTTTCTTATGTAGACAAAAGCAGTTTTGATGAAATTCCACATTTGTTGACCCGTCATACAGACCCAAAAGATGGAATAAGCAAACTCATCATTGGAACAAAGTATCCTTGAGGTCAAATTTACTTTTGTGAGTGACAAAACTAATATTTGATCTAATGACCAGATCATAATGTTTGCAAAATATGCAGTTTCCTAAACTGAGGTATTAAGGTGCTGTCGTAAAATAACCATGTACTTCAGTTACTCCTTCATTAAGCATACACTGTGCAAGTGGAATCCTTAATTTACATGGACACATTTACAATTTAATGTCCTTCACATTTTGTACCTGTATTCTTTATCTTTTCCATTCCTTTCAGAATTTGAAAGTACCTCTAGCAGTGATTGGGTGCTCTGATGAGATCAGTCATTTATTAAATTTTTTTAAGCAAGTATGTGTCAAAATGCAGAATCAGACTGTCTTTTCACAGTGAACATTTCTTCTTGACCTTTGATAAGATGTGACCTACATGCTCAGAGTGAGGTCACGCAGCGAGACATACAAGATTTAGAGAACAACTGGCAGATCCCGGTTCTGAAAATTCGCAACTCAGTGAACTCTCATCATGTAGAAATAGTTGGAGGGGGATTAGGAGATGTTGAAACCATCTTGAACACTTTGTGTGAGCACTTATGGTATCGAGATGTTAATTCAAGCAAGATTAATTAGCATATTTATGTATTATTTTAAGGACTAATTTGATATCCTTTGCAAATATTTCAAGCAAGATTAAGTTTCTGTTCCTGGCACATATGAGCCATTTCAGGCAGGATTATTTAAATGTCCCTGGCATAGATGTGTCTTTTCAATCAGGACTGATTTGAAGTTCCTGGCACAATATTCAGTTTCAGCAGTACCAGTTAGATGCCACACACACACACACGCACACACGTCAGTTATGTAATTTTGGAAAGGACCAATTAATACTACCTAACTGCAAACCCCCATCTGCATCTGCACATAAATATATATCTAAATCTGCTTGGTGGGTGGGTTATAATTTCTATTAGAAGTCCAAGGGGAATAATATTTTAAGTAGAATTTCTTACAGGCAAGGAGGCATCATCAGATTATCATGATTAAGTTTAATTGAAATGATACAAACTGATTTCTCATTTTATTATTTCTGAGTATGAATTGTCATCATGTATACTTGCACCCCAAGTCTGCTCCTTTGCTCTTTAGAAATTCTTCCAAATGTTCAGTTCTATAGTGTGGACTTTTAATAATTATTGTTTCTGACAATATTCATCTCTCACTGTGTTATTTCATTTTTGATCATTTGATACATGGATTTTTTTCAGCTTGTAAATTTGATGTGGATGATTTTACTTTTGTCTCTGTGGGTTCTCAATAACTATTATTACAAAGTTTTAAGATATTACATGTATTATCAAAGTAAACTTTTCTAGTTTAAATCAAAACTTGGTAGAGAAGACAAATCTTCAGAATAACAGACTTAAGACCAGACTATATTAGTGTCACTTTTCACTTATAAACTATATTGGTGTACATCATTTTTTTTTCAGAATTTAGTTTTAGAATTTAACTCAATAATTTTTTTAAATCCTACTTTTTGTTCTAGCATGTTGAACATCACTTTCTGACATTTAACATCAATATTTGTCTAATTTGGAAGAAATAAGAACAAAACAAGTAAAAAAACTTCACTGTCATATATTTGAAAATAAATACTTAACAATTCTCATAAACATGTATTTGTATTAGCTCTGTTATTGCACATTATAAAGATAAATAGCAAACAAAATAATTTTAAATCTAAAACAATAATACTGCTGTTACCTTTATATAGTTACAAACTATTGCAAAGTGCATTCTGGATACACTAATGAACCATTATTTAAAGATTTTTTCCTGAACAGCATCTATATTTACTAACAAATGTTGTCATAAAAAGGACAGTAAGATTATTTTAATAGTTCACGGATCAAACTTACATAAAAAAATCAAGAACAATCTGAGAGCGAAATCATTACATTATATAAAGACTGGCCATTTGCCTAAGGAATTTGCAAATAATTTTTCCATCCACTTTCTGTCTTGCTTACTGATTACAAGCATGATCTTTAATTTTGAAACTAAATATTTTAAATAAAGTTACATGTAATTCCTGCAAATGCCATAAGCCAGAGTCAGTTTGTAGACATGATTTAAAGTGCAAACATCTGTTTGCTGGCTTACAACCTCCAGCCAGTTTGACTTGAGCAAACAGAGATGTCAGAAATATAAAAGAGCAATGTGCAATTCTATTGTTTATTGATCTGCTATTTATAGTGAGTGAAAATAAAAATTAGTGTTTTATTAGCACATCCTAATTAATTATGATAGAAATTCATATACTTGTATAACATACAGTTATAAAATATGGAAACTATATTGGCTGATTTCTTTTTTTTTTAATAGAAAAAAATAATGTGATAACAAGAATAAGCAGTACAAAATTTTCTATTTTCATTCACAGTAAATATTGAAGTATACAAATATAAGAAGAAAATGGTAACAGTAAGCATTATGAAAAATGAGGTATTCTTTTGGTTATTTAAATGAAAGAAAAATATAATTAAATTTATTATTTTCTATACATTTTTAAATGTTATAAAATACAAAATAATATCAATGATAATTGTTGCCATTTATGTCTTCTTAAACCTCACAAACCATTCCTTAGAAGACACTTTACTTTCAATAATATAAAAAATTTAAAAAACACTATACAAAAATCAACCTGCAAAAACACATCAGGTTAAACATTTCAAACTGTTTTTATGAGAAAGCAATAAGTTATGACAAAAATTTCAATAAAATTCAAACTCTAACCCAAATTCACTCAAAATAATAAAATACACAATAAACTGGCATTTCTTATTTAATGTCTAAATATAAATAATTGATTTTCAAGGTTCTGATGTGGGATGCTCAGTCATTAAATGATTTTAACCAGTACAAACTTAATTGCTATATCCTGTTCAGTCATCACATGAAGTAACTTTAAATAACTATATAAACCCAAATCATGTTTCCAAATCCTTAGGAGGCTTTTGAAAATTGGACCCTGTTCAGTGTTCATAATGTTTTTGTTTTTTTTTCACCCTGTCAACATTATTACCTATGCAAGTCACATTATCATGAGTAGACAGTTTGTACGGATGTCTCTCCAGTCCTTAGAAGATTAGAATCTGGATCTTGATACATTTTAGGGGTCTTGAAGAGCAGTACAATGTCTTCGATGCGTTTGCCCTTTGTTTCTGGGACAAAGAAAGCAGTGAAGACCAAGGAGCAAAGGAGTATTAGAACAAAGGGCAGAAAAGAATAGGCATGGATGGCACTCTGCAACATAACATTTGAAAAACTTATGTACAGATCATCAGGATCAAGTGTACAAATACAAGGAGAAAAAAACCAGTTATTTTAGGAATGATTTATGGTTTAGAGGGCAAGTAAACAATTTTTAAGTATTCTTCAGCTATAAGATTTTCTGATTTTAAAGTGTCTTTCTTGCCTTGTAATTCTGATAATAGTGCTGTTCGTTTCTACTGTTAACAATTAAAGTATTATTAATCCCTTTCTACTCATTCCACTGATTATAGCACAAAGACTAAATAATCTCCTGACATTGTCCAGATATACAAGTGTCTGACATTGTCCGTATATACAAGTGTCTGACATTGTCCATATATACAAGTGTCTGACATTGTCTGTATATACAAGTGTCTGACATTATCCATATATACAAGTGTCTGACATCGTCTGTATATACAAGTGTCTGACATTGTCCATATATACAAGTGTCTATCATTACCTATGTGTACAACTATCTTAAACTTCTCGTTCTCCAATGTCTGTTGTGCTGAGCACACAAAATGCCTAACAAAACCATATGTACAACTGTCTGATGCTACCTGTTCATGACTGCCTGATCACTCCAACTGTACACAATGCATTATATACACAACTCTCTGACACTTCACATGATCAAGTGTTAATGCAGTCCATATGTACAACTTCCTGATTCTGTCTGTGTACAAATGCTATATTGTATACATTCTTGCCCTTTGTAGTCTGATTTCTTACAGTCATATTCTAACCACTTCAAACAAAACACCAAACCTTTTCAAAACAAAACAGAAAAAAGGTCTAAGTTTATTTGCATAATTGATCTCCATTACTATAAATAGTCAGTTCTCCATGTGAGGTCGCTAGAAAACTTATAATGAATGCATAATTTTCATGAGTTAAATAGATCACAGTTTAATACTGTTCTGTTTAAACTATTTACAGATGTCCTGCAATAGTGTTATTAATGTGTAAGAGTGGAGAAAAATAAAATATTTTTAGACAAACTAAACATTCACCTTGAATCTGACAATAGGGGAGACGTTTATCATTTCTTTTGTTACTGATTGGTGGTACACCTCTTTTCAAACCTTTTTATTTTTTAAAGACACCAACTCAATGCTCCACAACCACCTGCCCAAGATTTTTCTCTAGATTTCAGTAGTGTTCAAAAATATAATTCATTAAACTCATTTGATTAGGTTTTCCATTAAAAAATACAAATAAACTAACCCAATTATTTTGGACACTTTAATTTGTTGGACAATTAAAAATGCAGATTTCTTCACCTTTGACGGTGCACATTTTTTTTTGTCCTTATATTTGAAAAAAAAATGCCAAAAGCTCACTAATGCTCAGTTAAATAACTGTCATTATTATCATCATCATCAGTCTTTCTGTTACCTGTAATTCTGGATAGGAGAGTCCAACAATAAAGTTTGCCAGCCAATTGACTAGAACAGATATGCTGACAGCAGCATTTCGAGGTTTCTCTGTAAAGAGTTCCGCCACATAAAACCAGGGTATGGAGCCTGTTATAAACAAAATACAGATTAATTCAGAATGACATTAACAGTCTGAGTCTCCAGATCCCAACTGTTAAAGGCAATAAAAAGTAACAGAGCCCAACAATTAAAAAACAAAATCATAAAAAGATGTCTGACCAGAGGGTAGTATTTTCATTTCTGCAGGCTACTATGATTTTGAAGACCACCAAACACAATACAGCTAAAAAAAAATATCCTGGTATTATCAAATCTTTTAGGAAAACAATATACCAGTTGTGATGGGTGGAGTAATGCAGTGAGTCACCACAGGATGCAAGGTAAAAATGATAATGATGGAGGATAATACACATCACACACTTGATGACAGCCACAGCAAAAGATGGCAACACCGTGTTTACATGAGAGCTTTATTCAAGATAACAGATAAGCACGTGGACCTCTAAGAAACCCAAAACTATGTCCTTAGAACCAGCCTTACTTTCATGTTCTGTGTTTTCTTACTGTTATTAAAATACCACTATCTTCTTCATTATGTACTGAAATAATGTCCAACTAAAATTAAATATAATGATGTTACTATGGGAATGCTTTTTTTAATTTCAAGAGTGTTTTTTTCCCACCAACCTAGAAACCTGTGCACTGTAATGCAGAAATAAATAATTAAGTTGTAAAGGTACACAACTTAAGGTTACAAATGCATTCAATTGCCTGTCTTTTGTTCTGCTCTGCTGTACGCTGACCTATGTAAGTATAGAGGTCAGTGGAGCTGTAGCTGAGACAGCAGTTGATCTAACCCCACTGATTTACAGTAAACCTTAATTAAAAATATTTTTTTCAGTATTCCAGAAAAAATTGCTTTCATGACAGAGATATATATTTACTGAATATCCAATCTTTTAGCTCATCTACTTGCTGGCCCAAAAGTGTTGAAAAAATCATCATCATTTGATAAAAGTTATGTACTGTCAGTCATTGGCAATGAAGTTCATCACCATTTTGTAAGTGGATTAATGATAGTCATTCTGTTTACAAAGAATTTCTCTCGTAATAATCACATACATAATATATTAAAATCAGAAATGAATTCACTAATGAGACTATTTACTCACCAGGGCCAGCGGCAAATGCAACAATGTAGAAAATCACAGCAACAATGCAAAGATATGACAACCATGGAACAGCATTCTGAAAATTAAAATTAAATAAACTGTATTAATTTATAATTAAATATATACATATATAAATTAACCCACTACCTGATGATTGCCTGATTTGTGCAAAGAACTTGCACATCCCTGAATCCCTTGACAAGCACAGGGTCATTTTTGTGTAATATAGCAATGAAAGTACCCCTAATAGCTTTCAGGAATGGGAATTGTATGAACTTGGAACAGTTTTATGGACCACGGCTATATGACCCTCACAAACCACAGCGAGACCCTTCATGAATACGTTTCGATTTTCTTAATATAAAAATACAGCAGAGTTTGAGAAAGAAAGCAACCAGTATTGGAGTACAATGAATCAAACTGAGCAAAGAACCTAACTGGAATTTTAATACCTGCACATGAGCTCTCCTATATGTTGGGTGGGAGTGGGGTGGGTGGGGTGGCATAATACCGCACAGATATTATTCTGCATGTGAAGACATTTGATGACAGCAAATCGTACTATAAATGGAATTGGCACTGGTTGGACAAAGTGACACCTGAAAGGATAAATACTAATAGTCATAATGTGGAACTTTCTATTAAGTCTACATCTGCAGTTTTATATATATGATTATATGACACATGACCAATAATAATAGACATGGTGAAGAACTTTTTGTGAAGTCTACATCTAATATTATATATCACATACCACTGTAGTTACTAATCCCCAGTGTGACTTAAAAGCTTGAAAAGGACAAGGTAAGAGGATTTAAGAAACAGCTATATTATGTTGCAATATCATTACAATAAAAGATAGACTTTACTGTATGTTTGCATAAATCACGAAATCAACGCCACCCCAAGAGCCCAGCCTAAGTGTCCAGTATGATCCTAGCCCCTTGGTCAATTCCCATGCCTGAGCTTTGTGATCTCTACACACCTTCAGTTTCCTAAAGGTGTTTTCCATTTTCAAATAATTACATATAGTTTCTGAACAGTGATTTGCTAGTTTAACTGAGTTTTTACTATGATGGCGAAGTTATGCAAATGAAAATTTTCAGATAGTATAAGAAAAAAAATCATGCCTCACATTTATTTTATTCTCACAAAACAGATTGGTCTTAAATATAAATATGAAATTTTATTTACATAAAGTGAATGTTATAGAGCAACAAAAGAAATGAGTCTGGTGAATATTTTCTCATAAATTGTTTCAGTAATACTTTTTGTTTTTGTACAGCTTAGTAAAAGATGCAAGAATTTGGAAATAACAGATGTATTCTAACTCTTGTGGCAGAAGATTCCAGCTACTGTTTATTTATATTTTTAAAACATGAGAAATACATTGACTACCCATTCATATTTCTCCAAATAAAATTTTAAAAGCTGCTCAAAACTGGCATTTAATGCGAGGGGTTAAAAGTAATTTATTTAAAATGGAAAAGTGTTATATGTATAGAATACCTATGAAATAACATTTTTAATTGACTATAATTTGTACATATTAATTGCAACAATAAAAATAAGCATCTCAAGATTATACACATTCATAAAAATTACAAGATCTTGCCTGGAAAATTAATGCTACTGACAGAACTGTGGAGAAAAGGAGCAATCCAGATAATCCTATTAGCATAAGTCTACGCCGACCCAGTCTATCCATGATCAGAGCCGAAAAAAATGTCATTGTTACATTCACTGCACCCGTGCCAACTGTAGCATATTCAGAGGCAAGTTTTGACAGTCCTGCCTTCATAAATATGGATGTGGAATAATAAATCACCTGAAATTAAATTAAACATTTCTAATCATAATAAAAAAACAAACATGGTATTATATTTTTCTATATGTACAGCGTTCTAATTTCAAAATACATAGGGTATCAGTGGCGGAATAAATTTGCCTATCCCTATTTCTAGACATAATTGTTAAATTGTTGAAGGACCCAACCTTGGGCACTCCTTATGATGGTATTTTTGTAAGTGTCAGAGCTGGAGTAAACAACTTGAGTTGAGATTATGCTAGAAATTGCTGTTGCTATCCAAACCAGTTCCAACTGGACGAGTAGTTTTTATTATCTAAAAGTTCATCTGCTGTAGAGAAATCTACTGTCTAATCACTTGAATTTGGAGTGGCAAGAAGTCTGGTCATGAAAGGCAGCGGTTAGCTTAATGGTGAGTTAACCAACTGATTGTGAGAGAATGGACTTAGAAATAGTTTGTGCATTTTACTAATGATGTGCTATACATGTGTTTTATAGAGATACAATATGTGAATAGAGTATTATTTCTACAAATTGTGAACTATGATGCTTCTATGTAGTATGCTAAACACTTGACAGTGTTTCTAAACCCACTCATAAAACTATTATACTGTATCCATGTATCAGGCTAATAAATGCTGTTGCAGGAAACTGTAAGTTGCAACTTGAATGTAAGAAAGAACGGAGTTAAAAATGAATAAACTGGAAACTCAGCATTTGTTCCCTGATTATATTTTACAGGGAAAAAGCAGCCTTGTTTTATCTGAATCTCCAGGTTTACTGATTAGAAACTCCTACAACTGTGGTAGATGTGAGAAGTATCTACTGCAGTGTATAAGTGTAAGGAATACACTGCACTTCATTGATATATGGTGGCAAAGTACGCTGACAATACGTGGAATTTCTGGTACAAGGAAGTTACTGGAAATTGCTACAATTGTTGTTCTGCCTGTGGGAGCTAATCCAGTGAAGGAGTGCCCAGGTTAGCCTTGAGGGAATAGTGGTTAGTCAGTGTTTTACATCATGAGCAGAGAATCATGGAATTGACCATAATAATGTAAACAATAAACTTGTGACTTTATTACAAAAAGCATGGGAAAAACTATTGAGACAGCACCTAAACCAGGTTATGTACACAAACTATTATTGCTTATCTCTAATAACTCCATTTTTGTTCTCTGATAAGAACTATCCTGTGATTTGTATTGACACTAATCTGTTGAATGGTGTTTAGGATATAGGACTGTATAGGTATTAAAATTATGAGAATATTGGCATAAAGCCAGCAATTTAAAAAATATTAAATAATCAATGTGGCATAAAATTCATAAAATTAACAAAAATAAGTGAGCAGTGAATCATAAACACATGTTCACTGCAGATCACACTGAGCAGAGATGGAGCCTTCAAGGTGTTGGTAAGCTTATTTCTTTACGTCTTTCTCAATCAATACTCTGAAGTTCTTAAACCTCGGATTAACTGCTCTTTGAAGTCAACATCATTATTGCTATTATTATTACAAAAGTAGAGCATGAAAGCCTCTGGCATTTTAAAACAAACAAAAGATCCAATAATCAAATCAGCATAAACCAGATAGCAGTACCTCTGATGATAACAAAATGATACATGTGAACAAAGAGTTGTACTTCTACAAACCATCATGTTGTTCACATTTGTCAGTTTATACATATTTTTTTTATAAAAAAAAAAAAAAAAAAAAAAAAGGAAGTTTATAAAAGATGATACAAACAAATATTAAAACCTAAATTTCCTTTTCATTTATTTTAATTTAATATATAATATATTAATCAGGGAAAAGGTTTAGTAGATGATTTAAAACTCCTTGGTGTAAAAGAAAATTCTTGATAATGCAAATCAAAGCCACAAACACAATCTTAAATTTTGTGGAAGGTGATTATTAAATGACTGAATTATAAGCAATCTTACTCACTGCATTTATTCCTGAGAACTGTTGAGCAAGGTTCAAAACAATGCAGATAATCAGGGGCCAACGTAAATCTGCATTTCGGAACAGGTCTGGAACCGTAAACTAACAAGGAAACGAGGTGACAAAAATAGCATTACTAAAAAGTAAGAAAAACAGGTAATGCATAAGTACAAGACAATGATGTTAGCATTCTTTATGAAGCAAATTGATTTTATATGCCTACTAAATAGTATTTTTATCATTCTGGTATCTGGGTAGAAAGTACAAGAATGAATGTTGTGAGGATTTTCATCAGCATAGTTCACACAATCTATACATATGAAGACAATACAGGAATCTTTACATCATTAAATTACACAAGTGTAAGGTGCCACAGAAACATACCCTAACAGTGTCATGGTGTTCCATTCTTTTTCTGAGCTCTTCCATTTCCTCACCTACATCTTCTGTTCCTCGCAGCCAAGTTAATGCTGCACTCATTAATGAAACAATAATAAAATTTAATTAGTTAACTTGTTGGAATAATGGAAAGATATAGATATAGATATATATATATATACACGATAAAAATTAAGTCATAAGCTCGGATGAAGGTAGTAAAAATGAACTAAATGCACCAGTCTGCAATGGCCAAATTTAGTGGATCTTTCTCGCCTGAAGGGTTTTGAAAATAAAGTATGCTGTACCTTTTTCTGCTTCATCTTCTTCCTTTAGTGCTACCATCAAAAACTGAGGTGTTTCTGGGCAGTACGTCAGTGTTAACAACTGGAAGATAACTGGCACTATAGTAAAACCTGATTACAAAAAGAAATCAACAAACTATTGGTACTTCAACATCTGGCAGAAAGATGGGCTGGTTCAGATGATATGGGAGATGATTTGGGAATATGTTTCATTTAAATAGTAAACAATTATGAGATTTAGCTTGTTCTTACCCAATACTTTTTCGAGTGATTTTACATCAATATAATTATGTCTTCTTAACAAAACAGAAACCTCGTGCAAAAGTAAAAGAACAAATGTCATCCACGTATTCTGATAATTGTATGTTATATTTGTTTAATAGTGAAGGGGTTTATTTTGACAGTATAAGGTGAGACCCCTAATTTGCTTCAAGTTTTGTGAATGCTGACTGTGAAAAGATAACTAACATCTGCATTTTACTTTTTATCTGATCTTTCTACTGCAACCTTTTTGAATAAATAGCTGACTGCTGGACAAACATGAAGTCTAGAATGATCTCATTCTAAATGGAAATAAGAATAATTACTTCTGGTGAAGAAATGAAATACAAACTTATCAAGTGGAGAACATAGGAGATAAAACTCTCTCAGTGCAAATCATCACTCTGGTTTCAGAGACATAATTCCTGTTTCAGAGGGGATAACTGGGGTTACAGAAGCATAACTGGGGTTTCAGATGCATAACTTTAGTTTCATAGGTGTAACTGGGGTCTCATAGGCTGTGTAGGCCACATGGAAATAATAATAATAATGACTGATCATAGTTATAAAAGATCTATGCACTTTACAATATTGACACACAAAATAAACACAAATAAATCTTCATACCAACTGCTCACTGCCCGAGACACAAGAAAACTAAAGATAATATAAATCCATATGGACAATAACATGTTAAAACAAATAAATGTATTAACAAACAAAAACACATAAATAAAATGGATTTACAAACATACAGTGTGAACAAACTGTGACAGATGAGAGAGTGCTCTTCCTGCTGATGAAAAAGATGTCTTCTCAGTCCTCTTACTAGGCAAGCATACAACTACATTACCAGTTGAGTCAGCTACTACAGAACAAAGTGGCTACACACCAGATGTAATATTGAGACGCAGAAACAAAGTAATACGACTTAAAAACTATACTAATACAAGACTAACCAACAAGTATAGGCCAGGGTGATTTCAAATCCAATGCAATAAGAGAAAACTCTCAATCTCAATAACATGACTTACAATGAGCTAATACAGGCTTACTTACAAGTACAGACCAAAGTGGTTCAGCCAAGGCCCTTAATCTTGGTAGCAATAAGACTTTCAACTCTATAAATACAAGACTTACCAACAGGTCACAGTGTTTCAGTCAAGACACATAATCTTGCAGCATAACCACTTACAATTGCATTAACAACAAGTATAAATATAAGGCTTAACAACAAGTATAAGCCAAAGTGATTCAGTCAATGGCACAAGTGGTAGCAATATGACAAATGCATTAATACAAGGCTTAAAAACAAGTATAAATACAAGGCTTAACAACAATTATAAATACAAGGCTTAACAACAATTATAAATACAAGGCTTAAAAACAAGTATAAATACAAGGCTTAAAAACAAGTATAAATACAAGGCTTAAAAACAAGTATAAATACAAGGCTTAACAACAAGTATAAATACAAGGCTTAAAAACAAGTATAAATACAAGGCTTAACAACAAGTATAAATACAGGGCTTAACAACAAGTATAAATACAAGCTTAACAACAAGTATAAATACAAGGCTTAACAACAAGTATAAATGCAAGGCTTAACAACAAGTATAAATACAAGGCTTAACAACAAGTATAAATACAAGGCTTAACAACAAGTATAAATACAAGGCTTAACAACAAGCATAAATACAGGGCTTAACAACAAGTATAAATGCAAGGCTTAACAGTAAATATAAGCCAAACTGATTCAGTCAAGGGTCACAATCTTGATAGCAATATGACAAATGCATTAATACAAGGCATACCAACAAGTATAGGCCAGAGTGATTCAGTGCCCAAAGCAATATCAAGGCCCATAATCTCAGCCACCAAAACACCAAAGGTGATCGCCAATTGGTTGAAGGTTCCACACAGTCCTCGTAATGATGTTGGTGCAATTTCAGAAAGATAAAGAGGACCAACACCTGTGTTGATACCTGTTAAAAAAAAAAAAAAAAAAACCCCTAAATAAATACATTTCTTATAAATACAGTGTTAGAATTAAAACTCAAAGAACAAACACATTTCAACTAGCAAATACTTTAAATGGAATGATTTTAAAAAGTCTACTGAGATGTATGCTTTGGTTTGTGAAAAAGTAACTCTTAGAAGATTTGAAGAAAGATTCTATTACAGGTCGAAACAAGAAATTATTATAGAAAGTAAACCATGCATTTCTCTTTTACACAGCTTTTGTTACCATCAAAACCTAGAAATTTTGAATGTAATTAGTGACAAAAAAATACGATGAATAAATTCTAAGGAAAAAGTACAAGTCTAATTGAATGCTCTCTCAAGATAAAGCATTGACTCCAGTGATAAATAAAATTTTGTTATTTAATAATACAAGAAACACTTTTTCAAAGAATCAGTGACTACATAATAAAACAAGAAAGTCTCTTTTAAAACATTCCCACAGAATTAAAGGGAGCACTTACCTGCATTGATACCACTAATGATACGGCCAGCAATCAGCATCTCATATGAATAAGCCATCTTGGAAAAGCCCAACAACCCAGCAGCCACTACTGCCACAAGGTTGTTCCTCAGCAGTGCACCTCGTCTAGCATTAAAAATAAACTTTAAAAGAAATAATAATAAAAATATTGAAAATAAAAATTTATTAATTGTTTGTGTTGTTTCTGTGCTCCTAAATAACATACTGTAAATTCTATTACAGTTGAGGAGTAGGTAAATGATTTGCTGAATAGTAAATATGCATTATACATTTGATTGATTTCTGTTCATACTTCATAGAGAAACATCTCTTTGGCAGTGAAATAGAGCAACACACAACCCAACACATGACATATATCACAACCTCACGGAGAAATCTCCAGTGCACTGAAACAGAGCAACACACAATCTGACACAGCTGTCTTATTTTATTTATTGTTGAATACATTTATTGTTGATACTTGGATTACTCATGTTGGCATGACTTGCTTAGATTTTATATGTTGTAGTCTGTCATCTGTATGTATCAGAGGGCTAAGAATTATCTTCTAGAACTACCACTAGATTTTATATGTTGTAGTCTGTCACCTGTATGTATCAGAGGGCTAAGAATTATCTTCTAGAACTACCACTAGATTTTATATGTTGTAGTCTGTCACCTGTATGTATCAGAGGGCTAAGAGCTATCTTCTAGAACTACCACTAGATTTTATATGTTGTAGTCTGTCACCTGTATGTATCAGAGGGCTAAGAGCTATCTTCTAGAACTACCACTCTACTTTTCTATATTATCTATCTTCCATCTTTCTAACATGTGTGACCAGCCAGAAGGTGTGTTTTGGGGATTAGCCTAAGGTTAGGGGCAGCCTGGGGTGGTGGAGAATTAACATCTTGCTTATCTCCCAGCAAAACATCACACACACTGCTTCAGTGCTTGACATATAATCATAACCTCGGGGAATCATCTCCATTGCAGTGAAAAAGTAACTCACAGTATGATGCATATCACAGCCTCATGGAGAAACATTTTCAATACAATGAAGTAGAGCAACACACAGCTTGACATATAAATCATACCTCATAGAGAAATAGTTCCAATGCAATGAAACAGAGTAATTCACAGTATGACACATATCATACCTCATGGAGAAACACCTCCAATACAGTGAAACAGAGTAATTCACAGTATGACACATATCATAACCTCCTGGAGAAACACCTCCAATACAGTGAAACAGAGTAATTCACAGTATGACACATATCACAACCTCAAGGAGAAACACCTCCAATACAGTGAAACAGAGTGTCTCAGAGTATGGCATATATCACAACCTCATGTTTAAACATTTCCAATGCATTAAAGTAGAACACAGACTGACATGTATATCAACCAACCAGGATGTTATCTACAAAACCATCAGCTCAGTGAATTTTACTAAGCTAATACCCCAAACTCCCCATTTCTTACTTCTCACTCTCTCTTTCTCACATGCAAACTACATCATACAAATTGTAAATTCAGTTACAAAAATAATGACATAATCATATATTTAAAAATCTTGGTGGCTATGACTTAAAAGGCTTAAATGATCCTCACTGTAAAACTAAATATTAAACAAATCTGATAATAAAAATCAATACCTGCCATATTTATTGGCCCAGAAGCCAGCAGAGATGCCACCAATCATTCCCCCAATGCAGTATGAAGAGACAGTTACTGCCCAGAGCAGAGTAAGGAGGCTCTCGGAAATGGGTTCACCAGTCCTCTTTTCATATGTTTTATTGTAGAAATCTTTAATGACCTATTCATCATCATAAATGTGAATAGTTTTATTCAGGTACTGTGTGATATAAAATTATCATACAGCAAACTAGTAAAAGTAGAGAAAATTAAGTCTATATGGATGCTACAATAAAAGGATACATATAAATTCATCTGTACTTATTTTAGCATATTTTGAGCATCTTCATCCTAATTAATTTTAGTTGTAAGCTTGTTTGTGCTGCCTAAACAAAAAAAAATGCTTACAGGCACAGTTTTAAGGTAATTCCTCACCAAACACATCTTTTGAAAAACTTGTGACTTATAAAAAGTACAATATATATGATCACTGACACATTATTGAAAATAGGAAATCACACTTTTAGTGCAATGCAATGTAAGAAGACTATCAAAACTACTCATCAGCTTAACATGCATTGCCAGAGACATTATTATAATTAAACTGAACCGATTGTTATTTCCTGTGGAACACAATAGCACACCTTCCATAATTTCATGCACTTTTCTCTAAATTTGTTATGTGCGAATAACAAGTTTAACCAATCAAGAGTGAGAGTTTTAGACAGAAAAAATTTGAGTCGTGGAATAATTCCTTTTTACCCTTCACTTGATGAGGAAATTCACCTGTGAATAGATTTGATTTCGTTCAATTCCCCGTTTGGGAGTTAGCGCAGTAAAAGGCTGATTCAAATCAGAAAACTCCCTGTTACCTTTCCCTTTTACTTGGTTATGTTACCTTCACTGGTTACCTGTTACCTACACCAGCTATCTTTACCTGTTACCTTATTGTGACTTCATTGTATCTTCATTGTTATGTTATCATTACAGTTTCATAAGTACTTTAACTGTACATGTCTTGGACTTATTTCACATTTGGCTGGTTGCCTGTGATTTTGTGTGACCTTTGCCTTGGCTGTACTTTGGTCTTCTTATGCCAGGAGGTAATACAACCTTGTTCATCTGTATACTCGCACTTGTGAAGCAGAAGTCATGAGACTGTATTCAGAGTATTGCCATGACGCCATATACACATACTATAGTGAATAGGAAGAGGAAGGCCAAGTAAAGGACAAGATAACCTCATTTCCCTCTGTGAAATCCCTACTGCCAACTTGTGAAATCTACTCAATCACAGATTGTGGTAATCCTAAACAATTGGTCAGAGTTTCAGGCCTTGTATGTTATAGAACTAACTTTGTTAATCACAGATTGTGGTAATCCTAGACAACTGATCAGAGTTTCAGGCCTTGTATGTTAATGAACTGTCTAAAGAGCCTAAATTCTGTGTAAAATTTAGATTGGTCTATGTTTATGTCATCTGTTCATATAATTCATGTTGAATTGCTGTGGTTGTTTATACATGTTATAATAAATTTGATCTCTTATTGTTTACACCCCTGCCCTTGTTACATAATTGGGTTTGAAAGGTTAGAGCAGTTAGTGGGCTTAAATTATTAAAGTAGGGTAGAAAAGACCTTAAGGGGGTGTAGACTGCTCTGTGAGAACACACGTCAGGTAAGGGATAATTTGTGGGGTGATTCATTGTATACTATGTATTACTCAGGGAAGGGACAAGGGAAGTAATTCACTGTATACTACGTATTATTCTGGGGAGGGACAAGGGAGGTCTCTATCCAGTTCTCCACCCGCAACTGAGGTACAGATTATCGTATACATTATTAATGATAATTTGTTCTCATAATTACGAGGCTCTCTCATGATCACATAATTAATTTGATACAGTTAAGAAAAAATATGTTCACACATTCATAATTTTAAAATAAGAAATAAATTAAGTAACCTACATCAACTGGAGAATTGACTACTCCAGCATTAAAACCATACTGAAATGAAGATCCGAGAATGCATGCAGATATTGCAAAAGCCAAAGAGCAAGTGAAACCCTGGTAATGAATAAAAACCATTTGAGTTACTGCACATAATTAAAATAAAAATGTATAAAATTACAAAATACATAATCATTATATCACAAATGATGTACACTTGAAACGGTATATAAAATAAACGTAATCTGTTCATTATTTAGTACTCTACCAAAGGAAGTCCTAAACTTTACAACTTAACATGTCTTAAATAATATAAATAACACAAGCTGAACACCTTCATGACAAGCATTGAACTTTGAAGAGAAACAAACAACCTAATTTAAATTAATTTTATCAAATTATATTCAGTTACAATCCTAACAACAGCTCGCAGTCACACTCACAGGCATATTAAAAACAATATAACAGTCAAAAGTTATAGGTGAGACTATAGGCACACTTTAAAGACATAAATTATAGACATATATATAGTAATAATTAGATCCAGAGTCTATGGAAAAGTTACACCATTTAGAATTAGATGAAATGATATTTACACCCTAAAGAAGATATTACAATCACACCCTACAGATGTGATGACATTGCACAGAACAAATAAGACAAAAAATTGCACCACATACATAAGGCGACACACATTCCATATACCTGTACAAAATTATAATCACTCTCAAAAGATTTTGTGTGTACACACATATACATAAATTATGAAATATACTAGTAATTGTAGTATGCAACTCAAACCCTGTTCTGAAAGAAGCATTAGAAACATAACCACCAATTGAGTTAAATGTATATAAATGCAAAAATAAAATATAGTTCAATTAATCCCATAACTGCAACAACAACAACAAAAATGTGCAGTAATTAATAACACTGATAATTAATATGGCAGCCATTTCAAAGGAGACAATTCTTTGCAAAATTTGTTTAAAATCAATAATCAATTGCATCAGTTAACATTTGATTCAGATTTTGAATTTTGTATGAAAATAATTTTCTTGGAATTAAACAAATGTTTTTTAAAGTCTAGCACTGAAGGGGTTAAAAATGTTTTAAGAAATAAAAGAAAAAATACTTTTCAATTCAATGTACAAAATTATACATGAATTAAATGATAAGCATTAATAAAAAATATGTTTGTTTACTTTCTTAAAAGTGTCACAAGATAATGAATACTGCTTGTTAATGTTATAAAAAAGGAAACAAAAACCTTGCATTAATATTGTTGATACTTGCTAAATTAAAGCCAACAGGAATATGACCAAATATTTCAAAAGCTCATCTCTAATGGAAAGCATTCTTTACAATATTAATGCCAGTAAAATGAATTCCACTCCCAGCATTTTTCCTAACTGAAAAAAAAAATAAAATAAGGTTTTATATTCCATTTCTTTAAAAAAAAAAATAGTCATAAACAATTAAATAACTAGACGATGTGTATGAAACTTGCAGTAGGCAAAGGATATAATTTTTATGCAAAGATACATTCTTTCTAAAATACTTTAAAAATTAAAATCCAGAAAATACTGCAGCAATTGAGCGCAATCTATATCAATATACTGTGATGAATGGCTGTAAATTATTAATTAAACATTAAACTAAGGAGTAAGGTTTCATGAGCCACAGGACTAGTCACTAGCAAAAAAATAAAGACCCAAAGCTGAACTTTTTTATTTCAATGTATCCCATATATATTACTTCTTTTTATTTTTTAAAGCACTCTCCAGCAAAATCTCAAAATAAATTAATTCAACTCCTCCCCTTAGACTTTGACCCAGATAAAAGAGTGTCACGTTAGGCTGGTTAGCACCAAGATCCCCCCCCCCCCCAAATATTTTTAGTTTATTCACTGTATACACTTTTAAAAAAATCATTAATAGTAGTACTAATTGACTAAAAATTATATGCATGGTTCATTTAGTATCACTATTTATTGTTAGTTATAAATGGAATAGTAATGACTAATGAGTACTAATTACTAGGCATTCACTCTATAAAGTATAATACAACGCACCAGCTTCCTGGGATGTGTAGAAACTGTTTCAACATGATCTACTTCTCTCCTTGTATGGGATGATGTAGGTGAATTATTCGGGGATACCCCGTTCAAAAGTGGAGTTCTATCATCCATTCTTTCAAAAATAACATGACAACGATAATAACCACACGGAATAAGAAGTGCTTCTCTAAGCTGACATTCGTAGAAAGTTATCTCCCTCCAAATTTTTTTTATATAAAATGAATTAGTTGCATATATTGAACACAAATAAACTTTAAAAAAATGATTGATTACTTTATAATCTATAAAATAATTATAAATTAAAATAATATTTATTAAACCTTATATTAAACACTTTTACTTATTTTATTATTATTTCATTTTAAATATGTATTTCTTTCTTGATTAAAACTTTATAATATGAAATAACAAAATGGCAACTGCAGTAAATCCAAATGAACCTCCAGAGGAGGATGCAGCAGAATTGCAGTTTCCAAAAGGTTATTTGAGATCAATTATATATTAGTTTTAGTTGAAATATATTCTAAAAGTCTTTAAGATTATATTTATCGTAGTATTTCAAACATCATTTGATCACATTGTATTAGCACATACAGTGACTGGATACACAATTTTTAAAATATAGCCTATGGAGTATAGGTCTACATATAATAATAGCTCGTTTAGCAAACAACATAACTTTTTTCTGATTCAGCCTTATTATTTTAAGTTGTTTTGATAACATACTTTCTTAGAAAGAAACAACAGACCAACTCGTAGCTATAATACAGGCTTTATGACACGAGTTCTACTAGTAAGTAGTAGTAGTACAGTAGTTGTACTACTAAAAGTACTACTACTACTAGAGAAACTTACATTGTTACAAATTAAAGATTGATCAGATTATGATCATGAATAGCATTCACTCAATCAACGCATTGATATGGTAGTGAGTTTTATTTTATATCTACGTGCTCCGATAGTAAAACAGTGAGGGTGAGTTATAAAATAAATAGGTTTAGTTATAATTAATAATGAATGAAAATGAATTATCAATTTCCGACATGAATTTCAAATAGCAGCAACAGAACACTAAGATTGTAAGAATAAAAGTGTGGATATTTTGTTCGTCATCACTAAGAAGATTATCATTTTATAATTTTGTCTTTAGCACAAGGTATGTGCATTAGGCCTATATTATAATTTTGTTAAGGTGGTCTCATAAAATGTCATGATTATCAGTCAGTGAGGTCACATAATCGTGAGGGAAAATATAGTTGCTTCTTGCTATAACCAGGACAATTATACTTGTTTGTCAGAAATTCTATACAATGTAATGTCAAATAATTCAGTAAATTGTATAATAAATGTGTTACTGAAACTAAATGAACATTTGCATGACTGCAGTAAATAATAAAAATGTATTGCCTGTTCCTATTTGCTTTCAGACTGAGGTATAGTATTCTTGAATATTTTTTTTCACATCAATATGAAAAACTCATAGAATTGAAGTAATTGATGTGTCACTGAAGTAATTATAATTTATATATATACACTTGCCTCTTGCTCCAATTTCAGTGAGATTAAGCTTAGATTTACTAATTTTTTGGCTGTTGTATGGATTTTGATTTCAGAATTTGAAAATGCAGAAACATTGCTGATTTCAGAAGTACAGATGTTGTTAGACCACCGGTAGGCACCTATTCTTTGAATTTTTAGCATTAGTTTTAATTGTTTATGTTAGTACTACCACTATAGTACAGTCTACATTGATGGGTAACTTGCTAGAAGTTGTAGAACTGGACAACATTCATCCATAGTCTTGACTATCTTTTTCTTTTGTAAAACACCTTGGAGTCATAAAATATAAATAGGACATAACTGATAAAAGATTTTTTTAAACTAAAAAATCCCATTACCATGAACTAGGAGCAGACTTGTTTAGTGCTTCCATCTACCACATTAACTTTTAAAAGTTAGTTTTAATTTTGTGATGTTTTGATTCAAGACTGTTATTTGTTTTTGCTATTCTAGTTTTAGTAATCCCAAGATCTGTGCTTTCCTTGTTAACTTGGAGATAATTTTAAATGGTGTGCTTGTGATAACAGAAATATAAAACCATCTATATCAATTTTTTTTTAAATGCTAGTGAAAGTATTGATTCATTCTGTCACCATTTCTGTCCCATGTAGTATAAGAATTTTACCAAATATTTTACTTCCAGTTTTAATATATTAAGACTTGTTTGTTGGTGAGGTGCATCAGAATGTCCTAAATAGGAGCAGGTGAGCTGTTTCAGATTCATCAAGAAAAATATCTTGCTAAGATATATTTGTGTGATCAGAAAAGAATCTAATCTTTTTAGAAATTAATTTTTATTAATAATTTATTTTATACTAAATTATAGTCATAATCTTCTCAGAGAGGAAGACATTTCGTTTATAATGTTGAGACTCCCGTTAATAAGGAATTTTATTTCTACACATTCAATCTTATCAAACATATGCACTCACTGCTATGGATTTCTTTGTGATGTAAGTCTTGTATCCTTTTATTTATTTGCCACTTATGTATGATCTTTTATTAATGGATGGCACATTGATTTGTGTAATTTTTAAAACATCTGTAAAACTCTGTACCAGTAGAAACTAAAAACACACTTATATTATTTATGATTCTACAAGAATTTTGTGTTGAGATTATGTATCTCTACACATGATTTAAAACAAGTACTTGTGTTTGAAACTGTAGCAAAATATAGCTTTTATTTGCTTTAAAATTCAGTCATCCAAACTTTCAATAATGCTAATGTATTAATTAGTTTTGATTACTGAGTTTGCTCTGTATTTCCTTGAAATAAAGATGACTGTATCTTTTATAATAGTTGTTTCTTCGTGTTCTCTTTGATCATAGAAAACAGCAAAATGAAAGTGCAGAGGAAGAACAAGAACTGTCAGATGTTTTCATGAAGACCTTGAACTACTGCCAGAGGTTCAGTAAATTCAAGAACCGTGAGACAATTGCAGCTGTCCGCAGGTACTATTAATAACCTGATCCCTTGTAGCACAGAGTTATTCTGTGATAGTGCAGATCTGTTAATAGTGTAATAGTGTGTTTAATATTTTAGGGCCACTGTGTCAGTGATTTGGTTTCATTAAACTTTAACACTTCCTTGGTATTTGGAGGCCAGCTTAGAAGGGACTTGTGTTTTAGTTGCATTTTAATTAGTTAACTAGAGTAGTAGTTCACATCTGCCAAACGGAAGTGCTATATGTTGGTAACCTGGCCCATTACCTGATTACTTTATAATTAGATTCTCTCCCATTATTCAGCTTTAATCACATCAGCAGATTTGGGAGACTATGGAAAGTGTAAAGATAACTACACTGTTTGAAGTGATTGCTTTATTAGAAGCTTATGAACAGAAATAGTTGTTACATTGAAACTGAACACTTCATAGTGAACAGAGACAAGCAGAATGTATAGCACAAGTGTTTGGCAAAGTGTTGTAAAATGGCATTTCATCTTTCTATTAGATAGGAGTTGAATTCAATAAAATAATATCTCCAGCAAAGCTAAACATCAACAGAAATTATGAGAATCGAAAGAAAACCCATTTACTGGTGCAATAATTAATAATTTTAGGAAATGCTGAGTACTATTTGCATTAAATTCAAGCTCAGTCTGATTATGAAAGATGATTTCATGCACATATGTATATCATATGTTATGGAGATTCTGTATAGACATGAATGTGTGTGTGTGTGTGTCTGTCTGTACCTATCTGTTGCACATATCATTAATTACCATAAATATAAATGCCAACACTGCACAGGAGAAAATATTTTATACAGTAGAGTCTCAGGTTACAGCAGTCTTGAATAATGGCAATCCACCAATACAAACAAGCCCATAAGGCCCAGATTTCAACTTAAGCTTTCATTCTTTTCTTACAAACTGTGGCCAACTAATTCTAATGCGGATGAACCGCAGATGTTCACTGACATAAGCCTCTTGGCATCGCTGAGACGGGAGTCAGGTGCCGTTTTAATTCACTTCATGCACTCATTCACTATAGGCCATAACGACCATTTAAATACAGACTTCAACTTGTGTACCAAATCAGGTTTTGAACTTTCTTTAGAACAGAACTCATTCATAATTGGAGATCCGAAGGTACTGCTAATATGACCTACTTTTATTAATGAACAAATATCAAGGTTCTTCCTTTGCCAAATGACTGATTAATATTTAAGTGATTATTCTACAAATCTGTATATTTTAAAATAATTTATTTTTTGCTAAGAAAATTACACTAATATATTCAAAATAGTAAATACTACTATAAATAATAATAGCTTAAAAACATTACTAAGCCTCTTTTATGTTAATAATTAAATGTCAGGCAATTGTTTAAAATGTGTTTTCTCTGAAAGATAATTTTTTTAACAAAAAGAATATTTTTTATATTGTATATTTCTCATTTATATCTCTTTTATTTCAATATTATTTAGTACTTGTACTAAATAAAAAATAGATACTATATCATAACTAAATACTGAAATAGAATATTTATTGTTAGTAGTTTGGGGGTTGGGATTGAGAGCAGCTTTGCATCACCACTGGAGCTTCTGTTGATCATTTTGTCATTAGACATTCTCTGACCTGGAGTATTATTCTTTATTCTTATTGATCTTTCTATGCCTCACTGAAAGTAGGTTCTTTTAGCAATAATATTGTATAAGAGTTCAGAAGAATTGTATTTTATATACAAATAGTCATGGTTAAATAAAGTTTAAGATAATTTTTTTAAATTGCACTATATGTAATGTTAGTATTGATAAAGTCCTTGCACTTGTGATTGACATTCATATCAATTTGTATACAATTGTCAGGTTTAAGTATCAACACATCAGAAAGGGAAAGCACTAAAACATTCCCACTTTGAAAGACAACAATTCAAAAATTATAGTTTGCATTTTGATTGTTAATGACCCTTGTCTTCCTTGGGACACAAAATATTTCAAAACTCTGTACTTAAAAAGATTTTTCATCATCAGTAGAAACTTTTAAGGAATTCTGCCTTTAATTTTTATCTTGTAATATTTTCTTGTTATTTTTTAATTGATCCATATGTGTTCCAGTTCTCTCATGCAAAAGAAACTACATAAATTTGAGTTAGCTGCACTAGCTAATCTGTGTCCAGAAACAGCCGAAGAAGCCAAGTCATTAATTCCCAGGTAAGTCTCTTATATCTACTAAGTTACTTGTTCCAGGGTTCTTATGCATTCAGTTCTAACAATTCCCTGACTTGATGACAAACTAAATTTTCCCTGATCAACACTTAAATGGTAAACTGGTAGTTGTTTGTTGTTGTTTTCAGCCATTTCTGATATGCATATATTGGAAAAAATGTAATAGAAAAATAACATTTTCAATTGTTTAAGTACAGAAATAGCTATGTGCACCTTGCTCTGGACTTAGAATGCTGAAAAGTATTGAGATTTCACTGTCTGGAAACATTAGTTGGAAAAGGCAGGATGTATGATTGACATGATAAATTATTGTAAACTACTCCCACTGTCTAAAGAATTTCTATTTTGATTTGCTCAGCAACAGATGACTGATTTTGAAACAATGATATATAGTCAGTGATATATAGGTCTGATAATGGGTAATTGTTGAGCAACCTCATTAGCAGAAGAAACAGAAACATGTACAACTGAAATTTGTTAAAAAATAAAAAGATGTGAATTGGGGAGGTTTACCTTTCTTTCTTAGCAATTTCTGCAGTTATGTACTGGACGACCTCATAGTTTCAATACCTATGTTTGAAACTTCAGTTATACACTTAACTATGTTTGATCCCTTCAAATTAAATTCAGCCAAGCCCAGTAATTTGTATATTGTTTGCTAAAGTCATGCTTCATTGAAATAGACTTGTTTTGGCATAATTGTAATTTACCTAAAAGAAAATCTCAGCATGCATATTAATGCAAATCCAGAATAGGGTTCCTGTTATCATGTAATCTCATTATATTTGTTTTTGAACACTTATATCTTTTAAGTAAAAACTAGCAAAAGGACAAAATACTTGTGCATTTTGTCCTTGTTTCATTGATACTTCACATTATTAAGACTAGCAGTCAGAACTATTGCAAAATATATTGATCTTTATAGTTTTAATCCTGATCATTATGCTTCCCAAGCCACAGGTAAAACCTAGTTTTAAAAAATTAAAATAAGGAAAAACTTTAAATTTCCAGTCGTTTACCCGACTTGTTTAAAAAGATGTTTTTCTTCCCCCCTCCTCCCCCCAACTTTCCAATGACTAGAAAACATTTTTAGAATCTCCGAGATTCTTCCAGTCCCCACCTACCCCCACCCCACCCCATAAAACTCTTTCATTTTTACAAAGGTGTTATGTCCCAAGTGTGTCACTAATTACACAAAATCATTCATTCCCAGATGTCATTTATTCCAGTTAGCTCATATTCCCATCACCCTTTCTGTTTTGTTCTCAAATTTTTAAAGGAAAATAATAGGTGAAGTGGCAATTAAGTTGTAGTGCAGAGTAGCTGGAAAACCTGTGCAGAAATTTGCTCTGAATTGATAATTGCAAATGTGCCCCACACAAGTTATTTAATTAATTAATTTAATTTTAAAATTATGTTATCAAGTCACCTTTAGTGTTTTCACTCCAAATTATGTATCCAGACAGAAAATAGCCACCTTTAACTTTTAATGTTGACTGCAATTTGACTTCCTTCCAAATATATACCTTTAGTTTTAATTTTGAACACAAATTGAGGATCCAGACAGAAAATAACCACCTTTAGTTTTTATTTTTATTTTTAAAACTTGAGTGCATATTATATAACCAGACAGAAAATAGCTACCTTTAGTTTTATTTCTTTGAAATCTGCATCTTGATGTGACAACAAAGAGTAGAAGTATACAGAGAATTAGATAAACTTCAACAAGATTTTTATTCATGGTTTCCTTTAGCAAGAATATGCATGTTTAAGCATTTTAATTATTGAAACAAATTACTCCAGATATGTTATTCTGAATTTGTTTCAATTTTCCATTGCAGCTTGGAAGGTCGATTTGAAGATGAAGAAATGCAAGAGATTTTGGACGATATCAAAACAAAACGCAGTTTTCAGTGTTAATTGTACATTGGTCATTTAACAGTGATGAGATTTCATTCACCACTATTAACAACCCCACAGACCCAGAACATTTTTTAAAATCTAAATCCTTAAGGCTTCTGTCTTCATTGTTAAGGATTCCAAAGTACCAGAAATGAAAGTCCAAAACGTAAGGGTTTTTGCCTGCGCTGTTAAGTTCTGAAGTCGTATAAATGAGTCCAAACTGTGTGGGCTTCTTTCTTCATTGTTAATGATTCTACAGTCCCTGAGCTGATAGGCTCACTCCTAGAATTCTAGCACATGTGAAGTTGCTTTCAAAACATGAATTCTTCTCAGGAAATGTAGGAACACGAAAGACAACTGCATTAAGACTTTTTTAATTGAATGACTGAAATACTCTGATTCATGAAAGTCTGTATAAATGTTACAGTTTGGGTTAAATATTTTGTGGCCAACAGGATCGATTTTTTTGTTTTCTTTATGCAATTTGGTTGTCTTTAGTAATATACAAAAATGTTTGGGAGAATAAGAAACAAGCCCATTTATTAAAAAAAAAAGCCCATGTGTATGTGGATATTTTGAATATGCATTTATTTTTCATTTGTTTTATGAGTGTAATGTTTAAATGTCACTGCAAGAATGGTTAAAGAAACAAAATGATTTTTCTTTCAGTTTTGTGTTTATAGTTTGGAAGTTTCGATTATTGAATGGTCATTATGTATTTAGTTTGTTGAAAAAAATAATCCTTAAAGAAGTGCAAGGAAGTTAAAGTTCACTTAGCAATTTATCAACAATTTCATTCTTTTGTAATAGTAAATATTCATTGCATATAATGATAGAACTTATTTTTCAAATACGCTTTCTGTACATGAACAGACATTAACTGAAGATTGGCTAATTTTCTGTTAGGTAATAACCTGATGATGTAATGACTGTGAATGCTGTTCCCAAATGTCAGGCACATCATAAGTATTGATTGTTTTATGAAAGGTAATTTATTAAAATTTTAGGAAATCCAGCGCAGCAGCAGGTGAAATATCTGACTGAAGTCCACCCCCCTCCCCAAAATAAATATAAAATAGACAGCATTTATATTGCAAAAAAGCACTTTAAAAAAATTTATTTTGCACATTAAAGAATGCATTAAAAACAAATCAGAAAATAAAGTTTGTCCAAACCATTTTTTTATTTGTATATAACAGCTGCCTGGACAGTAATGATTTGCAACATAATAAAATTAATACAATTTACAGAATAACTATTAACAAAAAATACTGCAATGTCGGTAGACTATCATGTGTTTTAAATGTTATTTATATTATTACAATTATCAAATTAGCCACACTAATTATGAAGAGACATGTCCACACCATTTTTTTATTTTGTAAGCAGCATGAAATTGTACAAGAACAGTCTTATCAAACTGCATCACTGTGGTTACTAGGAAAAGCAGTAGCTCCATATATAGTAAATTTGATCCAAGTTCTATTAAAATCAGTTCTGATTTGAAAAGAAATATTTCTCATGATCTGATGAATTCTACTGACATTTAAACAAACAGGAGACTTTAGGTATGTGAGTTAGTTCACAGCAGTTTATTTTGTGATCTATCAAATCAAGTCAAAAATTGTATAAAACACATAAACACACATCTTTGTGAAATGTTCACCATAAGAAAAGTAAACTCACTCTAAAACAGAGATGTATTAATTACATATTTACAACACATTAGACTGCTCTGGGCTGAGAGCTCTGAAATATTAAAAAAACAAAACTAAATTAAATTTCACAAACTTAAGACTATAGTATGACCTGCCTTAATTTAGATAAAATACAAAACAAAATTTAAACCATGAAATAAACTCTTGTGTGACATCATATAGTGACACTCACTTATATATCCATACATGTTGTGTTGAACTTCCTGATGACTTTTATTATAAGAATATTCTAATAGGTGAAGAAACGATAGCAAAGAGTTCAATCACTAGATGAATTCATGATTATCATGGAATATTTTCTTTAATGGCATTTCTAAAAAAAAATAAAAAATAAAAAAGAATATATATATATAAAACATTGTATACTAATGCTTGTAATTTATAGCAACATTTATTATCTTGTAATTAATGGTTTCTCTGTCTGGTTCACATAGCAAGATATTTTGTTTCAGTCTTATTTGTACTTTATAAAGTTTCTTTAAAATTAAAAATATCCTTAAAAGACATTAACATTCTGAGTAAAAATTAACTTTAATGAAAGTGTAGAAGCCAAAAAATCTTGTACCATCCACCAACAGTATGAAGTAATTGTGTTGACTGAAATGGCTATTTTCTTCATAAAAATCATTTAAATATGGAATGTTTATAATGGTGTTTTTCAAGGAATAGTGAGTATAAGATTATAAGTATAACGTTAGAGTATTAATAAAATCTGAATTCAAAGAAATCAGAATAATTATTGAACAGATGAATAAGCTTTATTTCTTTTTTTTAATATCAATATATTTATATCCACATCTAAGTGTGACTTGCAAAATACAAGCACACAATTAGTTATAAATGTGTATATATATTAATAAAAATATAAACGCATTTTCATAAACAAACGTGTTTCTCCTACCAAAGCAGTGTTTTTTCTAAAATGAGATCATTTTAGTAATATTTGTTTAAATCATTTAATATATTATAAAAATAATGAGTACAGTTTATCTTATATATTGCCAATATTAAGTTATTCTCACAAGTACTTACTTTTCTCTACTGGAACCAAATTTTGCATCTTCTACTATGTTTTCTCACTCATTCTCTTACACTCAAAAATCGTAGCATGAAATATCAAACTAACCATATGGTACCTTGTATTTATGAAAAAGAAAAAAGATCACAGTCTAAACTGAGGCACTAGAAACACAGCACAGCTTTACTGTACGACTGATGGATCTCCTGAGAGGGGTCTTCGAATTAGTGCCTGAAACAGTTTTTAAGTGTAAAAATAAAAAAAATATATAAAATGCAATAATCAGAATTCACAAGCATTTAAAAAGCCTTTATAAAACTTTTAAAGTTCTATTGGTTTAAGATATTAAAAGATAAAAGAAAATCTGTCAAATTGTTTTTACAATGAATGAAGAAGAGAATAAACAAATGGCACTCAAACAAGGCAATTAAATATTTTTCAAACACACAAGTGAAACCACTTTAAGGTGGGAATTTTCACCCATAAGAAATGTATGTAGGAGCTAATATGGTCTGAAACATTTAACTGGTAATTTCTGCCCATAAGATATAAATAGGGATTTGTGACAGTAAATTTGCCCCTCCCTGTTTTTTAATTTAATTGTTATATAAGTTGCTAAATTGTCATGAGTGACCTCACCTTGGGCACTTCTTATGGTGTTACTTTGAAAGTGTCTGAGTCTGAAGTAAACAGCCTGAGGCAAGAATATTCTAGATTTGCTGACCTAATGAAAACTAGGTGAATAGTTTCCTATTATCCAATGATAATCATTTATGAGAATGAGACTAGCCAATGGGCTGAGTTTAAGGAGTTCTTCACTTGCTGTAGAGAATTCTACCCTTTAATCACTTTGAATTCGAGTGGCAAAGAAGGAAGAAGTCTGGCTTGAAGGTAGTCCTTAGCTTGAGTGGTGAGTTTAATTGAGTGATTGTGAGAATGGACTTAGAAACATTTCATGCATTTTACTATGTTATACTTGTGTTTATGTAAAATATGAGTTCACTTTTATTACTACAAATGTTTGAACTAAGCTGCACCCTGTGGTGTATTAATATGTGGTTTGAGTTTCACTTTGAGAGTGTGAATTCAACCTTGAGTTGTGAGTCTTGAGTTTGAGTTTCAAGTTTCCAGCTACCCTTCATGTGTTCACGGGTCAAAACCTGAGTGACTGGGAAAGCGCTGGAAACTTGCAAAGTGTGTTGCAGAGTGTGTAAGCGTAAAGGGGTGTGCTATGCACTATTGATGTATCAGAGCAAGTATGCTGGGTACATTCTGGACAATTCTAGTACAGTGAAGTTTCAAGTATCACTGTGATCATATTCTACTTGAAGGAATGGATGCAGTGAGGAGACGATCGAGAATATAGCAGCATGTCAGTTTCCATGCGAGTGGTGGGAACGTGCTGAACGCGGACATTTTGACATTGTGACGTTGTTGCAAAAGCAAGTGAAAGACTGTCAAGAAGTGCTTAATCCAGGTCACATAAATTTACACATTTAACTCAGATAACTCAATTTCTATTCTCTGAAAGGATTAACTTGCAATTTGTATTGATTCTATTGTTGAACTAATTATAATTTTTTTTTATTATATATATGTAGAGAAAGACTGTAAACAATAGTTATCCAAACGTGGGTTCGTGGAATACTGTGTTTAGTTGTCTATTTCATTGTAATTGTAATGTGTATTTTTGATTGTTCATTTAATAAATTCATTGTTAAATTTATTGACCTTCTTATGCATATTGATTAGAGGTGTTAATGTGTTAACTTAAAACTTTTGTGACTACTTCTATAGTTTCTCAAAGAAAAGTAAAAATTACAGTTGATGACATTATTTATTTTTTTAATTTATTTATTTTACTACTTTGGGCTCTTGTGCTGTGGTGCATTAGGATGGGCCATTCAGAGAAATTCACAGCAAACAATTAAAAAGCAATCAGCTAATCTGTTAAAAAATTTAAAACTTTCCATTTTCTCCATCCCTTACCTGAATTGGATATACAAATAAATACAAAGGAACACAGTAAAATAACTCATAACTGTTCAGGATGAAAATTACTTCATTATTATTAAAATTTTGTTTTATGAACACATTTTCCACAGTAGTAAATTCATTTATTAATGGATACTTACCGACCACTTCAGAGGTTCAGCCTCAGGCTTGAGAATGCATTGGACGCTGGTAAAGATGGAAATCTTTTGCGTAATTTGCTGTGGACAATCATTGTCGGGTTTCCACACCATTGTAAGTTCTTGGCGCTTTCCAATTTTGCAGGGATGGAAACTATCCAATGGCAGTTTCTGAAGACAATTGAATCACAATAATTTTTGCTGGCATAATCAAAACAGAAGTCAGAGGTTTACATCCATCCTAATTATTAGTTATTAATAATTTTTACATGTGTAAAACATACATCGAAATAAAGAGAATGGTTGTACGACACTGCAATAGTCTTGTTACAATGCATTCACAAAATACAAGGGAGATAAATAAGGGTCAAACAAAGCCTAGCAAAAGAAAAAAAAGCCTATTTGATTTCTGCATAACACACTTGTAAAGATTTAAATAACAAAAAGGTTACTTTCTTTTACCTCACAATACACCCTTTTGATCACACCAAATTTGAGCATGTAGACATCAAAAGATTTATCAAGTACGGCCATAACCATGCCTTTCTCTTCCAAGGGTCCTGCCTCCTGAAATGACATACAATAGTCTTGAATATAGTGCTGTAGTATGCTGTTTTGATTTTCTAATGAAAAAATAAAATCTGAGTACAAATGTATTAGCTTCATTCAATTTAAGCTACTTCAATTACAATCAGAAAGATGTTAGAAAAGTTTCATTTGTTCTTGTAAGTCACAGCGAATTATAAATTGGCTAAAGACTGAAAATGCAAGATTTTATCATCAAAACCAAATCTCATACATCTGACATTATCAAAGATGAAGATGCCCATGACTGACTATTGACTAAATATTAAAATGCAGTTTTCAAAAAGCCAGTGAAAATTTTTGAAACCTTGAAAATAGAAAATTTATAGCAGATATAGTTTGAACACTGACTCGTGACCCACACAAGAATCTCAAAAAATACGAAGTATCATTTCAGGAATTCCGTAAATTTTGACTCATAAGTATCCTTTTGGGGATAAAGGAATAGTAGTATTTATGCAAGTGAATGAAAAACTTAAAAACTATCAAAATGAGATGCTCAAAATAAAACACTAAGAAATAACTCCTTTGAGAAAGAGTCCTTTTGGCAGCTATATTGCTGAATGTTATTTTATTCATGTTACATGTATTTTCAAATATTCAAACGAATAAGAAGTACTTAAATTTTCAATACCTCAACTTTAAATTTAGCTTCTGAAGACTGGACTAAAAAGCAATTTTGTATTCTATATTCAAATAAGGACTGAAAAGCAATTTTGTATTCTATATTCAATCATAGAGTATAAAGTAATTTTGTTTTCTATATTGATAGACTAAAAACAAATTTTGTATTCTATATTCAATTATAGACTAAAAATTAATTTGTATTCTATATTCAATCATAGACTAAAATACAATTTTGTATTCTATATTCAATCATCAACTAAAATAACAATTTTGTATTCTATATTCAAACTTAGACTACAAATCAATTTTGTATTCTGTATTCAATCTTCCTGGATGGCTCAATGCTGGTATGATTAAGTACAATACACTAACTGGCACTGGTAAATATAATTCATCACCACTAACAGCAAAAACCTAAGCAAGCTCTACTCTACCTTGACAAATATGGAAAAGAATATCTCGTTGCTCATTTCTGATGAGCGCTTAGCATTCATTTTCTTGTCATTACAATGTTCTGCAATCTGCTGAATCATGGCAGATGACCATTTTGTCACTTCAGAGTATTCTGAAACAAAAGTATGAAAAGGACTTTTAAAATTTGTTCCAAGGAGCACACAAAAATGCACACACATGCACGCACGCATGCACACACATACAGCTTGTCAGGGAGATGCATACACATTTAAGAAACAAATATTTGTATTAAATGTAAGTGTGCTCATTTATTTTAGCCGAGTCTAAAGAGGCAAATATTGTTATAGAATACCCAATTACATACTGTTATGTCACCAAAACCATGTATCAGTCTGTAAACTGTGCTAATAAGTGTGCAATTTACTCTTTTATTATCAATCCAGACTATAATTAGTGCAATGATATTATTGTTATCAAGCATCCCATCACTCAGATACAGTAATGAGTGCAATGATATGATAAATCATTATTGTTATCAAGCATCCCATCACTCAAATTGTAAATAGTGCAATATGATAAATCACTATTGTTATCAATCCCATCAGACACAGTAACTACTGCAATATGATAAATCATTATTGTTATCAAGCATCCCATCACTCAAACTGTAATTAGTGCAATGTGATAAATCACTATTGTTATCAATCCCATCAGACACAGTAACTACTGCAATATGATAAATCATTATTGTTATCAGCATCCCATCAATCAAACACAGTAATTAATGCAATGATATGATAATTCAATATTGTTATCAAGCATCCCATCACTCAAACACAGTAATTAGTGCAATATGATAAATCATTGTTATCAGCATCCCATCACTCAAACACAGTAATTACTGCAATATGATAAATCACCACTGTTATCAAGCATCCCATCACTCAAACAGTAATTGGTGCAATGTAATAAATCAATACTGTTGTCAAGCATCCCATCACTCTTTGTTTAATGGTATGATAAATCATTATTGTTATCAAGCATCCCATCACTCAAACACAGTAATTAGTGGCAATGATTTGTTAAATCACTATTGTTATCAAGCATCCTGTCAATATCAGAAACACATACTATTATGACGATAAGTGTAACATGCACATTTTCAATGCAAATATAATGATGATCCATCCATCCATCCATCCAGTCTAGTCTGTCTGTGTGTGTGTGTGTGTGTGTGTGTGTGTGTTTGAGTCAACCTCTATATAATAAAACATTTAAAAAATAATATTGGAATTCCTGTACTGAACCCTTGATTCAGGCTTGGAGAAATCCGCTTCTTTGAATGTCAAGAACAAATGAAGTTTCAGTTAGACAATCAAACAATTCTGTCATTTTTATTTAAAAACCAAACCAAAATAAAATAATGTGAAGTAAGATTTGAAGTAATAAATTATAGTATTTTCACTCATTTAATCTGTAGCACATGTGGCAAGACCACATAATGGTAAACAGTACATTTAAACTATATTTAGACACACATCAAGTGATAAAATAAAGTGGGTATACAATCATGTAATTATTATGAAAATGTGTTTACAGATGTAAATTGTTAAGGTATTATTAACACAAGTAATGAGAATGACATCCCTTGTGCACTGTTTTCCAAAATAACTTACCGTAACACATTACAAATGGTCTTGTAATTGGAGATGGGGAAATAGAAACGGATTTACAAATAGTCTTGTAATCCACAATCAAAAGCATAAAAACGTAACTTTGTGTGTCTATAAGTCTACAAGAAATTAAAAACATTATCTATATTAGAGTCCATAAGTAGCCACAGGCATTTATACACAAGTCCTGAGAAGTTATGGTCTGTGGAGGTGGGGTGTAATTGCCCCCTAACACTAGGGATGCTGGAATTGAGTTTTATAAACACCAAAAACAGTGACAATATTATGCATTTTCATGATATATGGAGGAATAATTTTATTTCTCCTTTGAACAAGGATATACATGAGCAGTCAAAATAGCAAGACTGATACCTCAGAACTTGACTTAGGACAATTTTTTAGGAAAGGAGTCTTAGGCAAATTGCTCATGTATTTTCAACAGTTATACAAGTGAAATGGAATTGGAGTGAGAGAAGATAATATTTTAAAAGGGTGCAGGAGTGCAATACTTTGGATCTGAAGGTTTATCTATGACTTAAACTTATTATGAAACAAACAATTATTAGTACTAAAGCAATAAGTGGTGAATTTTAAAAATTAAAAAGCTAAGATTTTTACTGGTCTGACCCAGTGCGATATGAGTGTATGTGAGATTGCAATGACTATTGGAATATGTATGCACAAAAAATAATATTTACAGTAATATCTATATATATTTATTGAAACACACAGGTATGCATATAATTTTTGGGAATTTTAAAACTTTTGAGAAAAGTGTTATCATAATGTTTAAAAATAAATTTAAAGAAGAATACCTAGGGCTGCTGCCAAAGTGCGATGAACCATGATGTCAGGATATCTGCGAATGGGAGATGTGAAGTGTGTATACAGTGGTACATTAAGAGCATAATGGTGGTAGAGTTTCTCATCAGGAATCATGCCACAGCAAAAGTATTTGGCATTCTGTTTGGTGTATTTTTCAAAACAAAAGTGTAAACAGAAAAATTAACTCCATTTAACAGTTGTCTCACAAAAGTTATTTATAACTGAAAAATCCATACATTTAACCTCTTCAGACAATCATTACTAAACAATAACATGAAAAAGTGGACCGTACTGTACCCATGCTGCTATATCACATTCTGAGTAATTTTTATCCCGTTTCTGATTGTTTGCTACAAATTATATTAAACCAAGAGATAGAGGTCAATATGCAACCTGTATGGTATGTCTACTTACACAGATGTGTTGTCTGTTTAAACACAAGTAATGTCTACTCACACATATGCATAGTCTACACACCTGCATAGACTGTCTATTTAGACATATGCACAGTCTGTCTGCATAAACGCCTGCATAATCTGTCTACTTACACACATGCATTGTCTATCTACACACTTGCATAGTGTGTCTGCTTTAAAACTGGTAGAGTTGTCTGCTTAAACACCTACATAGTCTGTCTACTTACACACTTACATAGTCTGTCTACTTACACACTTGCATAGACTGTCTGCTGATATAACTGCATTGACAGTCTTCTTACACATAGTCTACCTCCATGGTCTACCCACTTAAACATGCTTAGATTGTCTGCTTACACACCTGCATTGGTTTTGAACACAAAGCCACCAAGACTTGCAGCCTGGCCCGAGACAATTCATCTTCTCCAGAGTAACGTTCCAATGAGTGCTGCAAAGAACCAGAACTGCAGATAGTGTAGTAAGCATGTGATAGTCAGTCTGTTGTATTTCAATATTCTACATACTTTAGAACCGGTTTAAACCAGTTACATAAGCACATAGTGTACAGCAATAATTATGAGTGATTATTAACATTCTGACAGCTGACATTGGCTGGTTGGCATGCATTAATACTGCTCAGTCAAGCCAAAGGCAAGCTTTGTCAGCGATCTTTAAAAATAATCTCAAAGGATGTTAATATAGTTGTACTGGAGATAATTTTAGTTGTACATTTGAATGGTAATATGGTTGTATGGCAGATAATTTTAGTCGTATGTTATGTCTAAGTGTTAGTATGGTTATACAATAGTATGGTTATGGAATAATTTTAGTTGTATGTTCTAAACAAAATAATTTCTTGTTAGTTTTCAATTAGTTTCTTTGCTAGATCTCACATTTTTCCCTATATATTTTACTGTGGTACAGTGCATGTTAAAGAATGAGACTTAATAATGACACCCATGGGAAAACAAGTGTCAGTATGAAAGTTGTATGATATTTTTTAAAGAAACAAAACATTGCTGTTCATTTCTTAAGTTTGTTCTTTAAACTTTACGTAATGTAAATATAAGTACAGCAATTAAATATGTCCATATAAACATGTAATAAATATAAGTACAGCAATTAAATATGTCCATATAAACACGTAATAAATAATTCGTTAAAACATTTCTATGTAGTGGGCTAAAAGGCAACACAATATATGCAGTTTACATAAAATAAGAGGGATGATATCATTACAGTCTATAACATGCACCTTCTACACATGTATACTTCAGAAGCAAGAGTTACCTGAAAAGTATTAAAAGTGCTGTCAGTCAGGAGAACTGCAACACAAACTATGCAATGACTTCAATGAGTTAAGCCTAGAAGACACATATACGAGTAATAATACTTTTTCATTTGTCCAAGACCGACAAGTTTACCTGGATATCCTTGGCTGAGCTCACTTCCAAAGGAAAACCAAGACTTGCACATGTCTCTTTCTGAAACCACATAAACTTTGCAGGTGAAAGAGGGAATGATAAACACATATTTTTTAAAATTTTAAATAACTGTTTTGCAAATGCTTAACCTGAAACAGTGAATGCCCATATCAAAAGAACACTCCGATTATCTTCCAGCCTCCCCACAACTTTCAGATTTAAAACAAGATACTTATAGAGATAATTTCCATACTAGGGTTGGACAACCTGAAAAATCTATAATCCATTATTTCATTATACAGGTTTGTTTGAAGTCTAAAATAATAACCTTGTTGTGTGCCAATTATTTATGCAATATCTTTTAATATGTGCCATCTGGTAAGAATTTATGAAAGACTCATTTTATTATTTTTTTTAACAATACTAATTTACATCCATTTAACATCCTAAACATACTCATTTATTTAAATGGATTTCTGCAGTTCAGAATAAAAACAAAACCATTTTATCAGAGCTACACATTAAAGTACAGTAATCTATTATCCAATATTCTCAGTTAACTGTTACTTTCGACAAATGATTTTTGTTTTTAAATCTACCTATTCTGTTCTGTTATTCTATTTGTACTTAAGTCTTTGTATTTAAGCCATTCTACTCAAGTCTCTACTTAAACTATTATACTCAAATCTTTTTATTTAAGCCATTTTACTCTGGCCTCTCTACTTGGGCTATTCTATTTAAGCCTTTTTATTTAAATCTTTCTACTTAAGTCTTTCAACTTAAGCCAGTCTATTCCAGACTTCCTACTTAAATCATTCTCTTGAGTCTTTCTACTCACATTTTTAAACTTTATCATATATGAGCCTTTTTTTAGCTGCCATTACACTTGAGCTTATTTAAGCCATTCTAACCCATCCTTTCTACTTAAGATATTCTACTTGAGCATTTTTTAGCTGTCATTACACTTGAGCCTATTTAAGCCATTCTAACCAAGCCTTTCTACTTAAGATATTCTACTTGAACCTGTCAAATTAGACCTTTCTACTTGGATCTTCTAACTTCGGACATTCTACTTGGGACTTTCTATTTGAAACCATCCTACTGGGACCTTTCTACTTGTCACTACACTGACCTCTCTACTTTTGCTGTTCATTTCTATTTAGGTCATTCTTATACTCAGGCCTGTCTACTTAGGCCATTCTACTCGGGGACATTCTACTAAGGTCTTTCTACTAAAGTCATTTCTACTTGGGCCATTCTACTTTTACTTTCTATTTGGGCCATTCTATTTAGGTATTTCTACTTGGGCGATTCTATTTAGGTATTTCTATTTGGGCCATTCTATTTAGGTATTTCTATTTGGGCCATTCTACTTAGATCATTCTATTTAGGCCATTCAACTTAGACCTTAATACTCTGGCCAAAAACTCTTCCTACTAAAAAGTAAGATGATTGATTACCAGGTCATCAATCATGCGTGTCTGTGGAGGAGGATGACGACGAAGAAGTGCTTTGTCTTGAAAAGCTGATTTGATTTTGTGAGCCACAGCCATGTTAGCCAACAACATAAATTCTTCTACCAACCTAAAGAAATAATATATAAAAAATATAATTAGTCCTTGAATAAAACAAGAAATGATGTTATGGTAAAAAATATAATATAAAATTCAGTTATCCAGTTTGTGGATTTCCCTCAGATGTAATGCAATTTGTAAGTTATGGGATGGATTCCAGCCCTATCATCCAGCCTTACATAAAGTCAATGCATTCCAGCCCTATAATCCAGCCTTACATAAAGTCAATGCATTCCAGCCCTATGATCCAGCCTTACATAAAGTCAATGCATTCCAGCCCTGTGATCCAGCCTTACATAAAGTCAATGCATTCCAGCCCTATGATCCAGCCTTACATAAATAAAGTCAATGCATTCCAGCCCTACACAAAAAAAGGTGACAAATGGCTAACTGCAAACACATTCATCAAAAAGCATTAAACTGATTTAACTCTTTTATACACATAAAGCATTTATGTTTCTTGACATTGATTCAAATGGTCAAATCAGTCAAGCAGGAAACTGAAACAATATCACATGTTCATAAACCTTTCTTGGCACTGATGTGACTTAATTACATCCGCTTTTGGTTCCATGCACATCATTACTTTTCAATCTTTTCTTACTAACATCACTATGCTTATGCCCCTTGAAATGAATGCAAATGGGGAAAAATAAATGTCATTCATGAGACATTCAAGAACAGGAGGCCCAATGCAGTCATTCAGCCAATGGCTTTTTAAATCATGACTTAATCAAGCAAAATATCTGCTTAACCTAGTGCGTTATTCAAGAACACATGTTGGCCAACTTGTGCTAAAATGAACATATCAATCAGAACCAAATTAATCAAGCATCTTCTATTTAATAAATATACACTGTAATATGACTGACACACTGTCAGATAAATCAATTTTTCCTTGACATTTTTAGACCACTGGGTATTTCACCTTGCCACAACTGCGCATCTCAAATAACGACAAGACAGGTATCTGCTTGACATTCACCAATTTACCAACAATTCCATTTCTGACACTGAAGTCTTTGTTTGAACAATCCAAAATATTAATTTCTCCTCATTCAGACATTTCTAAATTCTAATAAGATATTCTATTAAGCTCTTAAGAACTTGGAAAATCAACTCTCTCTCTCTCTCTCTCTCTCTCTCTCTCTCTCTCTCTCATTTTTCAACATTCCTTGCACCTTGGATACAAGTTTCTGCACACAGCCACTGTCTATCAATTTCAATGCTTAGAAATTTCTAGCAGACTAATGGATCATGAATAACATTCTAGCATACAGCAAATTAACAGATTATGAAAAACATTCTAGCTTAGAAATCTTTAGCAGACAGATTATGAAAATCATTCTAGCATAAAAATCTCTAGCAAACTAAAAGATTATGAAAAGCATTTTAGCTTTAAAATCTCTAATAAACTAATGGATTATGTACAACATTCTAGCTTAGAAATCTCAAGCAGACTAATGGATTATGAACAACATTCTAAGAAAGAAATCTCTAGTAGGCTAAATATAAACAACATTCTAGCAAAGACATTTCTATCAGACTAATGGTTTATAAAAAATATTCTATTTCCATCATGTACTCCTCAGCCTGGATGATATTTTTTATCAGGATTATTTTTATGACCCATGCTATGGTTAGAGAGAGTCGGTCCATCAATAAGTTTTATACTGAGTTGAATTTATCTCAATATAACTCAGACTATGAACATGATCAAATCCATCTAACACTGATTTTCTGACTTGAATAAACTTAAGAAAACATCAAATTTATTGTGAAATCTGTCATTAAACCACGCATTAAATTAAAAATGGTTTCCCAACTTCCAACTCTGCCAAACTATTCTGCCTCAACTTGACTTGATGAAGGGCTGATTTAACCTGATCAGCAGAACAATATTTTAAGTGATTAGAAAACATATATTTAATAAGAACAGAAAAATAAATCTTAAAATATACAGCAAAACAATATCCTAATGGGAACAGCACATAATATTTTAACACGAGCAGCAATATAATATCTTAGTTAGAGCAGCTTACAATTTTAACACAAACAGTAGTATAGTATCTAAACATGAGTAGCAAAATAATATTTAATATGAAGAACAGTATAATATCTTAAGATGAGTAGCAACATAATATTTAATATGAATAGCATTATAATATCTTAAGATGAGTAGCAACGTAATATTTAATATGAATAGCAGTATAATATCTTAAGATGAGTAGCAAAGTAATATTTTAACAACAGCAACATCATGTAAAGCAAAGGAATACTGTAATACAAACAGCAACATCATGAAAAGCAAAGGAATACTGTAATACAAACAGCAACACCATGAAAAGCAAAGAAACAGCAACATCATGAAAAGCAAAGCAATACTGCAATACAAACAGCAACATCATGTAAAGCAAAGGAATATTGTAATACAAACTGCAACATCATGAAAAGCAAAGCAATATTGTAATACAAACAGCAACATAATATCTAAACAAGAAAAGCAGAAAACTGCCAGATACTAACTTATTGCTTTCACGCTGCTGATAAACAAAATAACCATTGGGAGATCCAGTCTCTTGGTCCAATGTGAATTGAATCTTAACTTGATCCAGCCGTAAAGCCCCACTCTCACATCGTGACTTTCGCATGGCTATGGCCATCTAAAAGAAATAAAAGTTGAAAGCTAAGCAAGGGAACAAATTAAATGGTTAAATGGTACATAAAATACAGAGTCCGCAGTCTTGCTATATCCCACACATATTAACTGAATCAAATAATCAACTAAAAAAAAGATAAAAGGAAGGAAAAGTATCACAATGTCACACAAAATCAGTAAAAGATTATTTTAATCATTTTATTGTTTTGGGATTTACTAACTGTTTAAAAATGGCATACATTTTTCTTATTACCACTTTAAAAAAAATCAGATTGCATTAAATAATAATAATTGCATTAATAATATTAAATAATGTTGCTAAGTTTTACTTAACAAAATATGCGTCTTCAAATTATTGGACCCCCAAACTAAAGCAATAGTGATTACAAAGAAGTGTTCAATTATTAAAAAAAAAAATTAAATATCAAAAAATAGATGGACAGGGCAAGGGAGAAAGTTTGATAAATGGGCCCTTAAGAGAATCCATGTTATTCAATAAAACTAACTTGAATAAAATAATCAGCCTTACCTTATTCATCACCAGAACTCTAGATTTTATGTCTTCTACTGTGAAACCCTCTGAAATGGGGGGCAACTCTTCTCTGGTCCATTCCCTCTCTGGCTGTTCAATAAATCCCTTTCAAACAGAGACCATTGTCAGGATTCATGAAAAAAATTTTATTTCTCATGTCTGAGTGTCATAATTTTTAAATTGAATATTCAATTATATTTTGAAAAATGAATGCCATCACTGATAAGACCAAAACAATACTCTGGTTCAGTTCTCCAATCATGTCATTTTATTTATCTTAACAATGTACCTCTGAAACAGGATAAATGACACTGCTAAACTATACCTGTGCATGGTCGTAGCTCAGTTTCACACATGAGCGGATGACAGAACGGCCAAACCATTCATCCAAAATCTGTAACAGAAGCACATCTGAATGTCTACCATGTTGCAGTGTAAAATCAGTTATGAGCTTGAATGCAATATGAATAAATAATGCTAATAGGACTCTTGTAAAGGAAGGTAATTCTAATGATGGATTATTGGGATGGATGATAAATAAATGGTTTTATAAGGACTTTTGTAAATGAAGTTAACTCATTTGGTCACACAATAAATAAATGATTTTTTTAGTACTCATGTACATGAAGCTAGGGGCATTAGATGTATGATAAATAAATTATTTCTATTAGCATTAATATATGTAATAACATTTCACCTTGTATTTTAAAACACAACAATAAAGAAAGAAAACAATCTTATATTTAATTTATATATATATATATTCTTAACATCTAATTAGCATTTAATAACAGTTAAACAAGGCATCAACTCTTAGGGAGTTATGTCATTGCTGGTAGTATATATTTATTTATATCTGAAGGACATACTTTTTGCTTGTAGCATTTTGATCTGTCGTTTGCTGTATAGTAGAGAATTAAGGGTTGTATGCTGTTCTATTAGCATTTTGATCTGTCATTTGTGGTATAGTAAAGTAGAGAATTAAGGGATACAGTCTGTTTGCATTTTGAACTATTATTTTTTTTACAGTAAAGCAAAGAGCTGAGGGTTGTATGCTGTGCTATTAAATTTTCAATCTGTCATTTGCTGTACAGTAAAGCAAAGATATAGGAACTGGAAGAGTCACCTCTCCAGTTTCTGTCATTGTCCACACAACAGAAAATGTCAACCGATCTTCATCAGGGTTCAAACTGCAAAGTTCCTCACACAACAACCTGGGCAGCATGGGAATGACCTGATAAGAGAGCACAGCACAATAAACTAAAAGCATGCAATGGAATGTTTACGTATGATTCTTTAGGCAAACTAAACAATAAACACGTAATGAAAAGCAGAACTGAGCAAAAAATTGTTATAAACTGTTACACTTAAAAGTCAGAAAGCATAAGAATTGAAGTCTCTAAACTGATGTATGAGGTGGGGAGGAGGAGGGGGTGGGTGGGAAGTGTGGGTGTAAAAATGTTAAAGGGAGGTAGGGAAGTTACTGTGATATTTCATATTGGACAAACAACAAAATATATAAATTATGAAAGTAAAAGACACAAAGGTATAAAGATGAATACTGTATAAACAAAACAAAATATAGGAAGATACCAATACATTTCAAGAATTCTGATACAGCACAAAGAAGATATTAACATAGTGTGATAAATATAACAAGGCATAAGAAGAAGTCAGTACATTTCATGAAGCACAAAGAAGATGTGAATGAACTATAACAAAATACTTTCTGAAGCCTATTCACTTACAAATTGTCAGAAAATTATATTTCTTCTAATAAAAAGTACCGTTCAGAATATTTACATCATACTCACTCACCTTTTGTACAAGGTAAACACTGGTAGCCCGATTCTTTGCAACCTTGTCCAACTCCGTCCCTTCTGTCACAAAATAGCTGACGTCTGCAATATGCACCCCAACCTCATACAGATCTATCACAGAAAAATGTTTACATGAAAGTTGAAGCTTTATAGATTTACAAAGAACAGAACTATTTTAAATACAAAATTTTTTAGATCTTACTAAATGTCTATAAAACTAAGAGTTGTTCGTTTAATTTGGTTTCCATGCCTACTTCTAATTTCTGCTAGTTTTACAAATGGACTCAAAGACCAAGGGAACGATATATTTTCAGGAAAGGAGAGATATAGTACCTGGGTGGGATGAATGGTTGGAATAGGCATTAATAAATTTTCTAGATAAAATATCTGGGCAGTGGCCAATACTTTCTAATATATAACTACCAATGTATCTTAAGAGTGTGCAGTTTATGTAACTTTTGGAGCTTGATTTATCGACCCCTCTGACAGATTAGACACTCACCACCCTGAAATAGACAGTGGTCACTGTAAGTCTATCACCATGAGCAGGGATCACTTGTAAGTTTCACCCAAACCAGGATCACCCATAAGTTATATCCCCAACCAGGAATCACCCATAAGTTCTTCGCTGGAGATAACTGACAGTAAATAATTTCCCAAAGAGTAAACTTTCCTTTGCCTCATGTATTTTTCTATTTAAATACCCTACTTGCATAAGGCTGACTTTTCAGTTTGTATCCAGCTATTTAAGAACTTTACTTACAGGGACAAACCTATGTACTTTCTGTAAATACAAGCTAACTATTAAAGTACCTTACCTGCAACAAGGATAACTTCCTATACCCTCTGTATCTATCAAGTACCTTACTTGCAAGGACAACTTCTTCATCCTATGTATCTAGCTATTTAAGTAACTTACCTGCAAGGACAACTTCTTCACCCTGTAAACCTAGCTATTTAAGTAACTTACCTGCAAGGACAACTTCTTCACCCTGTAAACCTAGCTATTTAAGTAACTTACCTGCAAGGACAACTTCTTCACCCTGTAAACCTAGCTATTTAAGTAACTTACCTGCAAGGACTTCTTCTTCATCCTGTAAACCTAGCTATTTAAGTAACTTACCTGCAAGGACAACTTCTTCATCCTGTAAACCTAGCTATTTAAGTAACTTACCTGCAAGGACAACTTCTTCATCCTGTAAACCTAGCTATTTAAGTAACTTACCTGCAAGGACAACTTTCTTCATCCTGTGCATCTAGCTATTTAAGTACCTTACCCACAAGAAAATTTAAATAAAATAATTAGGGAAGTGTGATGTTGTGTTGGGAGATGGATAAGATGTTAATTCTCCACCAAGGAAATTTTCATGTAAAATTATTTTACATAAATTGCACTTGACAAACATATATTTCTCCCAGCCTCACCAATATTTACTCCAATAAGTAAGGTACTGAATAGAAGGAAAGGCACATTTTTATATATATATATATTTTTTTTTTGAACTGGAAGGAGAGCTAAATTGTTTGGAAGAGTTCTTAATTTACAACAACTTCTATTTGAAGAGGACTAGGGGGAAGGAGGAGAAAGCAAAAGAATGAAAGAGATTCATGGATTTCACAGTATTAGCAGAAAGTTTGAATGTAATAACTAGTATGCTATCATACAATTTTAGTCAAGTATCTGGCAAGTATTTAAAAGAATAAATATTGTACATACTCATTTATCTAAATACATTCATCTAAATTCAACTAAACTAAAATAACATTTAAAAAAAACAACACAAAAACACACCATCTCCTAAGCTTCGACAAGACAGCGCATCATCAAGATCACGAGCAGTTGAAGGATCAATAGTGAACACACATTCTGAACAGAAATCTCTCCGCCACTCTAACTCACAAGTAGGGATGGTCCAAGGGAACTGTTGAGGCAAGCAGGCTAGTACCTTGTGAGACAAATTTAAAACTTTAAAGATTCCAGTTATAACAATCATCAAATGAGACAGTATGGCCTGGTATGCCAATCAGCAAGCAGGCTAATACATTGTGAGACAAATTTAAGATTCCAGTTATAACAATCATCAAATGAGACAGTATGGCCTGGTATGCCAATCAGCAAGCAGGCTAATACATTGTGAGACAAATTTAAGATTCCAGTTATAACAATCATCAAATGAGACAATATGGCCTGGTATGCCAATCAGCAAGCAGGCTAATACATTGTGAGACAAATTTAAAGTTTAAAGATTCCAGTTATAACAATCATCAAATGAGACGGTGTGGTGTGGTCTGCCAAGCAAAACTGATGAAAAACACAGCTAAGCAAGACAATATGCAAGATACAATTAGTACATACTGTACTTCTTATCTAGTTGTCAATGATGAAAACAGCTCAAGTTTGTACTATTTATGAAGTTCTGCAGCCACTGTAAATTTTACTCACTTCCTTCGAGAATTCGCTCCAGTCGACATCATTCAGTACAAGCAATGATTCAGTTTCTGGCTCTATCTGACCCGCCTCTCCAAGACTCCTTGCAAGTGTTCTGAAATGATAAAATAACTGAAAAGATTATTATTATAATTTATTATCAGTAAAACACTATTTTCCTAAATATTTACCAGATGTGCATACATGAGGAGTATGTACTCTCCAACAGACAAACAAGCCAGGCAGGGCCATCGTGGTCCACTAAAAAAAAAAAGTACTAGTTGTGAGAGCACCTATTAGCAATCTGTTGATGGGAATGATTTATTTGTTTTAAAAAATATAAGGTTAATATATTTTCTTCATTTTTCTGATATAGCATCTTTCTCTCATATTTTAGCATTTAAAATTCTTGAATATTAAAGTATCCAGTGTTCAATCATATGCCGAATAAGCAAAGTTAAATGTGTGTGTGTGTGTGTATGTGTGTGTGCGCGCGTGTGTGCGTGCATGCGTGTATGTGAAATTGTTCATCCAAACTACAATACAAAGATGCTGGAGAAAATGTTTATGCCTCCAAATTTTTGGGAGGTGTTGTACTGATTTTCACAAAATTTGAAACTTTCTCTATTTTTAATTCATAAGAACAAAGTTTATTCATTCAATGTTCATTGTACAATCACTACTGTCAACTTTCTGAAAGAGGCCAGAAATTGACTGTCATCCAACTTTTAGAGAGTGTTAGGATTTGTTTAGGTTTCTGTTTTTATTAACAAAATCATTGATCAATCATTGAAATTAATGTTTATTCAGTCTGTAAAATTGCCTTTAAAGATTAACAGCAGGGCTATTCAAATATGCTCTGAGGATAAAGGGATCCAGGGAAAAACCTCTTTGACACAGTGGAATCTATATAAATTTGCATTAACAATAATATTAGAAAATAATATGTGACATAAATTGAGCACAAAATAAAATATATTTCACTGCTCTGAATAAAATATTTAATAATCAAGTAAAACAATATAAATGTGATTGTAACTCAACATTCTTGATTTTACAATAAAATGGAGTGGAGCCAGAATGCTATACCACTCGTATCAAGTAAAACAGATAGGTTTTCTTTTATTAATCAATATACTGTGTGCTGATGTCAGAGTCTAGACATAATTAATAAACCCAGTAATGAATTGTCAAAAAAAGTCAAAGTGGTTGAAAAGAAAAACTGAACACACAAGTCAAGACTTAAAAGTAGCAGGAATTTGGAAAACATGTTCCATACATAAAAAGTATATTGTCATATTATTATGACATTTTATGGCATTGTTAATTAAACCTTGTCATGACTAAATAATCAACATACAAAAAATGAAATCTCATTGATTTAGAAATCATCGCTCAGTTTTCACTTCAACTACCAACTATCAATGTATTGTCCTCTTGTTTGTTAAAACAGAAATGGAGAAAATTAAGTAATTTGCAGTTCTTTTTATAAAATTACACTGTACTTTTTAACTATGTGCAACAGTAAACCAACAATAATATCAGACCTGTTAATTATGAAAATATCATGTCAGTAATGTCAAGTCATTCTGTCAATAATATGAGAGGCCTGACAGTGACATGTCACAATAATATTTATGTACATCACCATCTAAATAACTTTTGATAAATATGATGCTAAGCTTAAGTATAAAATGCAGCATTTGACTATATTTGGGAAGAAATTAGCCATTGAAATTAATAATAAATCTTTTTAAAATGTTCAATAAATTTAATTTAAGTTATGACAATATTTTAGCATGTCTTCAAATAAAAAATATTGAAGCAAATATATAACATTTATCATTTAAAAGAAATAAAATATTCTCAAACAAGTATTTGATGACTAAATGTAATAAACAAAGTTTTAAAAAAATTAATAGACAGAGAGTATTATTATAATTAATTATGTTTTAAAAAAACAATCTCTGATCAAGAGTACGAAAATGTGTGTGTGTGTGCGCATATATGTGTAAATGTGTGTGTGTGCAAGAGATATGACTAAAGGAAGGATGGAAAGGATGGAAGGGAGGATAGAAAGAAGGATGGAAGGATAAAAAGAAGGATGGAAGGATTAAAATAAGGATGGAAAGAAGGATGGAAGGATTAAAAGAAGGATGGAAGGAAGGATGGAAAGAAGGACTAAAGGAAGAAAGGGAAGGAAGGAAGGAAGAAGGAAGGATGGGAAGGAAGGAAGGGTAAATTCATATTTTCTAAGTCAGAAAACTGAACCAAGGATCTGTAGATGTTAAAACTGTGGATGCATTAAAAAATAATTAAATTCTGTGCAACTCACCCTCTTGGCATCTTACTGTTTTCACTCCACTCAGTGATGCGAGCAATATACAGAACATTAGCAAAATCTTCAGGCCTCTCTCGGAAACCTAGGCACAAATTCAGCATATTTTTTTGCTTTTGTATATATATATATATATATATATATATTTCTGTTTAGAAAGAATCAAAATATCTACAAATCCTAATGCTTAAATCAAAAACAGAAGGAAAATTATAACTAATCATTATAGGCCTATTACATATTTCTATTTTAAGTCTACTGTATTATGATTTTGTTTATTAGATGTATACTGCAGTGAGTGAGTATGCACATAACACTATGTTGCCTTTCGTTACACATACCTGGTGGAACTTCATTCATGGGAATCATTATACGGGGAATTCGGGAATCAAACGGTGAGAAGAGGGCATAGTTAGAATTTTTGTCTGACTGCAGTTTCAAGCTGCCCCCACAGGCTCGAGAATGTTTCATTTCCAAGATGGCTACAATCTGTAAATGAAAAGCAACACACAACAAAAATAATTCTAACAAATGGAAATGGTTTCTCCTGTCTAGAAACTATTTTTCCCTTACGTACCTAGAGAATTCCTATAATTCTGTTATAAAAGTTTCTTGTGCTATGAAGAAATAAACACACCTATTTATAAATATAAAATCTACACTCTCTCTGATAAATATATTTTCTAGTGTTTTCTTATCAGCTTGACTGTTGCACCCCAGATATAAATTCCCATAGTAAACAGATGACTACCAAACAATCATATATTTATACCTATAATAAATATGTTATAGTTGTGGGTTTGTGCAGGCTTAAGTAAAAAATTATGAGACAGATTCTGATTGATTTTTTTTCCTGTCAACCTTTTCAATTTCCCTTCCTTCTAACTTTTTATTTTTTGGCATGCTGTATTATGGCTATTACATGGCAATAAAAAGTTTAAGAAAACATACTATAAAATAATTTGACTTTAAGTAACATTCAGAAAACTGATATTTAAGCTTGCAAAACTACAGACAAAAGTGGAAAGAGAAAGAGAAAGAAATACTTTAAAAGTCTAATCAAAGAGAAATAACTAGTATATTTAAATGTTTAAATATAATGACATGAATGTGGTAGATAAAAAGGACAGAGTGGTAACAGACCTATGATCATTATGTAAGGTGCTAATAAGGAAGCAATGCATCAGTTTACATTCACAATCAAGACATCATCATCACAGCATCACACTGACAATACATCCTCAGATTCAGCTGCAGTTGCAGTTAAAATGTAGCAGCAAGTGACATCCTTCAACAAAGATTGTAACAGAAGTACATACACGTGCACATGAAATTACCTGAAGTAATTACAAGTAAAGACCCTCGTTCACAGGTGATCCTTACCTTGCCAGTTCTTTGCAAGAATCGATCTAAATTCACAGAACTGGGTCCTTCACCTGTCTCCTCTGTGAAAAGTCTCCTCGCTATAGGGCTGCCTTCTCTCAAAACCTCTTTGACAGACTTGTAGCGCTGATTGGACTTGCCAGTAGATCCCTGTTTAGACTGTGGAGTTTGTTTGGGAGTTACTGTCCCTTGGGAGATTACTTGTGTGGGGTTTGGGTCAATTACAGGAACTTTTGTGATCCCTGCTAGACAAAAATGAACCCACACACACACCCCCCAAAAAATATTACTTTCTGCACAGGAACTGGTTTAATTAGAAAATGGAAAAGACATTCATCCAAATATTTATACTTAACTAAATATATGATTTAAGAAAGAAATCAATTATATGAACAATTATTGTTCATGCAGACAGTAACAAGTTGCCCAGTATGGTATGTGTGAACAAGCTGTCTGGTACTAAAACTTCATAACATTCTGTCTAGTACTGTCCACTTAGAAACTTCATGAGTTGTTCAGTATGTCTGTATCGACTGTGACTATCCAAACAAGCTATCTTATACTGTCCATGCGGACACTTCCTAACAAGCAGTTCAAGTACCACCTGTGCAGATACTTTGTCTGTATGACACTTCATAATAAGCTGTCTGTGTAGAAGCTTACTAACATAAGTGTCCAATATTATCTACTGAACATTTAGCAATGACATGAGGTGTGGACACTATGCTGTCCAGTGCTTTTTGCTAAACACTAATAATGAGACGCACTATGGACACTTCTAACAAGCTGTCTAGTACTCTCTGTCTGTATACTATAACAACTACCCTAGTATTGTTTGTCTAGACACTTTATAACAAGCTGTCTAGAACTCTCTGTCTGTATACTATAACAACTACCTAGTACTGTTTGTCTGGACACTTTATAACAAGCTGTCTAGAACTCTCTGTCTGTATACTATAACAACTACCTAGTATTGTTTGTCTGGACACTTTATAACAAGCTGACCCATACTGTCTCCTTAACACTTAGCAATGAGAAATGTGGACACTTTATAACAAGCTGACCAATATTGTCTCCTTAACACTAAGCAATGAGAAGTGTGGACACTTTATAACAAGCTGACCAATACTGTCTCCTTAACACTAAGCAATGAGAAGTGTGGACACTTTATAACAGGTTGTCTAGTACTGTCTACTGAACACTAAGCAATGAGAAGAAATGTGGACTCTCTATAACAAGCTATCCAGCACTGTCGTGTAAGTTGTGTAAACACTTTGTCGTACCTGGAAAGAATGTATTGTATTTAATTTTGGCCATAGCTGGAAAAGTGTTTAGACTTTTAGAGGGAGTGGGCATTGGAAAAGTAGAGTATTGCATACAGAAATGTGTAGCCAGGAAAAATCCGCCATTGAATCATAAACAGTGTTGTACTGATAGACTGTTACTAGACCATGGCAAGTAGCAGACTTCATGGTTCCAAACCAGGGTAAAAGCCCACACTACAGTCTAGGAGAGTTAAATGATAACCATATGCAAAAAGGAATAAATACACATGAATGGCCTAAAATTCCTCCTTCCAGTTTGGCCATTTCATAAGCAAGGGAATGTCCAGTAACTACATCACAGTTAAAAAGAAAATGTTGACAAAGAAAAGAAAGATAGGTAGAATGATTTGATTTCTTCCAAAGTGTGTAAACAATCACCCTTTAAGGAAAAAGGGTTTCTGGTTTGCCTTACCTTCCTGAGTTTTGCTACATCTTGAAAGTGACAAAATGTCTGACGGTTCGCTTGGCAAATGGGACAAGGAAGAGGCTTTGACACAATAAAGTTACGTCCCTTGGTCAAAACTGACTGAGAAAATCATCTCCAAGAAGAATTGTCTTACAGGGGAATTTTTCTGAGACAATTATATTAGGAAAGAATTTCCTTCGAGAGGAATTTTCTTAGAAGAAATAACTAATAGAATTAGTGGCATATCAAAGTGGAATCCCATTATATTGACTTATGTGTTGTGGCCAGAAATCCATTGAGGACATACCTTGGAGGCACATTCATAAAAGGGCAAGAATACTTAGAGGCTAGAAGTTCATTATTGGACACAGAACATTCACCTTCTTGGAGACTGACATTGTAGGTTAGCTGTTCTCATAATCATATTTGGGCTGCATCCCTAAAAAATTAATTATACCTTTCTTTTATTTAAATTCTGTTATTGTTTTATAAAATTTTTATTTTTCCTTGCTCATCTCGTTGTTAAATTCTTATCATTTCATCTATATGTCTATCATTCTGTAATGTTTGTATTGTCTATGTCCTTAAGGACATGTGGCAATTTACATGCTCGGGGGAGGGGGGGAGATTTATCGAGATATTTATTACCCAGTGTGGGAAGCCAAGTTTGTTTGTCTGCCTGTGTGTCCATCATCCATCAGTCATATTATAAGGCGCTTTCTTAAACCGGGACAGGAAGTGGTGAGCATAAGGCATGACACTTTATAACATCTGTCTACATGTGTAGACAGTTTATAACATGCTACCAGTATTGTCTGTATAGACACTTTATAACAAACTATCAGTACTGCTTGTGTAGACATTTTAAGCAAGCTTAGTACTGTCTATTTAACATTTAGCAATCAGAAGAAATGTGGACTCTCTATAACAAGCTGTTTCATATTGTCTACTTAACATTTAACAATGAAAAGAAAGATGGACACTTTAAAACAAGCTGTCTAGTACTGTCTGTCCAGATGCTTTATAATATACTGTCCAAAACTGTCTACTTAACACCTAACACCTAGCAGTCACAAGAAATGTGGACATTCACAACATAGTATCAGAACTGTCTTTGTAGACATTTTAAAACAAAGCTGTCAAATTCAATCTACTGAACACTTAGCAATCTAAATGTGGACTCTCTATAACAGACTGTCCAGAACTGTCCGTGTAGACTTTTATAACAAGTTGTCTAGCACTATCTACTGAACACCCTGAAATTAGAAGAGATGTTTACACTTATTTCCACTATGTTGTTGTGGACACTTAATAACAAGTTTTCTATTAAACACTTAGCAATTAGAAGAAATGTGTGACACTCACTGATAGGGTTTCCAGTGCTGTCCAACTCCACAATTTCCTCATCTTCTACTACAACATCAGCCCCATCCTCACTTTTCACTTCTCTGTCTGGTTTTTTACTGTTCCCATCTACATCATCTGCTACCTGTGATCTGCTTTGCTCTTCAAAGTAGTCCAGCTCGTCAGGAAACACCTATTATTCATGAGAACCTGTTAACCATGAGTATAGTCCAAGACAAGTTACACAGCTCTTTTAAGAAACTATATGCCTTAATTGGAAAATGTTGTCAAAGACATCTACTGCTGACAATACACAATGCAAACAAACACACATGTAACCTGCCAAACAAAATTAACTTCTTTGCACCAGAACTCAATTTCTGCTAAGATGGGTGACAAGATCGATTTTGATATCTGCAAAGTTTAACACCTATTCTGCAAGAATTTATGATAGTTTGGCTATATTCAAATATTAAAATAAAAGACTTTAAGACATAACCATAATTTTTTCCCCTTGAAAGGAGTCACAATGCCTTATTTTCTGAACTCTTAATTTCCCTTAAATGACCCAGCTATTTCTCCTTTGCTCTGAATAGACCCAGCTATTTCTCTTTATGGATCTGGCTAATGACTATTTCCATATTGCTTTGAAAGGACTTGGCTATTTCCCTTTTGACTCTGAATGGACACTGTTGTTTCCCCTTTCCTCTGAATGGACCCTGCTGTTTCCCCTTTCTTCTGAATGGACCCAAATATAAGCACAAATCAGTGGAAAATTCTGACTCAAATGTTTAGATTTTTTTCATTTTTCACCGGATGACCTTTAAAAAGTTGTCAAATAAAAGCTTGAAAAATGTATTATAAACAACACATCATTAGAGTAGGTTATCCTTTGCTGATTCAGTGACTGATGACTCTAATCATGTGATATCCATGCTGAGTAGCCAGGACTCTCATGACAATGAGGACGAGATTATAATGGATATATTGATGCCCAGTGTTGATTTAAATTAAATAAATACCATCAAGATTAATTAATAATCAATTCTGCAGCTTCTAGTTTGTGCAGATATCAATATCTCCAAATGTCCCCAAAATGATTTGATACATTTAATTGTGGTGGGTTACATAAACCATTTATCAGTTACCAGTTTTACAAAATGAAAAGTTGTTATATATTCTAAGACTAAGACTTTGAAATAATTTCATCTATGCAAAGTTCAGTCATAAAACAGATAATTAATGACACCTACCCGCCAATTCTCTTTGTCCTGAAGCAGCACTGCAACAATGTCCCCATTTAATGCTCGGTTGCGGCAAGCCATGCCAGGAATGTATACATCAGCTGAACCATCCTGGTTACAAACAATATGTATAAATGTATACTCTTTTTCAAAACTGATTCCAAAAATTAACTAAAGTGGACCTTTTAAAATAATACTGCATGCAAACATGCTTCCATTTGTGTCCAGAGATTATCCGGGGTGCCAGGTGCTCATGAAACCAAACATTTTCAAGCTGTTGGTCAGAATTTTAGTTTAGAATATAGTGACCAGTGACTCCCAGCCAACGTTCCCTCTAATATTTTTCCTGTGTGCGCGGAACTTTTTCTTTGTGCGCGGAACTTTTTCCTTTGTGCGTGGAACTTTTTTCTGTGTGTGCAGAACTGACGGTTGCTTGCACTTGCTACAAAAACTTGTGCACGGAATTTTGAAACTGCTATGCGGCATTTTCTAATGAGCTGCACGGCCGTGCACCTTAGAGGGAACATTGACGTTGAATGAGCGCCCAGGTTAGCTTTGAGAGAAAAACAGCGAATCAGTTTTTCACAATGTGAGGAGAGAAACACATGGAATTGACACGGACAATAAATTTGTGACTTTGATAAGAGAAAAGCACGTGAAAAAGACAATTTTGCTTCATCTATACAAGGTTACGTAGAAGTTATTATCACTTATCTCTAATGACTCCATTTCTGTTCTCTGAAAAGAACTATCCTGTGATTTGTTGATACTAATCTATAGAACTGTATTTTAGGATATAAGACTGTGTAGTATAAAAAATATTTGAATGTGTTTTGATGAAATACTGATGTCAAGTAATCTTTTTCATAGTATTTGTTATATGTAATTTGATTGTTGATTTAATAAATTTATTGACCTTGTACATATTGATAACCTTACATTGGAGAAGAAAGTGGGTGGATGGGGGCTTGCTAAATATAGATTAAAGATGGATTTGGTCTTCTCCTTTAGTAAGACATTTTCCATCTACAGAAATATTGTGGTGATGGTAAATGTTTGTCTTTAATGTTGTAGAAAAGAGAAAACATTTACAGTGCCCACATATCCACCAAATGAGGGAGATGTCTGCTTGAGAATTATTACTAACATAAATTAATATTCTCATCATATGTAATTAGTTATGGGTGATTAATTAATTAAAAAATATGATAACTATTAACTAAGTGGCATCACACATACTTAATTTACTCCAGACTTACGGGCAGTGGAACGTATGCATCTTCATAATTCTTGGGATTTATTCTGATCTTTCCCTGAAACAAACAAATGACTATTACAAAATGTGTTATGCAATAATCAATGCCCATACTAATGAGATTAATCAGGAGAGAAATACTAATTAGAAATAAGATTTATACCCAAAACAAGTTTAACTCTGATGTTCTAAACTAAGCAATAATTGTTCAGACATCAAGTAATATTTTCTTATAGGTAAACATATTTTTGTTTATCAACAAGTGAAAGTATTTATCTGTAAATATCACTCTACTTACCTAGAAATCTAGCTCTACCTACTCATATTTCTAACTCAACTATAAACCTGGCTTTATTTACCTTTACTTAGAAATCTAGCTCTACCTACTCATATTTCTAACTCAACTATAAATCTGGCTTTACCTATCTAGAAATCTAGTTCTACTACTATGTAAAATCTAGCTCTACTTGCCTTTATAAAGTCGTTTTACTTATAAATCTAGCTCCACTTATAAAATCTAGTCTAATCTGCCTGCAATCTACTGCTAACTCACTGTAATTCTAGTTTAATTTATCAACAATTCTTACTCTACACTCTACATGTAAATCTACCTCTACTTAACCTGTAAATCATGCTCTACTTTGGTTTTCTAGTTCTACTTATCTACAACTCTAGTTCTACATACCTATAAATCATACTCTACTTCTGTTTTCTAATTCTATTTATCCATAATTTTAGCTCTACTTAACTATAAATTATGCTCTACTTCTATGTCTAGTTCTACTTCTATTTAATTCTAGCTCTACTAAACTAGTTTTAGTTTTGCTTATAAATCTAGTTCTACTTACTATAATACTAGCTCTAATGACGTAGAAATTTAGTTCTACCTGTGGCAAATATTTTCACTCCTCATTTATTTTTTGTCACTTATATTCCATATTTTCTAAAAACCATATTTATTATGAAATGTTCTTTGTAAAGTGGGGAGCGCATGCTCATACTATAGCGAAGTAGATGTCGTACTCCGCACATTTAATGCAATGCAATAAGAATGTCACAATGACCCATCAGTTTAACACAGTGTGAGAAAGGCATCGCTATAATTAAACCGAACCCAGTGTTATTTTCTGTGGACACAATAGATTACATTCCCTAAATTTTACCCCTCGCTGCAGAAATTCACTTGTGAACAGAAGTGTTCAAGTCCCCATGAGTTATCATGGTAAGGGCTGATTAAGTGAGTAGTGAACATCACTGAGTTCTAACTTTGTTTTGTAATTGTTTATTTTTTTGCAGCTAAAAATTAATGAGAATGTATTGATTTCTTTGTTCTTTTGTGACTAAAGAAAAGGAGAATGTAAATCTTATATCAATTTCCATTTGTGTGTATATAATGCATTAATTCTAGGACAACATTATATATTCTAGAAATGTCTGAATTTATGCTAACAGATTTAGTACGACTACAAGCTAGTCCTTATCAAAAACTCTGTTGACTTTTAATCTGCATGAAATGATATTTGTTTAGAGTCATCTCTCGTCATAACGTTGATGTGAAAAACCCACTAGTTATGCCTTAGATATTTCTATGCAATTATAATTCTTATTGATTTATACAACTGTACTTAGAAGTGTAAATGTGTTTCAACTTATTAATATTTTGTGCATGTAACTAAACTCATTATAGCTTATAATGAATTGGTGGACTAAAGGCAGAAACTGTGAAATATATATATATATATATTTCATTGAATGACTGTAAGTGTAAAAGAGAAGACAGATAATGTCGTCAGAAGGTCACTGTTGTATTTTTCACAATCAGAAAACTCCCTGTTACCTTCACTGGTTACCTGTTACCTACATTAGTTATCTTCATCGTTACAGTTATCACTATGGTTTTTGCACCTTTGGCTGGTCACCTGTGATTTTGTGTGACCTTTGCCTTGGCTGTACTTTGATCTTCTGACGCTGGGAGATCATACACTGTGACCTCGTTCACTGGTATACATACATTTGTGAAGCAGAGGTCGCGAGACCATATTCAGAGTGTGGACATGACATCATGTACAGGTATAAGATATCCTTTCTCCTCTGTGGAAACCCCTACTGCCAACTAGTGAAACTATTTAACGAATTAACTTGCTAATCACAGATTGTGGCAATCCTAGACAATTTTTCATCAGAGAGTTTCAGGCCTCGTGTGTTATAGAACTGTCTGAAGAGCCTACATTCTGTGTACCTGATTCATCTATATTTATATGTCATTTGTTCCTAATTACTTTATGTTGAATTTCTGTGCTGTATATACTTGTTATAATAATAAATTCCATTTCTTATTGTTTACACCCTCACCCTTGTTACATAATTGGGTTCGAAAAGTTACAGTAGCTGGGGGCTAAGTTATTAAAGTCAGGTAGAAAGGATCTTGTCTTAAGGGGTGTATACTGCTCTGTGAGAACTTGTCAGGTCAGGGATAATTCATGGTAATTCACTGTACACTACATTTTACTCTGGGAAGGGACCAAGGGAAGTAATTCACTGTTCATTACATTTTACTCTGGGAGGGGACCAAGGGAAGTAATTCAGTGTACTAAGAGAACAATATCACAAAGTAATTATATAAGCAGATTTCGCTTATAAGCTTCATCATCACATATTATAAGCAGTGTTATCTACAACAGCTTACAAGCTGAAACCATCCACATATATATGTATTAGTCCCCCATTTTTTATTTTTGTTTCTTTGGTGGGTGGGTGTTCTTAAACTGTCCAAGATCATAAAATTAATATACCTCTATGAGAGTGCCTCTCTTCAAACCTGCAGACACCTCCTCTCTTGTCCAATATGTCTCAAACTGAAAGAAACATCAAGTAATACTATTAATAAAATACTTGCTATTACTTTCATCTGCACAATTTTAGTACTAATACTAAAAAACTAATACAGTAGTAGCAGTTTTGCATAAGAAATATCAAAGTAAAAATGCTCTCAAAGCAAAGCTACATGCATAACTCTGAAAGAGTAATAAATCCAAATTAAAAGTAAATAAATACTAAACCGGCAGAAAGTAATTTTCTATAAAATGTATTGATATTAATAGCACTAATGCTAAAGATTACCAAGAGATTAATATTTGCATTTTTTAATTTATCCATTTTTAAAATCAATATTTGTGTTCAGAATAGGTTTATAGTTACATTTTTCTTTTCTTTCTTACTTTTTAGAAATAAATAATATTTCTGAGAAAAGTATTAGTGCAATACAGAACTAATACTTTTTATTGTGAGCATTGGATCTGAACCATTCCAGATTTCTGGATTTTCTGGAATTAGGTAAACCTATATGCTCTTGATATAAAAGATTAAAGTAGATCGATGCATGATATATTTTTATTTATTTTTACTCTGTAAGCTTTCACACTGCTTGTTGACTACTGATCTAGCATTTAGAATTTTCTGACAACAGATGACCATGTCTAGCAACATTAAGGTTTGGTTAGTTTTATTATTTTTCATTCCAGATTTCTGACTTTCTGGATTTAAAATGTTTGGTGGTGAACACAGGAAAAGCTTCATCTCATCTGAGATAACCTGAACAGCTTAAAAGAATAAAATAAAATACAAACCTTTAAGACCCACTATGCAGTTTATTCACACTACCAAAAGTCATTTATTCTATTGAATAAATAGAATATTACACTTTTACAGGCAAAAACATAAACTACCATAATACTAAAGGCTAGTAAAGTCATAGACCCTATTGCAGGCAAAAACAAAATACCCTTATTTATAGGCTGGTAAAGTTACAGATCCTATTGCAGGCAAAAATATAAAATACCATTATTTTTTTTATAGGCTAGTAAAGTCACAGACCCTCATTTGCTCCTAGCAAAATCAAATTTACTATTAATGTATTATTTAGATACTAGTAAAGTCATAGATCCTATTGCAGGCAAAAACATAAAATACCATTATTTTTTGTATAGGCTAGTGTAGTCACAGACCCTATTGCTTCTAGCAAAATCAAATTTACTATTATTTAGAGACTAGTAAAGTCACAGATCCTATTGCTCCTAGCAAAATGATGAAATACTATTATTTAGAGACTAGTAAAGTCATAGACCTACTGCAGGCAAAAACATAAAATACCATTACAGAGTAGTAAAGTCATAGATTCTGTTACCAGCAAAATCTTAAAATAATCTTACAGACTAATGAAGTCACAGGCCCTATTGCTAGCAAAATTATTAAATAGTCTTAGAGACCAGTTAACTCAATCCCCTGACATAAGCATATCTGAGCATATTGTTCTCTAACAGAGTATAAGCACATTTTCTTGCCCTGCTGTCTCTCAGATACAAAGGTGTTTGAGTGTGTCCAATTTCTATAGACAACAGTTTTACAAATAAAGTCAAACAGGCTGATTTTAAAGCCAATCCTTCTTAGCTCATTTTCAAATCAGTGTTTCACATGATCATTTGTTGCTTTTTTTAAAAAAAATATTTTTTTTTTTAAAAAGAACATTTCTACCCATGCAACTTCATTTGTTCCATGTGTGAATCACTAAGTGGTAGCAAAATTTCATAAGCAATTCTGATTCAAGCAATGTTAGCTATTCTGCTCCGTCAGTTGTTTTCAATCCAGTGAAGAAGGATCATTAGAGGCTACACAAGTCACAGATCCTATTGCTAGCAAAACCATTAAACAACTATTTCAGGCTAGTCGACCCTATTTCTAGCAAAATCATAATTACTAAGTCATAAGTGTCACTAGCAGAATTATTATAAAGACTAGTAAAGCTAAAGAACCTATCACTAGAAAATTATTATAAAGATGAGTAAAGCTAAAGAACCTACCACTAGAAAATTATTATAAAGACTAGTAAAGATAAAGAACCTACCACTAGAAAATTATTATAAAGACTAGTAAAGCTAAAGAATCTATCACTAAAAACTATTATAAAGACTAGTAAAGATAAAGAACCTATCACTAGAAAATTTGTTTCTTCTATTATACAGGATGGTGCAGTTATAGACCCTACCCAATCTATCCCTAGAAAACATAAATAATATTACAGTCTAGTAAAGTTAGCGACATAATCATCATAAATCTATGTTGGTGAGTAATACATTTTGCAATGAGCAGTGAATGTTAGAGTTAATTAAAAACCTAAACAAACTAAAAACAACCCTCTAAAAACAAATTATATTATTTCTACACTTTACTGTGTGGAACCTAATTTATTATGCAGTTAACATCAGCATACCCACTGAAATGAGAGCACAGTTTAAAATTTTTCTCTCAGAAATCTTTTTAAAATTATATTAAGAACGGTATGTCATAAACAAGAATCTTGTGGATAGATTAAATTAAAATTCTCAAATTAATATTTATAAAATTACCACTTAAGGCTGCAGAATTTCTTAATGGATTTTAAGATAATCAGGCTCAACTAGTTATGAATAAGTTCTTATAAAAACTTCTGTAAATCGTAAAGTATTTCCAAATTTATTTAATCATGAAACAAACAATACAAATTCTAAATAACCTCGATTGCTTCACAAACAGTGAGAAACCTATGACAAGCAAGCAGTATTTAATGGGTGTGTTTTACAATAACAACAAAAAAATTTAATGTTATGTAGCTGCAGGAGAGAAGTTTAACTTTAATACCTCTTACAGTCTTAGACAAAATAAACTTTAAAAAAAAAATACCACTACAGCTGCAAAGGTTGTTAGCACAGTAACATGAACAACCTTAATCCAACAACTTTTTTAACATACCCTACTGCTGTGTACCCTCTTTTTATCAGTACTTCCTGGTGTGTTCTGCTTTCTGCCGGCTCCTTCAGAGCGTGGTTGTTGATTTGATTGTCGTGGTTGCTGCTGTAACTGCTGCTGGGGTTGGTGCTGTTGAAACTGTTGCTGGAATTGGCGCTGTTGCTGGAATTGCTGCTGATGAGATAGCAGCTGGGGTTGGCACTTTTGCTGAAACTGCTGCTGTGGTGGTTGAGAATGGATCTGCTGTTTAGGTCTTCCTTGTTTAGATGCCATTTCTGCTATCCCTGCTTCAGCATCCTTTCTGCCTGTCTTCCTCTCACCTGACTGCACCAGGGGTGATGATGGCTGTGGATTTACTGCCATATCTGTACTGCTGGATGCTAGCATTCCCTCACTTGCATGCAGACTGTTGTCAGGGAGCACAGAGCAAGAATTTAAATCTGAAGTGGTCTTAGTTTTTTTCTTTTTCTTTCTCTTTGGCTTGCTTGCTGGAGATTTTTGCAGCTGATCAGATCCAGAAAGGGTCAGAGCCTGAAGGCCATTCCCTAAAGTGCTTGCATCTGTCATCAGTGATGATGATGCGCCCACATTACTGCAATCACTGCTGGAAGAAGTCTGGGCAGGTTTGGGCCTTTTCTCGAGCTTGTTTTGCTTAGTCTGGCTCAATTCTTCAGGAATGCCAGATGAGGCTGTTGAAGAGGGGTCAAGAGGCTGCTGAGCTGCCCCAGAAGCCAATGTATCCAAGCTCTCCATTGGTTCTGCTCTTGCCTCATTTCTAACTTCTTCAGAAGAATCTAAACTGTGTAGGCTTGAAACTGGTGCACTACAATCATGGCTGTTTTCTGACCTTGCCTGTGACAAATGAAGTGCACTTGGTAAGCTGTCTAATGCTGACCCAGTGCAAGAGGTCAACACAGCAGAACTGCGACCTTCTGAGACATAACTCAACAAAGTAATCATGTCCACGGTGTATGAGTCAACATTGTCAGGAGTATGAACCAATTTGATCGTGTTTAGAAGTCTATTAGTAAGGCTCCCCGTTGCACTAAAGTCCATTGATTCAGCTGAATGGAAATGATTACAGAAACAATTATTATTATATATGCATAATTAATATTTAGGATTACGAAATTAAGATGCTGTTGTTGTGTGAAATATCTGAGAAACCTTTTTCATTGTATGAGGCATTATTTATAATTCATAAAAGACTTCATAAAAACTGCAAAGGCCTTTAATAATATATTAAAAGGCCATAAAACAAGGTACAATCTGCATTTATGTTATACATAGGCAGATTTACTCAGTTCATGGATTAACCAAATCAATAGCAGAAACATTTTTCATCGTACCAAGTGTGCCAAGAAAGAGTTCCTACAGTGCTGGATAAAATAATTAGTAATAAAAATATACACAAAATCAATACATGTAACCAGGTTTGAGTCCATCATATTCAAGATGATTAGCTAAATCCTAACACATTTCTGCTTGTAGTCTGCAGACTGAAGTAAAGAAAATGAAAGTTACAAAAGTAAATACTTACAAGTATATGTGCAGTGTGAAAAATTATTCAGAATTTCTTTCAACCTGCCTTAATAATAGATTGCAGATTGTGTGTCTGTGTGCATGGTGTGTATTTTAAAATGTAATGTTTTATATTATCTCTGTGAGTTATCTTTTCCTTCCCTCTGGTTATCCCAAATGAAAAAAATTATGACCTGATAAGCACAAGTAAATTAAAAACTACAAATCTCTAATTTAATCTGATGCATAAAATATTTTCAGACAATTTATTCAAATTTATCAGAAATATACATTGTATAGGACTGTTCAATTTCAGTTAAACTATTCTGAATGTTTACAAGAAACAAAAGCATGTAAAATTTACTGAGTTCTCTCTATAATAGAGTAAATATACCTGATATAAATAATTACTAAATTTAAAATGTTAAAGAAAAGTCCATGTGCGTATATATATATATATATATATATACACCTGTGTGTGCACAAGTGTGTATGTTCATGTGTGTTTGGTGAGCATGCACACACAAGGTCAGAAAATGCAGAATGCTGATGATGTAGAATAATCCTGACAGGTTTAGTAAAGGTATAAGTCGACAGGCTTTGCATACCAGACTGGGGGTAGGTTTGGTACTAAGTGTGCAGGTATCTGTTGCACCTTACTGGAGTATATGTGGACATGGAGGAGGGCAGGTGGTCAATTGCAGAGCTGGCAGCAAAACTGATAAAATGTTCTGTTTAAACACTAACTGAAATATTTCACTTCTTTTCTAAACACATTTCTTAGGATCAAACTTTTCTTTATTTTCCATGCATAGGTCACTGGCACATGTTGTCAACATGGCTTGCACCGAGCAATGAAAACTTTGCTGGGTTTTCTGTTCAACCGAATCACATCTTGATGGGGGGCCCTGTCAGTTCTTTAAAACTCTCATGACTGCTGCATCTTTATTAGCATCATCATTATAATTATTATTAATAATTATATCTTATCAAAGAATAGAATAAAGTGGGGCCAACTAACAGCTTTATTTCTGGCAAGTCAAACTGTTGCCATTAATAGGCACCAAGAGTTCTGTTCTATTATGGCAGACAAGATGAAGTCAAATTGATGTACACATGTTCTATTATGACAGACAAGATGAAGTCAAATTGCTGTACACATGTTCTATTATGGCAGACAAGATGAAGTCAACTGCTGTACATGTTCTATTATGGCAGACAAGATGAAGCCAACTGCTGTACACATCTTCTGTTATGATAGACAAAATGAAGTCAAATTGCTGTATACATATTCTATTATGGCAGACAAGATGAAGTCAACTGCTGTACATATGTCCTATTATGACAGACAAGATGAAGTCAACTGCTGTACACATGTTCTGTTATGACAGACAAGATATCAAACTGCGGTACAACATGTTCTACTATGACAGACAAGATGTGTCAATTGCTGTACACATGTTCTGTTATGGCAGACAAGAAGTCAAATTACTGTACACATGTTCTATTATGACAGACAAGATATTAAAATGTTGTACACATGTTCTATTATGACAGACAAGATGTGTCAATTGCTATACACATGATGTACTATGGCAAACAACATGAGGTCATCTGTTGCACACATCTTGGACAGATGCTGTACATACTTCCAACACTGTTTAATGACAACATTTTGCTTGTAATATAGTCTTAGTTTTGAGCACAAAAGAAAATGAATCCAATTTTCTAAGAAAAACTATACAATGGCTATTATTATTCACCAAAATAGGAAAAATAATTAAATATAAATAATACATCGATTAACCATACACTAAATATTTCTGACTAATAGTAATTTCACCAAAAAACTTTCATCAGAGAAAATAAAATAAATTTAAATTATGTATGGCATATGTTCAATGTCTATTTAACAGACAGAAAGAAAACAATCCCAAACACGTATCACTAATTATAATACTTTAATAGTAATAAACAGAATAAAATATTTACACAATTAGAATATCAAAGAATAAAACAATGGTAATATTTGAATATGATCAAGAGTAACATAAGAGATAATATTTATAAATTGTTACCATGAATAAAACTAAATATTTACAAATATTATTACTAAAAATGTGTTTATAATTACATTCAATAAAGTGAAAAAAGGTTAATCTTTCCTCTTCCACTAAATGCAATACTTCTAAATTATAATCAAGAATACTATGAATGATTTCATTAAATAAAAAAATATAATCTTATTTTTCATTCCAGTAGATCTTAATTAGATGTGAACCTGAAAATGAATCATTAGTAATGTTACATGATTAAATTGTCAGATATTAATGTTCAAATACTTTTAATATATTTATCTAATTTTATCTTTAATATAAAGTAGTTCATAAATTTTATATGCATATGTAAACACCTATACAACTTTACAAGACACTAGTCACTCCAAAAAACCATAGCAATATTTATTTTGAAAAAAACTGTATTGGCCAAATAATATTTTTTTTAACAAAAAAAATCCCAAAAACCTGTTTTAACATGTAAAAATGCTTGCTGCCCTACCTTCAGGATCTGAATCTGTTTCAACAGGTGATGATTCATCACACCCGTCCAAGATTCTACCTTCTTCCATAATCTGCATTTTAAATTTTAAAACAAAAACAAAATTAATAAACCTTTATATACAACATTTGCCAGTCATATGAGTCTGTTTGGCCTTGAAAATTAGAAATTAACTTTAATTAAACTAACTTTATTTATTGTACTTTTTGTAGATAGGATAAAGTAAATAACCTTTATCCTATCTACAAAAAGTACAATAAATAAAGTTAGTTTAATTAAAGTTAATTTCTAATTTTCAAGGCCAAACAGACTCATACGACTGGCAAATGATGGGCAATTTTGTTTTCTTTAGTTTAATAAAGTTCCGAACTGCAAAACACTATATATTACTATATTAATTATTGTTAAGTATTCTGGAAAAGGATGGCTTTGGTTATTTTTGTATGTCTGAAACAAAACTGTTAATATTAATTCTAGACTAAAGTACATTTGTGTGTAATTTTTAAAAATATATTATTATTTAGATTTCCATGGGTCATCCTTGCCATTCCTTTTTCCAATTTCATTTTCAATGGATAGAGTCAAGTGCTTTTTTATTTGTTTTTTTTAAAAACTTGTGTGACATTATCATATATTTCTAATTTGCTTAAATATAAAAAATATTATTTGTGAACATCAAAAACAGTTTAATTTTATTTATGCTAAGCAATTATTCTGCACGGATATCCCAAGAGAGGTATAAATTAACATTAGAAACAAAATTAAGTTGGGGAGTGATGTATTGTTCAGTGATGTATTATTCTACTTTTTCTAGCAAAGTGAGAAATATAACAAATACTGATACAGTTCTCAATCCTTCAAATAATAATAATCATAATATTTCCAAGTTATAAATATTATAAGCAATGACAGACAATGGGCAAAGTCTTTAATTCAATCTACTTCTCAACTATAGCAATGCAGCTGTTACAAAAAAAAAAAGTAAATATTTAATGAAATATATATATAATAAACATTTAATAGAAATTGCATATTGTGTTATTGTTAATCAATATATTTTCAAATAAATATGAAAATGTATTTCATTTTGTTTTCCAATCAGCATATTAAAATTTAAAAAATATTAAAAGTAATATTATATACAATTATTGTTTCCAATAACACTTTATGATTTTTATTAATCGCATACGAATAAGTTGACACTACTAGTACTAACAATATTAAAAATCCAAAAAGTGTAGTTGACTAAAGCAAATTACTTTAGTTTAATCTAATCTGACAATGGTAATAACTTATAAATACTAAAATAGTGATATTAAAAAACTGAGAAGGGTAGCTTCGAGTTTGAGTATTTGAATAATAGATATGGCTGTATAATTGATATTCTTATGTTGATTCAGATTATCATCATTATGATCACAAAATGCGCAGAAAAATTTCACACCTTATCAAATGATCAAATAAATAAAAAAATTAACTTGAATTAATTTTCACATAAGCTCATTTAACACCACCATAAACATCATTCCCTTTAAAATTTAATTTAATTTTTAATATCACAAAGTCAAAATGCATTGTTAGAAGCAAGATGCATACTCCAACCATGATATATGTTTGTTTCTTTTTTCTGAAAATTATACATTTTACTCAAGGTAAAGGGTTACATTTTATTTAATTTCAATTTGGTAGAGGTAACAAATTATAAAACTCAAAATATAATAATAATCATCATAATTATAATAATAAAGCACTTAATTTTATAAAGATTCTGTAAATTGACTATAAATACTAATATTTTAAATAAATTGAACAACAAGAAAACAGAGTAAATCCATGTGCAAAACAACAATTATAAAATTATAACAAACAAATTTATATATCATAATTCATATGGAAAAGTATATATAATAATATATGGATAAGTAAATTTAATGAGGAGTTTTATCAAACAATAACATAACAGTATAGATTTAATTAATAACACTTCTTAGTGGATAATCATACTGTAATAATTTATTAATTAATAATTTAAATTAATATACAATTAAAACATGTAATATTTATAAAACAGTAATAGACAATAAACAGTATATCGCCTTTTACCGGTAGCTCAGATTCCTACGACTCACTAAATTATAACTCTCTCTCTCACACACACACACACACACACACACACACACACACACACACACACACACACACACACACACACACTTCTTGTTAATATTAAAAATAGCCACTACCAAATGCAAGCAAATTGCTAGTTTTAAACTGTCATTGCCAAAAGCAATAATTTTTAAAACCCATTTTAAAAACATAAAACTGATGTAATACTAAAACATAAAGTGACGTAATTCTCTAAATAACTGTCAAATAGTTCATACAACTTTAGAAGGCAATTTATTGTCATAAACTTTTTAAGTCTTACTCTAAGTCTTTACTCTTACTTTCAGTTTCATTCTATTCTAGATTATCGTATAATAAAAGCGAGAAATAGTCATAATTTAAAAAAAAGAAAACTGAGAGAGAAACTGTATGAATACTCACACAAATGAATCAATCGTATCAGAGTTTGTGAAAACAGCAGCAATTTTCCAATAAATTGCACAACGGTATGACAGTAAATTAAGAAAACTTGCCGGAAAGGGAAATCAATTGTAATTTTCTTTGTGCGAGTGGTTCCCCTTACACCATTTGCTTCTTACAATTCAGGCGAGAAATTGTTACATTTTGGTGCAGCCAGCTACATTTAGAATACAAAGTTCGTTTAAGAAATTATATTGGGGGAAGGGTAGGAATATAGAAACAGTACATTAATTATAAGTTTAGTATTCTAGGAATGTGAAAGCCCCACTTTTATATATGCCGAACTACTGCATGTAATTAAATCAATGGTACTGTGTTAACTAGAATTTGTCATTTTTTAAAACACATTTTTGTATAACGTGTCAATGCCCTAGCTCGCGCGTACTTCCAATGCAAATTACGTCTTTTAAGGTCAACAAAATCCATTATTAATACAACATTATGCTTGCATTTTCTTAGGAATTTTTAGATTTTAAAAGCAATACATAATTGGGCCATCTATGTATACCAGTGTTTTGTTTCCCTAGGTATGCGCTGAACTCAAGAGCGCCGCGGGGTATAGCTAATCACACTAACAAACGCATTTGGTATGTATTTTCTTACTTTGGGCGCGTGGAAAAATAAGGGCACCGTGAACCGATAAAGTTTGGTAATCACTGATAATTGAAATGTTAGCTTATAATCACTCCATTACATCTGCATGTCTTGAATAAAGTACATTGCAGAATGACATGCCTAAGGTTATCTCTCATTATATCACTTTCAGCATGCCAGGAATAAACTGCAGAGCAACACGCCTAGAGTTGTCTCTCATTGCATCAGCATGCCATGATTGCACTGTTTGGAAGCATGCTAGAGTTGAATTTCATCAGCATGCCATGATTGCACTATGGGGAAGCATGCCTTGAGTTCATTCATTACATTAGCATGCCATGAATACACTATGGGTGGCATGCAGCATAGAGTCAAGACCAATAAGCTCTATTTACAATCTTCTCTCAGTCACAACTTATCTCATGTTTTTTTTTTATATGAACTCTCTTATTTCTGCTTTGCCACCACAGCCTTCTGCAGAAACTTCAGAAAGTTAAAAAAAAATCAGCTGCTCACACCAATCGAAGAGGTCCTATATTTCAACATACATCTCGTTTTTCTCTTTACATCGCCTGACCTGTCCCTGAATGGCTGGCTTTTCCTTCACTCTGTTCCCTACACTGCCTGCTTAACCATTTTCTACAGTGGCTGTCCGTTTTCTCCAGAAGCAAGCACACGGTCTCTTTAAATCCCGCTGTTTCACTGTCATCTCAAAGTACCCGTTCAATTTCACCCATGTTGACACTCCAGAACCTCAGCATCCTTCATTTGACACTCATATTCTTAATGTATTCGTCATGAGGTTCTGTCATACGCAACAATCTACCTTCAGGCAGCCACACGACAGCTCCTTTCTAAAAATTCTTTAAAACACATTGCTTTGTCTACAATGCCAATCTTTCATGATATTTTCTGTTTTTTCATGTCACATTTGGCCTTATGTCTATGTGCCAGTGTTACCGCTTTAAATATTCACCTTTTTTGTGCATCATTCTTATCTTTGCATTAATTGTTTTTGTATGTGTGGATCTGTACATATTGGAATAAATACATAAACGATTCCAGAATTATGTCCACATGAGAACGGAGTGATAGCGCCTTTACACAGTTTTGACTGCAAAGATCAGAATTGTAACAAAATCAAAATGCATGCTACTAGTTAGTAGAAATTCATGCTAATAGTAGCAATTCATGCTAATAGTTAGAAGCAATTCATGCTAATAGTTAGTAGAAATTCATGGGGTCATAAAAATGTGTGTCAATAATTTGCAAGACTAAAAAATCTTCTAGAAAGGTTTATGTAAGGAGTTAGTGACAATCGTTTGTGACAGTCATTGTGAACAGTCGTATTTGTTCAGTTTCTGTTAGTGTTTGGTACTGTGAATTACGCAATAAAGGTGTCAGATAATTGCTATTTGATTGAACAGCATTAAGTGGGTTCAGCTATTTGGGAATTTTAATTCAGTAAATCTTTCTTTGATATCAAATGGCTACGTCTTATTGTTTACATTCATAGGGTGTCCACCGGATGTTTGTTAGCATAAGGCAGTATAACTAATTACTCTAGGTGTCATGATAAAATCTATAAATACCTGACCCACTTTCTAAGATTCCTACTTTGGAATGAAATAGAAGATACTGGTGAAACACAGCCACCGGGCTCCTGAAATTTACTTCATTACTCCGTCTCTTAAAAAAAAAGTATGTAGAAACATTCTAAAATTTATACAAATGATTTAAGTGAGGGAACGGGAGATAAATTCTCGACCACTGAGCTTAAGTTCTTCAATAGTAAGAGTCAGAAGCAGTCTCTAATCTCTACGTTAAGATCAGGAAATGAGTCATCACAAGGTCAAATAACTATATGCAAATTCAGCCTTACGTTGAACATATAATTAGTGAATGTGACGTAGTAAGTGATGAAATGATAACGATTTCACTATATATCTAATAAACAATAATTCGATAGACACTATTAATAGGCAGTGTTATGACAAATACACCTATTCGATCATTCAATATCTGATATGACCCCTTTTTTAGTGTGGGGTGGGGTGGGGGTGGGGGTCGATACTGATCTACCTGGTGAGGTCTGGACCCCAGAAAGCAGTGCTGGGAACAAAGTCCCCTCCCCCCAAAAGCTAACCAGAGCTGAAATGTTCCATGCAAGCTCTGGAGAGGAAAAAAGTCCGACTTTGGACCGAAACCATCCCTTTCAGGAAGTGTCTCGTTAAAGTGACCAAACCAACAAATAAACATCTGAACTTCAAAGGGATTCTAAATCGTCATAGAGAACTGTGGCAAGGGACGTTTTCAGGAACTAATAGAATTTAATTAGTCACCCTCAGACCACAAAGCTATACACTGTCATTGAAATTAGATATCTAGGTATATTAGTAAATAGACTAATGCAAATGATATCTAGGTATATTAGTAAATAGACTAAGGCAAATGATAACAATGGGCCAGTCTTGTGCTAATTCAGACTTCGGGTCTCGATATGGAACGGGTGACGATCGACTAGGCATGTTTTTTCCATGGAAAGGATTCCAGATTTTGTGCTTGTGTGTGTGTGTGTGTGTGTGTGTGTGTGTGTGTGTGTGTGTGTGTGCGTGTGTGCGTGTGTGTGTGTGTGTGTGTGTGTGAGAGAGAGAGAGAGAGAGAACAACACACAGACAGTCAACTAAACAAAACTTATCTTCTAGTAGACAGAGATTTAATTCATTTACAGCAAACATAATATCGATAGGCCTACATAGTTCAATCATTCTAGTCACGTACAAAGGTCAATCTTATTCCAGGCTTATATATTTGTCATTAATTTTTTTTGTTTTTTTTCCTCTTCTTATGTACGATTTCAATGATTTTGACCTTGGGCCAACCCACCCTCTCAGAAAGGGGCATTGACACTTTGTACGGTACGTCTAGAAGTCAAAAGTCGGTTTGTGCGTTCTCGGCCCCCAGACCAAGGACACACGAAATGAGGTCAAGCCGATTAAAAATAACTAGCAATGAAGGAATTTCTTTTCAAAACTCATATCCTAGGGTTGGGTCGAGCAATTATAATAATAAATAAAACTGTAGACTTACAAGACCTCATAATCTTTAGTATGAAACTCAGTACCTAGAGGGATTTATACAAGTAAATAGTACAGCACACAATACAAAATAAACGTATTCTAAAATGTATAGGAGCATTCAGTACTATAATGCACAACTATAGATAGATAGATATAGATAGATATGTATGTGAAGGTGTAATAAAATGTACAGACTGTAAAATCAAACACACATAACAATAAATAATGTATCATAAAAATGAAAGCATGACTCACCAGTAGCATGTTTACATATGGAGCATGTCTACATAGGGAGCATGTATACATATGGAGCATGTTTACATATGGAACATGTCTACATATGGAACATTACAAAAATGTAGTGATAGACCAGGTATGAATTGAAGAAAAATAAAAAGAGAAGATTAGGAAAGTAAAGACTAGTCTTGAAGATGGATACTATTCGTTCTGAGGGCCTTTTGGAAAGAAGACATGGTATGACTGCCTGAATTCTGAAGGACAATAGCTCCAGGTGACAGAACCTTGATAGGAGAAATAAAACTGACCATATGTTCTGGTTGTCATGGTGAATACACTAATGACTAAACATATAACTGTCAGGTGGGTATATGTATTAAGATGGGGTGTATACAAGGGTGAGATGAGACAGCTAGGTCTACTTTGTTCTTGAGCCATTCAGTAAAAACTAACAGAGTGAAGATACTCAATAAATGAGTCTGTGCTCACCAAGAAACCAGTCAGACAATGTGATAACTGCCTGTTTTAACAGATATCAGAAATACTTCTAGTATTTTCTCATTGCTTTAAAATAAATTTTTAAAATCTAAATTATCAGTCCCATTTTGAAGAATCCAGTCCTTGACCCAAATGACATAAATACAAACAAAAACAAACCTATTGCGCATTCTTCAATACACAGTTACAAAAGAAGGCCGCTCTTTCCACACCCCTCTACATTACCGAAATACACGCATACAAAAAAAAAGAAAAAGAAACGAAAGCACCCCCACCACATTTTAATCAGCAACACGTGTCAGTCTCTGGGACTAAGCCTGGAATAAGATTCCACTCGTCTGCAGTACTACACTCTACCAAATGGACAGTCAAAGACATGTCCAAACTGCCTGATAGATAACTCACGACCCCCACTTTTTCCTACCATGCATACACTACAATGAAGAAAGACAAACACAAAAACAACCAACCCTCTTTCTTCAACTCCCTTTCACTCAGTACTTCTTAAATTCTTCCAAAACAAAACGAAACATACAACCAAACCACACTAACCACTTTCCTCATATCACACACACACACACACACACATGTGGATGCGTTTGTATCTATTTGAGAAATCAGCGATAATTGAAAGCTACGTTTGAAGCCCAAAGTCAAATACAGTGGCAAAACAGACAAAAGCAGAGACAGACCTAGGCAGGCAGACAATAGATAACAAAAACTGAGAGAGAAGATATGGGAAGCGACAATGAATGAGCAGTTTTAATTTTAGCATTAAAAATCAAATCGTAAAAGTCTTTATGTTTTAGAAAATTATTTGACAGTACGTTTATGATGCAAGCATAACTGCCGTGTCATTCAGTACTCGAAAATGGTTACTTTATGGTATCCCGACTTTGTCAAAACAAAATATAAACCAACTCCAAAACCATAAGGAAACAAGCACGCCAATTTCATTTTCTTCTTATTTCGAAGGCACATGTTCATGCTTACGATATTTAAGACCTTCACTGACAACCAATTTATGCTTAGCGTCGACTTCAAGCTTTTTTTGCTGGTTTCCATAGCAAAACCTGTAAGCGTACACAAAACCGACATTTACAGACTGGACCTATGGAATTAGAACTGTTTTGTCATCCTGTCGACCACTGGTATTTTTGAATCACAGCAATGAGTTGATTCTCGCAGAAACACTGAATCACTGTACTGGAACACCGAATTATGGAAATGGAACACTGAATTACTGTACTGAATCAGCATACTGTGTCACTATCCTGTGTCTCTAAAATAAGTCATTCACTGTACTAGGTCACTCTGCTATGTCACCAAACTGTCATCATGCTATGTCATCTTACTGAATCACTCAACGTAAAAAAGTCACACAATATTTCCGTAGGTGGAAAACTTCTTATCAAAGGAGAAGGCACGTCCATTTCTTAATCTATATTTAGCAAGCCCCCATTCACTCACTGTCTTTCCAACATATGGCTATCAATATGTTTAAGAAGGTCAATAAATTTATTAAATCAATAATTAAATCTAAAACGTAAGAGCATTTACATAACTTCACAACAATGTTCAGTTAACACTGGACAATCATTCAGTTTTTCTTAGCATAGTCATCAGCAATCAATAACTAAATATATAATTAAGTTCATGGATATCATCACGGAAATGAGAGTGGAGTTTTAGAGAAATAATTAAAGTCAATGCACATAACCTTTTCAAAGATGGTGGCTGTCGATGGCATGTGTTCAGAATCAAACGGTTGCATCAAAGTCACTGTTTTTCTTATTTCAGGCAAGGGTCCACATGCCCATTCTAGACATGTTACACAACTGTTCTAGATTCCTTGATGCGCTCGCAAGCATACCTAGGAAAATCATCCCAAACTTCACATACACTATATATCAAAGTACATCACACTGGCTACTCTACAATCTTCATGAGTGTTCACTGACACACAATAAGGAATGTTCAAAATGATCCCCACCCCACGCCCCACACAAACGAAAACTGCAAATTTCCGCTTTATTGGCTCTTGAATGGAATTCTCATGAATCAATTTACAGCAACACATTTTACTGATAATTTGATGACAATGTTGGCTGCACATACCAATGTAATCAAGTAGAGTACAGGAATCACTGTAGTATGAAATGGCTAAGTAAAGGACTGCTTTTCTGCAAAGGTCAAATTAAGTCAGCACTAAATTTTAGGCATATTTCATCACTAAACTTTCTCTCTTTTAAACATTCTCAACTTACTAATCCTGCAACAATATTCATTAGCCCAATACACACACAGTACAAGAAACATAGCACCAATCAAAATTCACAAGTATAATGTGCAATGTAATAAAATTAGTGAACATATAAATAATGGTTCAATTGTTAAGCATTCTCCAATTCAAATCATAGATCAATAGTAAACGTACATAATATTTCTAAGTCCATTCTTTCTTTTCAGCCAGTTAACTTACCATAAGCTAATGATTTCCTTTATGACTGAACTCAAGTTATGTCAAAATCAAAGTGATCAGAATATAAACAAAGTAACTTTTGGTCCATCTCCATTGGTTGAAGTTGTTATGAACAAGTGTGAGACTATTAGTCAGAAAAGCTACTCATCCAGTTGCAAGTGGTTTGAATTGCATCTGCAATTTTTAGCCTATCCTCCACTTGAGTTGTTTACTTCCAATTTTGACACTTAAAATTTATCAGCATAAGCAGTGCCAAGGTCAGGTCATTTTGAAAATTTAGCAATTTATATAACAATTTAATTTGGAAATAGGGATAGGCAAATTTACTCTGCCACACACTGAGTAAACTGTTATAAACTTATTATTAACCGAGTAAACTGCTATGAACTCTTATCATTAACCGAGTTAACTGCTATAAACTCTTTTTAGAAATGATTCTGGTCTCAGAAAATAACTAAGTCACAAACGTATGTGACACGGAAAGAAACACGGAACACTTTAAACAAATAATTAAATAAACACAGTTTATAAAATGACATTAGTCAATAGCCGAGCCTTTTTTCCATATAGAGAAATGAGGTTACTGGCTCGTTCTTAGTTACGTCATTTGTCACTTGTTATCAAGTACGCACGAACCGATCGGTACAAGTGAACTAGTCGATGTTATCATCTCAGGAAATGGACGAGTGGTTTATCCATCGCTTTCATCTTTGATAATGTTTCAAAAATAAAATGTTTTGTGCTATTTCTGGAAGAGTGACACTCAACAAAAGATTCGAAACAAGAACACATCCCCACCCACCCCAGCCCCCTACAACAGAAAAATTCATGAATGTGTTGCACTGACTGTCTTCATGTTGCGTTTTTCAGTTAGTGATACCAATGAGGATTTTATCGAAGTTTCTTACTACACCCGCGTCAAGACTCAGATAAAGGAGTAGGTCTACGTCATCTAGTCTTCAAAGTTGCACTTTAAGTAGGTTTAAATCTTCACAATGGCACTTTATGTAGATCTGCGCCATCCAGTCTTTACAGTTACTCGCTACTTAGGTCTACCTCATCCACAAATTTTGCAATGCGTTCTTAGATGCCAAGCGTGCGACATTACATCTTAGAAGCTTAGCGTGCGACATTATGTCTTAGATGCTGAGCGTGCGACATTAGTTCTTAAATGTTTACAGTGCAACATTACGTCTAGATGTTAAGCACGCGATATTACGTCTTAGATGCTAAGCGTGCGACATTATGTCTTAGATGCTGAGCTTGCAACATTATGTCTGAGATGCCTACAGTGTTATATATCGCCTTGGATGATAAGCATGCAACTTTACGTCTTAGACGCTAAACGTGCGACATTAAGTCTTAGATGCTAAGCTCGCGACATTACGTCTTTGATGCTAAGCGTGCGAAATTACGTCTCAGGTATGTACAGTACGACATTATGTCTTAGATTCTAAGCAAGCAACATTATGTTTTAGATTCTAAGCAAGCAACATTATGTCTTAGATTCTAAGCAAGCAACATTATGTTTTAGATTCTAAGCAAGCAACATTATGTTTTAGATTCTAAGCAAGCAACATTATGTCTTAGATTCTAAGCAAGCAACATTATGTTTTAGATTCTAAGCAAGCAACATTATGTTTTAGAGGCTAACGGCATCATTGCATGTTTTTCAAACGAATGAGTGTGGAATGTCCCGTATGGCTGTAAGCAAATAAAAATACTAAATAAAAAATAAATACTATATTCGAACTTAGTGCCAACCGCAAAATTAAAAGAAATTAATAAAAGAAAATGGAGGGGAAAATCAATGAATGTACTTTTCCTACCTCATCTTCAACTTTATTTCGATTTTAATGCCAGCCCGCAAAATCAACGAACTCTGTAAGTGGACATTAAATAATAGATATGTCAGCCTCTACAGTTAGCTTGTTTCATCATCAACTCCTTCGGGTCCTTATCGCCAACCCGCAAAATTTCGATTTGGACTTTCAATATTTCAGTTAAATTAGTTTGTGCGACGCCTACGCCACACTATTTATTGGTTATTATTATTATTAATTAATTAATCTCCCATAACTAATTACAAGTGACGAGAATCTTAATTTACGTTATTAATAATTCTCCGGAAGACACCACTCGTCTCTCTCACTTGGCGGATATGCGGGCTCTGTAAACGTTTTCTCTCTTCCACAACATTAAAGACAACATTTACCGTCACACAATATTTCCGTAGGTGGAAAACTTCTTACTAAAGGAGAAAATAAATCCATCTTTAATCTATATTTAGTGAGCCCCCATCCACCCACTTTCTTCTCCAACATACTGTAATCAATATGTGTAAGAAGATCAATAAATTTATTAAATTAACAATCAAATATATAATATGTTAATAAAATAAAAACATGTTGACATTTACATCACTTCACAACAATGTTCAGTTAATGCTGGACAATAATTCAGTTTATCCTAGCATAGACATATGCAGTCAATTAACATAATATATAATTGATTTCATAGCTATCATCATGGAAATGAGAGTAGAGTTTCAGAGAAATAATTAAAGTTAATGCACATAACCTGTTCAAAGATAGAAGCTGTCACTAGCACATGTTTCACAATCACATGATTTGTAACCAGTCACTGCCTTTCATATTTAGGTGAGGCCCACATGTTCCTTCTAGACACATTATACAACTGTTCCAGAATCTTTGATGTGCCAACAAGTACACCTGGGAGAATCATCCCGAGAATCATCCATATTCACATGCACATTATGAAGGTCACAATTTTCTCCTCTATTGGCTTTCAAATGGAATCCACAGGAATCAACTTACAGCAACACATTTTACTGATAAATTGATGACAATACTGGATCCACACACCAACATACTCAAGTAGACTACAGTAGTCACTGCAGCATGAAGTGCCAAAAGATACAGGCATGCTTTATCATAAGCTAATGATTGCCTTTATGACTGGACTTGAGCTATGTTCAAATTCAAAGTGATTAGAATAGAGTACTTCAACAAAGAAACTTCCGGTCAATCCCCATTGGTGAATTTGATCTGAACAAGTGTGAAACTTTTAGTAAGACAAACTACTCATCCAGTTGGAACTGGTTTGGATTGCATCAGCAATTTCTAGCCTATCCTCCAACTGAGTTGTTTACTTCCAATTTTGACACTTTTAAAAAATCAGCATAAGCAGTGCCTAAGATCGTGTCACTTTGACAGTTAACAATTTATATAACAATTAAGTTTATATGGAGAGCCAAATTTGCTCCGCCACAGTTTGGTTTACGTACTTCCTCTCTAACCTCCTCAATCCCTATCGACCTTAGCATCAGCCCGCAAAATCAACAAGACACCGTAACAAAACTAGTATCAATCATCAGTCGATCAGTCATGACTTTTGCAATCTATATGGCTGTTTTTTCTGTAACTATTTTGGATCTCCTCTTTCGGTTAGTCTGTTGAAAGCACTTCATGGGAAATTTGCAGACCGGCAAAGTACCTCCATACAGGATGCATTTATGCAATGACGCGCCAAACAGACGTGTGTTTACGTCAAAACAATAGTCTTACATACGTGTATTTATAGTAATTTTTAAAAAGGGCTTCACCTGAATGGCGTGGCATTTTTAACGCCTAGGGTGTTTTCTCATTAACACATGCTTTGCGTTAAAGTGAGTATGCAAAGAAACCTAAATGAGCATGCAAAGAAACCTAAATGAGCATGCAAAGAAACCTAAATGAGCATGCAAAGAAACCTAAATGAGCATGCAAAGAAACCTAAATGAGCATGCAAAGAAACCTAAATGAGTATGCAAAGAAACCTAAATGAGTATGCAAAGAAACCTAAATGAGCATGCAAAGAAACCTAAATGAGTATGCAAAGAAACCTAAATGAGCATGCAAAGAAACCTAAATGAGTATGCAAAGAAACCTAAATGAGCATGCAAAGAAACCTAAATGAGTATGCAAAGAAACCTAAATGAGCATGCAAACAAACCTAAATAAAAACAAAGTTTTCGAATTAGTTATTACAAATATTCAACAAGTAATACATCGGTCCAAGAAGGTGTCTTATCGTTTTGCTTTTAAGCCTCTACTCAAACAAAGTCTTGAAAACGCGCAACAACACACACACACAAGTACACAAACATTTATAATAATCATAATAATTCATAATCTTGTAAGAGAATATATGTTATTCATGAGACGTCACAGCTTAATGCCATCTAGGGAAGGTGGTTTTGGTGAAAACAGTTTAATTAACCGCCCATCAAAATAAAAAGAAAAACCATAATGACCTTGAAAATACAAACACTCTTGAGCAAACACTCACTTAATACACGCTGACCTACTAAACACGCGCGCGTACACAAGTAATAATATATAGTCTTCTAAGAGAATATTACAGATATTGTTATTTATGATTTGTATGGGACACCAAGACTCTTGCCACTCACAGCAAACCGGCTAAACATTTCCGTCCCGGAGGAGGGGGTAATGGTGTTGAAAACAGTTGATTTAAAGCCTCCCTACAAAAAAAAAAAAGTAAGCCCACAAACAAACAGTTGACTGAAAACCGCCCTATCAAAAGTAAAACAAAAACAAAATAAGAACAGTTAAACGAATGAACAGATGAAATAACAGTTTTCTGTGAGAAATTTTTAATAATTTAATTTATGACTTTTATGAGTTACCATAACTATTGACATCCGGCAACGTACCCTAAACATCTTCACGAGAAGGTCGGGAGGGTATTATTTAGGATATTATTTAAAGACGTCAACTGTTGGACCTGCACTGCTCACAAGCAAGTCGGTCTCAGGTTTGTCGGCGGCAGGCTGTCCAAGGGTTGGCATATCTACACAACAGAGTTATATTCCACAAACTAGCTACAGACATTGAGGTTTGTAGATCTGTTCAGGTAAAAAGTTCTCTGTTTCGTTTTTTTTTTTTATTGTTTTTAACGGTACGGTAGAGCTATTTGATTGATAATTTATAAAATTATAAAGTTTGTGCCGTTTTACAAACTCAAGTACTGAAGTAATTCTTTAGGTGTAACTTTTCTGAGTGAAAGCCTCAGTCGGAGCTGTTATCAGTACTTATTGCTAAAAGTTATTAAATCAGTGCTTATTGCTAAAAGTTATCAAAGCTTCCATTACATCAAATCTAATACTTGTACAGTTCTTGTGTACATCTAATACTAATACTTGTACAGTTCTTGTGTACATCTAATACTAATACTTGTACAGTTCTTGTGTACATCTAATACTAATACTTGTACAGTTCTTGTGTACATCTAATACTAATACTTGTACAGTTCTTGTGTACATCTAATACTAATACTTGTTCAAATATAATACTTCTACAACTATTCTACAAATCTAATACTTCTACAACTATTCTACAAATCTAATACTTCTCCAACTATTCTACAAATCTAATACTTCTACAACTATTCTACAAATCTAATACTTCTACAACTATTCTACAAATCTAATACTTCTACAACTATTCTACAAATCTAATACTTCTACAACTATTCTACAAATCTAATACTTCTACAACTATTCTACAAATCTAATACTTCTACAACTATTCTACAAATCTAATACTTCTACAACTATTCTTCAAATCTAATACTTATACAATTCTGGAATAAAAAATGCCTTTTCTTCCACAGTGCTTAAACGGATCTGAAAACAGGTCTGGTTGAGGCTTCCATTTAACAGGAAATTCGAATTACTGGTTACAATAAAAAGCAATATAACTAGAAAAAAAGATCATGCAGCTGATGGTTGCCTAGTGATGGATTTGTCGGATAGATAGCGTAGTTCACAGTAGGTTCATGCTGAAGCTACAATCAGATCTGGACACGCATGAACGCTTTACATGGCGATCTACACGCGCATGCACAATACGGTAATTGGCTTCAGGAATTAATCAGTCCCCATTGTCCTAATTGAGAAATATATAAAATGCGATCACTGTTTAGGCGCTCAGCAATTTGCGAGCTCAGTTGTGTTTTAAACACTCGTTACATAAGACCTATCATAACACAAAGGATGCCTTACTTGCAAAGCGGATGCTTTCTCTCTATGCTGTTTAAAAACTCTCAGAGTCTCACTCCGTCATCAATTCTAATTTTCTTTCTCATTTCTTTTGCCGGCTCGCTCTCTGGTCCCACTCACTTGGTCGCATAAATTGAGTCCTACTTCAGTCGGTCACATGTCAGTACTGCCTCAGTCGGTCAAATAAGCAGTTCTGTTTCATTTGGTCCTATATGTCAGCTCTGCTTCAGTCGGTCACATAACTCAGTACTGCCTCAGTAGGTCACAGTACTGTTTCAGTTTGTTACACAACTCAGTACTGCTTCAATCGGTCACTTAACTCAGTACTACTTTAGTCAGTCACATAAGTCAGTTCTGCTTCAGTCGGTCACATAACTCAGTACTGCCTCAGTCGGTCACATACCGAAGCAGGAGATAAAATGCACTTCCATGGAGACAGTATTCAGGGGTTCCTGGTACCAGCTCGTTTGATGCTCTCCAAGACTGATTTTCACCTGATCAGAACCTCTTCACCTAATCCCCTGAACAGTCTGTGAAATTCTTTTAACCTAAGCTAATATATTTTTTTCAACTCCTTACAAGCAATACATGGAAAAGACACTACATTAAATTAATTTTTTAAAAATTTTGTAGACAAAACTTTGTTCATAGTAGAAATAAGTACCCCAGTGAGATTATACCTGTATCCCCACCCCTCACACTTAAAATCAGTCCTATGCTGTCTGTCTTATCTGTATCCCCACCCCTCACACTCAGTCCTATGCTGTCTGTCTTATCTGTAAAGAACTGAGTCGCAGACTGTGAGTACGGGGTAGGGTGAATTTTATTTTAAAAAATTTTAAGGGTACGATCTACTTGTTATTGTTGATGCTGTTAGCCCACCCCGATAAAATTTCATAGCTTCCAACAGTTTAGTACACAGGGTTCATTGGTGATATTCGGATAAGACTGCCGAAGGAAACTCTCGCTTCAACGTCCGGCAAGCTTGAAGTTAGGCTATGTGATGCGAATTCCCCACTATAAAGTTAAACATTTTGCAAAAGTGAAAAATGGGTGTACTTTTTTTCTCTTTCGTAACTGTTCTCAAATTATGCTCAATGTTGTTTTAAAGACTAAATTTGGATTCTGTTCAAACGGTTTTACTGACACTCACACTCGTGTACAGACCAGTAAGCAAAGAAAGAGCGACATAGAAAGGCGGATGCAAAGGGGAATAACTGGGATGGGGGGGGGGGGGGGGAGTGAGTCACCCACGGTTCGGTCAAAGTCAGTTAGACTTTAGAGGAATAAATGCTGACTGTTTCAACCGACTGATGAAACATTCAAATTGTTAGACACCTATGTCAAACCATTATTAAAAACATTAGCCACGAAACAAATTGAAAATAATATGTTTATCATCCAGCACGGAATAAAATTGAAAGAAAATAATTATGTTTATCATCTGCCGCGGAACAAAAGTGAAAAGAAAATGTTTATCACTTTCGGAATTAAAGAAATGTTTGAGAAAGGTTATACACTTAAAATCTAGCAAACGGAAATTTAGGTCACACAAGTGTCAGGCAGTTGGAGATTTCAGGGGACAATCAACATCTCTCGTGTGGGAGGCGATATGACCAAACCGTGCGTGCGCTGGTGTGTATGTGTGTGTGGTATGTGTGTGTGTGTGTGTGTGTGTGTACAGTTTTTCAACAAGATTTGTTAAGAATAGAAAACCCCTTATCGGGCCAAGTGGAAGTTGCTTGTTGACGGACTATCAAGCTTTTCGTTATTTCGCAGGTGTGGGATAATATACTTGTTCTGGTGCAGAGCAATATAGTATCATAGGTGGAGTGAATGCAGATATGAGTGGATATCTGATGCAATTCTTTTGCGAAAGTTTACCTTGCGAACCTTTCCGACCTGTCACTGTCAAAGGAAACTTTAGCGTGCACAGCCCCAAACCAACGTGACCCAGATTATCGTCTCGTTCGCAAGCTTGAGCTAGGGAGCAGTTACGGGTCACCGGCAAGTGTTATTTTTGGATTTAATTCTTCTTTTACCCGAAGCTGGGTGAGAAGCCTGGTTGATGCGAAGGTAGTGTTCTATGTTAAGTGTGACCTCTAACCCCAAGCGAACTAGTTAACGAATTGATATTTATTATGGATTCTGGTTTTCTCTTGGTCAGCTAAGTCATATATATGTGCGTATCTGTATGTGTGTGTAGGCGGAGGGGGGCATTTAAATATATTTATTTAGAAGGAAGTACACAGAAATGTAAAGCCCGTTTGTGTTAGGCGGGCAAACACTTTCCATTTTTGTGTTATTATTTGGTCGTGTGGGCAATACAGTATGTTGTTTACCTCGAAATTCAAAATGTTTTCGAAAATGCTGATACAAATTTTAAAGTTGTGCATGACCGCGTGACTTCATTAGTAGTGAGGATCTGTGAGCAACACATTTTAGTGAGGAGACTTTGCAGTACTAGGAGAGTCATTAGATACAGTTTACAGTCTGCCATAAACCGTAAGAATTATGCAGAGAAAGAACATATTTATCTCAAACGATCTCGATTGCTAACATTTAGAGGAAAGTTAATTGGGTTTAAGACAAATTCTCTCTCTCTCTCTCTCTCTCTCTCTCTCTCTTACACACACACACACACACACACACAGACACACAGCATTTCAAAAAAAGCGCATACATAAACGATACGTCAAATAGAAAGTCTACGTCACATGTGAGTTTATGTCTAAAATACGCTGCTTTTGTCAAGTAAAATGATGATTTACACTTTCGTTTTCTATTCATGTAGAAGAAAACTAAAAACCTTTTATACACGCAGTTTTACACTTCTTGTTGTCACGCTTTACCCTTGCGACACGCTGGTGATGTATTTTTGTTGTCCCTCGCGACACGCTGGTGATGTATTTTTGTTGTCCCTCGCGATATGCAGGTGATGTATTTTTGTTGTCCCTCGCGACACGTTGGTGATGTATTTTTGTTGTCACGCTTTACCGTCATGACATACATGTGATGTACTTTTGTTGCCACGAGTTATCCTCGCGACAGACTAACGATGTACTGTTGTCACGTTTACTCTCGCGATATACTAGTGACATATTGTTATTGTCACGTTTATTCTCGGGACATACTAGCAACATATTGATGTTGTTGCGCTTTGATTTTGCGGCATTCAAGCTATGTATTGTTTTTGGACGGCTATACATTACTCATGTAGTTCAAGACAGATTTCACGTATAGGTGGAAATAAATGGACCTTCCTTGGTGGGAATATCAGACTCGTCATGGCTGACACCAAACTTGCATGCCGATTGTACAACTTTGAAGATCTTCACAAAGCTTGCACATTTTTGTGCACGATGTATTTTATTATTTACGTGTTCAAGTTTTGGATTCGTGGTCTTTTATCATAAACTCATAGATGTTTTGGTCTTGAAGGTCTCTCTGTCATTGTTCTTGTTGCTAAGGGAGATCATTCAGATTTTTTGTTCATGATCAGAGTTGGGGATTCTGCTTTCTTGTTTTACACTAAAAAACAATTACCTGTTTTAATAAGTTAAATGTATTTTTCCTACCAAAGGTGTGAGGCCAAAATGATCCCACTGAAGTTTACGTTGACAGTTCAGCAGATAATATGGACTTCTTGCTTACTTCTGCACTTCGGAAGAGGCGAGATCACTCAGCATAAATTCAAGGCAGCCGTTTTCGAACACGCAGTTATCTTTCCCGAGACACAAAAAGAAGTTGTATCCCGTGAGAAGGCGCTTGCGCTGATGAAACGGAACTTGGCTGTGTATGAAGAACAGGCTGCAGAAGCTGCTAACAAGGTATCGACTCTCGGGAGGAGGGGGGATGGTGGACATGCTAATTTTACTGCACCAGTAACTTACCTCCCTTTTTGATAGCACGAACCTCACTTCGCTCGTTCTACCAACGCCCTCGTTCTTAGGCAAGGGCTTCATCTTTATTGTCAAACTCTTGTCATCGGTATTTCCACATTTACTTTTATAAATCAAACAAAAGACAAGCAAACACATATCCCTACACATAACATTAATTTTTGCCATTATTTTAAATTAAAATAACCATTCCTTATCAGCACTTTCCACGTTAAAGACATCACTTTCCCTTATCGTAATCCGATTAATTTGGTTTTATTTTAATTGATATGTGCAGTTTCCTTCTTTAGTGCAAGCATATTTTTCTTTTTTGATAATGAAATTATATTTAAAATAATTATATTAGCACCACCATATTTTCTTCTTTTACCATCACTATCTCCATTTTTACGTTAGCACACCCACTCTTAAGACAGCGAGTCCACATTTCACTCCTTTAATGTCAGAACTACCAGTTCTTTATGACAGGATTCCTATTTTATATCGGCACGTTATGTAAGCATTTCACCCCTTTAATGTCAGAACTACCAATTCTTTTACGACAGGATTCCTATTTTATATCGGCACTTTATGTCAGCAGTTCCATTTTATTTGTTATTCTCTCCAACTTTTTGCTAGAGCAAACACTACTTTAAAATCAGTACACACTACTTTAAAATCAGTACACACCACTTTAAAATCAGTACACACTACTTTTAAATCAGTACACACTACTTTAAAATCAGTACACGCTACTTTAAAATCAGTACACACTACTTTTAAATCAGTACACACCACTTTACATCAGTACACAATCGTTTAAGTCAGCAGCTCCAGTTTTATAAATACCATATCCTCGTTATGCCAGTATTTCCACTCTAACTTTAGTAACTCCATTTCATGTTGTTTCTTAAAATTTATTTTAGCTTTTTTAATCAGAACCCTATGTTTTGTAAAAAGAACTCACGACTAAAAAGAAAATTAGTCAACAATTTGTATGACCATACAGTGACAACGCCTTTCTACAGTAAATATTTTACAGATCTACACAATTAAAAAAATGATTTGCATTTAATGTATTTTTGCTCCTTGTTTTGTATTCAGAGTGTGCACATAATTGTGTTTCCTGAGGACGGTATTTACGGAACATCATTTACCCGGAAGTCCATCAGACCTTACCTAGAGTTTATTCCAGATCCTACAGTGATCCACTGGACTCCCTGTGATGATCCCACGCGCTTCGCGTAAATATTATTTATTGTCTAGACGTGTTGGAATGTTATAAAAGTACTAAAGCACGGTAAAATTTCTTAGAGAGTGACACATAAGTAAGCAGACGAAAGAGAGATAGACAGACAGATAGATAGATAGATAGATAGATAGACAGATAGATAGATAGATAGATAGATAGATAGATAGATAGATAGATAGATATACACAAACAGATAGATAGATAGACAAACAGATAGATAAATAGATAGACAGATAGATAGATAGATAGATATACACAAACATATAGATAGACAGAAAGATAAATGGATAGACAGATAGACAGACAGATAGACATACAGACAGATAGATAGATAGATAGATAGATAGAATCAAGTTCCGGTTCTTATGGGGTTATGGACCGTCAAATTTGTACTTCATCATCGTCGATTTCATTTCTGCTGGATCATCATCATCATCATCATCATCATCATCACCACCACCACCATCACCACCAACATGATGAACGCTTCATTTTCATCATGATTAACGATCATATACTTTATATCTATACTTTACTCTTCAGTAGTAACAGCAATACATTTTATTTAAAATAAGTACTCCCTGCCTGAAACCATTTGAATATAGTGCTTATACGTAATACATTTATATAAAGAGAAATACGCAAATAAAACTTAAATTTCTTTCAACGAAAATGACGTGCGCCTCATATTTACGTCACCATCATTTGACTAACAGTTAAAGATTATATTATTTACGTCACAACCATTTGAATAACAGTTAAAGATATTATTTACGTCACAACCATTTGACTAACAGTTGAAGATTATATTATTTACGTCACCATCATTTGACTAACAGTTAAACATTGTATTATTTACGTCCCCATCATTTTGCTAACAGATAAAGATTATATTATTTACGTCACAACCATTTGACTAACAGTTAAACATTATATTATTTACGTCGCCATCATTTGACTAACATTATATTATTTACGTCGCCATCATTTGACTAACAGTTAAACATTATATTATTTACGTCGCCATTTTGACTAACAGTTAAACATTACATTTTACGTCGCCATCACTTGACTAACAGTTACACATTATATTATTTACGTCGCCATCATTTGACTAACAGTTAAAGATTATATTATTTACGTCGCCATCATTTGACTAACAGTTAAACATTACATTATTTACGTCGCCATCACTTGACTAACAGTTAAACATTACATTATTTACGTCGCCATCACTTGACTAACAGTTAAACATTATATTATTTACGTCGCCATCATTTGACTAACAACCATTATACATTATATTTTTATATAATGTATATATTATATATTTTTATACATTATATTTATATATACATTTGACTAACAACCATTAAACATTATATTTACGTCGCCATCCTTTGACTAACAGTTACGCATTACATTATTTACTTATTTGTTTGTTTGTGTAACAGGGACACTGAGGTCCAGTACGAACTGAGCTGCATGGCCAAGAGAAATAATCTGTACGTAGTGGCCAATATTGGTGATATTCAGCCGTGTCACCCGGAGAACAGCGCTGATTGCCCGCTAGACCGCCACTTTCAGTACAACACGGACGTCGCATACAGCCCCTCGGGACAGCTCGTCGCTAGGTGAGTCACGTGCTGTTTACCTTGTCAACAGAATTCACTTATCGACCAGCCTTATTTTGCTAATCAAATGCAATAGAGGTACCCAGGTAGATGATGATGATCTTCATCATCGTCATCATATTTACAAGACAGCAACAAGAACAGAAAACATAATAATAATGATAATCATAATTTTATTATTATTTTTATTTTTATTATCATTACTACTGCTCAAAAACGAATAACTGTTGAGAAGAAGTACGAGGCTTGAATATCTGAAAAATAGATTGACAGACAGACGGACGGGTAGTTTGGCACAAAATGATACGGAAACTGATAGACGGACAGGATGACACTGAAATTGACAGACAAACAGATAGATACTGAGACTGGCCTGCAGAAGGAACTAATAGACTGGTAGACAGACTAATACTGAGACAGACTGGTAGACGTATTGTTGACTACTGAGCAGATAGTAGGACAATTCAAGAATCAATTCTGTACTGTTCACAGATCCAGTGAATTTCTTTTAAAGTGTTCATCGTAATTACTGCTTCTTTTATCTTAAATTAATTTTTAAACGAATATAAACATTAAATTGTCTTTGCTTCTTGAAGAACTCAAAGTTATTTATTTAAGTTTTTAGGTAGCATTTAGTGGCCTGATAATTTGTTTTGAGAATGTGGGAATGAATGGTGAATACCTTTAATTTGTTGTGTTCAGTCTCCCGCCGTTAGCACCTGGAGACCTCTCTGTAAAGATATTTGTGACATGTATCGGAGTACTAATGGTTCTGTAACTACTAAATGACTGCAAGAACAATGATATCATTATTATTTATGTCGTCATGTAAATGTACAAGAAGTTCAAGGGCCATTACTTTGGAGTACTAAGATGTGTTCGGGATTGTCCCCCTTCGACTAATTTCTGTATGCATTTTATTGTTGACAGATTTTCTTTCTGTTTGCTTTACATTTTCTCTGAAATAATAAATAAATACGGGACTACCTAATATCATTGAACATATTCAAATACTTCATTCATATCGAAGTCGGTAATTACATGACAGTTTACTTACTTTTCAACATTTGGAAATAAACCAATGTTTGCATGGAATATGCGAAAGAAAATTATTGATTTTTTATTATATAATGAAATAAAATTATTTTCATTGAACACATGGAACTACATAAATGTAATCAGTTTTCATATTGTTTTGTGGACGAGGTTTCGCCCCCCCCCCACTCCAGACGGAGGGCGGTTGAGGGTGTTCGCCAAACTAGTGTGCGACCTGTTTCACCACTTTCGCCAGCCCTTATGCCCTCCACCTCAGACGCACCGCACGCTCCCCACCCCCACCCCCCCGAAGCAGCCCAAGACTGAGAACATCGTGAAGATGAAAGGTCTATTGCGGTTTCTGGAGTGAGAGAGAGAGAGAGCGTAACATATAGTTTTGTATCGTTGGCTTTTATCATGTTTTCCTCAAATGTTGGTTTCACCACTGACCATACGTTGTCCGCGAGGCATTTTACAATAGGAGTAATTTATTTAATTTATTCATTGAAAAATAATTATACTTCCGAAACTTATCTGCTGAAGTAAGTCAATGCTACATTTCTGATGTAGCACCAATCCTTTCTACTTAAATAGCGCAATGACGTCAAGTATGACTATTTTCTTGTACCAGTAGAGTTCCGAATCATGAAAGCGCGGATTGGGTCCTTTCTACAAAGAACAAAGAACACTCCACATACGGTGCAGAAATTGGTATCGCGCTATGTGGACTGGGGAAGAAGGGTGGTGGTGGTAGTAGTGGAGAAGAGTGACAGTATGGGGCTGTCAAATATCTGTCCAAAAATTTGTCCATTTCCTTTGTTGTTCGTTCCTCAGGTAAGAATAACATTTTTTGTGTGTCTCAGATTTAAAAAAAAATTTCCTTTGAGAAGGATTTGTCAGATGTGTTGGTTTCAGTCTGGTTTAATTTGTCTTTGGTAGGAGTCTTGCTGGTTTGTGTGTTGTCGATTTGAAGTTTGTTTTCTCCATTTGGGTGCACTTAGTTTCCAGTTTTGGAGTTTTGGAATTGCATATACTCCCCCTTCTGTTCTTGTGGGTGTCTGGGAAAATAAATGCTTTTTTGGGTGTAGTATTGGTGTCTGAGGAGAATTGGCTTCTGTTTTTCGGAAGTATTTTCCAAATGATTTGTGCGCTTATTTCCCTCTCACAGGTGCTGATTAGGATTATTTGTGTCCCTCGTTTTTTTGTTGACTTTTCGTCCTTCCGAATAAAGTCTCTGTGTGTGTGTGTGTGTGTGTGTGTGTGTGTGTGTGTGTGTGTGTGTGTGTGTGTGTGTGTGAAAATAGAGTCTTATAATCTATGTCTATGGTTTGCCTTATGGATCTCTGCAGCCAATCGACTTCTCTATGGTCTGAATGCACGGAGAATAGTCTTTAGGTCAAAGGTTTTGTCAGGGACCAGTGAGTACTGTGACACTTCCGAGGAGTGCTGCTTGCAGTAGTGGGGCAAGTCTGTGGTTTCCAGGTGGTGTATTTAGATGGCTTTACAATTCAGATGCCATGTTCCCAAAGACTCCTGTCACTACAAGCATTACTTCTGCTTTTACATTCTAAAGACTCTGGATTTCTAATCTGAGATCCTGGCATTTTTCTATTTTTTTCTCTTTCCTTTGTTTTGATGTTTCTATCATTTGGAACAGAGACTTTGATGATTGCTGCTGTTCTGTTAGACTTGTTGAGAACTATAATGTCCGGTCTTCGCACTGGAATCATTCGATCTATTTTTATCTCGAAATCCCAAAGCATCTGGACGTCTTCTGTTTCTGTCTATTTCTGGTTGGTGCATCAATGCTTTTTCTGGGGGTTTTACTCCATAATTCTCACCGAGGTTTCTATGTATAATTTGTAATACCTTTTGGTGTATTCTGTCCTAGTCAGAAATAGACATCCAGATAGTGTCTGTTCTGTTGTTTCATTAATGTTTTATATTATTATTTCAGGTATCACAAGAAAAATCTTTTCTACGAATACCAGTTTAATTCACCTAGAATTGCCGAGATCTCTTCTTTTGACACACCTTTCGGGCGCTGGGGCATGTTTACCTGCTTTGACATCATGTTCTTTGAACCAGCTGTGACTGCCATCGTACGGGCAGGCATTACGAACATTGCATTCCCAACAGCCTGGATGGATGCTCTGCCCTTGTTGGCCTCGATTCAGTTTCATTCCGCTTTCGCGCGAGGACTCGGAGTTAATTTCTTGGCGGCGAATATCCATTTCCCACAGTCTCGTTTTCAGGGCAGCGGAATTTATACGCCCAATGGATCTGCTGCTTTTTACCATAATGCAACTGTCGGTAGTCAACCGCTGCTAATAATTGCAGAGCTTGATGCGCTTGAAAATCCAGGGGTTGTGCTTGGTAATGCTAGACATAGCACCAGTAATGAGCAGTTGACCAGTTCGACACCACAAACACGTGTCGCTGGCACCAGCAAAGAGTTTACCAGTCTGGCTAGTTTCGAACGCGATAGTCCCACAGTCGAATCCGGTCCGGAAGTGGCCTTTGTGTCTGCCTTATTTTATGACTTGTTTAACTTTGTGCAGTTGGAGCAGAGGGAAGGGACCTTGTACACATGCCATAACAAGCTCTGTTGCCATCTGAAATATGCTCTGTCCCCTTCTCCCGCAGTCTCAGAGCTTTTCGCCTTTGGAGCGTTCGACGGTCTTCACACTGTGGAGGGCCAATACTACCTCCAGATTTGCGCCCTCGTTCGTTGTGCGAATGAGTCGCGTTACAGCTGCGGTTCCCCGACGAACCAATCAGCAACTTCATTTCAATATCTGTCAATGAACGGGAGTTTTGAAACGAGGTACATTTATCCGGAAGTGCTGCTGACCTCTGACAGTAACCATTTACGATTGGCAGAAATGGACGAATGGGATTTCCAGAACCATGACCAAGCAGAACTGACTAGCAAGCACGGCTTTTCGTACCCTTTGTTGTCGGCTGCCTTGTTTGGCCGAGATTATTCTCGCGATGACGACGATTTCTTCGCTGAGTTCGGCATGGATGACGTCACAAACACTGCTGCAGAACGATTTCTGACACAGTTGCTATTCATAGCTGCATTCATTTCGTTTATAATCGTTGGTCAATGTGTGATTTGAGGTTAATATTTCCAGACTCCGCAAATGTGTCTGTTGTTACAATAATGGCTCTCGCGTCAAAGTGGATAAATTAAATATAATTATTACTCATCTCCTTTTTACTGACATCCCCACTCACGCACCCACCCCAAAAATGCCGATATTAGGGACTAAAATAAAATTATTGTAAAAAGAAAAATAAATGTTAGAGGAGACTTTGCAATCCTGTTTGAACCCGTCCCACTCAGCTTTGCACCTCATGTAGGGCCGAGCAAGTAGGCGATGTGGTAAACCTCTCTCATTCCATGCACACTCTGCGGTTAAATGTTAAGTAAGAAAATAAAAAGAGTTATCTTGGTAACTACACGATTAACGGCTATTTTGTGCGGTTCCTCCTGAAACGTGCTATGTTTAAAAGCAAGCCTTTTACAATTTAAAAAAAAATGGCCGGCAACTACATGTGCTACACTCAACATCAAGCGAGCTGCTGGATGTGTCCGGCAAATATGTTAGGACAATGTACAACAATGGACTTATTCAAAATTCAGAAATCTGGAAGACCAATTATCCGGAATGATGAAAGAACAGAAACAAACAACTAAGTCTGCATTGAGAATTAATAATGATCGGGACAACGCCGTGCGCAGCTTGGCGCGCAATTACAGAATTCGATTGTAATCCAGAAATCCGGAAGACCAAATATCCGGAATGATAAAAGAACAGAAAGAGACAACTAAGTCTGCATTGAGAACTATAGATGATCGGACAACGCCGTGCTCAATTACAGACTTCGATCGTTATCCAGAAATCCGGAAAACCAAATATCCGGAATGATAAAAGAACAGAAAAACAGAAGGAGACAACTAAGTCTGCATTGAGAATTATAGATGATCGGACAACGCCGTGCGCAACTTGGCGCGCAATTACAGAATTCGATCGTTATCCAGAAAAGTAATGTCAAGGATTTCGAACTGTTGTTTAAAGTGCACAAGTTTTTATAATAAGCAGCAATGTCCATCAAACATTAAACCTCTTATTTCTACTGATATTGTAAACGCTAAAGAGTAATAATTAGGCCTATAATCATTAAACATCAACGCCCCCTCCCCACTTTTGAAAAATGCGCAGTCATCCTATGTATCGCTGCAAGAAGAACAAAATTCAAAGATCTCATTTTCGCCGATTGTCGTGTTAAATTCATGAAACTGTTTAGAGATGTTTCATAATATTTTCAAGTAATTTCTTTTCGATTCAGAGTGAAAATTTGGCAGAAGCCGTCGCGCTATTCAAGCTAAATTTATTTTAAAATTCGGAAGTGACAAGCTGAATTTATTCCAAAGTAAGAAGTGCAATTAGCACTTTAGACTCTAATGATGCAGCGTGAAATTCGAGTAGGCTGCTGTTATTTGGTTATCGAGTTTATGTAAAGGTCAACACTGCATTCAGGATTTAAAATGTTTCATAGGAAGGTGAGAAGTCAATCCAGCAATCCGGGAATGGGTTACGTCCGAAAATGATAAGAGGTCCGGTACTGGTATATGAGATATTGTAGTGGCATACAGATTGGATTTTACTAGTTGATAAATCATAGTCATAGATCTAAGTCATAGAATCATGAAAATCCAGCAATTCGCAGTGGGTTAAAAGCGCCCCAGTGTTGGTATACAAGTTGGATAGATGGATAGATAGATAAAGCAGAGAATCCGCGAAAAGATAGAGAGATGGAATACTATAGTATTTGGTAGGTGTCAGAGCAAGGTCAATAAATCGGGCAAAAATCCTTCATTCCGGCCTGGGTTAGGTCCGATAAAGACAAGCTGTATAAAGATTAAATAGATAGATAAATAGAGAGACAGGCGGGCAGACTAATAGTTTAGTATGTACATAAATAACGAGGTAGAAAGAGGGAGGGGAACAGACGATAGAAAACATGAAAACCTCACACAATGGTCATAACAACATCACAAAACAATCATTAAAACGCTACAAAAGCTCAATAAAGTTCACTGAAAGCATGGCCTTGTCTTCCTTCAAGACATTCTGAATGACACATAATTTCTCAGATAAAAATATTGCCCTTCACAAATTAGAAATGATTTTTAATTTTTTACTTTTGATAAATATTTGTGAAGTTAGGTTTGCAGATGTAGATGAATGTAATCAAGAACGAATTTTATAACATAGTAACTTTAAAATAAACAATTCTTTCTATTATGATGTTAATTATCCCATTAATTTATACTTTTCTGACTAATGAACTTGTCTGCATGAGTCACTAAAATATCAGCGCTTATTGCTGATAACTATTGCAATCTGTTGTATTATAAACTGCTTGTCTCTATGCTCACTTAAATAATTATATTTCATCACTGATGAGACTGTCACTATGCTAACTGAAATAATTGTATTTCATCACTAATTAGATTGCTTGTCACTATGCTAATTGAAATAAGTTTATTTCACCAATGATTAGACTGCTTGTCACTATACTAATTGAAATAATTGTTTCATCACTAATTTGATTGCTTGTCACTATGCTAATTGAAATAATTGTATTTCATCACTAATGAGACAGTTTGTCACCATAACAAAAGAAACAATTGTATCTCATCAAGTTTAGGCATTCACCACTTCATATTCACCATAAGTAGGTATACTTCACCACATGTAGTTATTGTCACAACATGTAGTTAACATTCCACAAATATACTTCATCACATAAAGTTATTTTTACTTTAGACTGTTTCTTTCCACACATATCATATAGTTGTACTTCATCATATACAGTTTTATTTTACCACAGAAAGTTTTCTTTCCACATATATGGTAATACTTCATCACAAATAGTGAAATATATTTTAAAAATTGATTAAAACTGCTCACAGAAATTTGCAGACCCCATAAAGAGCAGTTTAAAATAAATCAAAATATTTTCCAGTGCTTCCATTATATATTAGGATTTATGTCAAGTTGAGAATTTACAAATGCAATGAATCTGAACAATTGAAATAAGAAAAGAGCACGAATAAAACCAAAGAAATTAAACTTATTACAAATATTTGTGTTTAATTTGAGTAGTAGGTGTAGTAGTATTTTAAAAAGGCTATAACTCATCTCAAATAATAGTTATATATATATATATATTTCAAGAATCGCCGTTAAAAATCTGTCATCAACAAGATAAAGTACAGTATAAATGTGTCCATGCTGCAGCAAATTAAGAATGGACAGTTCCTGTTAGAAGTCGTAATCGTGTCCACATGCATATTTAAAGAAAAGAGCTTTATGTATTCTTTGGAATACAGAGAAATACACACTTTACCTGTGTAGTTGTTCACCGATATTTGAGTAAAATGTTTTGTATATGTTACCGGCTTTATGAAAACCAGCATTCTATAGAATGCCTAGGCAATGTATACAATGACGAAAAACGGGACGTCAAAGTATGAAATAATTCATATTTCATACATTTCCTAGGCATTCTACAGAATGCCAAAAGGCGACCGGCAGAGTGTAGTGGCACATAGGACTGAGTCTTGCGTGCCGTCGCCACAGAGACTGCCCCGTATTGTGCTGGGTAAAGATGGCAGAAGAGAGTGTAGAGTCCGGGCAAGAGTCAGACTTGCTAACATGCTAGAACGGTTCTACAAAGAAATATCTCAGGTGCGAGTCAACGCTGCTAAAAACTGTGTTTTTCTAAGGGAAGCCACTTATGAAAAGTTAGTGAACGATGTAAAAAAAGCCAAAACGACTAGTAAGAAGGAACCGCGGGACTATTGGATGCTGAAACGCCACGATGTGATGGTGGTAGAGAACTAGAGCAAGTTGATTTATCCTGTTAAAGAAGGCGTCACTGTTATCCAGTTATACGTCAGCGACCCAGAGTTATTTGACGTACTTCATGACGCTCATTTGGCCATTGGCCATGGAGGACGGGACAGAATGTTGAAAGCAATTTCACCCAAGTACAAGAACATTACTCGTCATGATATTGAACTGTATATTCACCTATGCCAGAAAAGAGCATAAAGGTGTCAAAAAGGCCTTGTGGTGAAGCCTATGGTTTGTTCTGAATTTAATTCCCGTTGTCAGGTCCCTCCTAACAGAGAATACAAGTGTGTAATGGTGTACCAAGATATCTAACCAAGTTTGTGGTTCTCAGGGCCCTGAGTGTTACGTTTCCAGTATTTATTTAAAGACCCTGCTTAGAATAATTAAAAGACTTTAAATATAATTAATTCTTCCTCTCATATTCTACGCAGACTGGTTGCTCAATTTATTATCTGACTAATTAAAAGTGCGTCTTGTAGTTCAGACGACAAATTTACAGACTAATAAACTGCGAACTTTTAGCTAGATTTGAAAACAGTTAAATCCCTCTAAATTAATATGCACTCGTCATCAATCTTTCTGCTCATCCGCCCCCATTCAAATCTAAGAATTAATCTAATTGGTCTATTGTGCATAGAAATCAACTACTAAGAGGTATTAACAAAGAAAATAAGATTTAATAAAGTTTAACAAATTAACAATAAATCGAATGCAACGCGAATAGTCTTCACTCTGTCTTTACGCGCCTATGCCTGATTTTTGTCAATCTAAATTGCCAGAAAAGTGTTCCTTTGAGATCTGTACACTTGATCTTGCACTTAGCTCTATTCTTGTGTCCTTGGTCTCAACACTCAGTCATGCCGGTTCGTTCCCTCAGTCCCCCTTTAACGACACACGTGGTGCATAAGGAATGATGTCCCTTTGTTAGTGGCTAGGAACTGGAATTTTTGCAGCATGGCCCTCAGAGTGGATTTCGACACGCTTACACCAATAAGCTAATGCAGGTGAGGCATGGGTGAACATGAACCATGAGCCGACCTGTGGATGCAACGTGTTTGGATATAATTCTCAACCTAACATGTCCCTACTTAGGCATGGCTCAATTAAATGCGCTGAACAAAGAGTTTCGACTTCGCGTCGCTTACAATTAGATTTTAGAAAAAATATAATCGTCTCACATGTGTTCCATTTAACAGTCATGACGTATGAAGCAATAAAATAGATACAACGTTAAATTAATGTTCATACAAGGGGTAATTCAAGCCGACAGAGCGCTTCACAATTTACAATTTAAATTACACGCAATAATTGAATTACATGAAGAATTCATATCGAGCGCAGCATTCTGGCTCTTAGTGAATTAAAACAATATAAATTAAAGTACAGAAATGGAAAAAGGGTCACAATAAATTTATATTTCGTAACTTATAGGTTTTCAGCTATTTCTCTGAACCATGCTCAAGTGTATATGGAAATCATATAATACATAGCACAAATACATACTTAAACAATACATAGGCAAATACTATTAAATGAAATGATACCTTTGAGAGAAGTCGAAGGGTACCTTGATTCTCTATGGCGCCGGCTGCCTCTCACGACCCGAGTAAGCTGATGGAATTAGCTAAAATGTGCTCGAAGTGAGGGAGCGGAAGCGTGTGGGTACATATATAGAAAGGTATATTGCGTATCACGTGACTGTTCGCAAAGCATGTGGTTGGTTCGAGAACTGGACAATGGTCCTAAAGTTACATAACATCTTGACCTGTTCTAGAAGCACCTAGAAAAAGGAAGCTTGGAACAAAGGGCCAAGGGTTTCAAATATTCGAATTTGAAGTAAACAAGGCTAAGTGGGTCATCAGGTCGGACATTTTTATCAGACTTGTGACACCCCCTTGCTTTTGAGGCGTTTATCTTACCAAAGATAAAATGCCTCCTACAAATTATGTATGATAAAATGTAGAAGTCCACAATGAAGAAAAATTTACACAAAAAAAAATTTCAACATTCCTAGAAATAAAGTGTGCAACTATATTTCATATTTACAGGAAGGAATCCGTAGGGTTCAGTTAATTGATTAAACAACATTCTACCAGTACCGGCACTTGATGGCATCAAGCACGACTCATGTAATCTGCGCCAACATTCAAAGACCCTTTGATGTAATGAATATTTGCGTCATACTGTGTCAGAAACAAAGACCAACGCATTAAACGGCTGTTCGTAAATTGCGCCTGTCCGAGAAAGGCCAACGGCTGGTGATCGCACTCAATGACAAAGGTTTTTCCGTACAAATAGTTTTCGAACTTTTTTATGGCCCAAACTATTGCAAGACATTCCTTTTCACTGGTGGAATATTTCTGTTCAGTAGTTGTGAGTTTACGGCTTGCATATGCAACTGGGTGTTTGGTGTCATTGTGTTCTTGTAATAACACTGCTCCTAATCCTGTGTTGCTAGCATCAGTCCTTAACAAGAATGGTTTTGTCAGATCTGGCAGTTTAACAACTAAATCTGAAGTCAGTCTAGATTTCAGTGTGTCAAAAGCGTTTTGGCATGCATCAGTCCACACTACTTTTGTAGGCATATTCTTACGTGTCAAGTCAGTCAGAGGACATGCAATGGCACTAAAATCTGGTACGAATTTTCTGTAGTAGTTAGCAAGACCAAGAAAACTTCTAACTTGTGTTTTTGTTAGCGGTTGTGAAGTGTCCTTAAGTTGTGCTATCTTAGCTTCACTTGGCGACATAGTTCCATGACTCAACTTGTGTCCCAAGAAGTCTAAGGAGAATTGTGCTATTTCACACTTCGTAGGGCGGGCAGTGAGGTTGGCTTGCTTTAATCTGGCTAGCACATCTCGTAAGAGTGTTAAGTGCTCCTCCCATGTCTGGGTGCCTAGAATTAAATCATCCATGAAGTTCTCAACTCCGCGTCCGTACAGTGGTTCTAACAATGACCGCATCATTTTAGAAAAAATGCTTGGAGCGTTTGAAACTCCGAAAGGCATAACTTTCCATGTGTAGTTTCCTACTGGTGTAGTGAAAGCTAGTATGTGTCGATCAGTGTCCTTGACCTTGATTTGCCAAAAACCGCGTGACAAATCTATTTTGGTATAGTAATGAGCGTTAGCTAGCTTAGTGAAGATGAGATCCGGATCAGGAAGAGGTTCGGCACAAAACTCTGTCACTTGATTGAGTTTGCGGTAGTCTACGCAAAAACGGAACGAGTTATCACGTTTTTTAATCAACACGATGGGTGATCCGTAGGCACTGTCAGTCTTCTCTATGACCCCTAGATCTAGCATAGTCTTAATCTCACGTCTAACGTCATCTATCTTAGCGTGTGGCAACGGATACGGCTTCAAACGTATCGGTTTGTTGTCAGTCAGCTTCAGTGAAAATTCTATTAAGTTTGTCAACCCTGGTTTGTCTGTCAGAGTAGATGAGAACTCATTAAGCAATTCATTCACTTCTTTTTTCTGTCTTTCTGTCAAGGCTCCATTTACCCTAACGTCTTTGACAGTTTCGTCCGTCTGTAGAGGACAGTTTGGTAAAGTACCAGTGACGCAATCAGCATCCCCCTCGTCTTCTGTAACTATCGTCGCTACGACAAAATCAGCTTGAGTGGTTTGATCCTCACGGCTTATGTACTTTTTGAGTAGGTTAACATGAAAGATTTTCTCTCTCTTTCCTGTCTGCACCTTATAGTTCAGTCCCCCTAGCTTGGCGGTAACTACAAAGGGCCCCTTCCATTTCATCTGAAGTTTGTTATGTGCTTCAGGAAGCAACAGTAACACTTTGTCATTAACTTCAAATTCTCTAGGTTTGGTGTGCTTATTGTAATATTCTGCCTGTCTAGACTGAGCTATCGTCAAGTTTTCCCGTGCTATCTTGCCTATAGTTTCAAGACGGTTTCTTAAGTCAGTGACATATGTATAAGTTGTTTTAACTTCGTCATCTGTCTTTTCATCAGTCCAAAGTGCCTTCAAAATCATCATCGGTCCGCGTACAGTACGTCCGTAAAGTAGCTCAAATGGTGAAAACCCGGTGGAAGATTGTGGCACCTCCCTATATGCAAATAGTAGGGCAGGGATGTATCTGTCCCAGTCTTTCGGTTTATCTGTGGCGAGCTTTTTAAGTGCTGTTTTTAATGTCCCATTGTATTTTTCAATCAGACCATTTGCCTGGGGGTGGTATGGTGTGCAAGTAAGATGTTTGATGGAAAGTAAACGATTTACTTCCTTCATTACGTTGCCTATGAATTGACTCCCCTGATCTGTCAAAATTTCAGTAGGAATTCCAACACGACTCCAAAGACCGAAAAGGGCTTCGGCGACAGTTTCAGTATCAATATTTTTCAATGGTACTGCGTCGGCGAATCTTGTTGCGTAATCAATAGTGGTCAGCACGTATCGATTACCTCTCGTTGATGTGGGTATTATAGGCCCAATCAAATCCAATGCTACGCGCTTGTAGGGTTCACTGATCAGTTCAGGCTCTCCTAACGGTGCGGGTCTGATTGAATTTTTAGACTGTGTTCTCTGGCATGTGTCGCAACTTAACACGAATCTACGGATATCGGCAGTGATGTCCGGCCAATAAAACTCACTTGTAATACGACTAGTTGTTTTTTGTACACCCATGTGTGCACCAAAAAGACTCTCATGACCTAATCGTAATACGTCATTTCGTTTGGTTTGTGGAACGACTAATTGTTTCCGAAATTCGTCTCCCACTTTCGAATAGCGGTACAATAAACCCTTTTTCAGAATAATGCACGCTTTCTTATTCGAATCGTCAGTGTTGACGTCACTAACAAGTACAGCTTGTCTGCGTAACTTGTCTAGTGTTTCGTCCTCAGCTTGTAATATTTTAATCTCGCTAACTGTTGCTTTATCTACGGCTGGTGCGGCAGACATCGGTGCAGTTACAGATTTGTCTTTACTACTCGCTGCTCTGGTTACAGCGTTAACCAGTGGTGGTTCAGTTGAAGTTTGTTTTTTGCACGGCAAAACATACTTGCAACCAAGGATCACGTCATGCGGTGAGTTTTCCATAACTGCCGCTTTGACTGTTCCTTCTACAAAGTCTGAAACAATCGAGACTTCAGCTACTGGTAAAATGTCTTGTTCGCCGTTTGCAAAGGTGACAGAGATTGTCTCCCCTGTGTAGTCGGTACGGTTAACTAATGATGCATTTACAATAGCGTCTAGCTCACACCCTGTATCAAGCAAAGCGATTGTATCGTGACCGTTTGCCTGTACTGGTGTTCGATTCGACTTTTCTGTTTTAGGTGTATGACTTTCTACTGCGTAAACTTTAGCTGTTTTCTTTTCAGGACATGTTCGCGAAAAATGGCCACTATCACCACAAGTGTAACATGCAAGATTCTTTTTATCTTTCTGTTTGTCGGACTTGTTTTTAGTGTCGGGTTTAGATGTTTTATCATCACGCTCATTGTGTGCCTTCCCGTCATTTTTCTTATCCTTTCGAGTCTGCGGTTCGTTCGGTCGAGACTTGTTGTTCGCGTGTGCGTTCGAGAATTGAGAATGTGCGTCATCAAAGCGATCGGCGGCGTTGCCTATCTCCTCTAGCGTAGATTTTTCCCTTATTGCTAAGTGAATCAGTAGATCTGATTTGTATGACCCGAGAATGTGGTCTTTTATCATTTCATCCCTAAGACCTGCGTACGTCTGTGGAGTTTCGGCTAGATCTATCCATCTTTGGAACAAGTCAGCTACGCGTCGTATGTACTGTGCGTGCGTCTCTGAACTGGCTTTAGTGGCCTGTTTAAACTTACGTCGGTATGTATCTGCTGTGAGTTTGTAACGTTTCAATAATGCGGCCTTGACTGTGTCGTAATTATCTGACTCAGAATCGCTAAGCTTATTGAACTCGTTTTTCGCACTGCCCTGCAATAATCCCGATAAATTTATCGCCCAATGTTCCGCTGGAATGTTTGTTGCTCTGGCTAACTTTTCAAACGTTTTTAAATACGCGTCTATTTGATCTTTGTTCTCATCAAATGGGACCATATTTATCTTTGGAATGATATTTTCAATTCTACTGTGATTATTTCCATCGCTAGAGCGCGAATCACCACTGCTTCTGCGATCACGGTTTGGATTGGTAACTTCTAGTTTCTTTACTTCCCATTCTAACCGTTTTATTTCCGCGTCTGCGGCGATGCGTTTGGCTTCCGTGTCTGCATTGGCTGCTATGCGTTTAGCTTCTGTGTCCGCTGCGATGCGTTTAGCCTCGGTTTCAGCTAGTCTTTCAGCCTCTAACTTCTTAGCTTCGCGGGCAGCTAACCGTTCTTCCCTTTCTATCTCTTGTCTCTCTTTTTCCGCTTTTTCCGCTTTCTCTAGCTCAGTTTTAATGTAGCTAGTCAGTTCGTCACCCTGGTATCCTATCATGATACCGGTTTCTTTCAGGTCTTCGATAACCTGTTTGCGATCCATTTTACTGTCTTAGCGCGCTGGCTACAATAAGAATGTATCTCGTGAATTGTGTGTTTTAACCGTCGGCGATAACTCCGCTTATCCCGAAAATAACTTTTAGGCTACAACCTTACAAAAATTATTTAATTTACTCAGAACACCTTCCGAAATAAATTACGCGTTAACTCTTACACGTTTCACCTGCTTGTCACAGTGTCCGCTGTTCCAAGACTTTCGTAATGTCACGGCTCCTACCATACAACATTACACATTATATCTAGCACCCTAAATATAATAGTCCGAAGTCTGTTACTACCGATAACTCTCCTAGCTGGCGGTATAACCTTCGACTCCTCACAATGAAGTACTCAGTAACACAATACTAAATAAATCATTCAATAGCTAACATGACATATTTAACTACGCTTAAATATATCAACATTAACTAACATGCACGCTACTCTGCAAAAGAATACATGCACATGTCACAACAAAAGCAAAGAAAATCAGTGATACAAAAATCAAAAGAACAATTGGCAATTCTGTTCGTTCGTTCGTTTCTAGGTTATGATGCGCCCTATGTATAAAAATGTTACAATTTACAATTTAATACATATCAATCCCGGACGAGCCCCCACTTGTTACGTTTCCAGTATTTATTTAAAGACCCTGCTTAGAATAATTAAAAGACTTTAAATATAATTAATTCTTCCTCTCATATTCTACGCAGACTGGTTGCTCAATTTATTATCTGACTAATTAAAAGTGCGTCTTGTAGTTCAGACGACAAATTTACAGACTAATAAACTGCGAACTTTTAGCTAGATTTGAAAACAGTTAAATCCCTCTAAATTAATATGCACTCGTCATCAATCTTTCTGCTCATCCGCCCCCATTCAAATCTAAGAATTAATCTAATTGGTCTATTGTGCATAGAAATCAACTACTAAGAGGTATTAACAAAGAAAATAAGATTTAATAAAGTTTAACAAATTAACAATAAATCGAATGCAACGCGAATAGTCTTCACTCTGTCTTTACGCGCCTATGCCTGATTTTTGTCAATCTAAATTGCCAGAAAAGTGTTCCTTTGAGATCTGTACACTTGATCTTGCACTTAGCTCTATTCTTGTGTCCTTGGTCTCAACACTCAGTCATGCCGGTTCGTTCCCTCAGTCCCCCTTTAACGACACACGTGGTGCATAAGGAATGATGTCCCTTTGTTAGTGGCTAGGAACTGGAATTTTTGCAGCATGGCCCTCAGAGTGGATTTCGACACGCTTACACCAATAAGCTAATGCAGGTGAGGCATGGGTGAACATGAACCATGAGCCGACCTGTGGATGCAACGTGTTTGGATATAATTCTCAACCTAACATGTCCCTACTTAGGCATGGCTCAATTAAATGCGCTGAACAAAGAGTTTCGACTTCGCGTCGCTTACAATTAGATTTTAGAAAAAATATAATCGTCTCACATGTGTTCCATTTAACAGTCATGACGTATGAAGCAATAAAATAGATACAACGTTAAATTAATGTTCATACAAGGGGTAATTCAAGCCGACAGAGCGCTTCACAATTTACAATTTAAATTACACGCAATAATTGAATTACATGAAGAATTCATATCGAGCGCAGCATTCTGGCTCTTAGTGAATTAAAACAATATAAATTAAAGTACAGAAATGGAAAAAGGGTCACAATAAATTTATATTTCGTAACTTATAGGTTTTCAGCTATTTCTCTGAACCATGCTCAAGTGTATATGGAAATCATATAATACATAGCACAAATACATACTTAAACAATACATAGGCAAATACTATTAAATGAAATGATACCTTTGAGAGAAGTCGAAGGGTACCTTGATTCTCTATGGCGCCGGCTGCCTCTCACGACCCGAGTAAGCTGATGGAATTAGCTAAAATGTGCTCGAAGTGAGGGAGCGGAAGCGTGTGGGTACATATATAGAAAGGTATATTGCGTATCACGTGACTGTTCGCAAAGCATGTGGTTGGTTCGAGAACTGGACAATGGTCCTAAAGTTACATAACATCTTGACCTGTTCTAGAAGCACCTAGAAAAAGGAAGCTTGGAACAAAGGGCCAAGGGTTTCAAATATTCGAATTTGAAGTAAACAAGGCTAAGTGGGTCATCAGGTCGGACATTTTTATCAGACTTGTGACACTGAGATCAAACAGAGCGGAAGAAATAGCTTACAGGCTGATTGGCATATTTTCGTTGCTCGGAGCACCATCCGTTTTACAGTCCGACAACGGTAGGGAATTTGCAAACAAAGTGGTGAGCGACCTGCAGGAGTAGGCCTACTGGCCAACTTTGAAAATTGTCCACGGGAAGCCGCGCCACTCACAAAGCCAGGGGAGTGTCGAACGAGCTAACCAAGATATCGAAATGCTGTGTGCTTGGATGCAAGATAATAACACGGACCGCTGGAGCGAGGGAATACGAACCGTATTTCAACTCATGAAAAACAGGGCCTTTCATTCTGGGATTCAGAGAACACCCTTACGAAGCTCTCTTTGCCTGCGAAGCTAAAGTGGGTCTCACAACCTCTTCCATACCCCAAGATGTCTTACAAGATGTACAGACTGAAGAGGAACTGGAGAAAATAATAGAAAGTGTACAAACCATACAGCTGGAAGAAACAGACTATCCGGTGGAAGAGGTGGAGGCTTTTGCACAAAATATGGATGTGAATGCAATCCACAATGAAGCAAACCAAAGTGGCGGTAAAGACATCTCTGTCACGTGTTGCGTCTGCTTGAAGGAAAGCAGCGCTGCCCAAACATCAAAAATTGTGGCCGAAACATTCATGCCATCTATGGGCATGCTAGTAAAGTTGATGGAGGTGATGAGATGGAAGGTTATGGGGCTAACATTTTGTACATTGTTTGCTTCAATATTCAGAATGCTTTTGAAGGTAAGAGACAATCGAAATCGAATCTGGAAGTACAGGCCAAAAATGAAAATGGACTCTGTAATTCCCTCTTGCATCTTTGGGGGACACTGTTCGAGTTCCTATCCCTGACGTGGACAAGGGGAGCAGTGACTCGCGCAACTTGTTGGCAGTTGTTATGACGTGACAGAAGATGGCTTTTACCGACTTGGAATGGCACAAGAAATTTTGAAGCAACTCTATGCAAGATCACAATTCACTGTTTGTCCAAAGGGCTTACTCACAGATGAAGACGTTCCTGACAACTCTATGCAAGATCACAATTCACTGTTTGTCCAAAGGGCTTACTCACAGATGAAGACGTTGCTGACAACGAAATACCTCTTCGATCTGCTGCTACCGCTCAATCCACAGGAAGCGGTCAAGGATTTGTGAGGTGTATGTGCAAGACCAAGTGCCGACATTTGCAATGCCACAGTGTAAGAAAGAAAGTCAAGTGCAATTCAAAATGCCATTTTAGTCTTCCTTGTCGTGACAAGTAATTCTCCCACCAAGAACATGTTCTTATTAAAGGCCTTTCCAATGTGCGCATTCCACACTTTGCCTCAGTAGTCCGTGCCATTCTTTATAATGACTAGGCATTTTATACAATACCTAGGCAAACTATGTGTCACAGTCTGATAAAATTGTCCGACTTCGTGACCCACTTGCCTTGTTTACTTCAAATTCGAATATTTGAAACCCTTGGCCCTTTGTTCAAAGCTTCCTTTTTCTAGGTGCTTCTAGAACAGGTCAAGATGTTATGTAACTTTAGGACCATTGTCCAGTTCTCGAACCAACCACATGCTTTGCGAACAGTCACGTGATACGCAATATACCTTTCTATATATGTACCCACACGCTTCCGCTCCCTCACTTCGAGCACATTTTAGCTAATTCCATCAGCTTACTCGGGTCGTGAGAGGCAGCCGGCGCCATAGAGAATCAAGGTACCCTTCGACTTCTCTCAAAGGTATCATTTTATTTAATAGTATTTGCCTATGTATTGTTTAAGTATGTATTTGTGCTATGTATTATATGATTTCCATATACACTTGAGCATGGTTCAGAGAAATAGCTGAAAAACCTATAAGTTACGGAATATAAATTTATTGTAACCATTTTTCCATTTCTGTACTTTAATTTATATTGTTTTAATTCACTAAGAGCCAGAATGCTGCGCTCGATATGAATTCTTCATGTAATTCAATTATTGCGTGTAATTTAAATTGTAAATTGTGAAGCGCTCTGTCGGCTTGAATTACCCCTTGTATGAACATTAATTTAACGTTGTATCTATTTTATTGCTTCATACGTCATGACTGTTAAATGGAACACATGTGAGACGATTATATTTTTTCTAAATTTAATTGTAAGCGACGCGAAGTCGAAACTCTTTGTTCAGCGCATTTAATTGAGCCATGCCTAAGTAGGACCTGTTAGGTTGAGAATTATATCCAAACACGTTGCATCCACAGGTCGGCTCATGGTTCATGTTCACCCATGCCTCACCTGCATTAGCTTATTGGTGTAAGCGTGTCGAAATCCACTCTGAGGGCCATGCTGCAAAAATTCCAGTTCCTAGCCACTAACAAAGGGACATCATTCCTTATGCACCACGTGTGTCGTTAAAGGGGGACTGAGGGAACGAATCAGCATGACTGAGTGTTGAGACCAAGGATACAAGAATAGAGCTAAGTGCAAGATCAAGTGTACAGATCTCAAAGGAACACTTTTCTGGCAATTTAGATTGACAAAAATCAGGCATAGGCGCGTAAAGACAGAGTGAAGACTATTCGCGTTGCATTCGATTTATTGTTAATTTGTTAAACTTTATTAAATCTTATTTTCTTTGTTAATACCTCTTAGTAGTTGATTTCTATGCACAATAGACCAATTAGATTAATTCTTAGATTTGAATGGGGGCGGATGAGCAGAAAGATTGATGACGAGTGCATATTAATTTAGAGGGATTTAACTGTTTTCAAATCTAGCTAAAAGTTCGCAGTTTATTAGTCTGTAAATTTGTCGTCTGAACTACAAGACGCACTTTTAATTAGTCAGATAATAAATTGAGCAACCAGTCTGCGTAGAATATGGGAGGAAGAATTAATTATATTTAAAGTCTTTTAATTATTCTAAGCAGGGTCTTTAAATAAATACTGGAAACGTAACAAGTGTGGGTCGTCGCGGGATTGATATGTATTAAATTGTAAATTGTAACATTTTTATACATAGGGCGCATCATAACCTAGAAACGAACGAACGAACAGAATTGCCAATTGTTCTTTTGATTTTTGTATCACTGATTTTCTTTGCTTTTGTTGTGACATGTGCATGTATTCTTTTGCAGAGTAGCGTGCATGTTAGTTAATGTTGATATATTTAAGCGTAGTTAAATATGTCATGTTAGCTATTGAATGATTTATTTAGTATTGTGTTACTGAGTACTTCATTGTGAGGAGTCGAAGGTTATACCGCCAGCTAGGAGAGTTATCGGTAGTAACAGACTTCGGACTATTATATTTAGGGTGCTAGATATAATGTGTAATGTTGTATGGTAGGAGCCGTGACATTACGAAAGTCTTGGAACAGCGGACACTGTGACAAGCAGGTGAAACGTGTAAGAGTTAACGCGTAATTTATTTCGGAAGGTGTTCTGAGTAAATTAAATAATTTTTGTAAGGTTGTAGCCTAAAAGTTATTTTCGGGATAAGCGGAGTTATCGCCGACGGTTAAAACACACAATTCACGAGATACATTCTTATTGTAGCCAGCGCGCTAAGACAGTAAAATGGATCGCAAACAGGTTATCGAAGACCTGAAAGAAACCGGTATCATGATAGGATACCAGGGTGACGAACTGACTAGCTACATTAAAACTGAGCTAGAGAAAGCGGAAAAAGCGGAAAAAGAGAGACAAGAGATAGAAAGGGAAGAACGGTTAGCTGCCCGCGAAGCTAAGAAGTTAGAGGCTGAAAGACTAGCTGAAACCGAGGCTAAACGCATCGCAGCGGACACAGAAGCAAAACGCATCGCAGCGGATACAGAAGCCAAACGCATCGCCGCAGACGCGGAAATAAAACGGTTAGAATGGGAAGTAAAGAAACTAGAAGTTACCAATCCAAACCGTGATCGCAGAAGCAGTGGTGATTCGCATTCTAGCGATGGAAATAATCATAGTAGAATTGAAAACATCATTCCAAAGATAAATATGGTCCCATTTGATGAGAACAAAGATCAAATAGACGCGTATTTAAAAACGTTTGAAAAGTTAGCCAGAGCAACAAACATTCCAGCGGAACATTGGGCGATAAATTTATCGGGGTTATTGCAGGGCAGTGCGAAAAACGAGTTCAATAAGCTTAGCGATTCTGAGTCAGATAATTACGACACAGTCAAGGCCGCATTATTGAAACGTTACAAACTCACAGCAGATACATACCGACGTAAGTTTAAACAGGCCACTAAAGCCAGTTCAGAGACGCACGCACAGTACATACGACGCGTAGCTGACTTGTTCCAAAGATGGATAGATCTAGCCGAAACTCCACAGACGTACGCAGGTCTTAGGGATGAAATGGTAAAAGACCATATTCTCGGGTCATACAAATCAGATCTACTGATTCACTTAGCAATAAGGGAAAAATCTACGCTAGAGGAGATAGGCAACGCCGCCGATCGCTTTGATGACGCACATTCTCAATTCTCGAACGCACACGCGAACAACAAGTCTCGACCGAACGAACCGCAGACTCGAAAGGATAAGAAAAATGACGGGAAGGCACCTAATGAGCGTGATGATAAAACATCTAAACCCGACACTAAAAACAAGTCCGACAAACAGAAAGATAAAAAGAATCTTGCATGTTACACTTGTGGTGATAGTGGCCATTTTTCACGAACATGTCCTGAAAGGAAAACAGCTAAAGTTTACGCAGTAGAAAGTCATACACCTAAAACAGAAAAGTCGAATCGAACACCAGTACAGGCAAACGGTCACGATACAATCGCTTTGCTTGATACAGGGTGTGAGCTAGACGCTATTGTAAATGCATCATTAGTTAACCGTACCGACTACACAGGGGAGACAATCTCTGTCACCTTTGCAAACGGCGAACAAGACATTTTACCAGTAGCTGAAGTCTCGATTGTTTCAGACTTTGTAGAAGGAACAGTCAAAGCGGCAGTTATGGAAAACTCACCGCATGACGTGATCCTTGGTTGCAAGTATGTTTTGCCGTGCAAAAAACAAACTTCAACTGAACCACCACTGGTTAACGCTGTAACCAGAGCAGCGAGTAGTAAAGACAAATCTGTAACTGCACCGATGTCTGCCGCACCAGCCGTAGATAAAGCAACAGTTAGCGAGATTAAAATATTACAAGCTGAGGACGAAACACTAGACAAGTTACGCAGACAAGCTGTACTTGTTAGTGACGTCAACACTGACGATTCGAATAAGAAAGCGTGCATTATTCTGAAAAAGGGTTTATTGTACCGCTATTCGAAAGTGGGAGACGAATTTCGGAAACAATTAGTCGTTCCACAAACCAAACGAAATGACGTATTACGATTAGGTCATGAGAGTCTTTTTGGTGCACACATGGGTGTACAAAAAACAACTAGTCGTATTACAGGTGAGTTTTATTGGCCGGACATCACTGCCGATATCCGTAGATTCGTGTTAAGTTGCGACACATGCCAGAGAACACAGTCTAAAAATTCAATCAGACCCGCACCGTTAGGAGAGCCTGAACTGATCAGTGAACCCTACAAGCGCGTAGCATTGGATTTGATTGGGCCTATAATACCCACATCAACGAGAGGTAATCGATACGTGCTGACCACTATTGATTACGCAACAAGATTCGCCGACGCAGTACCATTGAAAAATATTGATACTGAAACTGTCGCCGAAGCCCTTTTCGGTCTTTGGAGTCGTGTTGGTATTCCTACTGAAATTTTGACAGATCAGGGGAGTCAATTCATAGGCAACGTAATGAAGGAAGTAAATCGTTTACTTTCCATCAAACATCTTACTTGCACACCATACCACCCCCAGGCAAATGGTCTGATTGAAAAATACAATGGGACATTAAAAACAGCACTTAAAAAGCTCGCCACAGATAAACCGAAAGACTGGGACAGATACATCCCTGCCCTACTATTTGCATATAGGGAGGTGCCACAATCTTCCACCGGGTTTTCACCATTTGAGCTACTTTACGGACGTACTGTACGCGGACCGATGATGATTTTGAAGGCACTTTGGACTGATGAAAAGACAGATGACGAAGTTAAGACAACTTATACATACGTCACTGACTTAAGAAACCGTCTTGAAACTATAGGCAAGATAGCACGGGAAAACTTGACGATAGCTCAGTCTAGACAGGCAGAATATTACAATAAGCACACCAAACCTAGAGAATTTGAAGTTAATGACAAAGTGTTACTGTTGCTTCCTGAAGCACATAACAAACTTCAGATGAAATGGAAGGGGCCCTTTGTAGTTACCGCCAAGCTAGGGGGACTGAACTATAAGGTGCAGACAGGAAAGAGAGAGAAAATCTTTCATGTTAACCTACTCAAAAAGTACATAAGCCGTGAGGATCAAACCACTCAAGCTGATTTTGTCGTAGCGACGATAGTTACAGAAGACGAGGGGGATACTGATTGCGTCACTGGTACTTTACCAAACTGTCCTCTACAGACGGACGAAACTGTCAAAGACGTTAGGGTAAATGAAGCCTTGACAGAAAGACAGAAAGAAGAAGTGAATAAATTGCTTAATGAGTTCTCATCTACTCTGACAGACAAACCAGGGTTGACAGACTTAATAGAATTTTCACTGAAGCTGACTGACAACAAACCGATACGTTTGAAGCCGTATCCGTTGCCACACGCTAAGATAGATGACGTTAGACGTGAGATTAAGACTATGCTAGATCTAGGGGTCATAGAGAAGACTGACAGTGCCTACGGATCACCCATCGTGTTGATTAAAAAACGTGATAACTCGTTCCGTTTTTGCGTAGACTACCGCAAACTCAATCAAGTGACAGAGTTTTGTGCCGAACCTCTTCCTGATCCGGATCTCATCTTCACTAAGCTAGCTAACGCTCATTACTATACCAAAATAGATTTGTCACGCGGTTTTTGGCAAATCAAGGTCAAGGACACTGATCGACACATACTAGCTTTCACTACACCAGTAGGAAACTACACATGGAAAGTTATGCCTTTCGGAGTTTCAAACGCTCCAAGCATTTTTTCTAAAATGATGCGGTCATTGTTAGAACCACTGTACGGACGTGGAGTTGAGAACTTCATGGATGATTTAATTCTAGGCACCCAGACATGGGAGGAGCACTTAACACTCTTACGAGATGTGCTAGCCAGATTAAAACAAGCCAACCTCACTGCCCGCCCTACGAAGTGTGAAATAGCACAATTCTCCTTAGACTTCTTGGGACACAAGTTGAGTCATGGAACTATGTCGCCAAGTGAAGCTAAGATAGCACAACTTAAGGACACTTCACAACCGCTAACAAAAACACAAGTTAGAAGTTTTCTTGGTCTTGCTAATTACTACAGAAAATTCGTACCAGATTTTAGTGCCATTGCATGTCCTCTGACTGACTTGACACGTAAGAATATGCCTACAAAAGTAGTGTGGACTGATGCATGCCAAAACGCTTTTGACACACTGAAATCTAGACTGACTTCAGATTTAGTTGTTAAACTGCCAGATCTGACAAAACCATTCTTGTTAAGGACTGATGCTAGCAACACAGGATTAGGAGCAGTGTTATTACAAGAACACAATGACACCAAACACCCAGTTGCATATGCAAGCCGTAAACTCACAACTACTGAACAGAAATATTCCACCAGTGAAAAGGAATGTCTTGCAATAGTTTGGGCCATAAAAAAGTTCGAAAACTATTTGTACGGAAAAACCTTTGTCATTGAGTGCGATCACCAGCCGTTGGCCTTTCTCGGACAGGCGCAATTTACGAACAGCCGTTTAATGCGTTGGTCTTTGTTTCTGACACAGTATGACGCAAATATTCATTACATCAAAGGGTCTTTGAATGTTGGCGCAGATTACATGAGTCGTGCTTGATGCCATCAAGTGCCGGTACTGATAGAATGTTGTTTAATCAATTAACTGAACCCTACGGATTCCTTCCTGTAAATATGAAATATAGTTGCACACTTTATTTCTAGGAATGTCGAAATTTTTTTTGTGTAAATTTTTCTTCATTGTGGACTTCTACATTTTATCATACATAATTTGTAGGAGGCATTTTATCTTTGGCAAGATAAACGCCTCAAAAGCAAGGGGGTGTCACAGTCTGATAAAATTGTCCGACTTCGTGACCCACTTGCCTTGTTTACTTCAAATTCGAATATTTGAAACCCTTGGCCCTTTGTTCAAAGCTTCCTTTTTCTAGGTGCTTCTAGAACAGGTCAAGATGTTATGTAACTTTAGGACCATTGTCCAGTTCTCGAACCAACCACATGCTTTGCGAACAGTCACGTGATACGCAATATACCTTTCTATATATGTACCCACACGCTTCCGCTCCCTCACTTCGAGCACATTTTAGCTAATTCCATCAGCTTACTCGGGTCGTGAGAAGCAGCCGGCGCCATAGAGAATCAAGGTACCCTTCGACTTCTCTCAAAGGTATCATTTTATTTAATAGTATTTGCCTATGTATTGTTTAAGTATGTATTTGTGCTATGTATTATATGATTTCCATATACACTTGAGCATGGTTCAGAGAAATAGCTGAAAAACCTATAAGTTACGGAATATAAATTTATTGTAACCATTTTTCCATTTCTGTACTTTAATTTATATTGTTTTAATTCACTAAGAGCCAGAATGCTGCGCTCGATATGAATTCTTCATGTAATTCAATTATTGCGTGTAATTTAAATTGTAAATTGTGAAGCGCTCTGTCGGCTTGAATTACCCCTTGTATGAACATTAATTTAACGTTGTATCTATTTTATTGCTTCATACGTCATGACTGTTAAATGGAACACATGTGAGACGATTATATTTTTTCTAAATTTAATTGTAAGCGACGCGAAGTCGAAACTCTTTGTTCAGCGCATTTAATTGAGCCATGCCTAAGTAGGACCTGTTAGGTTGAGAATTATATCCAAACACGTTGCATCCACAGGTCGGCTCATGGTTCATGTTCACCCATGCCTCACCTGCATTAGCTTATTGGTGTAAGCGTGTCGAAATCCACTCTGAGGGCCATGCTGCAAAAATTCCAGTTCCTAGCCACTAACAAAGGGACATCATTCCTTATGCACCACGTGTGTCGTTAAAGGGGGACTGAGGGAACGAATCAGCATGACTGAGTGTTGAGACCAAGGATACAAGAATAGAGCTAAGTGCAAGATCAAGTGTACAGATCTCAAAGGAACACTTTTCTGGCAATTTAGATTGACAAAAATCAGGCATAGGCGCGTAAAGACAGAGTGAAGACTATTCGCGTTGCATTCGATTTATTGTTAATTTGTTAAACTTTATTAAATCTTATTTTCTTTGTTAATACCTCTTAGTAGTTGATTTCTATGCACAATAGACCAATTAGATTAATTCTTAGATTTGAATGGGGGCGGATGAGCAGAAAGATTGATGACGAGTGCATATTAATTTAGAGGGATTTAACTGTTTTCAAATCTAGCTAAAAGTTCGCAGTTTATTAGTCTGTAAATTTGTCGTCTGAACTACAAGACGCACTTTTAATTAGTCAGATAATAAATTGAGCAACCAGTCTGCGTAGAATATGGGAGGAAGAATTAATTATATTTAAAGTCTTTTAATTATTCTAAGCAGGGTCTTTAAATAAATACTGGAAACGTAACACTATGTAACAACATACATATTCACACTTTGCCTAAATAGTACGTGTCATTCTTAATATTAATGACTAAGCATTTTATACTATGTAAGAACATACATATTTTACATATTGCCAGAAACGACCGTCATTGTATACATTGCCTAGGCATTCTATACAATGCCTGGTTTTCACACATTGCCGGTAACATATATAATGCAAATGAAAACAATCATCAAGACAATGATATATTGTTATCATCTTATATATATATAAGAGGTGTTTTTATTTTCACTTTTTACAATTACATTGATAAGATTTCAAAAGTATCATAATTTCTTTCAGATTAAATTTGCATGAATATATCATGAAAGTAATAATTAATAATTATTTTAAAAATCAGAAGAAAAGAAGTTTTGTAAAGTATTAGTCATATAATAAATAAAAACGTTTTAGTATTTATATATGTTTTTAAATCTAAATGTAAAAATATCTATATATAATGAGCTTCAAAGATCTGCATTAAAGGAAGTGTTATGTAAATGAAAAATCTGAAAGGTTAATTTTAGATAAAATGTATATGCGTACTTCCGTCATTATTAAATTGCAGAATATATAAACCTATAAATAGATTATTTTTGGAATGTGTGTGTGTGTGTGTGTGTGTGTGTGTGTGTGTGTGTGTGTGTGTGTGTGTGTGTTGAGGACGCCTAAGAAAGATATTGTAGATTTTTTATTTAATAGCCGGTTATCAAAATTTGCTGCAAATGATTAATTCTGCCTTGTACAAGAAAACAAAATAAAGATATTTTCTAATAATCAGTCAGCACCAATGCTGAACAGGTAATTTAAACTTCCCAATTTCTTAGAAACATAACACACAATTACATAACACGGAAAACAGTCAAATATTAATTCCTTCCTCTATTAGAAAAAAATATAAACACTATTTTCTACACATTAATTTTTTAAACCAAAATCTGGATATTAAAATTTAATTTACTCCCTATCTAGCAGAAGAAAATTCAAAACATTTACCTTAACATTTTGCGATGATTACAGATGCCACAGACTAAAGTTTTGTTCTCTACTGTTGCCCCAATCAACTTGATCTATCAATCATCGTGACGTAATATCTAGTCGTCTATAAGATAATATATGACGCACGCTTCCTAACTCTAGAGCTTGTCCTTAACCTGGATCAACTGTCATTGTAGGAATAATTTATTGTGAGATATCCAGAGCCACATGGTGTACAGAATGATTTTGCAGGCCCTAGGGGCCTAGGAGGCATCATAAGGGTAAAATTATGATGTAGAATTAAATCTTAGTTCTGATTGAGTTGATGCATATGTATTGTAATAGTTTCTTTTATTAAGATCAGATGAAATTGTATTGTACAAATTTAGGCGATTATATTTCATGAGTCAATTTAGTGATCTATATATCTATAGACTTATATGATGCAATTAAAAAATATTTCGTGTTTATAAAAAATAGTAATTATAAGTATATTATTATAACTGTATTACTGAATTAGATTTTGTAGTCTGAAATCAAAACATAATGTATGCAAGGCGCTTATTTATGGGTAATGTAATATTACAATCTTGCGTACATAATATAGAATGTTTAGAAAAATACACAAATTGCAATACTTATGCTAGCAGCGACGCACACATATTAAAAGCAAAATACAACCATCCAATCAACAAAGTACAGTTGAGTTTTCAGCGTGAGATCAAGGGGCGCATTCTCAGCTTGTCTCTTTCAAAGATCCACGATATTAGATTTGATCCACGTGCCCCCTTTTTGTTGTTTATCTGTTTGTTTGAGCAGACTGATTTAACTTTTAAAAATTCACTTTACAAATGTTATCTGTTTGCATTGTACATTTTCATTGCTGTATCCAGGGTACCCGGTACAATATCAAGCGACATTAATGCGATGAAAAATACAATGCAATTTGGAAAGCTATCTGTTCTCTGGAACCGGCACATTCCCTTCTACCGTATGTTAAAGTTCGGGATATTTTCCACAAAGCGTTGATACTGGCGGTTAGTTACACCCGGAACCCTCAACCGTTTTGCTTTGAAGACGGGGTTCTACCTTGCTTTAACTAAACAAAACGTTCGTGTCCCAATAAAAACAATCTACAGACTCGAGTCAACTGTAGATAAGAACTGATTTCATAAAATTGTCTTTGGAATGAACCACAGCTTATTCACCTAACTTACATTTAAGTAAGAGGTGGGGAAAATAGTGTGTGCCTACGATCTCACAGATTTCCTTCAACAGACATCTACTCACGTTTGCTGAATGGAACAGACATCTACTCACGTATGATGAATGGAACAGTTATCTACTCATGCTCGCTGAATAGAGCAGACATCTACTCATGTTTGCTGAATGGAACAGACATCTACTCACGTTTGCTGAATGGAACAGACATCTACTCATGTTTGCTGAATGGAACAGACATCTACTCATGTTTGCTGAATGGAACAGACATCTACTCACGTTTGCTGAATGGAACAGACATCTACTCACGTTTGCTGAATGGAACAGACATCTACTCACGTTTGCTGAATGGAACAGTTATCTACTCATTTTTGGTCAATAGAGCAGACATCTACTAAATTTTGTAAAATTGAGCAGACTTCTTATCACTTTTGTTAAATGGAGCAGTCATCTACTCACTTTTGTTAAATGGAGCAATCATCTACTCACATTTACTGAATGGAATACGAATTGTATGTTCATGACAGAAGCAATTGTCCACTCGGTAGTCTCTTGTGACACACAAATGAAACCACCAACAACACGAAACTTAACTAAACCTAAATCCATGAAACGCACTTACCAAACCTAAATCCATGAAATGCATTTAAAACATTTAAGAGCTGTTTTAGTGGTATAAAAGAAAAAATAATTTAAAAAGTACGTGGATGTGATTTTATTTCTCAAACGTGGCCGTTTGTCAAACTTGTGAAACAAACCAAAATAAACAACTAAAGATTGATCATGCTGGAATTGTGGTGCCAGGACAGTATGAAACTTTCAGTGAGTCAAGTAACGTGACATTAACTGCGAATTTATGTCAGTAAAAATAGAAAGGAAAAATAAAATAAAAATTTTATTACCCATGGAATATGATGTGTTTGGTTGTTAAGCTATGGAATATGATGTGTTTGGTTGTTAAGCTATGGAATATGATATGTTTGGTTGTTAAGCTATGGAATATGATATGTTTGGTTGTTAAGCTATGGAATATGATGTATTTGGATGGTTAAGCTATGGAATATGATGTATTTGGATGATTAAGCTATGGAATATGATGTATTTGGATGATTAAGCTATGGAATATGATGTATTTGGATGGTTAAGCTATGGAATATGATGTATTTGGATGATTAAGCTATGGAATATGATGTATTTGGATGATTAAGCTATGGAATATGATGTATTTGGATGATTAAGCTATGGAATATGATGTATTTGGATGATTAAGCTATGGAATATGATGTGTTTGGTTGTTAAGCTATGGAATTTGATTGAAACTAGTAAACAGAGACATTCGTGAAACAGATTCTATAGGTTTACTGATTGATAATGGGCCAATAGCGAAATTTTGTGTCCACCTTAAATAGAAATGAGATTAACACCTGACCATAAAATTATCACCAAAACATTATATACTCCACATTACACTCAGTTCTAAGTTAACTTTCCCTATCCGTCATAGTCCGTGAGGACAAATGAAATACTTGACGAGAAAGAGTTAATACAAACATAAAGAATTACAGACCAGAATTGAAACACCAAGTTTTAATCATAGTCACGTGTCAGTGTGTGCAATCCTTACCTGAAATACCAAGAAGAAAATCTCCAGTCAAATTTTGTGGACGAAGCAAGTCTCAGAATTTTAAAATATACTCAATAGGAAAACAAATGCTAACTCATCAAATCCTGTTGTTCTATATGAAGAAATGCAGCAATATGTGAGGTTTCTGTTTTTTGTGCTGCGACTGCAGTGGAACATATATTTGATAAATAAAATGAAGGAAAAATTAGATACTCTCCAAAATTACAAGTAGATATAAAAAGTATCAATACAAGAAAACTATGATAAACATCCACATGAACAGTAAAAGCATCCTGTAAATTTACACTGTAAAGATGTCACAACTGTTAAGGCACCAAACCGAATTAGACAGAGAAAATTAGATGGAGAACAATTAATGCTCCTAAATTTATAATCGCTAGGATATTTTACTTTGTTTAAAAATAACTCCCAGAGGTCTATCAGTGTACCATCAATATCAAAACTCCGTGCCAGTAACAACATCAGCATTGGTACGTGCAACATCAGAACTTTAAGAACACCTGGAAAGATAAAAGGAACGGACACCTGAAATGAACAGATACAATTGGACCGTGCTGGGACTGTGCGAGTTACGATGGAAGAACTTTGGGGAAACATCAACACCGGATGGCCATAAACTATACAACACAGGCAGAGATGATAAACGTGAACATGGTGTCATGTGGACATTTCAAAAATAGGAACAATTGTGATCTTGCCATCATTTAAAGAGCAGAGAAGATAAATAACAACTTTCACACATGCTGATTTTGTACTAAAGCAAAAATGATAAGTTGACTGAAAATTGTCTAAAAATCCAGGGGCTTTAAATTGAATGAACTTTGTGACAGTACGGACTTCTTTCACACTTTTCGAGGAATTGAGAGATTAGAAACAAGACGGTAATTGTTTTAAGTAATTAAAGTCAGTTGTTGGAATATTACACATATATTTAGCAGTAGTAGTTTTATAAGACCACTGGAAATCTCTTGACGATTGAGGGGTGTAAACAGTTTCAGAAAAAATGGAAATGTACCTAACTATGTCGTCCAGTAAGCAGTAGTGAAAGGATTGGATTACGACAATCTTAAATTTGCAATTCAACGTTTTATTTTTATTTTAGGAAATCGCTAATGAGAAGAGTAAGAAATATTACTTAGGAATCTACATGATCATGTTTCATTATTAGTTTTCCATCTTTCCTACTTTATCATGGAAAATGTTTGAAAATGAGTCAGAGTTGATAGCAACAATGCAGGTTTCCTTTTAGCTGGCAATTTATTAGTGATAGTAAAATATTTGTTTCTTGCTTGAGACATTAGCAATCTTGGTACTGAAATAAATGGTGTGTACAATAGATCATGACTTTAGCAATTTGTTTGTCCTCATGAGTCTTTTACATGATATGTAGGTCAATAACCTCTTTCCTTCTCTCTACGCCTCCCACAGAGTAATAATTGTTTTAGTATTGTTGGTTGTGGAGTGCAGATTACTGCAAGGTGGCTAAGATAAGGTAATGAAGACTAAGTATATGTGACATGTGTGCAACTTAGTTAATGCATCTACAAAATATTAAAATATTTCCAAATTATTTTCATTATTCATTACAAATTAAGCATATCCCAATATCTATGTATTGTAATGAATTTTAATTAGTTAGCTCGTGAGAAAAAGAATAGTGCTGCACAAGTGTTTGCCACAACTGACAGTAAAAAAACTTTAAATAATATAATATTAATATTTCATTGTGATTGAAATGAGCACACTTACAATTAATAATGCATAACACTCTAGCATTTTCACTGTTTATTGAAACGAATAAAAATCAGTTGTATTCACTGCATAAATCAATTATAGAAAGAAGTATCGAAATGAATATGTGATTTAAATGAAATATACTTTACATATGTTTTTCATGAATTCATTTGACTGTTCCTGATCACTAAAAGCAACAACACAAAATGTTCCCTCCTGAAAGAGTAATTAAAAGTTTGTGTATATGTACGTATACCTACAAGCAAGCGACAAACGAAGTTATTTTTAGACTCAAACACGACACTTTATAAATAGTTGAAAGGATAATACATATTCAAATACACACTTTTGAAATTTCACTTTGCTTTGAAAGTATGTGTGTGAATGCAGGCATGTATGCTTAGTGATGTACTTTGTTTTGCGGGCGGATCTTTCGTTTTGTAAATGCAAATCTGCACGCTAATAAGATATATAAAGCAAATCTAATTATTCAGAGAATACATTTTAGTGGTCTTGCCAACCGGCGGCTTTTATTTCAGTTAGTAGTGAAAGCACCCTGGCAGCCAACGTTCACCGCAGTAAGGCCTTGCCAACGTATATTTCACATAATTTTGGATGTGGGGAAGTAATCTGTTACCATCATTAATGCACTCTTCATATGGGATATTTTTGTCCATCTTGCAAAATAGTTTCTCCACGGTTGTCACGTACATTTCGTCACAATCTCTTCTGTAGGCGTAATAGTCTATACCCTGAGCAGAAGACATCACAGCTATTTATATCATTGTTTTAACTAATAAATAATACAATAAATTCAGTTCATAAGTCATTGTTGTAAACATCATTAACTGAAATCGTGTGCTTATTGTTACTAATTTGTAACTTGCACCATCCTGGTAGTTGACTAAGATCAGTAAAGATGACGTCAACTCTTACACTTAGTTGTGCACTAAACACGGTGTGAAAAAAAAATGCATCTCTTTTTTAATAAACTTAGAATTGCCACTGCCTTTAATAGCAATGCTAACAATACCTCTACGCGCACCCGCAGCTGTACGAAAAATATTCAATTACAATTTAACAATCTGTTATTACGTTTTCATTGTTCGCCATATTAATTTTTACCATCATAATTCCACTAAATAAAAAAACAACAACATATATTGACAATTTCAGTACATGTGAAGTACAGATTTATCTTTTGTGCTGTCTGTTAATTTGTCATGATATAATAATTTATATTACAGTTAGATTGGAAATAAGCAGACGTCTACCGATTGTTATCTCTCTCTATTTACCTACCTACCTATTTATCTGTCTGTCTATCTATATATCTATTTATTTATCTATCTATCAGCCTGCAAGCTTATCTCTAACAAGCACAAACATATATCCATGAAACATTAATAGTTATAATCAAATTTCAATCATTATTTAATTATTCGCTAATTGAACATAAGGACTTCATGCATGAAGTTGTATTCTCGGTTATGTTAAATATTGATTTGAGTTAGTATGATGAATGTAGTTACTGGGTTTCACATGTATACAAAATATTTTTATTTTAGCACTTAGAAGTTATTACTGTGATGGGGTGTGGTGTTTACATCTCATTGTACTCTTTATTCCAGCGACACACCGCCAAAACAAGCTTAGCGCCAACCACGCTCCTCTCTTGACCACTCCAAGACCACTCTCCAAGTTTTAAGTGCTGCAATATATCATAGTCTATTCGTTATCTTTAAATTTCATTTTTTCTGTCTTCTGCTGCTTTGCTTTCGTCTAGGTAGTGGTAATAGTTGAGATATTTGAGGTTATGTGGTTTTTGCGACAACAATGATAGAAGTGATAACGGAATAAACGTGATTGTTGTTGCAGTATTAATGAGTATTGCGAGAGTGGTAGTAGTGGTTAGTTGGATATGATGACTGGTGATAATTGTAGCAGAGATGTAACGGTGATTGTGATTATGATTGCAGACAGAGTGAGCTGATATTGGTAAAAAATAATAACAACAATCACTATGGAGGTTATGATCAGATGATGGTAGTAATTATTTTGGTTGAAGAGGTGGTGGTGTGTTTAGTGGTGTTGGTGAAGTAAGTGGGAGTAGTCTTAGTATTGCCTCTAATGATGATGGTTAAGATGTTACAACAACGTTGGTGGTTGTAGTTGTACTTGGTGGTGATAGCGTTTGTAATACTAAACGTAAACACAAACTATATTATTTTATAACTTTCTTATTTTTAATTTGGAAATAAATTAGAAATGAACTCCGATAATATCCAATCAACTAAATAAAATTAATGTATAATTTAGATTATAGATTATCTTAATGAATAAATAAAGGATAAATTTGCTTTTTATGTGTTTGCTATAATTTGCTCAGAACATCCAATACGTGAGATATATTTAAAAAAAATATTTGTCATACAATTATCTTTTTAATATCTTTTAAATATATAAACAAATAACTTTTCAGCAAAGATGTTGTGATACCGACTTAGTTAATGATTATTATTTATTAATTAATAATTATTATTCTTAGTTAATGATTATTATTTATTAATTAATATTTCATAACTAATTGTAAGTGATGAAAAACTTAATTTATGTTATTAATAATTCTCAAACAGACACCACTCGTCTCTCCCATTTGGTTGATATGCGGGCGCTGTAATCTAGTTCTCACTTCAACACTATTAAAGACAAACATTTACTGCCACACAATGTTCCATTGTGGAAAACGTCATACTAAAGAAAAGACAAATCCGTCTTTAATTTATATTTAGTGAGCCTCCATCCAAACAATTTCTTCAACATAAATTATCAGATTGTGTAAGAAGGTCAATAAATTTAACAATATATGAATTGAAATCAGCAATCAAATATACACATGACAATACAATGAAAAAGTTTACTTGACATCAATATTTCCACGAAACCATTTTCGAATAATTTCCAGTCGAAAACACAGATGCACTATTATTCTCTCAAAGCCACCTTGAGTCTCTCTTTGCCACGTCAGTTCCTTCAAGAAGAATAGCAAATTTAGTGATTTCTTGTAAATTCTCTGTACCAGAAATTGTTCATGTAGTCAGCATATCTTGCCGCCATACATCAAAGGGTGAAGTGTATTTTTAAACACACCACTACCCACCATTACCATGGCCGGTCATATCGGTTTACAAACAATAACCAGGATTCAAATGACAAGAGGAAAGAACTTAGAAAATAGAAAGTAGAAAAGGCTGCTTGTCATGACTTCGTTCTTTCTTACATTCCAGTCTCAACTTAAATTTCCTGTAACTGTATTTATTAGCCCAAAACACATACACATCATAATAAATACAGCATATATAAACAATGTCAATTATATCTATCACACTCTACATGAGCATCTTAGTTCAAACGTTTGTAGAAATAATAGTCTGCTCACATAATACATCTTATTTAAAACGTTTGTAGAAATAATAGTCTGCTCACATAATACATCTTATTTAAAACGTTTGTAGAAATAATAGTCTGCTCACATAATACATCTTAGTTCAAACGTTTGTAGAAATAATAGTCTGCTCACATAATACATCTTATTTAAAACGTTTGTAGAAATAATAGTCTGCTCACATAATACATCTTATTTAAAACGTTTGTAGAAATAATAGTCTGCTCACATAATACATCTTATTTAAAACGTTTGTAGAAATAATAGTCTGCTCACATAATACATCTTATTTAAAACGTTTGTAGAAATAATAGTCTGCTCACATAATACATCTTAGTTCAAACGTTTGTAGAAATAATAGTCTGCTCACATAATACATCTTATTTAAAACGTTTGTAGAAATAATAGTCTGCTCACATAATACATCTTATTTAAAACGTTTGTAGAAATAATAGTCTGCTCACATAATACATCGTATTAAAACACAAGTAGAACATATCAATAGGAAAATGCACGAATTATTTCCAAGTCCATTCTCTTTCTTAGTCAGGTTACTCACCATCAAGCTGACGTCTGCCTTTCAAGACCGGACTTCATTGCCACTTCAGATTCAAGTGGTCAGACAATAGTTTTCTCTTCAAGAGGTCAATTTTTAAATCTCGTCCCACTGCTGGTCTCGTTCTCATAAATCATAACTATCAGATAATAAAATCTACTCACCCAATTGAACTAGTTTGCATTACATCAGCAATTTCTAGTGCATTCTGAAGTCATGCTCTGTACCTCCAGCTCTGACACTTTCAAAAATACAGTCTTAAGGAGTGCCCAGGTTCGGATTACTCTGAGAATTTATGGATAATCAAATTTACTCTGCTACAGATTTTAAAATGAATCAAATGTGATTACGAGACAGTTGTAAAATAAATGTAAAAATACTTACACATCCATTGCAGATTGCATACTGGCGGCACGCCAAAACGAAGACCCACGAACTTTTGTGTATGTGTACGAGATTAGAACAGAATATATATTCCTTCTCCTCTGGAGGTAATGACCAACATGCACCCTCAGAAGTGGATGCAACTGCCCACATCACAATTATCACAGCAAGCATTCTGGAATCAAACAGTGCACGCACAATTATTGATTGAAATAAATTCACTCATATATATATATCCGTTAAAATTGTCAACAGGATATAAAGTACAGTAAAAATGTGTCCATGCTGCAGCAAATTAGAATGGGCACTTCCTGTTAGAAATCGTAATCGTGTCCACATGCATATTTAAAGAAAAGAGCTTGATGTATTCTTTGGAATACAGAGAAATACACACTTACATATTTAAAGAAAAGAGCTTTATGTATTCTTTGGAATGCAGAGAAATACACACTTTACACGTGTAGATGTTTTCTGATATTTGAGTAAATAGCCACATAATAATTAATGAATGCTTTAGAATTTATAGGTTGTTTTATTTTATATTTTTAAATGTAAAAATATCTATAAATAATGAGCTTCAAAGATCTACATTCAAGTCATGCACTATACGTATATGAAAAATCTTAAAGGTTATTTTTAATAAACTTTATATGACGTATGCCTAGTTCTGTCATTATGAAATTGCAGTACACTTTAAGAATAAATACCAACTATGAAAAGAATATGTTTGGAATATATATATATGGCTATTGTCTCGGTCATGAGGGTGTCCTTGCTGGTTTGTTGCTGGCCCCTCTCTCCTCCTCGATGGGTATGGGGAGTCAGATCAGCTCCCGCGATTTGCCGGGATCACATCGAGTGGCATGATGACGCTAACCAAACTCTCGCACTCAGAATCTTGTGGGGGATGAGGTAACTTTATTCTGAGATGCAGGATAAAATGTGAAAGCCGACGTGTGTGTGTGTGTGTGTGTGAGCAGGCATGTGAATGTCATGTTGAAGAACACAGACGGCTGTCTATGACGACAGTACCAAACTGAAGATCATGGACACCTGTCTACAGCGACAGTTCCAAAGTGTAGATCACGGACATCTGTCTATGGTGACAGTTCCAATATGTATATCACGGAGGCCTGTCTATGGCGACAGTTCCAAAATGTGAGTGGCATAGAATACTCTTCTCCAGACCCAGTTTTGATCCATCAGTATTTGTCATCCCTGATGACCAACCACTGCTCAGGCTTCAGAGTACAGACAAGTTTTACAGGTTGCCATGAATGAATTGGGTGTGACAAAACACATGTCCAACCCAATACTGTACATGGAGAATATTCAAGTCTTCCTTCTCCAGTCATGAGGAAGATATAAAGGTTGTCTAAACTCGGTGTAGGCAAACAATATGAGGCCCCACACCTCTCTGTAGTCCCGACCAGATGCACACTGAAGTAAAATAGTTCCAGCTAGTCTTTTTATGCATTATCAAGTTCTCACTCTCTCACAGAAAATTCACATGTGTACCCCTACTTTACTGATGCTATGAAGGTGCAATACTCCTAAAAATTTAATTCAAAATTAAATTTGTAATAAGAATTGTTAAAAGAACTAAACACGTTTTCTACATATTGTTAACATAATTATCGAACATCTAACATAAATAATTAATCAAATGTAATTTTATTAAAATGTTGAAAATGCAAAATTAGCAAACTTACTGACAGTGTATGTAAACAAACAAAATAATCAGATGTGCTGACAATATATTGAAACAAACTCCCTGACAGCGCACGTAATTAACACGTCATTTTGCTCCCAGATGACACTTGGGAACGTCTGTTATGTCAGTGCGCAATGGGCATGTGGAGATAATCAATGATAAAAATACATTTTCATGATTATCCCCTTTTTTTTAGGTGACAGCTATAATGTAAAATATTTATCTGCTGGAGAATGTTCAGAGCAAAATGTAAATCAAATAATTACTATGTTATTTATATTTAAATTTACTGTAACAGAAGTCACTTGTCTAACTTTGTCTACACAACTGTCAACTTTTGTCTACAGACGATTAGAAACAGTAATGTGTATGATTGTATCACATTCGTGATTGTCAATTTTATAATAATTGATATGTGTAGTTCTTTCCAATGCAATACAACATATCACAAAACAATGATTGATATATTAAAAAATAACCATTATCTCTAGAGTCACAAAATGAAAGAATGTGAGATACATGCACAATACTAGTTGGACTCAACTTGGCGTGTCCTAGCTGTTACTCGTCCGAGGGTTGCCTAAGAAAGATATTGTGCTTCACATGCTTGTTTAGGATTTTTTTAAGATTTAAACTTAGGTGGTTTTGGTAAAATATTTTCTTTTTCTGAATTTGATTATCAAAATTTGCTTTTGTGTGCTAGAGATTTTTGGGCGTTTCTTCTGATTTTCGGTGGTAGTTGTTTTAATTTCTTTTTCTTTGCTGATAGAGCTTGTAGTCTGAGTTTCCTTATTATCTGTTGTGGGTTTTGGAGTTGCGAGAATGCCTGATTTCTTGTTTTGCTGTTTGAGTTGAATTCACTTTGGACGTATGTGGAATTTTCCAGATGATGTTGGTGTTTATTCCACATACTCTTGGTAGTGGCTTGTAGAGTTTGGGTGGAAACGTGGCTTTTTCCTTTGACTGTTTGAGTTGTGCCGTCTTCCTTTGTGGGTTTTCGCGTTGTTTCCTCCTTTTCCGTTTGTGAAGAGCGTGTTTTTGTTGTCGGCGTTATTTTCCAGATGATGTCTGTCTGTGTTTCACAGTCTGTTGATGTAGTGTTTTTTCCGGTTGTCTTGTCAGGTGCTTTTTAAAAATCTTGTGGAGACCAATTGCGGTTAAGATGGCTTGTTGTCTAGTGTAAGTTCATCTTCCGTTTTTGTGTGGAAGAGAGTCAACAGCAAACTAGTGAACGCATTTTTTAGTTCAACGTTTTTAGTTTCTAGTGTGAAGGTGAAGGGAGTAACTTTTAGTATGCCCCCATTTTCGGTTGGTTTGCTGATTTCACAGCAGTATTTTGTCCAGTCTTCTCCTTTGTACTTCTCAATGTTTGCACCTCTTCAAGCCTCTTTTGCTGTATCTGTCTCAGCTGGGCTATGCGCTCGTTTGTGAAACAGAAAGGGCCGTCCGCATCTTCTGTGACTGACTCAGAATCGCGTAAAATGTCACTTGGTGGAGTGGGCAGTGGTAGCATTTTTGCCAGCCCTGAAAAGGGCTGAGGCTTGGTGCTGGCTTGTCTGGTGTGGCGCTTTGACACGACTCTCCTCCCGGCGATCCAATGGATGGAGTGCGTTCGTCGGTGGTCCGAAGCGAAGTGTGTTGGTATGGTTGGGAAGTAGAGCTCGAATTCTTTTAAAGCAAAGACAGATGATCGTGCACCAACTGGGAGAATGAATGCTCATACTCAATCTCGTCCATGGAAAGTCGCACAAACCCGAGAGAAATACACCACAGTAAATAAAATTGGGGGGCCCGGTAAGATTTGGTCCGCGGACCGGGGGTTGGGGACCACTGGTATATGAAATAGACTTGAACATTTATTTAATAGTATATATACGTGAATGTTTCAAAACTTAGTTGTATTTATTTGTATATATTTATTTTTATAATAAATCTTTATTTTTGTTAATCCCTTCTTACGCGTGTTAATAGATACATGTCTGGAGTAGTGAGTGGGTGGAAGGGGGCGTGACGAGTCAGTGATTGGATGAACGTTAATAAGTTGATGAAATACATTACTCCTTAAGCAAGACGTTCCACTTGCGAACAGATTAAGTGTCGATAGTACATTATTTACAGTGGTGAATGAATATGAAATTCATATGGGAAAACAGATCTTAAATTAAGGTTAACCACTGATAAGTGATTATGCATTATTAAATGATAAGATATTCATAATAATAATCATAAAGGAGGCAAACCGTATTATAGCACCAAAAGTGCATAAGATTAATTCTGCTTTGTACTAGGAAACAAAATGAAGATATTTTCTAATAATTATTAGAATTATAATCTGTCAGCACCTGTGCTGAACAGGAATAATTTAAACTCCACAATTTGTACTATACACAATTACATAACACGGACCAACAGTCAAATATTAAGTCCTTCCTCTATTAGAAAACACATTAATTTTTTAAAGCGAAATCTGGACAATAAAATTTAATTTTCTCACCATCTTGCAGAAGAAAATACAAAACAATTACCTTAAAATTTTGCGATGATTACAGACGCCACAGACTGAAGTTTTGTTCTCTACTGTTGCCCCAATCAACTTGATCTATCAATCATCATGACGTAGATCTATCTCGTCGTCTATGAAGATAATCTATGACGCAACGCTTCCTACCTCAAGAGCTTGTCCTTAACCTGGATCAACTGTCATGCAAAACTATTTTGTCATCGGCCTTACTTTTGGAACATGTCGATCTTACGCATTTCAGACAAGAGTAGGTCGACCAAGGGCAATCACTCTAAGGTCATTTTGTCACATCGTAAATGGTCTGACGATTGGAATGCGGTCAACATGGTTGGATATAGCGTATTTTTATAGGATTTTATTTTGGCAATAGTGAGTTTTCTCTCGAAGTCCTCCTAATCCATCCTGCCGGGGAAAATAAATGGGGGTCTTCAAACACTTTACCCCTTGGAAAATTATTCAATTCTCCCATCAACTCACTCGTGAGTCAATTACCCTAGTCTATCAATATTTCGTCACGAGAGTCCTGCGAGAGCACACCCGGAACTGATCCAGTATTGCAAACTGTAAACAAGGTTGTATTGGTGTGTTCTGCCTGATGATTTCCCTCGTTGATCTGGCCAAAGCGTGGATTGAAATTACACGTAAGCTGAAGATACTGACATTTCAGCCATCGTGCTAGCCACGCAAAAGGGTGTGTCTCTTGAATTCACTTATCTTGCCAGGCCAGAAATGCTCTCTAGGCATTTCTGATTTACTTTCCAGATGGCCAGTTACCAACCATAGCGGGTCATGACCCAACGTGCTCTCTTCTCCCGATGGAGCAAAGGACCATTTGATCCCTTCTGGTATAGATGCCATCTGACACCTACATCAATCTGAGCAAAGACCCTTCCTTCTCAGACTGTGACACTACTTTGTCTCTATGATGGTCAGACACAAGAGTTTGTTCTGCCACCAGCCCTAATACGGTCTATTGTGTGTCTCCCAAATATCTCTTCATATCTCTCAGCTTACAAAAGAAGGGAAGTGATAGGCAAAAGAAATTCTAGATAGTGTTTTGTATAAATTGAAAAATTAAAATATAAGAAATGTTTATAAAGAGGTATATTTCCCTAATCGTGTTTTCTAACTCTTCTAATCTTGGATGCCTCTGTGAAAAGGTGTGTGTATGTGTATACAGAACTGTTTGTGTGCATGTGTGGACAGCAATGCCTGCGGCAAACTAGGTCAGCTTAGCACCCGCTATTTTTGACTCACGTGGTGGGCTGTTGCCCCTCGGCTGAAGTAACGTATAACGTGTGTTAGTGTGTACATTTCTGATAGCCAGTTATTACAATATCCATTTATCAAGCAAAATTAATGTTTATGCATTCTAATAGTTAGTGGGATGCATTTTATATTTATATAATATTGTAATTTAGTTTATATTGTTTTCTAAGTGTATTCTATGATTTATGTATGTGTACATGGTTTTCTCCTATCAGAGGGATATAGTTATTTATTTTATTTGATAGTTTATTTTGCAAATTATATTGTAAGAAAGAATTGTATTTAGAGAGTATTTAGTGTACTATTTTTTGATAGTTAAAATGTTATATAAATCTAGGTAGTTTAGAAGGAATTTATGTTAGAACGAAAGTAACTTAGCACAGAAGAACCCGTTTCGCATTAGTTTTAGTCTCAGTTCCAGAATTATCTAGTGGAGTCCCCTTTGCCACCCGGACTTTTTAGTTATATAGCGTGTGAGAGTGTGAGAGGGTCGTCTTGGAGGGGTGGTCTTGGAATAGTGGTCAAGAGATGAAGAGAAAGGCTTGTTTTTGATGCAAACATGTAGCAAGAGATAGGAAGCGTTGTATAGGAAAGGCGTGTTCTGATGCCACTATGTATGTTGAGAGGGAGAGAGACAGTATTTGGCGGTGTCGCTGGAATAAAGATTACATGGGAATGTAAACACGTGTTGCGTGTTCTGCCTCTTCTGCTGTGGTTGCCGTAGCTGTATTGTCTCATCGTCTCATTGTTTCATTATCGTTTCAACTCCTCGCATCCTGGGGTGACCCACTAATAACAACAACACAACACCACACCCCATCACACCTCTTAAGCTCTTCAATTTTCTCAAACAATTATTTCTCAACTTACTAATATCTCTATGAGGACAATTATCTAATAACAATTTTAAACTAAATTTGTGTAGACATTCCGGACTGAGCAGCCCACTTTATGTGATTTCGCATATGCTGTTTATGATTATCAATATTAATTCCTTAATATTAATTCATAACTACGTTAATTACATGTAGATGGCAATCTGAATGTATACATATTAGCATCCCAAAAGGATGATGACTTTTTACATGGTAGACCCCTCTGGCCTTTTCATAACTATTTTCAACTTCAAGTGTATGTAAACAGACGTTCTGCTATTACACACTTAACATTCCCTGTAGCTGGAACTTAGGGAGTAACTCGTCACGCCCCCAACTCACCACATTACTCCAGACACATTACATCACTTGCATAAGAAGTGGCGATAGTAAACAACAATAACATGTATTAAATTAACAATCACGAGAAAACGAATGAAAGAAAACGGTTGATAAAATATTTATGCTACCTAATAAAGAAACGTTCACACCATTGTCCATATGGTAATATAATCGTGTGATGATAGAGAAGTACTTAAGGATAACAATACGGTTCCTTGCAGTACAGTAGATTCCACATGTTTTCATAGAAATTTAGGAGAAATAGTTAGTAAATATAACCTTGATGTTCCCGACATTGTAGTGACGTCACTCGCCCTGCAAGCTTGTGTTGGAGTCCAGTGTACTACAGTCAGCCAAGCATAATTAGCACTGTTTTTAACTTGTGTCAATACATTATAGTGACGTCACTTGCCCTGCATGCTTGTGATGGAGTCTAGCGTACTAAAGGCAGCAACCATGATTAGCAGTGTTTTGTGTCCATAGGCAAAACGAGGTTCAATCTGCTCACACGATTTTCTGTGTTTATTCCTAAAGACCAGGAGGATAGCCCCGGTACCTGGATTCGGCATTTGCTACTAAATAAAATGTATAGGTCTTATATAAAAGCTACATTAATGAATAAAATAAATACAATTTATATATACTCTTAACATAATTAACTAATCTTTAAATAATTGAAAGAATCTTTACAATCACAATGATACAGATTCATAGCGAACGTACACGCACACAAAGTCACTGACTGTGCTTGTATCGACACTACATTCATTCCACAAATGAAAAAAATGAACAGAGCTTGTGACTGACAAGGGGAGGTAAAAATACCTGAGGAAAAAAGTTAACGATTACTCCCCTCTCGACCTCGACAGGTTAATAAATACTGTTGCAGGAAACTGTAAGCTGAGAGTCGAGTGTAAAATAGAATTCAGTTATAAAGTGATGAACTGGAAACTTAGCGTTTGTGCTCTGAATTTATTTTGCAGAGACATGTAGACATTTTTTGCTTTCATTTCAACGTTTGATTTGAACCTCCTGGTTTATTGTTTATGAAAAGGCAGAAAGCGGCATGCAAATTTAAGAACACACTACACTCTACTGATGTGTGGGAGCAAGATATGCTGATTACCCTAAACAACTTCTAGTGTAGAGAATTTGTTGGACTTCATGAGAAGAAGCAGCCCAGGTTAACTCTAAGTATCAGAACAATGTATTTCAATGTGCACTGAGGCACGTGGAGCTAACATCATAATTGCTGACAATAACTTGTGTCTTTGTTGCCAAAAGCAATAGAAGGGTTAATGAGACAGCAATTAATCAAAGTTATGTAAAACTATTATCACTTATGTGATGTGGTTTGTGGGTCATTCGCATAAGTCTGTTTACTTATGGTATTGGGGTGCCCAACTATGTGGCAACATACACAGTCCCACGCACACTTGAAGTACAATCAATCGTCAGAGTTTACTAAACTAAGTAGAAATAAAAGAAAGACGAGAATGGCTAATTAACGAGACCCCCCCGAGTTGTGTCCCCTGACTCTGACATTTATACAGTATTACACAATTAACTAGGACTGGCAGGTAAGTTTATGTTATAAATTTAATGCATAATATTTAGATAATAATTTGGGGGAAAACAAAATAAAAGGTTGCCCTTTGCTCGAGCGATTTACTTAATCACGAGGTAAAAGCTCTCTATCTGTCCATTTGCTGTGTGATAGTCTTGGTAGTTGGTTGAAGCCAACTTATCTGATGTAGGTGATGTGACGTGTCTCTGGTTGGGTGACAGTGACAAACGATTCCTTGCAACAACAACGTCTGCCTGGTTTCGGCCAGTCGTGTGGAAATGATGGATATCAGGTCGCCAAAGTTCAGCTTCCTCGTCCATCCTGATCGTGTGCACTTCTGCTCACAACTACAAGTCAGTCATGGAGTCAGAACATACAGGGTGCCGATCTGCAAGAATTAGTCACCCATTGTTCAGTACTAGCTAAAACGTCATCACACAGAGAATTCAACTGGCTTACCCTCAGATATGACAGTGTTAATTGAAATATAGTTTTCCGTCCACAATAGTTGTGTTACTAAGTCATAGATTTTATTTTAGGAACCTATATCATCATGTATCTGTATCAATTTCCCATCTTTCTCACTTTATCATGGAAAAATACGTTAGGGTTGATACCAACAATGCAGTTTTTCTTTTTGCTGTCAATTTATTGGTGATAATACAATATTTGTTTCTTGTTTGAAACGTCAACACTCTTGGTACTGAAATCAATGGAGTGTGCAATAGATGATGACTTTAGCAATTTGTTTGTATATAGGAGTCTTTTACAATACATAACATGTGGGTGCAATAATCTCCTACCTTCTGTCTACGCCTCCCAAAGAGTAATAATTGTATTAGTATCACTGGTTGTGGAGTCCAGATTACTGCAAGGTGGCTAAGGTAAGGTAATGAAGAGTAAGTATAAAAAGAATTTATTTAATTTTCAATCAGATTTCTATTTGCAATTGAACAAATTTAATTTTCGTGATCATTGGTATTCACTATGAATGTGTTAATGAGAGTTATGAAACTTATAACTACTGAATTTAACTTTAATGTTTAGGCTGCATACAAAGCGACCAATATCTAGTAAATTACACACATCACCTGTTTTTTCTGTTTGGCCTGACTGAATGATTTTAGTCTTACTAAGTTAATTTTTAAACTATAGACACGGGTATCTGAACTCTAATCTAAAAGGTATTGCTACTCACCCAAATAATTTCATTTCTCCTAAAATGAGCTGGTTTTAGTGGATAAAGTTTAAACCTCGGATGTCATCCATATTAATTTTAAATAGAAGTGTGTATAAGTTTTTAACTTTATGAGAGAAAGTATGCGACGAACCTAGGTGTGGGGTTCTTAAGTATGACTCACTTATTCAGACATTTCTTCAGAATTATTATAGCTAATATCATTAATGCAATCATCCCCATAAAACAAGTCATGATTATTTGTACTTAAGACACTTTATTATGCAGTATGTTTTGCAACCAATGCATATTCGATCTTGGGTTTGAACAAATAGCCTTAGAAAGCCCTACAGTGCCTTCACTTATTTATACCAGTAGCTGTTCTCCCAAACTGTTAAATATAATTCAAACTTTGTTTCGAGTAATAGCTAGCATAAAACAAGTGTATGATTTATTTAATAGTTCACCTACATTAGCCGGGCAAAATCCAGTACAGTAATATCAGGCATATGTGTGTTAGCTCATAATTTAGTGGTTTTGTAATAGGAAAATATCTTACCTAATATATTTATATCAATGAATTGTTTAATTGTCACAATATACATGCTAATTACGTTAGACCAGTAAAGACGTGTACTGTCGTAAAGGTAGATTTGAAATACATACAGATTAAGCCAAATGTCTTCAGTAAGTTGCCTAAGAGGTGGAGTGGATGGTTGGACATAATGTTGTAATAAGATTGACACTTTAAATGCATTATCGTGATTGTAAATTTTCAAGATGAGAAAACGTAATTGACCAGGCGGTGATAATTTCTTCTGTGTACGTTATGTTGAGTCCGTATAAGTGAAGTGGAGACGTTTACTTTTGGACAACGAGAGCGTGCAGGCCATTTTCGCAGTTCATTTCTGGACTTCAAAAGTAAGCAGGCTATTTCTCCAGACGTTTTCTTCTGGCCAATGAGAGCGTGCAGGCCATTTCCCCATATGTTTACTTCTGGCCAACGAAAGCGTGAGTGGCCTTTTCTCGAGACGTTTCCTTCTGGATAAAAAAAGTGAGCAGACCCTTTCTCCAGATCCACGTGGGTGTGTTTGGGGTTATGTCAGACTCTACCCATTGAAGGGTTGAAAGATGTGTGATTCAAAACTTCTAAGTTTGCTCCATGCTGAGAGATGTGGACTTCTAAGTTTGCTCATTGCTGAGAGATGTGGACTTCTAAGTTTGCTCCATGCGGAGAGATGTGGACTTCTAAGTTTGCTCCATGCTGAGAGATGTGGACTTCTTAGGACAAGATTGCTCTGCCAAACCCAGACAGGGTGGTGCCATTTGAGCCTCCACCCCACCACAAAATGCAAATGGTGTGACATGATGTCTTTATAAGTGGCTATTCGACCGTGCATGGGAGATATTTCCTTCCTCAGATGTAGATAATATGGGAGCTTCCCAGGACGTTCATGTTCATAACTGTCGTTGAATGTAAGTTTTGATGAAAATAGATTAAATTATTTCGTAAGAAGACAGGTACAAATATGGCGTATGCGTGGAATATCTACTAGACTATCATGATGTGCATTCAGTATTTCAATTAAAGCAGTGTAACGTCTTTTCACAAGTGCGAGTGTTATTTGACCGTAAATTGTGTGTGTGTGCGTGTGTGTATGTATGTGTGTGTTTGTATGTGTGTGTATGTATGTGTGTATGTATATGTGTATGTATGTAATGTATGTGTGTGTGTGTGTGTGTATGAGAGAGAGAGAGAGAGAGAGAGAGAGCTCCGACAGCACAAAACAAAATTCCTGAATGTAATCAGCAAAACGTTTTAATTCTCAAAGAATATGCAAGTAGGGAACACAAATAATGATTGCTTTCGACACTTATGTGACAAATATATATATATATATACTTAATGTTAATTACTATACGTTTCAACGTCTTGTATTTAGAAAACATTTCTTTGTTAACGTATCAGGTGTCTACATGCTATTAAATTATTTCTAAATTGTTTGCATTATAAATTACGAAATCATTGTATTGTAATGAATTTCAATTAGATAGCTCGTGAGAAAAAGAATAGTACTGCACAAGCGTTTGCCACTACTGACAGTTAAAAACATTTAAAAATATCATATTAATATATCATTGTGATTGAAATGAGCACACTTACATTTAATATTACATAACACTCTGGATTTTTCACTGTTTATTAAAACGAATAAAAATTAGTTGATTTCACTGCATAAATCAATTATAGAAAGAAGTATCGAAATGAATATGTGATTTAAATGAAATATACATTATTACTTTACATATGTTTTTCATGAATTCATTTGACTGTCCCTGAACACTAAAAGCAACAACACAAAATGTTCTCCTGAAAGAGTAATTAAACGTTTGTGTATAGGTACGTATACCTACAAGCAAGCGACAAGCGAAGTTATTTTAGACTTAAACACTACACTTTATAATTAATTGAAAGGATAATACATGTTCTAGTACTGAACACACTAATATTTCACTTTGCATTGAAAGTGTGTGTATGTGAGTGTATGCATATCTGCTTAGGGCTAATTTTCATTTTTTGGTGGATATTTCGTTTTGTAAATTCATGTCTGGACGATAATAAGGTTTAAGCAAATCTGATTATTTGGAAAATACTTTTTAGGGTCTTGCCAACTCGCGTCTTTGATTTCAGTTAGTAGTAATGAAAGCATGGTTCCACCCATTTTTCACGGCAGTAAGGCCTGGGAATCACCTGGTACGGAACATTTTGTTGGATCCGGGGAAGTAACTCTTCACCTTCTATAATGCACGAATCGTAAGGTTGTGCGTTTTGGAACATGAAGCAAATGATTGACTTCAAGGTCTTGTTGTACATGTCGTCACAAACATTTCTGTTGGCGCCATATTGTATACCCTGAGTAGAACGTCACAACTATTTATATCATTGTTTTAACTAATAAATAATACAATAAATTCAGTTCATAAAGCATTGTTGCAAATATCATTAACTGAAATCGTCATGTGCTTTTTGTTACTAATTTGTAACTTGCACCATTCTGGTAGTTGACTAAGATCAGTAAAGATGACGTCAACTCTTACACTTAGTTGAGCACTAAATGCGGTGTCAACGAAAAACTTAATTGCATCTTTTTTCAATAAACTTCGACTTGTCACAAACTTTAATAGCAATACTAACAATATCTCGACCAAGAAGAGCAAGAGAAGTACCCGCAATTGTACGTAAAATAACAATTCAATTATATAATGTATTCAACTGAACATAAATCGTCTGTCTATCTATCTATCTATCTATCTATAGATCAATGTATCTATCTCTCTATCAGCCTGCAAGCCTATCTCTAACACAAATACAAACATATACTCATGAAACATTAATAATTATAATCAAATTTTAATCATTAATTATTTGCTAATTAAACATTCGCACTTCATGCTCAAAGTTGTATTATCGGTTATAATAAATATTAATTTGAGTAGCATGATGTGTGTAGTTACTGGGTTTCACATTGTTAGGTGTATACAATCTATTTTTATTTTAGCACTTAGAAATTATTACTGTGAAAGAATTTATTTTGTATGATTGTAAAGGAATAGTCCACTCATCTTTACTGCTATTATTATTATTATTCAGCCTCTTTCCACGACTTCTGCTTGACTGTCGGTTGTGATCCAAGGTCTCGGAATCTTACCAAGATTCTGGGAGATCCAAGGTTTTACGGAGGATGTGGGCACTTCCGAGGAGCGCTGCTTTGAGTAGTGGAGCGATTCTGTGGTTTCCAGGGAGTTTATTCAGGTAGCCTTCCAATTCAATGTTATGTTCCCCAAGGCTCTTATCACTATAGGTTTCACTTCTGCTTTTACATTCCACAGTCTCTGGATTTCTAATCTGAGGTCTTGGTATTTTTCTATTTTTTCTCTTTCTTTTGTTTTTATGTTTCTATCACTTGAAACAGCGACATCAATGATTGATACTGTTCTGTTGGACTTACTGAGAACTACAATGTCTGGTCTTCGTGCAGGAATCACCCGATCTGTTCTTATCTTGAAGTCCCACAATATTTTGACTTCTTCTGTTTCGGTGACTGCTTCTGGTTGATGCATCCATGCTCTTTCTGGGGTTTGTATGCCATAGTTCTCACACAGATTTCTATGTATGTGTTTTGCCACTTCATTGTGTCGTTTGGTGTATTCCGTTCCAGCCAGAACCTGACATCCAGATAGTATGTGCTCTGTTGTCTCATCCATGGATTTGCAGAGTCGACATTTGGAATCATTTGAAATTTTCATGATTTTCGTTTTGTGTGCTTTGGTGTTAAGTGCTTGATCTTGTGCAACTGTTATGAGAGCTTCTGTTTCTGCTTTCAATCCTGCCTCTTTCAACCATTTGTACGTTGATTGCTTTGTTGATAATTCGTCGGCTTGTCGTACATACTGGCCATGCAGAGGTTTCTGGCTCCATGTATGTGCTAGTTCTTGCTTCGTTGTTTTCTTCCATGTTTCTTTGTCTGTTTCTGAGGGTTGGAATAGTCCACTCATTTTACAGCTTCTATCAGTGGATCATCTTTGTTGTTATTCCAGATGTAGTCCACAAGGCCAATGACTTCTCCTTCAATGACATGTTTGATTTTCTTCAGACCTCTGCCTTCCATTTTTCGAGATACATAGAGCCTGTCTACGTCTGCTTTGGGGTGTAAGGCTTTATGTATTGTGAGTAGTTTTCTTGTTTTCCTGTCCAGTTCATTTATTTCATTTGCTGTCCAATCTATGATGCCTCCAGTGTAGCTTACTACAGGTATTGCGTATGCATTAAGGGCTTGTATTTTGTTCTCTCCATTTAGTTTGGACTTCAGGACTTGTCTAACACGTTTTTCATATTCTCTCTTAACCTTGGACTTCACTTCTCTTTGCATATTTTCTTGATGTTGTAGTATCCCAAGATACTTATATCCATTTTCCATTGAAACATCGTTGATTTTTCCGATGTCGAATTGCAGGCCCTCTGTTGTTTTAACCTTGCCTTTCTGGATGATAATTCGTCCACATTTCTCAAGGCCGAATTTCATGTTGATGCCCTCACTGCAGATCTTGACAGTATTGAGTTTATTCAGGTAGCCTTCCAATTCAGATGTCTCGATAGTCCAGTGGTTAGAGCAGAAAAAACCTCACCCACAAAGTTAAGCAGCCTGCGCTGTGTCGACAAACACGAAGGTTACGGGTTCAATCCCAACTCTGGACTATCGAGGGAGGGAAAAGCGGCTCCCTCCAAATACACGCTTGCCCATCCCATTCATGATGGAGAAAACAAACTTTAATTCCATACCGGATCAGACTTCGCCCGGGTTAACAAGGTCTGCGCTAGGCACTGATGTTTTGGGGTGTTCTAGTGAAAAATGGGCTACTGAAACGCAAGCAAAAACTAGGAGGAAATGGACCGGAGCTTCATGGACAAAAATAAGTCACGTGAAGGCAGAACCCCAACAAAAAACATTGCTGCAAAACAGCAATGCAAATGAAGTACTAAAACGTATCCCCACAAAAGATATCACAGAAACCAACAGTCTAATATACGCCACTGCAAAGGTAATTGAAAGATATATAAGACCAGACACAGTACAAACACAGAAACCATCATTAACTAGTTAGCATTACACCAGCAATTTCTAGCACATTCTCAACTCGGGTTGATTATTTCCAACTTTGACATTATCAAAAATACCGTCTTAAGGAGTGCCCAGGTCGGGTTTCTCTGACAATTTAACAATTTATATAGGAATTAAAAATAATAAACAAACTTACTCTGCCACAAATTTCAATAAAACTAAGGTGATTAAGATCATTTGTAAAATAAATGTAAAAATACTTACACAATCATTGCAGATTGCATACTGGAAGCACGCAAATACCACTTGATAGCTAAATATATTATTACGGCAGTACACATGGCCCTTCTCCGTGTAATTTAGTCCCCAACATGCACCCTCACTGGTGGGTGCAATTGCCCAGATGACAATTAGCACAGCAAGCATTCTGGGTCAAACAGTGCATGCGCAATTATTGATTGGAACGAGCTCACTTACTGTTCATAAAAATAACACATACATATGTAAATCAAGAATCGCCGTTAAAAACTGTCAACAGGATAAGTACAGTAAAAATGTGTCCCTGCCGCAGCAAATTAAGAACGGACAGTTCCTGTTAGAAATCGTAGTCGTGTCCACATGCATATTTAAAGAAAAGAGCTTGATGTATTCTTTGGAATACATAAAAATACACACTTTACCTGTGTAGTTGTTTACTGATATTTGAGTAGTCTGTTTCATATAAGTCTGAGTCGCTGTCGTATAGCTGGATAACAGTGACGCCATTTAACAGGATAAATCAACTTGCTCTCTTGTTCTCTACCACCACCACATCGTAGCGTTTCAGCATCCAATAGTCCCGCGGTTACTACTTAGTAGTCGTTTTGGCCTTTTTTACATAGTTCACTAACTTTTCATAAGTGGCTTCCGTTAGAAAAACACAGCGTTGGCTCGCACTTGAGATATTTCTTTGTAGAACCGTTCTAGCATGTTAGCAAGTCTGACTCTTGCCCGGACTCTACACTCTCTTCTGCCATCTTTACCCAGCACAATACGGGGCAGTCTCTGTGGACTCTACACTCTCTTCTGCCATCTTTACCCAGCACAATACGGGGCAGTCTCTGTGGACTCTACACTCTCTTCTGCCATCTTTACCCAGCACAATACGGGGCAGTCTCTGTGGACTCTACACTCTCTTCTGCCATCTTTACCCAGCACAATACGGGGCAATGTATACAATGACGAAAAACGGGACGTCAAAGTATGAAATAATTCATATTTCATACATTTCATAGGCATTCTGCAGAATGCCAAAAGGCGACCGGCAGAGTGTAGTGGCGCATAAGACTGAGTCTTGCGTGCCGTCGCCATAGAGACTGCCCCATATTGTGCTGGGTAAAGATGGCAGAAGAGAGTGTAGAGTCCACAAAGACTACCCCGTGTTGTGCTGGGTAAAGATAGCAGAAGAGAGTGTAGAGTCCGGGCAAGAGTCAGACTTGCTAACATGCTAGAACGGTTCTACAAAAAATATCTCAGGTGCGAGCCAACGCTGCTAAAAACTGTGTTTTTCTAACGGAAGCCACTTATGAAAAGTTAGTGAACGATGTAAAAAAGGCCAAAACGACTACTAAGTAGTAACCGCGGGACTATTGGATGCTGAAACGCTACGATGTGGTGGTGGTAGAGAACAAGAGAGCAAGTTGATTTATCCTGTTAAATGGCGTCACTGTTATCCAGTTATACGACAGCGACTCAGACCTATATGAAACAGACTATCCGATGGAAGAGGTGGAGGCTATTGCACAAAATATGGATGTGAATGCAATCCACAATGAAGCAAACCAAAGTGGCGGTGAAGACATCTCTGTCACGTTTTGCGTCTGCTTGAAGGAAAGCAGCGCTGCCCAAACATCAAAAATTGTGGCCCAAACATTCATACTATCTGTGGGCATGCTAGTAAAGATTGTGGAGGTGAGGAAATGGTAGATTATGGGGCTAACATTTTGTGCACTGTTTGCACCAATATTCAGAATGCTTTCGAAGGTAAGAGACAATCGAAATGGAATCTGGAAGTATGTAACAACATAATATTCACACTTTTCCTAAATAGTACGTGCCATTTTTTTATAATGACTAGGCATTTTATACAATACCTAAGCAAACTATGTAAGAACATACATATTTTACATATTGCCAGAAACGACCGTCATTCTATACAATGCCTGGTTTTCACACATTGCCGGTAACATATATAATGCAAATGAAAACAATCACCAAGACAATGATATATTGTTATCATCTTATATATTTATAAGATGTGTTTGTTATTTTCACTTTTTACAATTACAATGATAAGATTTCAAAAGTATCATAATTTCTTTCAGATTAAATTTGCATGAATATATCATGAGACTAATAATTAATAATTATTTTAAAATAATTTATATAATAAAATCAGAAGAAAAGAAGTTTTGTAAAGTATTAGCCATATAATAAATAAAAACGTTTTAGTATTTATATATTTTTTATTTTGTAAATGAGCTTCAAAGATCTGCATTCAAAGCAAGCGCGATATGTAAATGAAAAATCTGAAAGGTTAATTATAGATAAAATGTATATGACATATGCCTACTTCCGTCATTATGAAATTGCAGAATATATACAACCTATAAATTGATTATTTTTGGAATATGTGCGTGTGTGTGTGTGTGTGTGTGTGTGTGTGTGTGTGTGTGTGTGTGAGGATGTAAACTTGTTACACTGGGTTCATCAACTTGATACTCTCAGCAATGGGTTCCTAAGAAAAAAATGGGTGGTCAAAGTATGAACCCATTTTTTTAACGATTGGAATAAAATGGGTCCACGAGGCACCAGATTTAATTTCAGACAAGTCACCCAAAATCCCAATTTTTTTAGTCGTGTGTGAAATGTCCCATACACACTTTGGTGTGTGTCAGTTTTTGCAAGGTTTGTGTGTGAAGAACAATTCGGAGCATGCGCAGTACTCATTTGACGTACGTCATAAAACCACGCGACGCAATATAATATGGCGCCTCAGCTTGTGCTTGGAATGTTTCGGTAAGTAAATAAATCTTTTTCTTGCATTATTTAATTTCTTATAATTTATTTATGTAAATTACTAATTTTCAATGATGATAACTTATTAAAAGATATCTTATTAAAAGATTTGCCGATTATTGATGAAGTAGCGTTGTAACTATTACATGTATCAAGGCCTAGCCAGACTTGTCTCAAAGAAAACAATCATATAAAAAAATAAGTAAGAAGAACAAAAAATAATTAATGACTCCACTAGGGCAAATTATATTATAGAAAATATTACATTAGTGATATTATTTACAAAGATGATGTAATACATCATATAGATAATACTTGAACCATATGATTACAACATACATTTAAGCTGCAATTCCAGAACTGCTTGTACTTTGTTTAAGGGTCAAATTTTGGATCATGGGTATGTTTATTATATTATATAGTATATTACTGAAAGTCTGTTACCACCTTAATTTACCATGGCAAAGAAATGAGAAATTAAAATATTCATTTGATTTATGCAAACTGTTATTGCTTTATTTATTGACTTGGCTAGAATACAAACAACCTAATAAATTATAAGCATCTCTCACAAATTAAATTATTATATGCCTATTTGTATGGACTACAAGCACAACACAATTTGTGCTCAAGATTAAATGTATTCTGTTAGCAATATGAAAGTAATTTTTTTAACTTAAAATGTGTTGTGATAATTTTGTTAATTACTATAATTAACAGTCTGTTTAAAAGTAAATACTTGTGTTTTATAATTAAACATAGGTAAAGTTTTAAAAACATATTTAAAATGTTATCACAAATTAACAATAAAGATGTAATTAGTATGTGTTTACACTTCACATATTGTACTGTAAACATTTTAGTGTGCCAACTTATAGTCTGAAGTGCAGATTGAAAAGAGGAAATTTATTTTAACCAAAGTTTTTACATTAGCTATCAGTTTGATCAAACTGCTACAACTTCACTCTATGCTAGGTCCTGCAGTGGAGATTAAATGCATAGGTCATCAATGTCAAAGCCACTTGCATACTTAAAAATATACATGTAAATGCATATGCACATTGTGCAATTAATAACCAAATGGGTTTTATTAACTATAGTACAAATACAAGTTTTGAGATTTTATAATTATATCATGGTGCAATAAAACTGTCAATTGAGATTTTATACCTTGTAGCATTAAGCTAAAAAAGAAAGAAAAAGGAAACAAAAATAAATTTATAAAAGAAAGAAATTGTATGTAATCTTTAATAATTTTATATTTAATTTTGAAATTATGTATTTATTTATATTTATTTAGTATATTATTATTATTATTAGCTTTTCATGATAGCAGTGGATTGATAATTATGTTTCAGGAAATGTTGGCTACATTCAGTCAACCCATCAAAGATTCAAAGACTGAAGTGACATCGAGGACTTGTTCCAGAGTGATCCAACATATGTACACATTGAAACAAGTAAAAGTGACACTTCAACACTTTGTACAGACAGTGAGTACTTGATCCAGAGTGATGCACATATGTACCCAGTGAAACAAGTAAAAGTGATGTTTTGACAATTTGTACAGACAGCGAGGACTTGTTCCAGAGTGATCCATCATTTGTACCCAGTGAAGCAAGTGAAAGTGATGTTTCATCAGTTTCTACAGAAAATGAAATTGTGCCAGATTCTTGTGATGCTGATAGTACAGCCATAGCACAGTATTTCCAGCTTTGTGTGCTGAAAAGTCAAGTGCATGCATACGGGACTTGGGACTTGCTGTTATATAAACATAATTCTACTTTGTAAGTTAATTCTAACAATCACAGGACTACTCAGTTCCAAGAGGGTGAGGAGTGATTTCTTTTTATTCCTCGCAGCCCAAATATAATTCCATAGAACTTAGCAGTGAGCCGATTCTTTCTATTTTACTTAATGTGGTTATTTCTTTGTTAGCATAATGCAGATATGATCATGCTAAATAATAGTTTTGCTTAGATCAGTGAATATTACTTGTTTAATATACTGTTACTTTTTATATTTTTTCTTTCTACCTCTTAGTGCAGATATCTGCTTTTTTCTTTTAATTTTTAATGAAATTTATGTCAAATTAGTGCATGTGTTTTATGCAAAGTAATATTTCTGCTTGGGACAGAAAATATTTATAAATTAATATGTAAAATAATAAGTAAATTATCTTTTCTTCAGTGTCAAGTATTGGTTTATTGTATTTTTTACTTAATTTAAAATAAAATAATTTTCATCATGAAAATAGTATTTCTGCTTAAAACGGTAAATATTCTTATTTACCAAGTCAAATATTGTGCTACCTAGATCAGCAATGATTCATATTTTCTTTATTAATTGTCAGATTTACAGTTTCATTGTTTTTGTAAGCAATTACAATATTTGAGTATTATTTGATTTAATGTTTTGTTCTTTTTGTTTGTATTAAAGTTTAACACAATACACAAGCAAGAAAAATGTTCTGCTGAGAACTGAACAATTTGTTATTTATCATATCAATTAAACAGATGCTGTTATATTCATTCTTTGTTGATTAAAAAATAATAATTTCTGTTGTATTTTTCCTCAAATTTATCTTATTTTATTTTATTATATCAATATATTGCTAGATGTATTTCTTATAATCGCTTTTTTATGTTTCTCACTTGGACTTTGTACGCAATTTAAGAAAAAATTTTTTGAAAGATTCATAAGTTTTAATAGGAGAAATTTATTATTTTGATTTAATCATAAGTTTGGGGGGTTATTTTAAAGTTTATTAATAATAATTTTAGTAAATAAGAATGTATAATTTTATGTATTGTTTTGCTAATTTTATGTATTGTTTTGTAGGTAATAACCGTACATATATAAAATTGCTATTGTTTTCTTTCTTTATTTTTTACTGTCAGTACATATTGGTGACAAGGTATGAATAATATCAGTCTCAATAATTATAAACTATGGCAGTTACGAGCTTCAAACTGAATATCTTATGTTGTGATGTTTTAAGTCCTTCAATACAAAACTGGTGTTCTCAGGGCTACAAAGTCATAATATACTAGCACCGGGCCAGCCATCTTGAACTTTTAAGATTATACCATTCGCCAGTGTAAAACCGTACCCTTATGCTACCATTTATATATTTTCTTAATCAGAGTAGCTTTACCTTTTTACTTATGAGAGCGCATGCTGAATTTGTACCTTGATTTTTGTATCTATGTTTATTTTTTTGTTTTATTTTTACTTGAAAAAGAGCATAGCTAAAAAAAAAAAATTCAGTTTGTACTGTTATTAAATTAATAGTGTATATCCTGAAAGTTTATTTTGATGTTGTTTCTTGCATTGTTTTATTTTTCAGTAAATAAATAATTAATTCAAAACCTAAATTGTTACATTAATTTTGTGAAGAGTAAATTTCTTCTCATTGTTGATCTATACTGGATTTGTGAATGGGAAAAACATCTCAAGTAATAGTTTAAAAGAACAAGTGAATGTATGATTCAATTTTAGACTGAATGTATACTACAATAATAACGATAGAAAGTATTTCTAATAGCTGTATCTAAAGTACTGCCAGTTTCTTACTTAAAAATATTGGATTTAAATGATAACTAACTACACAAAATGTTAGGGCCACCCGCCATACCAATAATCCAATACCCAAGGTTACTTTTTTTAAAGCATGTACATGTTTATTTTTTTCAACCCCCAAACCACAGATAAACATTTTATCTTCAGAGGGTAGAAGACACTAAAATACTAAAATAAAAATAATGTATTAAAATATGTCTTAAATAGTGTTGAAACAAAATATTGAGAGATAAAAGTTCACAACTCATATTACTATCGATATAATATAAAATAATAATAATATCATATAATAATGGTAAGTGGCCATTATACTTAATATTTAAAAAATAAAAACTATAAAAAATATATTATTTTAATTGAAAATATAATTACTTATACAATAAATCAAATGATAAAGAAATAAACCCATTTATTTTTTACACACCTGTGTGTGTGTAAAAATGGTTGCTACTAAATTTAGATGAACCCACTGTCTGCAAATAAACCCATTGTTTTGATCTTGTCTAGCACACACATTTTTTTAGTTATCATGAAGCATATGTGCATCTAGTACCAGTAGCTAGCGGGAAACCTATTTGCTGTTGAAAAAAGCGCGGCAAATAGGGGTTCCCATTTTACCTTGTGCAGACCATGAACCCATAGAGACCGGAATACACGTTTGTGTGTGTGTGTGTGTGTTAATTTTGTTTCTGTGGCTATAATGAGAAATATCTATATGCTGGAGTACGTACTGAGCAAAATGTAAATAATACAATTATTGTTATTTATATTTAAATTTACTCTAAGTCACTTGTCTACTTTGTCTTTAAAACTTTTGTCTCCAGACGATTAAAAACAGTAATCGTGAATGCCAATTTTACTATAATTGATATGTACAATTTTTTTCCAATGCAATTCAACATATCACAAAATAATGATTGGTATAAAAATAACCATTAATCAATATCTAGAGCCACAAAATAATGATTTTTATAAAAATAACCATTAATCAATATCTAGAGCCACAAAATAATGATTTTTATAAAAATAACCATTAATCAATATCTAGTGTCACAAATAATTCGTGCTGTAATGTGTCAAAAGGAAAGAATGCGAGATGCAGGCACAATACTAGTTGGACTCAACTTGGCGTGTCCTTACTGTTAAGAAAACAAAATAAAGATATTTTCTAATAATCAGTCAGCACCAATGCTGAACAAATAATTTAAACTTCCCAATTTCTTAGAAACATAACACACAATTACATAACACGGACCAACAGTCAAATATTAATTCCTTCCTCTATTAGAAAAAATATAAACACTATTTTCTACACATTAATTTTTAAAACCGAAATCTGGATATTAAAATTTAATTTCCTCCCTATCTAGCAGAAGAACATTCAAAACATTTACCTTAAAATTTTGCGATGATTACAGATGCCACAGACTGAAGTTTTGTTCTCTACTGTTGCCCCAATCAACTTGATCTATCAATCATCATGACGTAGATCTAACTCGTCGTCTATGACGCAATGCTTCCTTAAAGAAACTAGATTAGAATTTTACTAGTCTACTTAAGTGTGCTTGCGTGTACATTGTAAATAAGCTAGATAACTCGTCAGTGCATACATTGTAGTAACGTCACTTGCCATGCATGCTACTGGCAGCAAGCCGTGATTAGCACTGTTTTTAACGTGTCCATAGGAATTAAATAAGCTCAAGGTCAGCCTAAGACCAGACCTGGATTTGATTGCGCTATATTTTAAGTACCCGCGGTAAACTTTAATAGTATTTGTTTTTATTTCTTAATCGTTAGCATTGTCTCTTTGTTGTCCGATTCGTTAGCCAATTTTAATGATTAATTATTTGATTTCAAACAAATTTTCTCGTAAGTATTAGACATCAAAATGAAAGAAAATATAAGGAAAGGGGTATGCTTCTATTGTATATTGATGTCTAACACAGTTACTGTTGCTGAATGGTCAGTGGGGACACGCGTGGGGATTCCCCATGCCAAGATAGGCGTGACAGAGGTCAGAGAAATTAAAGGGAGACAAAATAAAGATGGTGAAAGAGTAAGACTCAAATTCGAAACTGAAAAAGTAGAATTACAAACACAGCAATTTTAAGTCAGTAGAGCCGAGTATTGAAAGTTTTGCTAAAATTAAGGACAGATTGATAACAGAAAATGACTTAGGGACAAACACACTCTAAAGATATGCATTTTTTTTTTTTTTGCGTTAGTGAAGCGGTAGATTTAGGAGACGTGATTCAGCGTCAAGGCGACCTCGAAAGTGCACCAAATAAATTAGAGAGAATCTGTCCATTTCTCTAAAATAAGGAAGAAAGAAATTAAAAATGTCGTTTCAATCTCTTTAACTCCAGAAAACCACAGTGGAAAGATAGAAGGTATAACAGTAAAGATAACACTGAAACACATGTACATGTGTCAGAAAGACACGAAGTCTAGGATGCTGAAATTTACAACTTGCATTTGTTGTTCAGAAATATGAAGGCATCTTTACTTGTTGTGAAGTCTTTGGTGGTATTTGGTATTTAAGGTATCAATGAAAATAACGAACAACAAATAAGAAAATTCAAGAAACCAGCTTCTACATGGATTAAATACTACTACAAAGAAAGATAATTTCAAAACTTGGATGGGTGACAATTGTGTCCCCTTTCCTAACGCAAAACTGCAAATCTTTTTGCATCCCTCCTTTTTACGGCAATCCAGAGGAACAAATCCAATGTTGCAAACTTTGCTTAGAGATACACTGCGCAAGTTTATTTTCTTTCTTTCTCCTATGGAGGGGTAATAAGACCTCTAGAGTTGCAGAACTTGAATTTACTTAATGTGACTCTGTCTACAACAGGATAGATTAAATTGTTATTATTATGCCTCTTTCCATGACTTGTTTGACTGTCGGTTGTGATCCAAGGTCTCGGAATTTTACCAAGATTCTGGGAGATCCAAGGTTTTACGGAGAATGTGGGTACTTCTAGGAGCGCTGCTTTGAGTAGTGGGGCGAGTCTGTGGTTTCCATGGAGTTTATTCAACTCAAGGCTCGTATCACTAAAGGTATCACTGCTGCTTTTACATTCCACAGTCTCTAAATTTCTAATACGAGGTCTTGGTATTTTTCTATTTTTTCTCTTTCTTTTTTTTTAATGTTTGTATCTCTTGAAACAGCGACATCAATGATTGTTAATGTTCTGTTAGACTTATTGAGAACTACAATGTCTGCTCTTCGTGCAGAAATTACTCGATCTATTCTTATCTCGATGTCCCACAGTATTTTGACTTCTTCTGTTCTGGTTAGTGCATCCATGCCCTATCTGCTGTTTTTATGCCTTGTTCTCACGCAGGTTTCTATGTATGTGTCTTGAAATTGATGTGGGTTTTTTTTGATATTCTGTTTCTGCCAGAACCTGACATCAAGATAATATGTGGTGTGTTGTTTCATCCACGGATTTGCATATTCTACATTTAGAATCATTTGAGATTTTCATGATTTTCGTTTTGTGTTATTTCGTGTTCAGTGCTTGATCTTGTGCAACTGTTATGAGTGCTTCTGTTTCTGCTTTCAATCCTGACTGTTTCAACCATTTGCACGTTGATTGCTTTGTTGATATTTCATCGGCTTGTCGTTAATACTGGTCATGGAGAGGTTTTTGGCTCCAGGTATGTGCTAGTGCAAGCTTCGTTGTTTTCAACCATGTTTCTTTGTCTTTTTCTGGGGGTTGGCATAGTCCAATCATCTTTACTGCATCTAACATTGGATCATCTTTGGGTTATTCCAGATGTAGTCCACAAGACCAATGACTTCTCCTTCAATGACATCTTTGATAACTTGAGACCTCGGCCTCCAATTTCTCGAGATACATAGAGCCTGTCTACGTCTGATTTGGAGTTTAAGTTTATGCATTGTGAGTAGTTTCCTTGGTTTTCTGTCCAGTTCATTTATTTCATTTGTTGTCCAATCTATGAAACCTCCAGTGTTATTGGCTACCGATATTGCGTAGGCGACAAGGGCTTGTATTTTGTTAGCCCCATTTAGCTGGGACTTCAAGACCGGTCTAATCCGTTTTTCACACTCTTTCGTAACTTTGGACTTCTCTCTGCATATTTTCCTGATGTTGTATTATCCCCAGATATTTATATCCCTTTAAAATTGAGACATCGGTGATTTTTCCTATGTCAAATTGTATGCCGTCTGTTATTTTGACCTTGCCTTTCTGGATGATAATACTTCCACATTTCTCAAGAAGGAATGTCTTGTTAATGTCCTGAAGAATCGAGGAGTGTGAATGTGAGAGTCAGTGTGTGAAAGAGTGTGTAGAGAGAGTAACAATGTGGTGGTGAGAGTGAAAGAGTGTAAGAGTGAGTGCTTGTAAGAGGTTTTGTACAAAGAAGAAACATTACAATCACTACTATCACCACCATCAGTACTATCACGACCATCACCAGTACCAAAATCAACATGATCAGCACTTAATTGAAAAGAAGAAAATGTTTGCAGTGGTATATTCATCTTAATGGATGAAGTTAGATAACTAAAACTCAAAAGCAAAAAGGGAGATTTCCATCATGGTCACTGTTTTATCAGTGAATCAATACATGCATAATTAAAACAGTTTAATAGGAAAGAGGGAAAGAAAACGAATAAGAAAAGGAAAGAAAGTAACACAACTCAAATATATTGTAGTGTTTCAATTTTCAAACTCATTTAAGTTCAACACATTAACACATTAAACACTTTTAGTATAGTCAGTGCTTTTATTCAGTACAGAGAAAAACATAATTCTCTTTAAGACTTATCATGGATTATAATTATTAGAAAATGCAACATATTACGTTTTATTTAAAAATAGGCAAACAGTTCGGATGATGTTATATTTATCTTTTAACTTCTACGGTTAGGAATTGTGGCTATATTTCTAATGTGCTCGGTTAATGTTGTAATTGGCAAATTGCCGGCCTATATGATTTTAGCAAAAAGAGTAGTCGTTCTTGTTATTACGTGTCTAAGGGCGTGAAGGATAATACACCGGATGCAGGTATTCGGACTTGAAATCAGTGGCGCCATTTCTCTCGTAGACGGTAGGAATAGGATACAGATATGTGTCAGTTATTTTTCGAGGAGGGACAGGTTGAGCATGGGGTTTATTCCAAGCAGGAAATCTTTTGGAATGGACAGCAGGCTGAGTGACAGTGTCTCTTGGAATTCCATGATTGTATTTAACCAGTGGTGTGTCTTGTATTTGATTGTGAACTGTTGAAAATGTAGCAAAACGACCTTAAACAATGATCGGCTATTTAAAAAAATACATAATACACTTTCAGTAAAAACAAAACACAACACAACAGTATATTAATAATTAATTACTCCAAAATTCAGAGGAGGTAATAGCATATAATTTTACAGCCAATCAAATTTAAGCGATAATATTTCATGAGTGAACATAGTGATCTACATATCTATAGGCCTAGATGATACAATATAAAAAATATATAGTTCGTGTTTATAAGAAATAGTAATTATAAGTATAAACTCCATTAGTGAATTGGATTTTTACTGTGAAATCAAAACATAATGTATGCATTGCGCTTATGCATGGGTAATGTAATATTAAAATCTTGCGTACATAATAAAAAATGTTTGAAAACTAAACAAATAGAAACACGTATGTTAGCGGTCACGCACTATATTAAAAGCAAATTACAACCATCCAATCAACAAAGAGACCAACCAAGCACACAAACAGTCAAACAAATACATTTATTTCTTCCAGAGTATGCGATGAAATACCTGGCGTGTTTAAAATTTCCAAATACTCGGGTACATCTCCGATTTCTGCGTAAACCTCACCCTCAGACTGCACCGATGCAATGGACGGAGAAATACTCGGTAGTTGCGCACGGGTAACTCTCTCGGGTACACCCAAGGCATTGCTTCGATTTTCTTCTTCGCGTCTTTCATTTGGTTTGCCATATGATGGTCGTCGGAATATATTTGTCACTTCAAACTTAGCTAATGAAGAGACAAAAAGCTAGAACAGCATGTGTACATACACTTACATCGATCTCTAGAATAAACAATAGTTTTATTTCAAACTAGCAAATTATTGATGTGAAACTATAGACAGCACTGGAAAGCAAGCACAATACTCAAGTCATAATACAACGACGCCCCAAATGTATAACTATCAATCCATCACTCATCTAACAATTATAAATGTGTGTGTATTCGACTGTCTGTGTTTAAATTCATCCATCCACTAGCATATATGTCTGTCGATATCTCGCTCTTCATCCATTCAGCCAGACACAGCCATCCATCCATCCATCCATCCATCCATCTGTCTGTCTGCTTACCTGTCTGCCTATCTATCTATCCACAATAATCCAACCATCTATCCACCCACCACATATCTACTATCATTCTACGCAATATCTGCCTATATATTCAACAAAGTGTCCATTGTACATCTGTTCATCCATCTATCTATCTGCTTATCGTTCTATATGTAGATACACCCATATGAAAATAAATAGAATCAAGATAAACTATAAACCTAATGGATTTTAAAATGTTCATTACGACATGCAGAAAGTATTTTAATAGTACGTGTGACACGGGGCAGGCCACATGGTTAATGAAGATAGTTAACCACCAGCGCAGTCTGCTTCAAAGGCCTAATATGAGATTGGTTCAGGACAACAGTGGGAGTCATACAATGCCGCATGCCTTCACCTATTATTTTCAACATCTTCCTTGAAAGAATCATGGCTGATGCTCAGGAAGGCCATGAAGGATCTGTCAGTATTGGAGGCAGAACAATAACGAACTTAAGCTTTGCTGATGACATCGATGGCCTTGCATGAAATGAGGAGGAGCTAGCTCAGTTGGTGGAAAACCTGGACAGGAAAGATACTGCTTTTGGTATGGAAATCAGTTCAGAGAAGACCAAACTGATGACCAACAACACCTGTGGCATCGGCACGGATGTCTTGATTGGTGATCAAAGACTAGAAACAGTTAATAAATTCAAGTACTTAGGAGCCATCATGACAAAGCTAAAGACAATTTGGAAATACAGAAACCCCTCAGTCAGCACAAAATCAGACTGATGCACTTCTTGGTTGTATCTGAGTTCTTATATGCATGTGAGTCATGGACCTTCACAGTGGATTTCGAAAGGAGGATACAAGCTACGGACCTGAATTGCTTTCGAATGATGCTTTGGCATTTCGTATAGAGATCATGTCACGAATGACGAAGTGAGAAACAAAATTAGGCAAACTATAGGGCCCTATGAAAAGCTATTGGCCATGGTGAAAAAATGCAAATTGAAATGGTATGGGCATGTCACACGATCAACAGGGCTTGCCAAGACAATCATGCAAGGTACTGTGCAAGGAGGGCGAAGGAGAGGAAGACAGTGAAAAAGATGGAAGGATAACATCTGAGAGTGGAAAGGACTGAAGCTGAACGACACAGTAAGATTATAATCTTAGTTTATCAGAGAGATAATTATCAGAGAGCAGAATAGAATGGAGGAAAGTGGTTGTCAGGTCATCAGTGGTGCCCCAACCATCGGCAAGACTAAGGGATAGATAGATAGTGACATGGGGAACACCATTTGGTCAAGAGATAATTATTATTATTAATTAATCTTTATTAACTTATTTTAAGTGATGAGAATATTAATTTTATTTTATTAATGATCCCGCAGCAGACATCAATCGTCTCTCAAATGGCGGATATTTTGGCGTTGTAAATGTTTTTTCTCAATTCCACAACCTCAACCAACATTTACAGGTCACATACGGTTTCCGCATGTGGAAAACTTCTTACTAAAGCAGAAGACAAATCCGACTTTAGTCTGTATTTAGCGAGCCCACATCCGCCCACTTTCCTCTCCAACATAAGGTTATCAATATCAATATGCGTAAGAAGGTCAATAAATTTATTTAAAGAAAAATCAAATATACATATGACAATTAGAATGAAATAGATAATTTGACATCACTATTCTATGAACCCATGTTTGGATAATTATAGTTTACACTGCTCACTGCATACATATAATAAGGAAATATATTTACAGTTCAACTCAAAAATAGTCAACTCAAAATAGTCAATATAAATTGCATGTTAGTCCTATCAGAGAATAAAAATAAAGTTATTAAAGGTAGGTTATTGAAATATTCTGCATAGCCCAGATTAAGCACTGTTAAGATTAAGACAGTCCTTCACTTGCCTTTGCAACAATGTCAAAATGCCTGCATGACAACACGTGCCTCTCGCTGCACACGTAGAAAAATAATGATTCTTGTTTTCTCTCAACCAATCTGGCGTTCTCCTTGCCATCAGTTTTTTGAGCAGAACACAATCACAGTGGTTCTGGTAACTTCACTGTACCGATGTTTCTTAGCATCCCTTACTTTGGTACATCAAGAGTGCATCACACTGCAAGTTTTCTATGATTTCCCGGTCACTCAAATTAACCCATGAACACACGAAGGGTAGCTGGAAGCTCTAAAGTTGAACTTGAAGCTCCACTTGAGACTCACAGCTCAAGGTTGAACTCGCACTCTCAGGGTGAAATTCAAAACTAAAAAAAGAAGGCACTTGATCACTGCAAAATATAGTTAAGGAGCAAGCCTAAGTTTCTTATTCTTTACAATATAACTCCATTGTAACTCACACTCCATTCATAAAATTTACAAATCCTGCAACAGTATTCATTATCCCCATGCAAACACATGGTAAAATAAACAAGGTTTATCAAACAAAGTCAAATATTAATACACACAATGAGTGCAGATAGTTCAAACATTTGTAGTAATAAAAGTTAGCTCACATAGTACACATAGTACATCTCTACATAAGTACAAATAAAACATGTCATAGTGAAACTGCATGAAATGTGTCTAGTTCCATTCTCTCTCAATCAGTCAATTATACTCACCACTCAAACTAATGACTGACTTCAAGCCGGACCTTCTCTCTTCTACTTGAATAGACATCATAATTCTCTACAGCAAGTGAACTCGTTAAACTCAACCCATTGTCTACTCTCGTTCTCATGAATTATAATCATTTGATAATTATAGAAAACTGCTCATTTAGGTTCCATTAGGTCAGCGAATCTAGAATATTCTTACCTTAGGCTATTTACTTCAAACTCAGACACTTTCAAAATAACACCATAAGGAGTGTTCAAGGTCGGGTCACTCTGACAATTCAGTAGTTCATTTAACAATTAAATTTAAAAGTAGGGAGGGGCAAATTTACTCTGTCACAGTAAGATACAAAGCTTTAATTATTCTTTTAGTTAATGCTTCTTACGTCGTTTGTTATTGCAGTAGAGACCCAAGATGTTGATGACAACAAATACGGAAAACAGGGGAACACCCACAGCAAGGCCAATGATTAGGCTGTAATTGCATTCCGTCATTGGGCTAAGAAACAAGAACAATAATTCAGTCAGTAAACTGGATACTCACATTCGGAGATGAAAAGTGAACAGTACTGGTTATACATAGCAAGATATTTCTGTATTGATGACATAAGGTCATTTTGACGAGTTACGGTTGTATAGTGTGTGTGCATGTGGGTGGGTGTGCGTGATTTTGGTACACTAAACGAATAACTTTGGAAAATGTACTCGTTGTGGCATTTTGGACCACCTTCTAACGACTTTAGTAAAATTATTAATGACAAATACATATGAACTCATAATAATGTATTAAACTTTGATAACAATAATTAAGTAACAATAATAACTTTAAAAATTGAACACTTTCGATCATTATAAAAATTGTGTTATTTCCATTTGTAACAATTTAACTTTTAACGCTTTAATTAGCTCAGCCTTGGATAGTTCCAACTCACTTATTCAGTCTTTGATCGAACTTTAATGGCTTTGGCCAATACTCGGAAACCTAATACACAACAGTCCATTAGGCCCCGTAGTGGCTCTGGTCTAAGGAAGTTAGAGGCGGACAGAAGTGGGTAAATATGGATAACAGATGTTAGGAGGATTAAATAGTTATAGAGAAAGTATAAGTTATACTGCCTTGGAAACCCACACTAGACATCTTCTATTGCAGCAAATATGCCTGCAATAAAATTTCTTATACCAATGGTTTTAAAGGATTATATTTGTTTTTAACACGTTGTGTGTTATTTTATTTTGGGTAGTTAATTTATATATTTAGGTTGGCCTAAATTTAGGTGATTAGCCCTAGGACTCACGAGAGTGATCTTTTCCTGGCAGCAGCTGAATTGTAAAATTCAGTTTTCTCCCAGATTCTACAAACTTACAAACTGAATCTTTCTTTTACAAAACAACTCATTTTTTGTGAGGTTTGTATCTGTCTCCATTAGAGGAAGTGTGAAAGTGGGTGGATTTTTTTTTATAAGTATAGTGTGTTTGACACTTGTAGTAAGAGTGTGAGGGCGGATTGCATATTGTCTTTTTTTTTGTCTTTCAGTTGGAAGAGGAAAGAGATGATGGTTAAGGGTAGTTGTCTAAGGGAGACTGTTGTTTCCATTTACTCTCCGTGGTCCTGGCAGGCGGGGCAGTTTAATGCAATAGTTCTATGTTGTCTGTTTTGCAATGATTGCATGTTTTCAATTGGTGGTTTGGTTTGTCTGTCTACAACGTTGAATTTAGTATGTTGAGTGCAAGAGCTTAAGTAATGTGTTTGGTTCTAATGAGTGTGTGTGGATGTGGATGTATGTGTGTGTGTGTGTGTGTGTGTGTGTGTGTGTGTGTGTGTGTGTGCGCGCGTGTGTGTTTGTGTGTGTGTTCCTTTTTGAATAATGAGATTATTAGTATGTGCATTTCAGTTTTATAAAGCGAGGTCTTTCGGTGTTTGCCGTGTTTGATTCCGAATTTTGACCACCACCACCCAATATCTCCATGTTCATTTCCAGCATTATTACAGTGACCTGGGATCGACATGAATGCTATTTCTCTGGTTTAGTTAACAGCCTGGAGAGTGTGTTGTTGACTTGGTCCGTGATGCAGGCTCTGATTGGGAGGAAGAGGCACTGGAGTGAATAGTGAGTCGGTGAGTAAATTTTGGATGTTGTTCGGTGTGCGGGTGGCGCAGGCGTGTTTGAAGGCTAGGCTGTTTGATGGCATTTGGATCTGCTGTTAGGATCGAATGTGATTTGTTTAGTTTGTTGGTGTATGTTCCAGTCTAGGTGTGGACATGCATATTCCTGTCTTTGTGAGTGTCGACGTATCTGTCCCTGTGTTCTGTTCGGATTCATCAGCGAATATCATGCAGTGTGTGGCGGAGTAAATTTGCCTATCCCTATTTCTAAACTTCATTGTTATATATAAATTGTTAAAGTCAGAGATACCTGACCTTGAGTATTCCTTATGAAGATATTTTTGTGTCAGAGTTGGAGTAAACACTCGAGTTGAGAATATGTTAGAAATTGCTGATGTTATGCAAATCATTGAGTAGTTTTTGTTATCCAATGGTTACGATTTACGAGAGCGAGACCAGCCAATCAGCTGAGATTGAAAGGTTTAGGTGTTTTTAGAGGACCTCTTGTCTTGTCACTTGAATTTGGCGTGACAAGAAGTCTAGTCATGAATGTCAATCGTTAGCTTAATGGTGAGTGAACTGATAGTTTGAGAGAGAATGGACTTAGAAATATTTAGTGCATTTTGCTATTGATATGTTATACTTGTGTTTCCCTTTATACTTGCGTTTGTGTAGAGATGTATTATGTGAGTAGACTATTATTTCTACAAGAGTTTAAACTACGATGCTTATATGTAGTATGCAAACACTTGGCACTGTTTTAGTGAAACGGCTCAATAAACTATAATGTTGTATTTATTATACTGTACACATGTATCAGGCTGTTGAAATAAACTGTAAGTTGAAAGATTTAGGTAGCAATATGCTATGCAATCAAGGTCATTTTGCTTGAGGGAAGGGAGATGCTTTTTTCTTCGGGCCTTGTATTTCGTTTTCTTGTTCGGCTGGTGTTGACTTGGTTGTTGATGGCATTGGTTCCGAGAGGGTTGAAAGAGGAGGGGCCTCATGCACCCTTGTAAGGTCTTCGAGGGCGTTCTCGATTTCTGTTAGGATTTTTTTTTATGTCTGTCGGTCCCTTTCTGTCTCATTATTTTCCGTTAAATAGTCTTAGATCTCAGTTTAAAACCTTAACTATTAATCTTTATAAAGAAGTGGTAATACTTTCATTTCTTTTTTTATTGTGTTTTAATTTTGGAAATAGTGCTCCAAAGATAATGATAACTTGTAAACGAATAACTTGCATTTGACTGCAAGTGGTGCCCGACAACTGTAAATAAACACAATAATAAATATACGGTCTACATAAATACAAATATTACATTTAATTATTACTAGAGTCTTGGTCAAATACCTGCACGCTGTCGTTGTGTCAGTATAGGCTTGCCGTGTTGAATATGGCTTGTCTTGATAAGAAGTACCAATAGTGTTGGGGCTCACAGTCTCTGAAATGAAATCAACAGTTGCTTTGTAAAGATAGCTTGTACTGCCAATGAAAATGAAAGTACTCTGAAATTATCCTTTTTTTAACTTCTACTTATCCCATTAATATAATTATTATTATTCTAGTAATCTATAGCATCAGTAAGGTTTCAGTCTCCAAATAACTCTTATTGGATTTATTTTCATACATTGGTTAATCACCAAAACATTTAATAGTGACCCATATTTGTGTCATTTTGTAAATGGATGGATGAGTTGCTATCGCTAATCAGATAATGGGGTTTTATTGTACATTAATGAGATGTAGAGCAAATTTAGCACGCTTGTATTTTAACAGTAATTAACAACCCATACAAAGGAAGTTTGGTCTGCAAACAATGATTATAAGAATTTGTAAATTCAGAAACCAAAATAGTTTTGTTAACTCATTTTATTTTTTATATGCGATGCTAGCATTGATGTAATGAACTGAAAAGTAGACCACCGAGGGAACATGGATCAGCCGGGCCGATCTGTCGAGTTTCTACTTTGCTTCCTGTTGTTTTCAACAGGCTACCCGAATCAAGGATGGATAGACGAAGCACTGGAATAGCTAGCTAACTGCGCCACTCCCAAGCCCTTTTCAGGGCTGGGTCAACATAGAATAGCATGAATATAAAAGCACCCCATTGCTTTGAAAGTTGACTCCAGAAAACACGAAAAATACGCGATATGGCCATCACCCCATTGCCTTGAAAGTTGACTCCAGAAAACACGAAAAATACGCGATATGGCCTTCACCTCATTGCCTTGAAATGAAAACCAACAACGTAACTCTTGAATCAGCATACAGCCTACTTTACGTAACATTCCGACCAAACACGAACGTACCATACGGGTCGCAGCGTATTTAATCGAACGCTGGCAAGGACAATTGAACCAGGAGTCAGAAAATCAACAACAATAGATGTCGAGACTGAAACATCACCTACCAGCACGTATAGGAAAGCAATACTCACATCATATGAATAATTCCACCAATATCGAAAACAAACGTTTTGAAGACGACAAAGCAACCAACAAAGGAGTTTTTCTCTCAAACTACAAATACCAAAACCGAGGGGAGAAAATTCAAACAATACCAACAGTTAAGAAAACAAAAACATCTAATACCCAGAAGAGGACTCAAATTGAGGGGAGAAAAGCATACAAACTGAACCTGAGCTTCAAAATGACTTATAATCTGAAATTATCCCCACACTGGACGAATTCACAAGGGTGCTTCCGCCTCTCTCATTTTGCCAGAGACGTGAAAAGAAACACCAACGGCAACAACTACAAACACCTCAGGTCCACACAACGGCATAGAGCACGGATAGGAAAAAGACGGCGCCCACCATAGAATATAAGAAAACAACAACAACGGCCTCAGTAACAATGACATCAATATCAATGTCAAGAAAAACACCACCACCACCAACAACAACGACAGTATAGTGAACAGCAGAATCCGCAGTGGGGATATTATAATCAGCCCATTGCAGACATGATTCAGCTGCTGCACGACCATCTATACTGGCCGCCAGCACCCCAGCGGACACCGGGGGCAGTCACAACATCCTCGATAACAATAACACCAACAGTGAGGAGGTTAGGGGGTGAACATCAGGGGCCTACGTACGCACTAGGTACATACTTGGTGTGCTACCAGCCAGGGCTCTGTAAGGCACCACCCACCCACCTCTCCAACAACTACGCCAAAAACATCGACCACCACCACATTGGCCCACTGACTTGCAAGGTAATGGATAGATATGAATGCACCGGAAAATTGGCCACCTTTCATCATCATTCTACATCTTTCCTTTTTTACTGCCTTCTATCCTGTTTGTCATCATCGTCAACTCTACCAGTGGGGGCACACCTCGTGCCAAGAGGAACAAAATCGGCGGAAGCCGGAATACCCTATCATCCCAATTTGACGACGACGACGATGAGAGAACTTTATTAATAGACTATGTGTTGTTCATGACAATACTGAACACACTTAAACAAGTACAGACATAACATTAGTATCCTCCACTGAGAACACAACGATATTTTCTTTATCCAGCGTTAAGAAGTTTGTTCCGAGATATAAATAAGTAATTCAAAATATTTCATGTTCATGATGACTTCTGACTGGAAATACTGAAGTGTGATCTAAGATTAGCAATAGACTTGTAGCGATAATAGTTACTACTTGTTAGCAATTCTTTTAGTAGTCACGTGACCGAGCAGACGATTCCTATTTTCCTCAATTCAGACATTTACCTAACAAGATAGCATATAGGTTAAAAGTTGAGAAAATTATTTGATTCACAAGTAGTAGCAAAATGAGAAAAGGTTTGTTCTCTTCAACACCTGTAAGTATGTACAGTCAACAATTTGTCATTAGTATGATTTTTAGATTGAGAGCTTAATATTATACTGTAATAGACTGAAAGTATTCTAATTGATATTGCCTGGAATGAAATATATTTTGATATGATTTCAATGGTTTCATAGCAGGCTCAAAGTAAGGCTCTAAACAGTTCAAGGTCAGGATCTAAACAGTACAAAGAAGTCTCAAAGTCAGGCTCTAAACAGTACGAAGAAGGCTGAAAATTTGGTTCGAAACAGCTCAAAGAAGACCCAAAGTCTGGCTCTAAACAGTACATTTAATTAAATTATTATGGAACCTGATACAGACGTACTTCAATCAAACATGTGAGAGGCCACTTACAGTGTGGAGATTTGTTTTTAATATTTCTGTACAGATTTTGCGAGTAATGTGACAGCTGTTGTGGACAAGCAGAGTTTACTCATACAATTCCAGGCAAATATGGTTTGAGCCCCTGAGCCAAAGCACAGACCCAGACAGGACTGGTGACGAATTTTACGCCCTAACAGCTGTGTTCATTTATACGCTATACATGATACTTCACTGATTTAATACTTTATTTTTTTCAAGGAATATTATTCACTTAATTTTGACAAACATTATTTGTACACAATTTTCTTTCTATCTATCTGTCTGTCTGTCTGTCTGTCTGTCCGTCCGTCCGTCCGTCCGTCCGTCTACCGATTCGTCCATCTATTTATCTTATTGTTTAATTAATTAAAACAAAAGTTCACCTGTTGTATGCATAAAAATTGTACAAGATATATTTGGTCTGACGTCATAATAAAGGTCGCACAGCTGACTTTCTTCACAACATTTTTGCTTAGGAAAGACGTCCTCTTTGTTGTACTCTTCATAATTCTTCGATGGATGGTTGAGCAGGAACGAACCAGAGTTAAAGTAATTTGGCTCGTAACTTCCCCGGGAGGTGTAGCAGCAACGCTGTAAATTCAATAATCAAGCAACACTAATGTAAGAGAGAATCGCGAAAAGACATTGTTCGACAGCACTATGAATATATGAAAAGTAAAATTAATAATGTATATACGAAGTGTGTACAGTTTAAGGAAGTAAGATAGAAATCTAAAACAATAACAGTAGAATCAAGAAACTTATTACAAAAGTGAAAAGTTTTTTCTTCTAAAATAAATAGTGAGTTCTCGATTTTTAAAGGAAAGGTAAATAAATAATTTAATTTATTAAAATTACTTACTGGTTAATTGCTAGAAAAATTACAATCCAGGGACATGGGAATAATATTTTATGTTTGGATTAAAACAAATCATCACATTTACTCAGCAAAGCTCGCTCATACACCAATGTCTACATCCTCTCACGCTGTGAAACTACTGACTTGTGTCTATTTCAGATGACTAAGCAAAATTCGAAGAGAGAAATTAATAAAAGGCAACCATTCCAAACTGTTGAAGCGATGGGCTGTTAAAGAAACACTGAAAGCCGCATTGTGTTTCATTGTCTGAAATCCATTTGATGTCCAAACTGGTTACGTTGCAGGGGCATGTGGGCAGCAATTTGCTTTCATAAATTATAGAATTTATAATGTTCTTGTAGGGCTTATTCTTATCGTGCCATTTCTGGCACTCCAATTCTGGGTTAGTTCCAGTAGGCAAGTTGTCGAATGATTTAAACAACACACCAGGTAGCTCTAGAAACAGGTCATAATGTGTTATGAGCAATATATAATAAATAAATAATTTAACGATAACAAACAAAATAATGTGCTAAGAAGAAACTGTTTTCAGTGAGATGTTTTCTTTTGTCATCAGTGAATGAAGAACTTAATTAGATATTTAGATTTGATTTAATAAATTACAGACACAAAGTTAAAAAATCAGACTTACAATGATTTGAAAAAACGAGAATAAATAAAACAGATTTAGTAAATTAACAAAAGTTAAAAAGTATGTCTTCAGAAAACATTACTTTCAAATACAAAATGTTAAACAGTAAAAATAAAGCTTAACATTTATAAAATATGTTTGGATAATTAATAGACATATGTCTAAGTATTTTTATCTGTCGCAAAAATATGAAATACTATAGTTTCTATCTTGTCATATTACTGTTTTTGAACGTCCTAAATATATGGATTAATTAATATTGAAATATTCATTTTACTCCTATTGTTTTATTAATATAGTTATAAATCAAAGTTTCTTCTGTTTACATAAGAATTGGAAAAATAAGACATAGAAAATAGATTAACTAAAAACAGTAATATTTAATTTTCAAAATGGGATATCAAGAAAACTTTTTAAAAATAAAACAGGCGAAAAACCGTTAAAATGATGACAAACCTATTTTTTCGACGATAGTGCAAGGTCTGTGTTTGTTTCTGTTTAGCGTTTCTTTAATGTAGTTAATGATAAAGGGTCCATTTAAAGCTTTATTCCACTGCATTTCAGCAGTCCAGTATATGATCATAGAGTACGATGCAGAACCATCCGTTATCAAAACAGTCTGAAAGTTAACTCGCTGAAAAAATTAAAATTACACAATCAATAATATTATTCATAACAGTTTTCAGGGTGTAGTAAAATATTTCTATTAAAATAGTCGTTTAACCATAATAACATTCTATATATTATTATATTATATTTTTATATTACATTACATTACATCACATCACATCACAATACTATATTATATTCTATTGTATTATATTGTGTTGTATTGTATTGCATTGTAGTTATATTATATTATATTATATTATATTATATTATATTATATTATCATTAAACTTTCTCTTAAAGCATCAGACTTGTCACTTCATTCGTGTATAACTGACCTCTGACCTAGTCACAGATCCATTCACGGGTGGCATCTCTGCATACGTCACCACAAGAACGAAAGTAGCGTCGAATGTCCTATCCATAAACATTTTTACGTCACTATTGGCCTTGGTAAAGATTGACTTTTGTTTTGAAGTGGTAATATTTGTTTTCCAATATGCCTGAAATTAAAGTATTTTGCAAGATTAATTAATGAAAATGAATTTATGTTTGAAGTTTTATAGATTAAATGATTATTTGTTTATATTGTTCAGCATTCATACAATGAAAATGCATGACTGTTCAAAATGTAATATTTAATATTTAACATAAATGAATCAGTTTCATCTTATCTCTTTTCAAGATCAGAGAAATTATAATTTTATTTAATTAGCAAATCTTTTTAATTTCTTGGTATCAGTAAATATAGTGTTCAACATCCAATGTGAGTTAACATTTTAAATTTTTTTGAAACAAAATTAAACTGAAAAGCTCTGTTGAAATTATAAACTGACCTGAAACGAAAAAAAAAAGTTTTTTCATGTTTCAAAACTTTGCGCTATTTGCATAAAGATCATTCTCTAATCCCAAATGTTAATGTGATTGTGGGGTTTTTTCAAATAGTCTCTAATAATGAATCCCTTTAATGCTGCTGATTTGAGCCTCAAAGTATTCTTTAACTTAGGAAAAATTGAGTTGGTGAATAATTAACAAAAATAAATTATCTTCAAATGACACTTACCTGATACCAGAAGTCACTGCTTTTAAGCTGGGGATCTGTCCAGTTGCTACACACCTGAGGCATGATATCCGCGAACCTAGTTTGTAGGCTTGATCTGGTGTTAGGGTTATTTAGACTTACTAATTCGCTCACCCTAATCTGAAAGAAAGTAAATTCCTTTGTTGATGTTTTTATTTCGAAAACAAAAGCTTGTTTCAAAACCAATGATTGTTTTAGAACAACGCTAAACTTTTAGTGTAAGATAAACTTGAATTATTACGAGAGGCGATTAAAAAACAGGCAAGTAACTGTAGAAAGAAACGATAACGCTAGATTAAGGAATATAAAGTCAAGTAGATACACAACAGTAGGAATGAAATAGGTGTGTATGTAATAGTATTTAAGAAACAGGTACAATGGCAGAAGTGGTTAAGAAACATGTCAGTATTAATTTAGCAATGACATGTAAGTGAAAGAAATGAGTAAACACAGGTGAGTACTTAGGAGTAAGAATCAGATACATGTCTAAGAGTATATACGAAAGAGAGAAGTATACAGAAATAAATAAGATACCGTTCAGTTAATTTAGAATTAATTTATTAGTAAGAAACGTGTAAGCATACAGCAGCGAGTAAGGGAATACATTACACTTTATGTACTGTGCAATGTTACAGGAGAATATAACAAATTAGAAGCATATTAAAGAAGAACTCACGCTTACTCAATACAATATGTAAAATTGGTATTTGGTAATTGGTAATTTTTAAAGAAAAGTTAAAATATCAGCATCCTCTTTCGGTACTCACGAACACTTGTTTGACCGTTGATGATGGTAAAGGAAATCCACAAGGAACAGTCACGGTCTTAGAACACTTCCCATCTTCTTCCAACTTTAAATCTCCTTGTGATGGTCCAAAATCATAAACGTCTTAACAGAAATATTTATGAGACGACTGTGAACTTTTATACTGAACAAATTTATTAAATGTACTTGCTATTTATTACAAAGTCTTATAGCTGACAAAAGTCTTTGCATCCTGAAATTCTGTTCATAAAATAATTTTACTGTACTAAATAAAATGTCTTCTCGATGTAAAAGTACAACGCACCTCTGAAAAGTGTAAATTAAAACTGTAAGCTGTTATTTCTGCAATTCACTTGTCTTCTAGTAGTGTTTACAACAATCCAGAATTGTACATACAGATATATTTCATATATTTTCATACCAGTTATATTGCAAGAGGAACGTTAATAAATGAACTAAAAACGTACAATAATAAGAACAGTAATAAAGAATCGCAAAATTGAATATGATGATCAAGAAGAACACTAAACGGTTCAGTGACGTATAAGAGAAAAATAAGATAATGACATTTCTCTTTTGACAATCAGCTGTTGAATTATTTTTGCTATCAGTTGAATTAATGCATCTCCTAGTCTCTCGAAATACATTCATAAACAACGGTACTCGTGAAATGCATTGCTACTTACACGCCCCTGGAACCCTGCAAAAGAGAAGAAAAAAGAAACAAAAGGATTATTTTCTTTTGATACAAATGTAACCGAAATTTATTAAACTTGACCAAACTAAAGATCTTTAACAAAGCAATGAATTTTATCAAATATATTTGGTAAGTTTGATTTGATTTGATTTTAATATTAATGGATTCGTTTCATTAGCATTCATCATATTGTGAACAATTTAGCAGAGCTACCAAATGCAATATTATTGTAAAGGATGGGTTAAATTTATTGCTTGTTGATTAACTGTTCGTTAATAAGGGATGATTTGTGACGACAATAAGTCTCAGTTAATTAATGAGTTGAGGTTGGTAGTGACAAAAATGGTCCATGTAGATTAATGAGTGATTACTGATTACATTAATGAATAGTCATTGTTGATTAATGAGTAGAGACTGATGATGATAATAATGAATAGTTCTACTCTCAAATGAAATCTCACACAAATTCTTGTGAGGAAGAACCGCATTTAGGTTCACATTTCTGATAATTTTGAAACTGAAAGCAGGTCACGGGGGCTGTAAAGAAACGAGGGAAATTTGTAAATACATATTATAATCAGAAATTTGTAAATACATATTATAATCAGAAATTTGTAAATACATATTATAATCAGAAATTTGTAAATACATATTATAATCAGAAAGGGTTAACTTTGATGTGCAAGTGAAATAATAAACAAATGCAGTATATTAACAGCATTGTATATGATATTCTCATGATTGAAAATCTATCTATCTATCTATCTATCTATCTATCTATCTATCTATCTATCTATCTATCTATCTATCTATCTATCTGTCTGTCTGTCTATCTATCTATCTATCTATCTATTTATCTATATGTCTGTATGTTTGACACAAGTATACAAGCAGCTAAGAATAATATTAAAATTATTTAAGATTAATTTTCGAAAAGATATTTTAAAACCTGGCACAAATCCTAATAACAATTATTGTCACCAACTAATGGGTCAGATAACTAGTTGACTGTCAGGGAGCCAATCAGCATCAGACACAGTCCTTCATGTAAGGAATATGATAATAGAAATATTATGGTTATTACTATTAATCTGCGTTACAGATTAGCCCCGTTTAGGAGTTATCCTCTTATTAGAATTGCTACCTCCTTATACCAAATGCATTTTTTGCCCTCACGCCTTAATTTCTTGTCTGATGAGTCAAACATAGGAACAAAATAATTTAACGAATTTTAATAATCAACAAAACAAAATTTTCAGAAAGGAAAATATCAAATGTTTCAAGTTCAATGTAGGATACGACATAGCATAGATAATCTATATTTATCTATTTAATCTCATCCTTTCCAGTGAATAGTCGTTTTCCAAAATATTAATGGTGCAAATTAAGTCTAAGAAAAGTTTAAACAGTTCTCAATCATCCTAATAATGTTCGTTAAATCTCACAAGGCAAGAAAGGGCTCAATCTTTAGTTAGCAAATTTATGAAGATAAAACATTCCTATATAAATAAACATGAAACACAATAATAAAAAAACAAATTAAAAAATAATAAATATGAAAAATCAAGACCACACAAACGTTTTCATTCTCTTCACTGAGTGAGTGGCTGAGTGGTCAGTTGTGCTATGAGTAAGGAATTAGTATGCAACAAAATAACAGAAAAGGGTAGACTTTATCTGATGAGTACAAACCACTACAACTCTAGTAGATGTTTTTAAATGCTGGAAAACAATTAAGCTAAATTGCATGTGAACCTTACAAGAGTCAGACCTGACAACCGCTACACTTCCGTATCTATCACTTCCATCATCAAATCAGCTGTAAAAGTCTATATAGATCTGTTTCAAATCAGCTAACATCACTGTTTAATGTACAAGTCTATATCTGTTTCAAATCAGCTAACACAACTATTAATGCAAACACTATATAGATCTACCTCATATCCTTGACATAATTAGATATATTAACAGTCTTAACTCAAGAAAACATTTCTTTAATGAACATTGAAACTAATCCCGCTACAAATTTCACTACAGATATTGGCGATTATAGTTTAGCTTACAAAGACATATATCTCTGAGAACAATAACCGTTTTCAGTAGTCTATTCCAAATTAGCAATACAAATGTCACCTAGGTAAAAAATAAACTAAATATCTACCAGAGAGATTCAGGAAAACATCTCTAATAATATTCAGAAAAATACACCATGCCCTTCAGTGAAGAAGTGATCATTTATGCTCACAGACACAGAGTAATTTCCATAAGCAATTACTCTAAACAATTTCTAAATGAAGTGATTTATTAAGATGCAAACTGCAAGCTTTAAGCTAAAAGAACCATAAATATAACCTTTATATACCTTATAGCATTCTTTCTCATTTATTCTCATCTATAGCATTTATTTTCTATGATGACAGCAGAGTGAATTATTATTACGACAGTGAATATCTTTGAGACGAAAATCGTGAGTGGGTCTTAAATGAATCGTAACGGTATCTTGGCTGAGTCTGACTGGGTCCACGCTTTATGGTTGCATCTGTATCTGCATTCTCTCTAAGGACCAGAATATTTAAAAACTTCTCATTCTGACCAGGATTATCCAGGAACAGGATAAACATATCAGTCTTCCAGATAATCAAACCGCACTCGATACCTTACGTTACAGGTAGGTGGAGATTGATTCTGATTTGTCCAGACTACTACATGTACTCATAACAACTCATTCATAAAGACATACACTTCAACCATTGGTATGCACTGACAACAGTCTGGCTAATACTCGTTTATACCTATCGATAGAGGCACTGGCCTCTACATAATAATCTTCCAGATATTTAGAAGCTCGTTCTCACAAGTCATCCACACTTCTGAATGTCTTGACCCACAGAGCCAAATCAGAGCACACGTGAGCAAATAGCACTACAGGTTGACAGACATAATACATCATTTGAGCATAATACTATAGAATAGAATAGCACTACATGTTGACAAATAAAATACATCATTTGAGCATAATACTATAGAACAGAATAGCACTACAGGTTGACAGTCACAATACATCATTTGAGCATAATACTATAGAACAGAATAGCAAAGATTCGTTGCATCAACAAAAGAATATGTGCATTACATAGACAAAGGCATATTAAACTAAATATTAATATGAAGTAAAATGATGGTGGTCGGTTGATTATTGTTACAATTAGTGTTACCTTATTTGTGAGAAACACGAAACATAAATATACAGTCGTAAGTAAGAAGATGCTAAGTATCAATCTAGACTTGGTGCTTTTAGATAACGAGGTTTCTAAAGCCTGATTCCAGAGGCAGTAGTAATTTAATCTAATTAAAAATTGTTGAGTGATGTCTCCCAATGGTCCTTGCTTGGCAACATACAGAGATAATACCACCAATAATGCACGATCATTCAGAGTGTTCAAACAAGAATTGTATTGCTTTTGTTTTGTATTACATGTGTATTATATGAAAACATTAAATGTATAATAGATCATTTTAAAGCCTCATTATAGGCTATAGCATATCTTTACTAAGAAACAAATTGGGCATTAAAACATAATTTACTTGATTAAATAAACTATGAGTATGATCAGTATAGTTGAACAGTGTACTAACAACAGCTACGCATAAATAAATGAAAGCTGCCCAGTGTACTAACTACAGCTACGCATAAATAAATGAAAGCTGCCCAGTGTACTAACTACAGCTACGCATAAATAAATGAAAGCTGCCCAGTGTACTAACTACAGCTACGCATAAATAAATGAAAGCTGCCCAGTGCTTTTCTGGAACCTACAACTTATTTATTACATCTCCTGTGTGGGAAATAAAGAGAAACGTTTGAAAACTGTGGAATTACAAAATAATTCTGATTTGATATTATTTTAACAAATAATTGGATGCATTTTGGTGAATTCTGTAGACATTTATGGTGATGTTTTCCATTGGTATGCAAACTTTGACAAAATTCACAGTTGAACAATGCTTTCCATACGATACAAATGTACACTCAGACGGCAAATGAGACGTACATGAGTTGCAAACACATTCATACACACACACACACACACACACACACACGCACGCACGCACGCACACGTTCACATGTGTGCATGCAGGAGCACAACTGTTTCTTTTATATATATATATATAATATTTGTTATCTATGTTGTAATGATCAAATATTACATTTCAGTGAGACCACTGAAAGATAATGATAGAATATACTTACTCATAGCAGATGCCGCGTTCTCAATTAGTGGTTCGTCGATGACTGTAAGGTGATGGTCATCTGTTGTAATGCCATTGTCTCTGATTCCAACCAAAACGTTGGCCAGTTTGATGCGGTTAACAGTGTCAAGGGGAAAGGGAAATTGCACAGTAAAACGAATTGCTGTGCCACTCACGTTACTGTGAAAACAAGTTTATATCGGTATAAATAAATGTTTGTCTGTGAAAACAAGTTTATATCGGTATAAATAAATGCTTCACCGACAAATGCGCGCCAACCAAATCGCGATGGACAAAAAGCGCGTCGACGCGTTCTGTCCCTAATTCTAATCCTAACTCTAACCATAACCCCTAATCATAATCCTAATCCTAACCCTAACCCTAACCTAACCCTAACCCTATCGCGCATTTGTCATTCGCGCATTTGACGGGTCACCAAATAAATATTTGTCTGTAAGCGCTAATAGGAACATATCTGTGTCATTTATCTCTAAATTACATTATTTGTTATGAATTTGTTTTACTTAAATGTAAGCGCTAATAGGAACATATCTGTGTCATTTATCTCTAAATTACATTATTTGTTATGAATTTGTTTTACTTAAATGTAAGCGCTAATAGGAACATATCTGTGTCATTTATCTCTAAATTACATTATTTGTTATGAATTTGTTTTACTTAAATGTAAGCGCTAATAGGAACATATCTGTGTCATTTATCTCTAAATTACATTATTTGTTATGAATTTGTTTTACTTAAATGTAAGCGCTAATAGGAACATATCTGTGTCATTTATCTCTAAATTACATTATTTGTTATGAATTTGTTTTACTTAAATGTAAGTTAGATAATCGTTGAAGATATGTAGATAGTTCTGTTGAAGCAAACGCATGTACATGTACCAGCAAAATCATGTACAGTTCACCTAAAGTTACTTTGTTATTGATTCAATTTGAACTAAAAGTAGCACATACATGCAATAATTTAGCTAAATTAAAGTTTCCTTACTAGAATGAAATCTGAAAAAAGAGGAATAAATTAAGACTTTAAATCGGTTACTAAGTGGCAAAATATATATATATTTTCTCTACACAGGAGTATATTTCTGAAGCAGAAACTAGACATTTCTACGGAAAGTTTACATCGTACATTTACAAAATAAAAGGTTTAATTAACTGCTTTTGGATACTACTGTTGTCCTACAAACACAACAACTTTCCTGTATAAAGTCATTCACTTCCACTAAGGTGAGACACAAATAACAGTAATCACAAAAACACAAAATCAAATGAATAAGACTTGAACAATGAACTATATTTTATAGGCCAATTTTCGGCAAATGGGGTATCGCTTTAACCTCGATTTAAAAAAAATAATTCTGAATTAAGCTTCTTTTGCAATATACCAATACACTCTTGTAACAGAACCGTACACACTCTTTAAGAAAATATATACACCTGAGAGCGACACACTATGCTAGATGATCACAAGTTAAATCAACATTATTAAATAGACCTTTTCAATTTTAACGTTCAGAGAATAACGCAATACGACTACAAGTTAAGTGAACATTGCTAAATAGACCTTCCTAACATTAACGTACATAGAATAATGCAATACGACTACAAGTTAAGTGAACATTACTAAATAGACATTCCTAACTTTAACGTGCGAAGGATAATAACAGATGACCACAAGTTAAATGAACATTATTAAACAGATCTTTCTAACTTTAACATACACATAATAATGGTAGAGAAATAAATGTTAATTGAACATTATTAAATAAACCTCTCTAACTTTAACGTTCACAGAATAATTATAGATGACTACATGTCATACAAACGTGTTTGTACAATATATTTTTAATTAGATCCTGCAGATATAATGTTAGAAGACTTTGCTAATATAATTTTATTCTTTCTTACCTGGATTATGCAATCTTTAATGAATAGAGCTCTCCCTTTCTCTATAACTAACCTACCCACTCATCCATCCGTAAAGTCTGTCTATCTATCAATCTATCTATCTAACTATCTATCTGCACTTATTAACTGTACTGTGTCAAATACAGCTTTTGGTAACTTTTCATGTAAGGCAAATTGTAGCACAGTAAGATTTGCCTATCCCTATTTCTAGACTTAATTGTTATATAAACTGTTAAATTGTCGAAGAGACTCGACCTTGGACACTTCTTATGATCGTATTTTGTAAGTGTCAGAATTGGAGTAAGCAACCCAAGATGAGAACAATCTAGAAATTGCTGATGCAATCCAAACCATTTCCAACTAGATGAGTAGATTTTATTATCCAATGGTTAAGATTTACAAGAACCAGACCAGCCAATACACTGAGATGAAAAGTTGACATGTTGTAGAGAATTCTATTGTTTAATCACTTGAATTTGGAGAGGCAAGAAATCATGAAAGGTGGTCTTTAGCTTAATGGTGAGCATAATACTGAGCATTATATATATATATATAATGACTGATTGAGAGAGAATTGACTTAGAAATATTTCATGCATGTTTGGTATTGATATGTTATACTTGCATTTTACGTAGATATGTATTATGTGAGTATACTATTATTCCCTGTGAACTATGATGCTTATATGTAATATGCTAAATATTAGTCTCTCAAGGTATCGTAATTGAGAGCAGAATGATTAATGTAATTAATATAATTATTTATTTTATGCTATATATCAGAGTGTCCATATTTATCCAAAGATTTGCATAAAATAAATTTCAAAATATGTTTAAAAATATTTTACTTCGATGACACCTGTTAATGCAAATATTTATCTACGAAGTAGTTGTAGTAGTCGTAGTAGAAAAAGCAGAAGTAGTAGTGTGTAGTAATAGAAGTAGTGGTAGTAGTATTGTGAAGTTTAGTAGTAGTACTGTGTAGTAGTAGCGTGTAGTAGTAGTAGTAATAGAAGTGAGTAATAGTAGTAGTAGTAGTAATAGTAGTAGTAATGTGTAGTGTAGTAGGAGGAGAGGAGTACTGTGTAGTGTAGTAGTAGTGCTGTGTAGTGTGGTAGTAGGAGAGTAATACTGTGCAGTGTAGTAGTAGTAGTAGTACTGTGTAGTCTATTAGTAATAGTAATGTGTGGTGCAGTAGTAGTAATACTGTGTAGTTCAATAGTAGTGTATTGTGTATTGTAGTAGTAGTAGTACTGTGTAGTGTAATGTAGTAGCAGTAGTTTTAGTAGTACTATGTAGTGTAGTAGCAGTAATACTGTGTAGTGTAGCAGTAGTAGTAGTAGTGTGTAGTGTAGTAGTAGTCGTAATAGTAGTAGTAGTAGTAGTAGTAGGTATATACACAATGCACAATTATATAGCTTTTGTACGACTTTATTCTAGATTTATGAATGACACCGAGCTTAGTGCGTGTAACACCCACTTTCATTCCACTTGAAATTTATGCAAATGAATTTCGTTCTATATATATGCACCACCTTTAACTGAGAAGGTGTGAACAGGCCTCAGCTATCGGCTCTTCACGTGGTTCTTATATGACCGATCAATAAAGTCACTTGATGTCACTCTGCCGTCGTCGGCGCCCATCACTGGCATGAAATACAGTCGATATGTCCGAGGAGACTATTTGATCACAATTCTTCTAAGCAGCATGGATACTGAAACACCCTATGCACTTGCAGGCATTGAGGTTATTTTAATTTCACCCTTTTGCAGCCATTTATCTTTCTATCTTTTCTAAAATTCAAATTAAATACATCTCTAAACGCGTGTGGTGTCCTTATTTGTTTCCTAAGTGTTTGTGTAGTCTGTCAGTTGTCTGGTGTGCGATTGCGGTTTCAATAGCTAAAATATTAATTAGTAATTATTTATTAGATTAATTAGAGACTATAAGAAAAGCTAATGTAATTATATTATCGACATATGGTCTGCGAGGTTAAGGTAATAAACTACGGTTGTTTTAAATTAATTAAACACCTAACCACTCACATCACACTGAGTTTAACTTGAAAGTTCTCTTTTAATGCCAATAACTGAACCAGTACAAAATCTATTTGGTCAACATCCCACAATTGAACCAGAGTCTTATAACCAAACATTACCGTCTTTACAAACTATAACAAAATCATAGTATTCGCTAACTCTTATAGTTCTGTGACAACGTGTGCCACTTAGTTAATGAAGTTAATTATTATTATTAATTAATCTTTCATAACTAATTTCAATTGATGAGAATATTAATTAATTTTATTAATGATCCTCCAAAAGACACCAGTCGTTTCTCAATTAGCAAGTACTTTGGCATTGTAAATGTTTTCACAGTTCCATAATATAAAACCATAAATTTAACAATATATTTATTAAAAGAAAATTAAATATACATGTGACTATTACAATGAAATAGATAATTTGACATCAATATTCCAGAAATCCACATTCGGATAATTATATTTTACACAGTGTCTCATTTCATTTATATAAGAATAAAATGTAGTTACAGTTCAATTATAACTATATGGTGAATACAAATTGCAGGTTAGTTCTATAAGAGAATAGAAATGGAGTTATTAGAATAGGTTATTATAAACTTCACATAACCTGTATTAATTACAGCTTCCACAGTCTTTTCACTGGCCTTTTCAATCACGTCACAGTGTCAAAATGTCCAGCACGTGTTCCCGCCTTGTGCGCAAGAAAACACAGACGTGTCATTACTCTCAACCAGCCGGGCACTCTCTTGCCGTCATTTCTTGAGCAGAACACAATCACAACGATTTGGTTATCTTCACTAGACTGGTGTACTTAACTTCTTGCTTTAGTACATCAAAAGTAGGGTGTAGCATACTCTCTTATGCTTACAAACTCTGCAACACACTTTGCAGTTTTCCCGGTCACTCAAGTCACGACTAGTGAACAAAGGATATCTAGGAACTAGAAGTTGAACTTGAGGCTCCACTTAAGACTCACAGCTTAGGGTCAAACTCACATTCACAGAGTGAGACACAATCACAACCAAAAAGAAAGAATCAGAATAAATCAGAAGGATGCTTGCTGACACTCAAGGTAACGACTGTCTTCATTGCCGGACTTCTCTCTTTGTCTTCAAATTCAAAAGTGAATATACAAGCAAAATTCTCTACTGTAAGTAAACTCCTCAGCCCATTGGCTAGTCTCGTTCTCATAAATCATAATCATTGGATAATAAAAATCTGCTCACTCAGTTACCACTAGGTCAGCAAATCTAGAATGTTCAGCCTCGGGCTGTTTACTTCAACTCAAACACTTTTAAAATAACACCGTAAGGAGTGCCCAAGGTCGGGTCACTGACAATTTAGCAACTTAAATAACAATTAAAATTAAAAATAGGGAGGGGCAAATTTGCTTTGTCACAAGTTTATATGATATTTTTTAATGTAATCACATATAATATATATTTAAATATACACTTTTCTCATAATATGGGTAAATATGTTATATTAATTTAGAACTACTTCTTTGTAACCATTACCATCTATTAGCTATCTCTCTCTCTCTCTCTCTCTCTCTCTCTCTCTCTTCGCACTCTTTATATTTCCATGTATCTTAAAATAAATCATGCCATCATCTGCCGTCTAATGGAATTTATTAAGAATGAATATGGACGCGAAATTAGCATAATTTTATTCATTGTTAACGCTACAAACGAATCCTGATTAATGACTACATAATTACATAATTAAAATTAACCTTATTATTGTTGTGTGTACAATCTGCTAATTATTCAAAATGTTATAATAAATATAATAGTAATTTTTAAAATTAAAATTTCGGTGAAAATGAATAAAATAAAAAAGACCTTGCAAGGAAAGGAGAAAGAAAAGGAAAGGAAAAGAAAGGAAAGGAAAGAATGGGAAGAATAGAAAAGAAAAGAAAATAGAAAAGGAAAAGAAAAGGAAAGGAAAAGGAAATACATGACAGGAAACGAAAAGAAAACACGTAAAAGACGAGAAGACAGGAAATAATAAAGATAGGAGGAAGAAAAGAGGAAAATAGAGATAGATGGTGGAAGAAATAATAGAGGAATTAAGAAAGTAAGAGCAAATGAAGGAAACACTTTTATAAGCCAAATATTCAAATGCTTTGCCGACTCACCGACAGTTGGTGATATGAAGTGTTGAATTATGCAAACCCTTCTCTGACAATGACTCACCGAACTGTGGTGAAAGAAAATACCTTTAATTTATATAATATAATAATAATTGCAATTATTATGTAGAAAATATTTGATCCATTATAATGTTTATTTCTAAATTTTAAATAAAATAGAAATAGAAATTATAACCATATTAATTAAAACATACTTCAAACATTAAATATATGACTATGGTTAATAAAAACCGAAAGATCAAGAACAATAATGAACATAAAGGAGAGGGAAGAGAAAAAAACGAAGAAGAAGGAGAAGATGAAAGAAAAGAACGACGAATGTAATTAAGAACAAAAATAATGAAACGAGAACGAAAGAAAAAAGAACAAAAGATAAAGATGACGAATGATAATAAATAAAGATTAAAAAATTAAAGGATAAAGAAAATGAAGAGAGAAAAAGAGCGATAAAGAATGAACAAGAAATTAGAAAAGGAAGGAAAAGAGCAAAGAAGAAGCAAAATGAAGATTGTGGGAAATGAAGGAAAAGAATTAAAGAGGCAGGAAAAACCTGGGGAAAAATGAAGGAAAAGAATGAAAGAGGAAAGAAAAAGCTAGGGAAAAATGAAGAATGAAAAGAATGAAAGAGGAAAGAAAAATCTGGGAAAAAATGTAAAAGAAAGAGAAACAAGGCAACAGATGGAGAACGAAGGAGAAAGCTGAAAAAAGAAGGAAATGTAAAAGAAGGAGAAAAACGTAGAAAGAAAGGGAAAGAAAGAAAAATAAGGAGAAAGCTGGAAAACGAAAGAAACTATAACAGGAGTTCGAAGGAGAACGAAGGAAAATGTAATTAAAACACTCAGAAAAATGGAACGCAGAAAGAGTGAACTAAGGTGGAATAAATGAAAAAGTACAAAAGGACACATGGATTAAAGAAAACTAAAAAGAGAAGAAAAAGAAAGATGAATGAAAATAATTTGAGAAAGAACATTAAAACAAAAGAAAAGAAAAGGACGAGAAAAGAAAGCAAGCAAGAAAAAAATAAAAATAATAATTCGAAAATATCCGATAGTTTCTGATTTTTAGTAATTTAACACCAAATTAGCAATTGTCAAAAAAATTTGATCTAAGACCTTTATGTAGTATGTTAAAGCTAAACTACCAATTATAACAAACATTTTAAATAACTATAAACTACCAATTGTCACAAACATTATAAATAAGGCTTTTAAATTTAGTAAGTTAACACTAAACTAGCAATTGTCACAAATATTTTAAATAGGACTTTAGAATTTAGTGAGTTAACACTAAGCAAGAGGTTGTCGAAAACATCCCATTCAATTTCGAATGACAAAGGCTACAATGTCATATATGCACTAATATTGCTTAGGATAAAAGATACAATCAGAAATATATAGATTTCCAATGTCGAAATAGCTGGAAAATGCCATTTCATTTTCTTCATTCAATTATATTTTTAACTAAAAGAAAACTACAGAAATCCCATTCTGAAAGAATTTATTACAATCATGAGAGAGAGAGAGAGAGAGAGAGAGAGAGAGAGAGAGAGAGAGAGAGAGAGAGAGAGAGAGAGAGAGAGAGAGAGAGAGAGAGAGAGAGAGAGAGAGAGAGAGAGAGAGAGAGAGAGAGAGAGAGAGAGAGAGAATGAGATTGGAAAAGAAAAAATGAAATCTGGATGAATTGTTGACACAATTAATTTAGCTGTAGTGTACTTTGCTCATTAAACAAAAAAATCATTTTCTTTTCAAAAAAATTATTATAACAAAACACAGGTCATAAACCTAGGAAAGATTAATAGTAATAATGTATTAAATCTCCAAATATTATTATATGAATAAACAAAGAAAGCAAACAAACTAATATACTGGCAAAATGACGCCATTTAGTTTCACTTTTCCTTATTATGGTGACCTCACTAGGTCTTAGCAGAGGCGGAAATGCACGGACAAAATAATGGTGTCATTTTTATATTGTCCTCCTTTAACGACTGCACTAGGCTCTAACAGATAAACAAACGCACAGACAAAAATGGCGCCACTTTGTTTCATTTCTAAGTTAACGACTGGACTAGAGCTCACCGCAGATTGCCAGTCATTCTGAAGTTTCTTAAAAGCCGAAGATTGATTACTGCTGTAGTTAACATTAAACTTCAGGTTGAATTTTATTTCACCATTCACTGCAAATAACAAGAAAATAATTCAGGATTTCTTTTTATTCCAAATATAACGATGACTATAAATTTCAACCAACTGACTAGCAGGATGTTAGCTATACACGATACAATCCATTGCCTCGTTACTTGTGTTGTTGAACAGATTCATAATGATAGAGAGATGTAGTACATTCAAATGGCTTTTGTATGTATTTCATAATGATAGAGAGATGTAGTACATTCAAATGGCTTTTGTATGTATTTCATAATGATAGAGAGATGTAGTACATTCAAATGGCTTTTGTATGTATTTCATAATGATAGAGAGATGTAGTACATTCAAATGTCTTTTGTATGTATTTCATAATGATAGAGAGAAGTAGTACATTCAAATGTCTTTTGTATGTATTTCATAATGATAGAGAGAAGTAGTACATTCAAATGTCTTTTGTATGTATTTCATAATGATAGAGATACATTCAAATGTCTTTTATATGTATTTCACAAAATGTCTTTTTTAGTGACTTATTACTTAGAGATGGAAACAAGAATTTTGTTTTCCATAAATATTTATATCTTATGCGCGCTTTTTCCTGAAGACTCCTGTCATTCTCACTATGCAATGTTATACTGAGCCGTCTGAGTGGAGCGCTGGTGGCCAGTATAGGTGATCCAGCAGCAGATGCATCATATTCGCAATGGAGTGATTGAAATATTCCTACCTCAAGCACTGCTGATTACTGTGCCACCATTGCTGTCGTTTTTTTAGTCGGCAGTGATTCCGTTGGTGTAAAAGCTGCTGTTGACTCTGTTGTTGTTGCTGTCATTTTCTGATGTGTTGTGGTAGGCGCCGTCTTTTGTGCTTGGGGCCTTGTTCTGCTGTTTCTGTTGTTTGGCTGTCTGTTGTGGATGCTGCTGTTGTTGTAGTTGCTCTTGATGGAGTCTCTGGTAATGGTGAGAGAATTGGGTGGCCTCTAGCGGTCTTGTGTATTCGCTGAGGGAGGCCTCTATCTCAGTTTGTGCGTTTTCCTGCTTAGGGAGGTCTTCTGTCTAAACGAATGTTTCTTTCCTTGCTGTTGTTGTAGTTGTAGTCTGTTTATTGGCGAATTTGAAGTTTTTCTTCTTCTTGTCATTTTCAGATCGAAATTACTGATAACATAATGTATGGAATCGATGGATACTGTTCTAATTTGAATGAAATGTCGGACATGAATAAGCACACTTTATCGATGATAATTTTAGAACCGCCGGTTTACTGATGTTCATTTACATATGGTCTATTGCATATTGTCTTGTTCATAGTCATTCCTCTTTTAAAAAGTCAGTCAGTGTTATTATGATTAATTTTTAATTCGTCGGATATTTTACACTTGAAGTAGTGCGTTTATATACACGATTTCATATCTATCAATGTTTTCGAAGGAAATATTTAAATTTGACTGTATTATTTGGCACAAATACGTCACTACATATTGAATGTTACTCATTTACCTGTCCGGTTTGACTGCACTGGAAAGAGAATACGTTCCGGCTCGCGACATATTGTAACTTGTGGAAAGAAATATACCACGAGGCTGATAACTACCAAAGGGAGCATTGCGAGTTTGTTTGCTTGGTTTCCTGTAAAATCATTCATTCATGGTCACGAAATATTTGCACTGTGTCTGAAAAGTAGAATAATACTAAACAAAATACAATGTGAAAGGTGGACTGAGCGTGTATGTAAAGAGGAATAATTAGAAAAATACATAATATGAAACAAAGAACTGCGTTTATCTAAATATTGAATTATGTTCTGAAGAACATAATATGAAAGACTGATTGCGTGTGTCAGCAAAGAGATATAATTCTAAAAGAACATAATATGGAAGATTGATTGAGCGTATCTGAAAAGAGGAATAATTCTAAAAGAACATAATATGGAAGATTGATTGAGCGTATCTGAAAAGAGGAATAATTCTAAAAGAACATAATATGGAAGATTGATTGAGCGTATCTAAAAAGAGGAATAATTCTAAAAGAACATAATATGAAAATTAAACTCAGACTGTATGCAAAAAGCAATAGCTTTAAAAGCAAATAATATAACAAATGAATTGAGCGTATTTGAAAAGAGGAATAATTCTAGAACATAATATGAAAGATGGATATCGTGTATGGGCAAAGAGAATAATTCTAAAAGAACATAATATGAAAGATGGGTTGATTCTAAAAGAACATAATATTAAAAATGAACTGAGCGTATCTGAAAACAGGAATAATTATAGAAGAACATAAAATGAAAGATGAATTAAGCGTATCTAAAATGAGGAATTATTCTAAAAGTACATAATAAGAAAAATTAACTTAGCGTATAAAAGAGGAATAATTCTAGAAAACAGAATGAAAGATGGACTGTACATGTCAGCAAAAAGGGATAATACTAATATAAAATAATATGAAGAATCAACTGAGAGTGTCTGCAAAGAGGATTAATTCTAAAATAATTTTATATAAAAAATAAATGAGCGTATCTGAAAAGAGGAATAATTCTAGAAGAATACAATATGAAAGATGGACTGCGTATGTAAACAAAGAGGAAGAATTCTAAAAGAAAATAATATGAAAGGCTGAGCGTATATGAAAAGAGGAATAACTCTAGAAGTACATATGAATGATGGACTTAACATCAGAAAAGAGGAATAATTCTAAAAGAACATAATATGAAAGATGGACTGAGCTTTTTTGAAAAGAGGAATAATTCTAGAACATAATATTAAAGATGGAGTGAGCTTATCTCAAAGAGAAATAATTCTAGAAAAACAATATGAAAGATGGACTGAGCGTGACTGATAGTAGAGTGATGAGGTATGTAGAACGGTAGTGATGTAGATTGGATATCAGAGTAAATACAAAACATTGAAGAAAAAACTATACACAATATAGTTAGAGATTGGACATCAGAGTAAATAAAAAACATTGAAGAAGGAACTATACACAGTATAGTTAGAGATTGGATATCAGAGTAAATACAAAACATTGAAGAAAGAACTAAACACAATAATAGTTAGAGATTGTCTCTGTAGCACGAAACTGAAAGGATCTAGTAGCAAGGATATCTAGATGGATTAGATAACCAGATATATAGCATACGAACTGACAGACGTGCAGATAGATAGATAGATAGATAGATCAATGGATGGATGGATGGATGGATGGATGGCAGGGATAAGGTGACCCGTCAAATGCGCGAATGACAATTGCGCACCGACAAAATCACGATGGACAAAAGCGCGACGACAAAATCGCGTTCTTTAAAATCGACAAGTTCGCGCCGACAAATGCGCGCCGACAAAAACGCGATAAACTTGCCAAGTGTGGCCTACTTATATGTAGCCAAGTATTCTGGCATATTGTAAAGAATGGCATGCTAAGTTTGAATAGATGCATTCGACATGGTCCAGGAAGTGTTACGTATGTTCGCTGTATTACATAACAGCAAGCATTGCAGGACGGAGGGAGGGAACATGCACGTCCCTATGTAGAATTCAATAGACCTAACTATAATTAGGAGGCATCGACCTTTAGAGAACATTCATTCAACCGTGACTATGCAGACAAAGGGGGAAGACTAGGGAACTAATTATGTCACAGAGGCAGATGCTGATTTTTAGCGCCATTTTTTTCAGCGCGACACCAGCAAAAACACTAAATCATTATTTACAATCAGAGAGTAAATAAAATTATTAAGATTTGATATATGCTTCATTCTTTTCATTACCTTTGTGTAAGGATTATTTGCACGCATTATCTCTTAACATTGCTTTGTGTATCGTAATATTGATATCTACGTATGTTATTATTACATTCTTGTACGATTTATCGTGTATCATCGCGATTTTGTCGATCGCGATTTTGTCGATCGCGATTTTATCGGCGCGATTTTATAGATGCGATTTTGTCGTTGCGCATTTGTTCATCGCGATTTTGTCGGCGCGCAATTGTCGTTCGCGAATTTGTCGGTGAACCGCATGCTTAATAAAACTATAACCTTATTCTTATATAAACATATTATACATAAGGATAGTGGAGGGGTATTCGTGCGTGTTCGCGTGAATAAAGGATAGATATTCACTCGTTCAGTGAACTACCTGAACTAGAAGTAGCACTATTTATAGTTCTCTTAATCTGTTAAAATGTGTAAACGCTTACAAAGGAAAGTAACATGAACCTTCATAAAACATTATATACAGAAGAAATAAATGAATTGTTTAAGCATTTGTGACGTACGTGTTATGTTTTCACACTACATATGCAAACATATTTTTTATTTAAAGAAAAACTCTCATATTGTAAATGCAAAAGTGCAAAATGTAAATTCACAGAATTCAGTATCAGTATTCTATAATATTTTTTTTAAAATTCTAGTAACTTGGACGGCAAGCACACGCACATATACCTATACAGAACATGCAAACATACATACTTTATACTTGTACATACATAGCGAACGTTATACATACACACATAGAATAATACAAACATTCATGATACATACTCTGTACAAACGTGTTATAATTACATTATACATATATGCTCGCATACATATAGACATACATTATACATACGTGCATACATGATATATAAAAGAAGAGTAGCAAATTTGAAGCATAACAATCAACACGACACTAGTTGTACATTGTACTAACAGATTCGACAGCGTTGTCCATATGACTTGATCAATCTCTAACAATTTCTTGTTCAACTTATCTGAACGAGTGCAAAAGGCATACCATTTACATACAATATACGTATGAATTAAACTATATTAAATTATAAGAAAGTTATTAACAAACTAGTGCATTTATAACACACACACACACACACTCGCACACACGCACACACACACACACACACACACACACACACACACACACACACGCATACCCATATCTGCGAACAATCGCACGTACCTTTACGATGATGCTGTTTAAGTACTCCCTCCCAACACGAATTACGTTTTGAACTGTTCTTAGTGAAGTGCAACAGAGCCTGTTTCTTTACTTCACACGATTTAAATACATTCTCAGGGATCTATTTAAAACTGAACAGAGAAGTTTATCGCTGGAATTACACAGTGAGAGAGAGAAATATTAGTAACAAAGTAAGTAGATTTATTGTCACGACCTTACCATAAAATCTTACTTACGTCCCATGTCTGTGAAAAATGAATCGTTAAATTCAAACCTAACTAAACTCTTCAGTGGTTTGTACAGGAAACCTAAAGTCTACGATAGATTTGAAGGTCTGAAGGAAAGTTAGTAACAAGTCTTTACCACGCCACATTTACTTCGGACGAGTTATGTGCCCTTCAATTCAATCCAAAGATAGTTCTAATCATAGTTCTAACTACATAAAGCTCTCACTGTATATAATCTGGTAGGAATAATCTCCCCATAACTCTGGCACACTCCCCACAGTCCACACAGTCCAGCAGTCTACACGAGTCATAGCGTAAGGCGAATTATCTGCCCTTGTTGTTGCCGTGAATTAGTGAGCAAGGTAGATATTTCGCGCGTAATGATGCAATTCAAATTCACGGATGTATCTTTCATACAATGCATTATTCACCCGAAATTATTTCATTCTCTCTTTGTCACTTATTCCTTTTCCCTCTGTCTGTTCTCTCTTATCTTTTCCGTTATTTATTATCTCTCTCTCATTTACTCTTCTTTTTGCTCTCTTCCTCGTAAATGTATGTACACACACACACACACACACACACACACACACACACACACACACACACACACACACAAAGAGAGAGAGAGAGGCATATAATTCTGCGTTTCTCTCTATTATAGAATATATCAGTACAAAGTTTAAAAGTTTCGTTCATTTGAAGACGAAAATAAAGTCATCAATTTAATGTCTTTCCTACAAGCTATTTTTTCACGACCTGCTTATAAAACTTTCTCACAGAGCAAAACACCAATTCCTGATATCAGTCAGAGCAAAACACCAATTCCTGATATCAGTCAGAGCAAAACACCAATTCCTGATATCAGTCAGGCGAGGACGTATACGAATGCAAGCTTTAAAGACTTGATATTAAAGAAAATCGTAATCTAAGTAATGCTTTAGAGAACGGTTTAAATAGCCAGGGTCATTGTTTGTGACCTGTTTGAGAAATAGAAACAAGATAAAAATATGCCTGCAGGACATGCTGTAAAAAAAAAGTTGTATTAATAGCTATTAATCTAGATCTAGATCCTCTCTGTCAGTTTGACGCGTTAAGATGAACGCCATACTTGTAAATAGTTAATGTATCTCTGACAAACGGGCTTAAGAGTCTAACAATCCAACTAATTAATTCTCATGACCCCATCTGTAATGGACATCGTAAGTTGAAAATGAGAAATATTGACCAAACCTCAGCGTCTCATTAATAAACGATATTATTTTTATTTACTGCATGCCTTATCACCGGATTCAAACCACTTTGTGAATTTATGTGCTATTGTAACAATATCACCCATGCTGGTTTGGCCTTCACACATCTCTCTTCTTGGTCGGGACTCTTACACAAGGTATGCCAGCTGATTTCACAAATATCCATTCTCTTCCACCCGCCATTTTACATTACAATATCATTATTATTATTTAAATAAAGAGGAAGTGTTATCAATAACATAAATTTATTAAAACAAAATAAAAAACATATTTGTAATTGAACTTATAACATGAATTTTCTCTTAACAAGCAGATACCGAGGCATTTCATGTCTACAGAAATATGACAGACGTCTCAAGGGTAAATCAAACTAATAATTAAATGCTAAATAAATAATCTAGATTAACTGAGTCAAATTGGTGCACACTTGGCACATAATTTGTTATACAAAACAGTAAATTGTTCTGCACAGATCGTTATATATTTCAAGTTCTTAACAGTTCAATGTTCTGTCTTTTTATTTCAAAAATGTAACACGAAAAAAACACACTAATGGAATAGTAAAATAAGTAATCCTTTACGAGACATGCATATGTTTGAAGGAATTCGCTTATTTCCCTTTGTGTCTTGTGCATGACCCCTCTTCTGCTGCACGATAAACGTTTGGTCCGTTCACAGTCCATTAATATGCAAATCAAATCAAACGATGTTGTTGTGGTTGTTGTTGAGGGCGATGTTGTTGCCTCCGAATATGTGGTGGCGGGCGCCGTCTTTTCTTTTTTTTGCCCTGTTCTGGTGTTGTTGGTGGTGGTGTGGGCTGGCATTCTGTTGCTGCTGTTGTTATTGTTGTCGTTGTCGCCGTTGTTGGTGGTCGAGGCGGCGTCGCTGGTATAGGTGAGAGGGGTACGGATTCGAGCTCCCTTGAAACCTGGTCCAGTATGGTATCAAATTCGTTCGATTGTTCATGTTCATTCATGTGGACGTTTGTCGTTTGGATTTTTTTCCCTTCGTCTCGATGTTATTAGTCTATGTATTAGCAGATTTATGAGGTTTTTTATTTTTCTTCTTTGTCTCTGTTTGAATTTTCTTTTCCTCACATGTAGTCCTTTGAGTTTGAGTTTTCTTTTCTTCCGACACTGGGGTTGGTGTCTTGGAAAATGCCAATTTGCTGTTAATTTTTGCATTCAAAGTCTGTGTGGCGATGACTTTTGTGATTAGTGATATTTTCCACACGATGTGCGTGTTGCTTTCTTGGTCACTCGTGTTGATGGACGTTTGAGTTTCGTTGTCAGCACATGTTGTAGATTTCTTATCCTCGTTTTTGGTGACGTGCCAGTTCCTGTGAATTGTATAAACTTCTCGTCTGCCTACCTCGCTTGAGGCGGCGAATACTTCGCGCAATAAATAACTGTACGCTTTGTTGAGTTTTTCGTTTCCGGTATCGATTGTGAGGCAGTAGGGTGCGAGCGCTATGTGGCGGGAGTCATGCCCTTCATCATGCACTTGTGTAAACCTGGACAGGTGGTGTCTGCTTATTCTCTCTTGTTCATCTGGCCCTGAAAAGAGCAGGGGAAGAGTGTTCATGGTAGAGTGGGTGGTACGTTTTGCCATATTAATTTCCTGCGTGCTTCTCCATCGGTGGTCCGAGGCGAAGTGAGGTGGTGTCTTTGACATAATAAATAATGGATGGAGTGTAGGGGGCGCTTCCGGCTTCCGCCGCTTTCGCGCTGTTTAATAATAAATAAGAAATTACCCAGTGATTTATATTGATATTTATTTGTCGAATCAGGTGTTAGGAAATATGACTTTATAAACTTCAAAACTATTTGAATGTGGTTCATGAAAATACTGGTGTCAAATAATCCGCTCATTGTATTCGCTATGTGTATATATTGTTGTTGATTTAATTAATAATGTTGATAAATTTGTTCATAATTTTATTGACCTTCTTACACATAGTCTCTGGATTTCTAATCTGAGGTCTTGGTATTTTTCTATTTTTTCTCTTTCTTTTGTTTTTATATTCCTATCACTTGGAACAACGACATCAATGATTGATACTGTTCTGTTGGCCTTATTGAGAACTACAATGTCTGGTCTTCGTGCAGGAATCACCCGATCAGGATGGATGTTTTTCTTCACAGTGAGAGTGGAGGTGTGAACGGGAATGTTAAAGTCAATTGACTGCGCACGAGAATTAAACCCCTGACCTCGGGTAGATAGTAACACTTAGAGAATTTAATAACAGGAAGTTGGAAGACAATTAAACAGTGTAAGCTAAAGGAGAGACGTAAGCACATCACACGCGTATACTCCCGCTTATGAATGAAAGGTGATAATCAGCTCCTTAATCCTAAGAGCACAATCCGATTAAATGTCATGCGAAGTCAAGAATCCAGAAAGAAGAATCTCGCATCTGCAGCCATCCTGGACATGAGGTTCAGCACAGAACAGTCCGATTGTTAGTATAGAAAAATCTTAATATCAGAGTATGAAATCGAGTTGACTTACACGAGACCGAAAAAGAGTGGATGATTAGAAACGCATTCAAAATCGACACAAGAATAGATTTTTTTTAAAACTAATTTTCTTTTAGCATGGGACACAAAGAGTATTTTTTCTGTTAGTTTTCCTTTTAGCTGGTTCCCAAGTTAGTTGCCAGTTTCTCTGTGGTTTATGGAGGAGATCTCGTTTAGAGACTTTATGGGTGGAGATCTCGTTTAGAGATTTTATCGGTGGAGATCTCGTTTAGAGACTTTATCGGTGGAGATCTCGTTTAGAGACCTTATTGGTGGAGATCTCGTTTAGAGACCTTATCGGTGGAGATATCGTTTAGAGAATTTATTGGTGGAGATCTCGTTTAGAGACATCGGTGGAGGAGGCATGCACACTGTTCAAGCATACGTTGTAGTAAATCTGCTAGAGGTCGGTTGAAGTATTGTTGTCTCTGGTGTTGTTGCGGTTATCACTGCTGCTGTCACCTGATGAAAAGAAAGTGGTGTCCTCTTATACGTTGTAGCAAATTAAATCTAATGATAGATAGATAGATAGATACTTTTATGTTATATATGTGTGTGTATGTGTGCGTGGACATTTTAATAAATAAATACTTCATTTTAACCCTTGTATACCCTTAATGTTTGTGTGCATACCTATCAATCTGTCTATCAATCAATCAATCTATCTATCTATCTATCTATCTATCTATCTATCCATCCATCTATCTCTATGTCTGTCTGTCTATCTAAGAGATATTATGTATATATTTTTAAGACAACCAAAGTTGAATTCATACAGTAATATTTGATTTTATTGTAGATAATTCTTTAACAAACGTCTGATTTTCAACACCAACTGAAGAAACAATTTTAGGACTTTTAATTCAGGAAACAGATAAAAGATATGTAAATGCAATCTGGTACCTTAAAAAATCGCATTTAAATGTTAACTAACTTTGTAAAATATTATTTAAGTACTTATAGTTATAATTCTAAATCTTATAAATGTCTTTTTTTACTTTGGTCTTTTTACTGGTTAATTGACTGGGAAAGTGTTAGTACAGATATGATGAGCAAAGATTGTAAAGTACAGGGCACCTGGTTGCAGATGTATAGACGTCTAGTTTAATCATTATGGCTTCTTTCGGGTACTTATTTCAAACTTAATTACGGGTATTCAGAGTGGCTTCTTCCGGTTACAAAGGGCATTTTCCCCCCGTCAGTTACTTTAGTTGTCCAGTTTGTTTTTTCCCGGTTGTGTGGCAGACATCCAGACGATGCACATTAGTCAGCAAAAGCAACTTGTTAAAAAAACTTTGTCCGTAACTATATCTATGTTTAAGAACTGTCTTATCTTATGTAATGTTACTTCGTTCCCTGTAATAACCTGTTTTGTTCGCTCAGTTCTGAGATCATCTACAGTAAATGTCACTTTTATGTCAGATCTGTTATTACTTCCCTTTGTTGGCTTTGGTTTATTTTTCCGAATATCTATTGCAATTGTGTGTATGATCTAAACTATTCAATTATTTTTTCGTATTTATTTTTATTAAATAATGTGCAGCTTAGAGTAATAAATGAATAATTATTTTATGAATATTTTAAGCAGAAAGAGTTCATAATTAAATGGTTTTATTAACTATTCTGTTGTACGTTTAGCCTAATTGTAATAATAGTAATATTTATTAATAATTACTGCAACACTGCTGTTGTTTGCTCTGTTGAAATTTGTTTCAGGCTCATTCAGAATGTTAGGATGAATTCTAAAATACAATATTCTCCAATCTGGGCACTCCATCGTCAAACGTGTACACACAAAAACAAAAACAAAACAAGACGAGAAATAGTACCAAGATAAATTTAATTCGCCATATTAGACTCTTGACGTTGCAATGCCACTAAAATATCGGCCTAATTGAAAACTACCGCAGATATAAACTATAAACATTTCGGCACCACAGAATTTCAGACGAGTATTTCCGTCCAGATTGAAAGGGTTAAAAGGGCTCTGTCTTGTGATACAGCTCGCCGTTCGAAGTCAAATACTTAGATGGGCTACTGCTTCTTGAGGGATTTTATCTGTAAAAGAAAAAAGGCAATAAAATTACCTGTAATGAAACACATTATATTCACTTGTAACTAAACACAATATATTTACCTGTAACGAAATACTAAATTTACTGGTAGTAAAACAATGTATTTATCTGTAACGAAACACATCATACTTACTGGTAACGTTTGTCTGTAACGAAACATATGGTAAGTAAAAACATTATATTTACCTGTAACGGAACATATCATATTTACCAGTAATGAAACATATCATACTTACTGGTAACGGAACATATCATATTTACCGGTAACGAAGCATTATATTTGCCGGTAACGAAAAACAATTATTTACCGGTAACGAAAAATTATTTTTACCAGTAGCGAAACAGATTATAATTAACGGTAACGAAACACATATTTACCTATAAAGAAAGTGACTGTATTTACCTGTAACGAAACAGTTTATTTACCGGTAAGAAAACGATGTATTTAACTGGATAACGAAACACATTATATTTACCTGTAACCGTAACGAAATTATATTTATCGATAACGAAACATATTTACCAGTAAAGAGACAGAGTGTATTTACCTGTAAAGAAGCACAATATATTTACCTGAAAGGAAACAATATATTTTACTGTAACGAAATACAGTATATTTAACGACAACGAAACATATTAGGCTTACCTGTAACGAAACACAATATATTTATTGGTAACGAAACAATATATTTACCAGTAAAGAAACGCAGTATATTTATCGGTAACGAAATGCAATATATTTACCAATAATGCAACAAATATTCTATATTGACAAATGGTACGTTACAACCGGTATAAATTCGAGAATTATAAAAGGGCAAACTGTGGTTAGTGTCTGTTTCATTCTGGCTTTTACGTCCAATTCCAACAGTTTCGGATTTCGAAGAGGGGGTGGGAGGTCGAGCACTGAGTCACTTTACGTTAATAATTACAGCGCTATGAGTATATTTTTAAAAACACATATTCATAAACGGGTATCGTGCATAAATACGAATCCTGTGTGTGCGTACGTGCGTTCATGTATAATACCTATTTGCATTAATGCTAATATTTGTTAGGTAATGCTTCGGCAGCTTTAACTACTGACTAATCAGCAGATTGTTGTATTTGATTCTTGCGGTTAGAATCCATTATTTACAACACCTTCACTGCCACTTAACAAGACACGAATGATGGGCTTTTGTGCAAACAATTGTCTACTAACACCTAACACTAGCACGCATGCTATGTGGGCTTTTGTGCAAACAATTGTCTACTCACACCTAACACTAACACGCATGTTATGTGGGCTTTTGTGCAAACAATTGTCTACTCACACCTAACACTAACACGCATGTTATGTGGGCTTTTGTGCAAACAATTGTCTACTCACACCTAACACTAACACGCATGTTATGTGGGCGTTTGTAAACTATTAATTGTTCATGCACCCAGTGTCGGGAGGGTAAGTCACAAATTAATTTCACGTAAGCAACATTACTTTACCTGGTGTGAATACTACAAGCCATAAACAGCTCGTACAAAACAACGATACTGCTCGTGATGTAAGCCATAAACAGCTCGTACAAAACAATAATACTGCACGTGATGTAAGCTATGAACTGTTCTCACAAAGAAACTATGAAGTAGGCAATAATTCGCATATAATAACAATGCGTTTGATTGAACCTTTGTAAGCCAAAAAGTGCATTAATTGTGGACATTGTGAGACATTAATACTCACACATGACAACAGTACTGTATTAGTTGTGAGCATTGAGAGACTTTAACTACTTAAACATGATAATACTACATTAGTTCTGGATATTACGGGACATTAACTGCTCATACATAACAACAGTACTTCATTATATGTGGGCATTGTGAGACATTAGCTTTTCGCATGTCAATACTGCCTTAGACGCGGGCATTATGGAACTACTCATACATGATAACACTGCATATGCAATCCATATGGTTGATATAGGTGGTGAATTAGTCACACAGGCCAGCAATACTGCATTATGTGTAGACATTGTGTGCCATTAGATACTCACACATAACAACAATACTGCAATACATGTGGGCATTCTGATGTCAAGTACTCACACATAGCAATACTGCAATAAATGTGGGCATTGTTAATCATTAACTACTCACATAACAACAATCCTACAAAAATGTGGGAACTGTGAGCCACGAACTACTCACACATAACAACAATACTCCATTTGAAGTGGGATATTAACTAAGCACACATAGCAACAATACTATATTTGACGTGGGCACTGTGAGTCACTAATACTCACACAAAACAACAATACTGCATCTAAAGTGGGCACTGTGAGTCACTAACTACTCACACAAAACAACAATACTACATCTAAAGTGGGCATTGTGATTCAATAACTACTCACACAAAATAACAATACTGCATCTGAAGTGAGCACCTTGGGCCATTACCTGCTCACACATAACAACTACACTACATCTAAAGGGGTACTGTGGGCCATTAACTACTCACGCATAACAATACTGCATCCGAAGTGGGCACCGTGAACCATTGCCTACTCACATGTAACAACACTACTGCATCTGATGTGAACTAACTACTCACACATAACAACAATATTGCATCTGAAGTGGGCACTGAAGTTCATGACGAATCACGCCCGAGCAATGCAGCATGGATAACCAAGAGTAGCAACGACCACCGGCGGGAGTGCATTCGTCAGTCGCGGGCTCGGCCGTCGTATCGAGCTCTGGTGACAGTCGGGAAATAGTTTGATGAAGAAAATGTTTATGCGTACAACAATCAACCAAGCATACAATTTTAAGAAAGAGGGAGCCAGGAACAGAAGAGAGGGAAGAAGTTCATCGTGCATCAAGCCAGTGCTTTACTGGTTTCGTTAATAAACTATTTCTACTTACTAATTATCTCCTTTCTGGGCATAATTAATGTTGTCGCCATCATGTCAGTGTGCACTAGCGTAGAACGAATTATTTTTACGCTCCCAGAGACAGGGAGAAAAAGAAATAAAGAACTTCATATCTATTCCCCCTCCCTCTCTCTCTGTATCTCGCTCCCCCACCCACCCCTACCCCGTCAAGTTGAGATAAACGGTATTGAAATGTAGTTTTTAACATAGCACAAGTATAATCTTCATTGACATGACAAAATAAACAGAGTCAACGCCAGGCATTAGCTTAGTGATCAAATCCCAGCGTGACTGATCCTTTCTGATAATGCGCTTCATGCTAAAAGCAAACAGAATTAGTTATGCTTCAGGAAATGTATGGTTCTTGGACAATTTTCTATTATTATCTCCGAACCAGCCAAGTAGTTAATTTGTCACTCTGTCCATTAAGATTTGCATCAACTTTACAATGATCAATCTATCTAGATGGAATTAATATTTTTAAAGGCCAAATATTAATAAAGCCGGCAGTGATGTTAAAATAATATTTACATAAGTACTATTCATTCTCACACACATTTACATTCAAATCACACACACACACACACACACACACACACACACACACACCTTCATAGAGTTACATCCAAATCACACACAATTACATTCAAATCATATATATATATTTTCATAGGGTTACATCCAAATCGCGCACATGAATACCAAATACTTTCAAGATATAAACATCGATATCATACTTATAATTATCAATGTTTTCGCACACATTTACAACAAATCGTACAAATACCAAATAATTTCACACATTAATATCAAATCAATCGCACTACATAGCATGATCATCAGATATAAATTCTATTGTTCACTACTACTACGTCACAGAGTGTGAAGACATTAAAACATTTCATTTATGATAATTATCGTAAGTGAGATTATCATAAGTGAAATTATAATTATCATAAGTGATTATAATCTGCTGCACATAGTGAAGCTACGCAGGACTTAGACAAGGTATGCAGACAATTATGAAATGATTAACTGGCTTTGAATTGAAAATACTATTCATGATAGGCTCAATGACGATCGCACTTTGACATTGTCAGCATTACAAGATGGCGATTGAGATAGAGTGTGACGTCATTTCCACCAACCTGGTAAGAAGCCAGTTGATTTAACCGGCAATAGCAGGGAGCAGCCGACAAAATTAGCTGTTGCAGCCAAATGGGCAATTACAGCAATTGGTTAGGGATAAATTTGGCATTAGGAGAGTGTCAATGCTGTAGTCAATCAGGGTGCACGATAGGAGTATACTGGTACAATAATTGCCAGTGTTGTATTTAATCAGGGTGGATGATAGGAGTACAATCATTGCCAGTGCTGTTTTTAATCAGGGTGGATGATAGAAGTACAATCATTACCAGTGTTGTATTTAATCAGGGTGGATGATAAGAGTACAATCATAGCCAGTGCTGTTTTAATCAGGGTGGATGATAAGAGTACAATCATTACCAGTGTTGTATTTAATCAGGGTGGATGATAGGGTACAATCATTGCCATTGTTGTATTTAATCAGGGTGGATGATAGGAGTACAATAATTGCCAGTGTTGTATTTAATCAGGGTGGATAATAGGAGTACAATCATTTCCGGTGCTGTAGTTAACCAGGGTGAACGTTATGAGTAATCACTAATGCAAACACTGCCAAGATGAGTAAATTATACAGATGAGTATAACAATACGTTGTCTAGCATTACGGTCTCTGACAACATCGAGTTTGGCTTCGGTAGTGCGGGCTTAGACTAAAATAGAATAGTTCAGGATGCATATACTAGAAGACCGGTCTGGCAAAGCAGAGGCCTGCGTCTCGAGACTTCTGTCTGGTACGATGTTAAAATAGTGCTTGACTTTCCAAAGACGCGAAAGTCCCGAATTTGTCGTCTGCTGTACAACAACGCCATTTATGGAATGCACACAGAGAACAGATTTAATTGCGCAATGGCAAAGAGGCTATATTGCTAAATGATCTTTTGCGAACTTTTCAATTTAATATTAATTGGATTGTTTTACAGAAAAGAACAGTTCCGATGAAAGGGAGGTAAATGCATAAAGGGATCCCGTGACAGTAAATCAGTGAGACACACAAAAGTTAAATACAGATTTACAGTGTATCTCGCTAAGACACGCACTTTTGTAAGACACAATTATAACACATTGTAACTCAAATAAGACGTGCACTTGTGAGATACATGATTATAACACAGAGTAACTCATAAAAGACGTGCATTTGTGAGACACACAATTATAAAACTGTGTAACTCAAAGAAGACTTGTATTTGTGAGACATACAATTATAACACAGTGTAACTCAAATAGGACGTGCACATGTGAGACACACAATTAACACAGTGTCACTCGAAGAAGACTTGTATTTGTGAGACATACAATTATAACACAGTGTAACTCAAATAAGACGTGCACACGTGAGACACACAATTAACAAAGTGTAACTCAAATAAGACGTGCACACGTGAGACACACAATTAACAAAGTGTAACTCAAATAAGACGTGCACACGTGAGACACAATTATAACACAGTGTAACTCAAAGAAGACTTGCATTTGTGAGATATACAATTATAACACAGTGTAATTCTGGTAAGACATGCAGTTGTGTAACGCACAATGGCGTAAACGACATGCACACAATGTAAAATCAAGGAAATGCAAGAAGGACCACTCGCACACGACCATCTGTTTTATTTCACACCAGACCTATCCTAAGAGATTCTTAAAGGCACGAATATCATTTTTCTTCTTATGAAAACATTGCAATACACACAAAGTGTATTGGTTATACAGCGTACACATGAAGAAAAACAAGCAAGCAGACTAACAAACACATGTATTACTTACCCTGGCCTTTGGCGATCAGAATCGCCACACACAGCATATAAATGTACGCGCACAAATATTTCATTCTTGCCTAAGTTTTGCGTTTCTTCTTCACTGTCTGCTTGCACCGCGCGCTTAACTGCTCAAATACATTTCATCTGGCTACTAAGAAGCGCTATTTGATAAGCCGAACATAACCACTCGAAAACCGTACTTTTCTCAACAAATGCGCATAAACGAAATTTGTTCAGAATGCAAGTCTTTGCGATTTTAGACTGCACGGCGACCAGCTGATGTAATGTGAACAGTTTAGTGAGTCTAAGATAATGGTTCGATCAGTCTATATCATTCATGTTGTATCTAAGAATACATGCGACAGAGTGCCCTGCAAATATCATAATGGTTGCCGTCCGTTCGCTGCTTTTCGGTTATTCGTTGTCAATTTCTTGAGGCATTAATGTTAATGAATACACCATTATACCCCAGACTATGCGATGACTATGCTAGAATTGGTTTCTGATTGGCTGAACATCATCGTTAACAATCTCAACAACATGATGTGCTTCTACTTTGCGAGCCATCTTGAAAACTCCCTGTAACATTATTACTTTTAAAATACATTTCCCCACAATATAACAGATCATGAAATGCACTTAAAGTTAAGCAAAATAACTTTATATATCATCAACCCCATTTCTTGCCGTTGTTATAATATCACAGTTCCCAAGGAAAGTTACTTTTACAGTAATCAAAAGATAATCAGAATAAAAAAAAGAACAAAGCCAAACATACTGAATTGTAACAGAAAAGTAATGTAAACAATTCACTTTAAGATGCGAATTAAATGACCGAATTTCATTGCACGATCGCTCTTTGTGTTGGTTTCGAGGTACTGAAGGTTTGTTTGTATGGAGAGAGAGAGGGCGAGAGAGAGGGAGAGAGAGGGAGAGAGAGGTGTGGGTGTTTTATTTTAATTAAAGCTGCGCGTACTTAATGCAGAAATGCAGTACAGATCTCAAGTAATGGTTGCGTTGTCTCATACGACTGTATCGGGAGATCGATAAATCACACACCATAACGTTCATAGATAAGAGTATATCATACATTGCAATAACCTATGAGTTATCTTTGATACATTATTTAGCGCGCGCGCACATGCACACGTACACACAGACCACAACTACTACCATCATCACCACCAACACCACCCTTATCCGTTCTCGCTGTCTGCACACCCACAACATTTATTTTGTGTCATGAAAATACAGCCATAAGAGTCAACTAGTATAATTTAATTGTTTCTTCACGGGCATTTGGAATGAAAAGAAATAAGAACTTTGATCAATAATGTATTGACCATTTAAAGGGCTTTAGAATACACGGCTCTTTTATCAGTTTGAATTCTAGTAGTTTTTATTGGTCTTGTATGTATTTTGTCAGTACACATAATCTATATCAGTGTGGTTGTCTCTTACGTCATAGGTCACCAGCCTGACATCGATGAAAACAGAACAGGTGCGTTTATTCCTTGGAGATAATCAAAGTACATAACATAGACAAATTAAAATTTGTATTTAATATTTAGTCCTTCATCTTATGTTCTTTCTGCTTGGTTATATAGAGTGAGTTATTCATCTAATGTTCTTTCTGTTTGGTTATATAGAGTGAGTTATTCATCTAATGTTCTTTCTGTTTGGTTATATAGACTGAGTTATTCACAAGTGGGTAGGACTCGTGTGAGACGAAAAACTATTAATAAAAGACTAGTAAGAAAACAGAAAAAAGGAAGAAAAAAAGGAAGAAAACAGAAAAAAAGGAAGAAAACAGAAAAAAGGAAGTAAACAGAATAAAGGAAGAAAACAGAAAAAAGGAAGAAAACAGAAAAAAAGAAGAAAACAGAAGAAAGATATTGCCACGTATACCATCATCACATTACATTAGAACTAACTGATCAAATGCCACGGTGGTAATGGTATGTTGTAGTAGTATGTTCTTGTAGCACTGTATTTTCGTATCCTTATTGGTATGTTCTACTAGCACTGTATATTGGTATACTGTATTGGTATGTTCTACTAGCACTGTATTTTCGTATCCTGTATTGGTATGTTCTACTAGCACTGTATATTGGTATACTGTATTGGTATGTTCTACTAGCACTGTATTTTTGTATCCTGTATTGGTATGTTCTACTAGCACTGTATATTGGTATACTGTATTGGTATGTTCTACTAGCACTATATATTGGTATACTGTACTGGATGTTCTACTAGCACTGTATATTGGTATACTGTACTGGTATGTTCTAATAGCACTGTATATTGGTATACTGTACTGGTATGTTCTACTAGCACTATATATTGGTATACTGTACTGGTATGTTCTACTAGCACTGTATATTGGTATACTGTACTGGTATGTTCTAATAGCACTATATATTCCTATATTGTAGTGGTATGTTCTTGTAGCAATGTATATTCGTATGTCGTACTGGTATGTTCTTATAACATGTTCTAGCAGCAATGTATATTCTCCTTTGTTGTACTGGTATGTTCTAGCAGCAATGTATATTCTCCTTTGTTGTACTGGTATGTTCTAGCAGCAATGTATATTCTCCTTTGTTGTACTGGTATGTTCTAGCAGCAATGTATATTCTCCTTTGTTGTACTGGTATGTTCTAGCAGCAATGTATATTCTCCTTTGTTGTACTGGTATGTTCTAGTAGCAATGTATATTCTCCTTTGTTGTACTAGTATGCTCTAGCAGCAATGTATATTCTCCTTTGTTGTACTGGTATGCTCTAGCAGCAATGTATATTCTCCTTTATTGTACTGGTATGTTCTAGTAGAATGTATATTCGTATTTTGTACTGGTAATGTAGTCGTATGCAGTTTGTGGGGCTATGGAAGCTCTTGGTGAACAACTGTAGTTTTACAGATAAAATATTTCCTGGCACTCAGTTCAAGGCTGAGGAGAAGTGGTAACAGGTGGCCAGTCAACGAACATAGATCTGATAATGTAATTAAAAAAGAACGGAACCAGCAGAGGACATAACAGGAGCCAGGCACATAGATTAAATCATATTTAAATGGGAACTCTGGTTGTATAAATAACGTCTTGTGTAGAAAAAGACCACTGTACTTTATTTTCGACGTTTTATTAAAGCATTTCTAACTTTCCAATCTCTAAACGAATAATCCATTGCTTTAAAAGAAAGTTAACAATAATAAATCGAAAATCCTACAAGACTGAACTAATTTTATTTAGATTTCTGTTTACTCCATAATTACATTTTTACAATTTCACTGTGGTTACGATTTACTCACGTTTCTAAACTTCTGCTTTTTCTTTTTTGGCATCACCCAGACGTCTTTTACTATGTGCACTGATTTTGTGTTTGACGTCACCCAGACGTCTTTTGCTATGTGCACTGATTTTGTGTTTAATATTTGACGTCACCCAGAAGTTTTTGTACTACGTACACTGAGTTTGTTTTTAATGCTTGATGTCACCCGATGTTTTATTTAATTACTCCTAATTCTGGCAATTCCGGGCCATTACTTGTATCACAATTGTGTTAGGAGTTATTAATGGTCCCAATTCTGGCAATTCCGGGCCATTACTTGTATCACAATTGTGTTAGGAATCCGCTTGATAACCACCTGACCAGACTAATAGTTTGTAAAATATGCGACCAAGAGTCACTCTTTTATTATGTCGTACTGTGCGCATGTGTGGCGTCAACCAGACGTCTTAGTAGTATGCTTACTGATTTGTGTCCAATGTTAGACGTCACCAAGACGTCTTAGTAGTATGCATACTGATTTGTGTCCAAAGTTAGACGTCACACAAATTTTGTGTTTTAAAGGATACTGTTTTTTGTTTAATTTTACGTGTCTTATGAGGAATAATTTTTGACACGTTATTTTAAGATCGAGCAAAACATTTTACAACACTTCACATGTACCCACCTACCTAAACATCCTCGTTGCTGTCAGTGACAGAGCAGAGTTGTCTGTCCATATTTTTAATTAAATATTATATTACTTGTTTAATGTCAGCAAGACATGACCTTATGGGTACTGTGTGTTTTGTAAGTACCAGAGTTCAAATAATAACTCATGAAGAGAATGTGCTAGAACTTGCTGATATAATCTAAACCGGTCTGTAGATGAGTAGTTTTTATTATCCAATGGTTAAGATTTAAAAGAATGAAACCAACCAATGGGCTGAGATCAAAGTCTAGTGAAATAATTTTATTCTCTAATCACTTTGATTTTGTTGTGGCTGAAGTCCGGTTATGAAAAGCAGTAGTTAGCATAATGGTGATTGATTGATTGAAAGAAAATAAACTTAGGAATATTTAATGCATTTTGTTATTGATGTCTTATACTTGCTTTTTATGTAGAGATGTATTATGTGAGTAGACTATTACTTCAACATTTGTGAATTATGATGCTTGTATGTTATATGTTAAACACATAACATTGTTTCTAGTGAACACGTTCATAAATTATGTTGTATTTATTATGCTGTATATGTGTATCAGGCTAATAAATACTATGCGTGGAGACTTGAATGAAAGAAAGAATGTAGACAGAGATGAATAAACTAGAAAACTTTGTATTTGTTCCCTGATTATAGTTTACATTGAAGAAGCAGACGTTTTCCCGTAGAATTTCCGAGATAGTTGGAATTTGGGAATTTTCTTCCTGGCTCATCTTTTATTTGTATTCATAAACCATTACTACGGTGGTACATTCGAGAAGTCTCTACCCTACCTTGTAAATGTAAGGATGCACTGCACTCTGTTATTGTATGATGGCAAAGAATGCTCAACTACAATGTGGAATTTGTGATAAAAGGAAGTCACTGGAAATTGCTACATTGTTGTTCTGCTTGAGGGAACTAATACGGCGAATGAGTGCCCAGATTAGTCTAGAGAGAACAGCATTTTAGAACTGACAATTCTATTGTGAACAGTAAACTTTGACGTTGTTAAGAAAGCACATGAATGACTGTTGTAGCATCGCCTTTGACAAGGTTATGTACAAACTATTATTACTTATCTCTCTATAACTCCATTTCTGTTCTATGATAAGAATGATCCTGTGGTTTATATTATTACTAATCTGCGGAATTATATATACGATATAAGTCTGTATTAGTATTGAAATTATTGGATATAAGACTCTATAACAGGGGTCGGGAACCTATGGCTCGCGAGCCATATGTGGCTCTATTGATGGCTGCAACTGGCTCTCAGACAAATGTTCGATTATAAAAAAAAACTGAGTTTTCCCAGTCTTACGCCTCCATAAAGAGACATCCGTTAGTGATTAGGCTTAGAGACTGATGAAATACCTTGTTTACTCCTTCAGAGAAACAGGCTAAAACCAGAGGTGAAGGTCGCATCAAAAGTCGGATACTAACTATCCATGTACGGTCACTTGTTTTCAGATAATGTGACGTAGCGCTAAGTTGTGAATTGACCTCTACTTTCATTCATTATAGACCCCTGAATGAACGGGCCATGTTAGACGCACACCTGCATTGCACTCGATTTACATGGATAAAATTAGAGCGTCCATTCATTACTAGGACCGGATCTATCAGAACACAACATAGTGGTAATATCTTGATTTCTCTGTGTTGAATTAATTCTATATATTTTGTATTGTGAATGTATGTAGAATTTTCTTGTGCATTTTATTGCTGATTGATAATATATTTTCTACAAAGCTAAGTGGCACAGCGATTGTAATAGGGTCGGGGCAAATTATACTTACTTCCTCGGACTTGCCAGTCTCCGATAGCTGGCACTTTTAGGGTCCGTGGTTTATGACCGTGTCAGCGCGCGGCATGGCTGACCCTTTCTACGGACATTGCACGCACAGCTGGACCACCCAAGCGCTACGTGCGTACATAACGGTTCTCTGTCCGAATTAGTCTTTATAAACCAGGTTTGAATGTTAATTGGTACTCTGCGAGGAACAACCGCTTTGGAACGTTGTCCGGCAGCACAAATTATTCCGCGAGTCAATCAGCCAATAAGCCTAACCCGCTGTGTCGATAACCTTCGTGTATTGAACAAGGTAAACACATCGATTTCTTAAATTATAACTTGCATTTTATTTAAGTTATCATTGTGTGAATGTGCGAGATTGTTAATGTAGAAATTATATCTTTACTGCAACCTTCTCTAGACACGTGGCTTGGTCACAGTATGGCTAAACTAGAAACATTACATTCTTTACAGTAATTGTCGAATTGTGAGACAATGGTTTATAATGCTAAATTAAAGGAATTGTAACCACAGAACGTTGGTGCACGTTCATATGATTATTTTTATGTAAAGAGTCCTTGATGTAAAGTTTGTAAACAATGTGTATAATCGCGTTTATACTTGTAACGCGTATGTGCGTGATTTTAATTCATATTCACTTTCTAAAATCTAAAATCTAAATGTTTTCTTTGAATGATTTAAATTCTCTTGCGTAAGCAATGTCGCATTTTAATTGTAACACGCATGAGCGTGATGTTGATTGTATTTTCATTATTATATTCAAACTATTGAATGTGAAGTCACACAGGTTTATCTGTCACTGAATTTCGTGTCCTAACTACGAGGTTAAATTTAGTCAGACTGAAGGATAAATCTGGGCAGCCAGCCTGTTTCAGAATAAGCGAGGAGATTTAATTAATCTAAATCCTGAAATTTAATTAATCTAAATCTTAATTCTGGAGCAGGGTCTTTAAATAAATGCTGGCATGTAACAGTGATATTACATTTGTAGTAGTGGTGAAGACACCATGTGTATGCAATTGAACTACCGTTGATTAATTGTTATTACGGGAGAGTCAAAACCCGCCACGTATTCATTAGTTAAATTGTATAACTAGCAACTTTGGATTAATGGAGAAATATCAGAACACAACATAGTGGTAATATCTTGATTTCTCTGTGTTGAGTTGAATTAATTCTATATATTTTGTATTGTGAATGTATGTAGAATTTTCTTGTGCATTTTATTGCTGATTGATAATATATTTTCTACAAAGCTAAGTGGCACAGCGATATTACATTTATAGTAGTGGTGAGGACACCACGTGTATGTAATTGAACTACCGTTGATTAATTGTTATCACGGGAGAGTCAAAACCCACCACGTATTCATTAGTTAAATCGTATTACTAGCAACTTTGGATTAATGGAGAAATATATTGTAAAGATTTAGAATTTTAGATGTTTGGATTTTCACATAATGTAAATTGTAAAGAATGATTAACACTGCTGTTATTAGGCCCATATAAATCATTATTGTCACACGAGTCTGAAACATGATTAACTATGCATTGCAGCCGGTTCCTGAGTTCACTTTATAACTCAGACTTCAACTGCTAGCTGTTCCTTGGTGGAAGTCCAACCTTACTAAAAGCGTGGATTTCTATGGAAAAGTGACAAAAATACATGTCATTGTGTCTATATCTGACATTGTTCAACTGGGGCTGCCATATATAGCTTTCGAAAATAGCGGCCGATGTGTGTATGTGCAAAAGGGTCCGCACAACAGATTGTCGTCGGATCAGAAAGTTTCGTTTAAATCGCGTGGTCAGCTAACTAATTTTAGAAACCCTATTGACAAGACGGCTAAAAGAAAGAAAAACGATGAGTATCGTACTTTTCAGCAGGAATGGACAGAGGAATTTGCCTTTGTGGAGAGAACGGGTTCTGCAGTGTGTCTAATATGCAGTGATAAAATTGCATCTATGAAACGGTCAAATGTAAAGCGACACTTCGAGACACGCCATTCTACATTTGCATCGAAATATCCTGCGGGAGACAGCAGGAAGAAAGCATGTCAAGAACTGCTTTCAAGAGTGCAAGTTAGTCAGCATCAAATCCGTGTTTGGACCCAACAAGGTGACTTGAATTCGGCTAGCTTTGCTGGCGCTTTAGCTATTGTGAGAAACGGAAAGCCATTCACAGATGGGGAGTATGCCAAAGCATTCATGCTTGATGTTGCCAATGAACTTTTTGATGACTTTTCGGATAAGGACAAAATAATTAAACGGATAAAAGACATGCCTCTGTCGGCAAGAACTGTTCACGATCGTAGCATCATGATGTCAAATCAAATTGAGGCAATGCAAGTCAAGGACATAAATGCGGCACCGTTTTTTTCTCTCGCTTTGGATGAGTCAACAGACGTCAGTAATTTATCCCAGTTCAGCGTGGTTGCAAGGTATGTTGTCGGTGATACACTACATGAGGAAAGTCTTGCTGTGTTGTCTATGAAAGGCACAACAAGAGGGCAGGATTTGTTCGAGTCCTTCACTGAGTTCGCTAAAGAAAAAAATCTACCGATGAATAAACTTGTTTCGGTGTGCACTGATGGTGCTCCGTGCATGGTTGGGAAAAGCAGAGGATTTGTCGCTCTTCTTTGAGAGCATGAAAACAGACGCATCATAAGCTTTCATTGCATCCTCCATCAAGAGGCGCTTTGTGCTCAGATGTGTGGCGAACAGCTTGGTGAGGTGATGTCACTGGTGGTTCGGGTAGTCAACTTTATTGTTGCCCGAGCATTAAATGATCACCAGTTCAAAACACTGCTTGACGAGGTTGGGAATAATTATCCTGGTCTGCTTCTGCACAGCAACGTGCGTTGGTTGTCAAGGGGGAAGGTGCTCAGCCAATTTGCGGCTTGTCTGAGCGAAATCCGGACTTTTCTTGAAATGAAGAATGTCGAGCATCCCGAGTTATCTGACACTGAGTGGCTTCTGAAGTTCTATTATCTCGTAGACATGACTGAACATCTAAATCAGCTCAATGTGAAAATGCAAGGCGTTGGAAACACAATCTTATCCCTGCAACAAGCAGTGTTTGCATTTGAAAACAAGCTAGAACTCTTCATCACCGACATTGAAACAGGTCGTTTACTACACTTTGAAAAACTGGGAGAGTTCAAAGATATGTGCACATCAAGTGACCCTGCTCAACATCTTAATCTTCAGCAGATAGCAGGCTTCACGTCTAATCTCCTGCAGTCATTTAAAGCGCGCTTTGGAGAATTTCGCGAGCACACCCGTCTTTTTAAGTTCATCACCCATCCACACGAGTGTGCAGTGGACAGCACTGACCTGAGTTGCATCCCCGGTGTCTCCGTCAGAGATTTTGAGTCCAAGCTGCTGATCTGAAGGCCTCAGACATGTGGGTGAATAAGTTCAAGTCACTGAATGAAGATTTGGAAAGACTTGCACGACAGCAAGCAGAGTTGGCGAGCCAACACAAGTGGGCAGAAATTAAAAAACTTCAACACGCAGACCAGCTGATTGTCAAAACTTGGAACGCGCTTCCCGTCACATACCACACACTGCAGCGTGTGAGTATTGCTGTACTGACAATGTTTGGCTCTACGTATGCATGCGAGTAGTCTTTCTCACATTTAAAGAACATTAAGACCAACCTGCGATCACGTTTAACGGATGGAAGTCTCAACACCTGCATGAAGCTTAACCTCACCACGTATCAACCAGACTACAAAGCCATCAGCAAAGCCATGCAGCACCAGAAGTCGCATTAATGGGAAGAAATTCTCATTATTGATTAGCAACAGCATAATAATGTTATTAAAAAGAATTAGAGACATAATTATTGTACTTTTAGTGTGAAAATTACACAAAATTACACATTTACTTGAATTTTTAGTTTTAAACATAATCATGATAATGTATGGCTCTCATAGAATTACTTTTCAAAATATGTTGTGTCCATGGCTCTCTCAGACAAAAAGGTTCCCGACCCCTGCTCTATAAGTATTGAAATTATTTGAAAGTGGTTTTGTGGAAATATTGATGTCAAATAATTTTTAAATTGTATTTGTTAGATGTATTTGATTGTTGATTTAATAAATTTAATTGTTAAATTTATTGACCTTTTAACACATATGTTGGAGAGATAGTGGATGGGGACTCGCTAAATATAGATTAAAGATGGATTTTTCTTCTCCTTTGGTAAGAAGTTTTCCACCAACATTATAGTGTGTGATGGTAAATTTTTGTCTTAAATGCTCGCATATCCGTTGAATGAGAGAAACAAGTGGAGAATTATTCATAACATAAATTACGATTCTCATGACTTGTAATTAGTTATGGATGATTAATAATAATCATAATCAATAACTAGGGTGGCATAGAGTCAAACTGTCCAATCATTTTTTTTCTATAATTTCTCTGATTTCTTTAATCCATTTATCCTTCCATTTATCCTTTTTTTTCCTCTTCTTTCGTTGTCACTCGCCCCCCCCCCCCCCTTTAAATTAAACACGAAAATATCGTTTCAATATACATTTTCTGTTTCGGCTAACGCTATACATGCATATTTTCAGTCATTCGTTTTGTTTTGTGCCTTAAAGGAAAAGAAACAGAAGAAAAATAACACATACATTTATGTTTAATCAGTATTTTAATTTTTTCGTTTAACATAATTTTCTCAAACTGTAAACCAATGAGCAACATTCGAAAATGTCGTTTTCTTGAAAAAAATATCTGTTATTTCGTGATCAGTAACGTATACGTTCTAATAAAAGAAACAAGAAAACAAAATATTATTGATATATTTAACAACATTCTTATAATATAAAAGTAATTCTTACGGCATACTTCGCTTATAGTAACATATAATTATATCTGTATAATAGACATTTTGGTAAAGTTATGCACATTTGCCTGCTTATAAAATGTAATCCTAAATCTTTCGTCCTTATTACTGTGTAATAAAGTACTAAGAAATTATAACAAGATGGTGATATATTATAATAAATGATCCAAACATTATGATATAGCGCTCGGAAATAAAAATAACCGATCATGCTGTATAATAAAGCGCGTGGGAAATATACTCAAACAATTGTAGTAAAGCACTCAGAAATCGTAATAAAGCGCCCAGGAATTATAAAAAAAGCGTACATACATTATAAAACAACATTAAAGAATTATAACAAAGCAGCCATGCATTATAACACAACATTAAGAAATTATGACAAAGCATCCATACAGTATAACAAAACATTAAGAAATGATAACAGAGCATCCATACATTTTATAACACAGCAATAAGAAATTATAGCACTCAGACATCGTAATAAATTGTCCGGGCAGTATTATAAAGTACTCGAAAAGCATAGTAAAGCAGTTAGGAAATTATGATACAACGGGATCAGGCGAAGTAAAACGTTCATATAAGTAAAATACAGCTCTCAGTCACCGTAATGATATTTTCGGACTTCAGATTGGCATATGAAAGGTGTTCAGACTTAAAGAGACAAGCAAATCAAAGATAATGGAAAACAAAACTATACACACACATAAGGAAGACAGGTAACTAAAACCACAAACAAATGACAAATATATGCTTAATTTAGGACTGAATATATAGTGACTTTTCACCCCATCCACAAACATCCGGGGACACTGGACGTGGACTTTAAGCAGGCATAAATCAACCAATCAAGAAACAGAGAAGGAAGAGGGATCTTTAATGGATGGAGGAACAGAACGAGTGAATCACTAACACAATGATTCACGGGTAATTTCAGAATTTGCTTAAATCTATTTATTTTTTGAAATACTAAGAGTCTTGGTTAGCTCTTTGGACAAAGACCTGGCTGAACGGTGGATGGAAGTACAATAGTCTAGAAAAAAACGGATTTTCTCTCAACAATTGATGTCTCCAAACATTCGATCGTGAAATTTGATTCGTTGCTAGAGCAACGCAACACGATCAAGTTTGAATGCTCTCAGCACAGTAATGTTATTATTGCAGTTTTATTGTTCTTCTTGCATGATCCGATAATTTAATTATTAATCCTTAAACCGATTTCACTGCAAAAGTAACTACCACGTATCTTATAGAGAATTGTCTTTTTGCTATATTTTTTAGAGAGCTAAATGTCCTGGTGCTATATTTTTTAGAGAGCTAAATGTCCTGGTGCTATATGTTTTACAGAGCTAAATGTCCTGAGTGCTTTATGTTTTACAGAGCTAAATGTCTTGAGTGCTGAATGTTATAGAGTGCTGAGAACATACTCTATTGTATGGTTGTGTTCAAAACCTTCACCTCTTAAAGGTTTATTTAGGTTTTCCTTATGAAGTGCAACATCAGAGACGTCAATTTCAAGGGACATTACTGGTGAAAAAGTATGCGTTTGAAGAGCCAGCTTTTTCTCCAAGAGTTATTTGTTTGTCGCCATTCTCTGTATGCAATATTGCTCCGCTGACTCAATAAAAATGGGATGGTAGACAGACAGATAGTTCAACTGATAAATGGATAGATAGAAAACAGATAGACAAAAATATAGTTAGACAAAGGCGGACAGATAGATAGATATATAAATCATAGACAGACAGACAGACAGATATAAATTTAAGAACTAAAGATAGATAAGTTGGTAGTCAGACAGAAAGATAGAGGGGGGGGGGGGGCGTAAGTAGTGACGTTAAGCAGGATTGCGAAACTAAAAGAAATATTACTTAAAACGCGATGTAATCAAATGTAACTCCAGGGCATAATAATAAATTAATATTTTTTATTAAAAATAACAGGCTTTGCAAGCGGAAATGTCCGATGTGAATTATCTCCCCTGTACATTAACCGGACATCATACCGGGAGAGGGTTAAGGAGACAAATATAAATACATAATGCATATGTGAAAATACTTCAGGAAATAAAAAAATACCTTTATCCTTTATTATAATTAAACTATATGAAATAAATTATAAAAAAGTCAGAATCTTGGTAAATAAAACTTAACAGTTTCAGTACGATCGTAAACATGAGAATAAAATAGTTTTCAATCTCAACCCCCATTTATTTCTTGCAAGCTTGAAAAAATGTTTTTTATTTGGGTCTAAATAGAATGTGTGGAAGTAAAATAATTATGAGGCGTCTTTAATTAGAAAAAAAAATGAAAGTCCATTAAACATTCTCGATGTAATGTAGCTACTGACATTTAAAAAAAATTCTTTTTAAAGAAAAACAAGAATACAACAGGTTTCACTAATTGCAAACATACATTTGTAGTGATTCATCAAATTAAACGTATCTATTCCTGGAGCAGCCAAATCTAATGTTTGTTGTATTGTTAACCTCGTTTTAAATTAAAGTCAAAACTTATCGTCAGGAAATGTTTTGTTATATGTTTCTAATTAAATGTTCTTAAAAGTACCTCAGCAAACAATATTCAAACTGCTTTGGCAGTGAACATGCTTTACATTCTGAAAGTGATTTAATTTTTTTAATGAAGATTGAACACTGGAGAAATAAAATGCTTCAAATTCACGTGTACAAAATAAGTGTCAATACATTTAGAAAGAGACTATATGCATGTCTGCAAGAAATATCTTTCTGTAATTCCTTTAGCTCACATGGAAAGAGTGAAAATCATCTTTTATACACATTTACGCACGAACGCACACACACACCACTGACACACACAGAGAAATCTGCAATCATACTTGTTGAACTGTAACTCTTAAAGAATGGCGTTATGAATGTTCTGCGTTACGTTCAACTATTAGCGTCATGTGACAATATACATATTTTTTCCAAATACTAATTACATTTCCATGCATGAGAATCACATCACACTATTGCTATATCAGCACCCTAAAGTCTCCTGCCCTTAAAACTGTGTGCGCTACCCGCGAGGAAGCAGGCTCTTTTATTAACACATGCGTCAAGTTCATCACACAGACGGCCCAAGAATTCCACATTAAAGGGTCGGTCGTAATGTCATCATCAGGATCAACTGGTAGATTTTTTACAAACTGGCCTATACATGCCATGTCCCATTTTTTGTCGCAATGTTTTCATTAAGACGCACTAGTAGGGGATTCTTGCTAGAGCAGAATCTCCGCCACTCCATGTTCGGTCGTAACGTCCTCTACTTAAACAACGTAATATGCTCGATGTATCTCATTTAGGCCGTAACGTCTTCTACTTCAATAATATAATGTGAACGATATGTCTCATTTCGGCCGTAACGTCCTCTACTTCGATAATATAATGTGAACGATAGGTCTCACTTCGGCCGTAACGATGATGAGCAGTGACTTTTAGACATTTGCAGGGAAAGGACCCAACTGGGGTCAGTCCTCATTAAAAACATCTTTAGCTTAACTGACAGGGGGCCTTTGTATAGAAGAAAATATGCACGTTATTTAACGCTCACAGAGTGAGATACCATAACAGAGGTAAACAAACTATCGTCATATCGCCTTCGTGACCTCAGAATAAAGCGTTTTATGAAGACATTCAATGTGTCTTGTCATTTCCATATGAAAGTCAGCTGTATGAGCTTTTGAGTTTTAAAGAGGTGTGCTATTTCTCATCACTATTTTCAGCATGAGTGTTTGGCAGAGTACAAGCGTCATGTCTCGTTCAGAGTGCTTTCAGCATGAGTGTTTGACACAAGTGTCATGTCTCATGCATAGTACTTTCAGCATGAGTGTTTGACACAATTGTCATGACTCGTTCACAATGTTTTCAGCATGAGTGCTTGGCACAAGCCAATCTTGCTTCATATCTCATTTATTCCGTCCTCATGATGAATGTTTGGTAGAGTATCATACGTTATCGCGTTCATGTTGTCCTCAATATGAATGTTTGAAAGAGCACCTTATGTCACCTCATTCGTGTTATCCTCGGTATGAATGTTTGAAAGAGCACCTAATGTCACCTCATTCGTGTTGTCCTCAAAATGAATGTTTGAAAGAGCATCTTATGTCACCTCATTCGTGTTGTCCTCAAAATGAATGTTTGAAAGAGCACCTTATGTCACCTCATTCGTGTTGTCCTCAGTATGAATGCTTGGTTGATTATCTTGTATCGCCTCATTCATGTTGTACGCATTGATGAATGCATGGTTGTGCATGTGTCATCTCTTTCATTAGTTCTCAGCATGAGAGTTTTACAAAGGAGTTGTGTCATGTTTCATTCATGTTGTTATCATCATAAAGAGTATGTAAAAGAGTTGTGTCATGTTTCATTAATGTTGTTATCAGCATGAGAGTTTTGTTCAGGAGTTGTGTCATGTTTCAATTAAGTTGTTCTCAGCATGAGAAGTTTCTAAAAGAGTTGTGTCATGTTTCAATTAAGTTGTTCTCAGCATGAGAAGTTTGTAAAAGAGTTGTGTCATGTTTCATTCATGAGTTCTCAGCATGAGAGTTCTGTAAAGGAGTTGTATCATGTTTCATTCATGTTGATATCAGTTTTAGATTTTTATGAAGAACTTATGCCTGCAGCAGTTTTTCTAGCGCGTATTTACTATATTATGGTATCTTCAGAATGAGTGTTCAGGAAAAAGGACTTGTATGTAGCGGCTTCCATTTTAATGCTAGACAAAGGACTTTGAGTCTTGTATGTAGCGGCTTCCATTTTAATACTAGAAAAATGACTCTGGGTCTTGTATGTAGCGGCTTCCACTGGAATATAAGATAAAGGTTTTTGAATCTTGTCTTGTATGAAACGGCCTCCATTGAAAAACTAGATAAAGGACTTTGAGGTCTTGTCTTGTATGTAACGGCGTCCGTTCGAGACTTTGGAAGAGTATTCTGAGTTACATCTCATTGGAAACATCCTCAGTAAGAATGATTGGTAGAGGATCTATGAGTTAAGCAGTATCACTCATGCGACGTCACGCCTCTCGTGACTTCTTCAGCACGAGTACTCGGTACAGGATCTAGTGTCATAATCCGGTGATACCCCCACCAGCTTAAATAACCAGTAAGATGACTTTGTGCATTATCTTCGGTTATGACGTCCTCGGAGTGATAACTTTGAGGAGGACTTCGTGTCATTTCTCGGTCGTGGGCGACATCAGCGGGATTCTCTCGTACAATGCCCCTGTTGTTTCGTCGTCCTCAGTTCTGTAGGGAGCATGGTGTCATATTTCGCTGGTGACATCCTCTGCGGGATCGCTCTTCAGAGGACACCGGCGTCATATCTCGGTCGTGACGTCCTCGGCGTGGATGACGGGCAAGGGACTAATGCAGGGAGCCGTGTGCATCCGCTGCAGGCGCCGGTTCTCTCGCGCCACCATTGTGACAGACATCTTGCGGGAGTAGTTCTTGTAGATGACGCTGTCCTGCGCGCGCTTCACCACGCGCACACTTTCTAGATTTTTTGGGCTGTGCTTGTAGCGCGGCTCCATTGGCTGCAGGATGCGGATGCTGTCCCACTTTTTGAGAAACACAAATACCGCCATCAGCCACAGCGCCACGATGACGGCCAGGATGATGAACTCTTCCGGCTGCACCCTGTGACGTACGTCGGCCACGTGGTCGCTTTCATCTGCAACGAGAAACAAACAAAAGAGCCGTCTGCGAGCAATGTGACGAAGAGTTTGAAAGTGGACAAAAAAGTTAAGCAAAATTCAATCAGCTAGCTAGTCAAAATCAGCCAGCCAAGCAATTACTGACTTCATCCACCGATCAATCACTTAATCAATCGGTTAATCAATCAGTTAACGAAACATAATTCATGAAAGAGTTTCAATGATAGCGTTGGGTAATTACAGAGCGATTTTCTTTGTCTGCGTGTTTATCTTTTGCCGTAATCATTTGGAGTAAACAAAAATTTGTGGCTGGTTAATCAATGATAAATAATTTAAAGAAAATGGACAAAAGAGAAAGGAGGAAAAGAGTTGAAGTGTTTCGATATGGAACAGATAACTATAACGATGGCAAGAAGATAACAAAATTATGTCACGCCTATGGATGACAGTAAATCAGGCGGACACTTCGCAGACTGGACAGAAGTAATGAAAAACAATAGAGATCATTATTACGATTCGTCCTTGATTGCTGAATAATAGCCCTCCAGTGATTTGAAATGAGGCACGGCTAGCGAAGGTGTGGAGTGTTTATTTCCGCGGTGTGGTTATACGTGTTTATGTGTTGTTTTGCGTTAGTTTTCCATTGCACAGTTCTTAAGTGTTTCTTAAGTAAGTTTTACTTGTTACGTATGTATTAGTCTTAAGTATTAGTAATAAACGTGGGCTAGCTGTTAAGTGTGTGTTCAGTGCTGTGCATATTCGTGTAATTGTCTTGAGTGTAATTGTGTTGAGTGTATTTGTTATAAAGTGTGTGCGTGCGTGTGTGTGTGTGCGCGTGAGTGTGTATGTATGTGTGTGATGGTTATTAAATACAAATTTTAGTGAAGGTGTGAACGTAGGAGAGTATTAGCTCTTAAGTTTGAATGCCAAATGTATGTTAGTATTGTGTGTTAGTGTAGTGCAAGTGAACTATTAAGTGTTAAGTTGTAATGCCAAAATGTGTGTTAGTATTGTCAGTATAGTGCAAGTGAGCTGTTAAGTGTGTGTTAATGTTAAGCGAATATTTATTTTCCAGTTATATATATATATATATGTGTGTGTGTGTGTGTGTGTGTGTGTGTGTGTGTACAATAAAAGTTGTAATGCCAAAATGTGTGTTAGTATTGTCAGTATAGTGCAAGTGAGCTGTTAAGTGTGTGTTAATGTTAAGCGAATATTTATTTTCCAGTTATATATATATATATGTGTGTGTGTGTGTGTGTGTGTGTGTGTGTGTGTGTGTGTGTGTGTGTGTGTGTGTGTGTGTGTGTGTGTGTGAAGAATGTTAGTATTAAATTAAGTTGCCAATCATGTTATATTAAGCGTGCGTCGTGTGTGCGTATTTGTTATTGTTGTGTGGGTTTTGCTTGCATTAAAGTTAAGAGTTTGTTATTGTTGTGTGGGTTTTGCTTGCATTAAAGTTAAGAGTTTGTTATTGTTGTGTGGGTTTTGCTTGCATTAAAGTTAAGAGTTTGTTATTGTTGTGTGGGTTTTGTATGCATTAAAGTTAAGAGTTTGTTATTATTGAATGTTAGATATGTTAAATGAGTGTTTGTTACTTTTTGGTGATTTTGTGATTAATGCTAAATGTTTAATTTTAAGGGGGTGTTGTTAAACTTGTTAAGCTTGTCGTACATGTTAACTGTGCTAACTGTTTATAAATGTGTTAGTTAAATGTCTGTTCGTTTTAAGTGTGCGCCAACGTGAAGCCTGAGAGTGTGCATGTTACTGTTATGTGTGTAATTGTTTGTGGATTATGAGTATACTAATATTAAGTAACATTCGATTGTGAGTTTTAACTGTATGTGTTAATGTTAAGTATAATGTGTTTGTGTCAAATGGGACAGTGCTTTAAGTGCGTATTTCTAAGTATTACCTACTTAAAATTGTTAAAAATATTAATTATGTGTATATATAAGTTGTTTGTGTATCTATTAGTATTAATGTAAGTGATAAATGCCCATTTGTAAGTGTTAGCTCCATGTTAGCGTGAGTTTGTAACTAAATAGTGTTTAGTATGCACTAATGTTAACTATTTATGTTATAGTAGTTAGCGTGTGACAATATTAAGTGTATGTATAAGAGTAATTTTATACCTTTACAATCTAGTGCCTAAAGATATTATTTACTTGTGCTTCAAATTATCTTTAATTTCTTTTTGTTTCCTTCACAACATTTTTAAAATTCTCCCAACGAATTGCTAAGCAAGCATTTTCTATGACGTCATGAATACGTCAACACAAGTGAAAGATTTTCAATTAATTTCGTCTTAAAAATAACGAGTTGCGTGGCACAGAAATGTCAAGATAAATTACAGAGTTGTCGGCTCATGTTCTCATCCTTTTCTCAAGACCTGAATCTCGAGTCTTGGATGGTGACACTGTAACCTTTCTGATGGAATCCAATCTTGCAAGTTACAAGCTCTACACTTTTGTTAACACTTCACGGTAAAATATTTTCCTTTTTTTTTTTCTTGTTCTCCCTTTACCGTTTAGTTCTTAAACCAGGACACTGGGCTTCCATATTCTGGACTGGTGGAAATTTAATTAGGACCAGACTACCCTCACTTTCCCCACTTTAGACCCCGTCTCCTTCCCACACAATCTGGATTAGAAAAAAGAAAAGATTTTGTAATGAAAATGTCTGAAGAGACAATGGTTGGCACGACAAGTTCTATTACGATGCTTCTGAATTTGTCACGTAGACAATTCGAGAAACGAAGCAATCCGATGATTCCCCCCCCCCCCCCACTCGGTTAGTCTTGTTCTTCACGAGTTGTCGGACCTTTTCCTCCACGAGGCCCTGCGATGCTGTAAACTCACGATTATCTGATTTGCCAGAACTTGCGCTTATACTAGCAAATCACGCAGAGAAAGGAAGAAGAGACACACAAATGAACACATATATAATATGAAAGAGAGAGAGAGAGAGAGGTAGACAGCTAGATAGACAGATATATAGAGGTAGATAGCAAAAAAGACAGAGACAGATATACAGAGGTAGCTAGATAGACAGAGAGAGATATATAGAGGTAGAGCTAGATAGACAGAGACAGATATACAGAGGTAGACAGCTATATAGACAGAGATATATAGAGAAATACATCTAGTAAGACAGATAAAGATATATAGAGGTAGACAGCTAGATAGACAGAGAGAGAGAGAGAGAGAGAGAGAGAGATTGACAGCTAGACAGAGATAGATATAGAGAGGTAGACAGCTAGATAGACATAGATTGATATATAGAGGTATACATCCAGATAGATCAGATAGAGATAGATATATAGAAGTACACAGCAAGATAGACATATAGATATATATATGGAGATAGACAACTAGAGAGACAGAGATAGATGCATAGAGGTAGACAGCTATAGAGATATATAGAGGTAAACATCCAGAGAGATAGAGATAGATATACAGAGGTAGACAGCTAGATAGACAGAGATATATATACAGAGTTAGACAGCTAGATAAATATAGATATACAGAGGTATACAGCTAGATAGACAGAGATAGATATATAGATAAATAAGATTATGACTATTTGGACACATACACACAAATACACACGCACGAATGAGACCATATACTGAGCACATAGAGAAATTTATTGAAAAGAAAGTTTTTTCTTCCAGAATAGCAAAGGCAGAAGTTAGCCTAATAACTATGAATAAGGCACTTAATGTTTCGGCGATCGCGATTCAAAGCAAAAAAAATAAAATAATTAATGACGACTATAAATAATAACAGTGGCTGCGTACCAAAGTAATGACAACCACTACGAACATGAGCCTAAAAGATAAGAAAAGGATGGGGTTTCGTAATGTGTAAACATAATATTGCCATAAGTATATTTGCAAACCACTGACGCAGGAAATTAGCGTCTGAAAGTCTGCAGCTGTCTAACAACAAATGTCACTTAAATGTCAGACTCAATTTGAAATATACGACAGCAATTTGCGATTACTGAATAATCAGTCTAAGCTACTGCCAGGTTACAATGCAAACTGCTGGTTGTTTACATAAAATTCCTTGTTTTGATAATTATTGACTGTTTCTATGTTAAAACACAATGAAATCAACACAAATACTTATTTCACACTCGTGTTAAAAATCACTGTTCATCTTCACTCTCTCCCGCCTGCCTGCATACATACCCGCCTATCTATCTATCTACGTTAAATGAAAACGATTTATGACTTGTGAAATAATGAATACGTTTTATACAAGGACTTAATGTTTATCTCAAGTTAGATTGTGCTGCAACAGTGAAAAGGGAGAAAAACAAAACAGTCTTGCTTCATGCTCGGGTCAAAACCGAAAGCTTCGAAGATGCCTCACGTATGATATAAATAGATTTTAGTTATGAGATAGACTATACTACACTTGTTTTCCCAGAAACTAATGAAGTTTATGACAACCGTCTAGAAATAAAATAATAAAATTGTATTAGAATATTAGCAAATTGTTCAATATACACACATTTACAGCACTTCTCACCCACCTCTACATTTGAAAAGAAAGTCAGGCAGGAAAAGTGGTGACGAATGAATTTTTTTTTTCTTAACTATTTCTTCATTGAGAAAAGATCCCGAGATTATAAGATTTGTGAAATCAGAACTGTAAAAGTTAAGGCCTACATACACACAATTGTAAACATTTAACAATGTAATGTCTTTTCCTAATGACATTACTACGTATAAATAGAAGAACTTCAAGAAGAGGAAAAACATTGACAAGATTTCGCTTGAAAGGCCACTCACTCTGCACAGATGCGTCTGAAATCCCGGTAGTAGTGTTAGTGGTCGCGGCGAGCCCCTCAATGAGTGACACCATTAAATAAGATCGGTTAGCCGTGTTCTCAAACAAGGCTCTCTCAAAAGTTTCCCTCGTCTGTAGCTTGTCTGGTGGTGTAAAAAAAAGACTGATGATTCACAAAATGTCAGTTTTGTTGAGGTTAAAAGGTCAAAAGTTCGCTGTCCAATCTCAACACTGATTTTGAAGTCTCTGTCCTTCACTTCACTTAAAAAATGAGATTAAAACGAAATGAATAATTCTCTGGAAATCTCGCTGTAAAAATCGTCCAATTTATCGAGCCAGGTTCTTTCTCACAGTTGACAGATGTTTAGGAGAGTAATGCAGTCATCACTTTTTTCTTCTTTTCTCGGGACTTTATGTTCTGCGGGCAAAGGCTTTCTGGTGAAAACGCAAGCAGGCAGTTTATCACCTTAGAACGCCTAACAGGAGATACTTTGATTTCTACTGAGTCTCAACTCTATAATATAAATTCGCGTTTTATTCATCTTGCGGTTGTTGTCACTGACAGTCGCGAGCAGGCGAAGAATGGCGGGAAAGCAAAGGATCACTGTCAAGAAGGAAGAGGGTTAGGGCAGATAGAGAGAAGGGCTGAGAGAAAGTATAACCACGGCCTAGGCACAAAAAAATTGTTACAAATCGCGAGCTGCAGGAGGACTTGATTCGCAGAATGTTCGAGGCTGTAGTACTCTCTCTTTCGGCAAAGTGATTTGCAGACTGATGCTCAGATTGTTTGTATTTTTCCTGCCTAATATGAGCTGATAACACGGAGCCTAAAGAGACATTAGGATCGCTTATAATAGCAAAAACAAACCAAAAAAAAAAAAATCCGTTGTGGAGATGATAACTTAAAAACTGTCACTTTATGGGTCAACAAATGATGTGAAAATGTGAAAATTTAAGAAAGAAACTAGTATATAAAAATCGTTTCCTATAGAAGTGAAGAGCGGTCGATCATGGTTCGACTCAGACCTTACTATTGTAGACGTATGACGTAAAAAGAGCTTACGTTTGACGTCACTGGGAAAAGGGGCGGAGCAGTAACAGTGACAAGCTTCGTTTTACTTGTACTACCAACAACAACAAAAAATTCTCACATTAAGTGTAAGGCTGCATATTATTCGCCGTGACGTGGACACATGAAGCAGAAATGATGTAAAATGGTGGACTTGTCTGGAGGATTACGAGGAGAATAAAAGGGAGATGATGTCACAACTTTCTTGGAAACTGTTTGATCAAATTTAACTTCCTGGGAGTTGACTTAGGTAGGAGATTGTATTACATAAAGGAATACGAAGGTAAGAGCTGTCAAAATATAATAGCTAGGTATTTGGGGATTGTTTTGATTTCATATTTATATATAGAGAGAGAAGTCATTAGGAAAAAGGTCATTGCTGTGAGGAAGATTTCTGCCTGCGGGTGAACATCGAAGATCATGGAGTAGGCTGTGACCCTGGAGAAATCAGAGACCTTTATGGACCGCACTGTGCATCAATGTAGCCATCTGCACTCTTGGGGGTATGGCATCACCGCTTTCTTGTACACTGGAATTAAGTGAAATTAAAAATAACTAACGCTATTAATAAATTCACACACAGTACCCCAGAGAAATAATGGACTCCCACGCAAACACTACAGGCAAAATATATGTACTCACAAGCAAACTCAACAATGCTCTCTTTCTGCTGTACATACACACATACAAATAGATATTTAAAAACATACTTAAGAATTAAACTCCTGTAACTGCTGTATTAAATCATTATTTCAAGTTTTAAACTGTTTGTATATAACTCACTCTTCCTTATCGTTCATTTTTTCTCCCAAGAAATATTGCAGGTAAATGTGATGGCCTTGTGTTGATGCTGTAGAATATAAACCTTGCACGCACACACACACACAAACGCACACATGCATATCTAAAAAAAATAAAGATACTTAAGAATTAAACTCTTATAAAATTTTGCACTAAATCATTCTTTTAAAGTTGAAACCGATTTCATGTTTCATGTAACTCGATTTTTCTTGGCCTTCATTCCCAACCCACCCCATCCCCAACCCCACACGAAAAACAAGTGAATATAAATATAGACCTAGTGCTGATAATACTAAACATAGCCTTAAGGCTGAGCGACCATCATCAATACTATCACACCACGATCATTTTCATTATCACCATCAACGCACCCATCGCCATGGAAACGCGCTGGAAGAACAGACACCAATAAGAACATTTAACTTGTTAACACATCGTGTCACACTGGAGGAGTGTGCAGCCATGTTAATCGCCACTCCTGGTGCTGCTCGACGTGGATGTGGGGTGGAAGCGAGTACGCACCCGTGGAGGGGAATGAACTCCGGGCGCCGGCTGTTTGAGGTATTTTTTTCTTGTTTGGGGTGAATGTTGTGGTTGTTTGTTGTTGGTTTGTTTTAGGTTTGTTTCTGTGTGGAAGAGGATGAGTTTTCCCCTCTGATAAATGACCGGATATGATTTTAGTTGTATTTTGAGCAAGGAAAGTGTAAACACGACACGAATGGTCACAGTGCCTAGGCAAGAGATGAAATATATGGGATTTTGATCTGTTCAAGACAAATTAGTAAGAAAGGAATATACGTCAGTTGCGTGCGTAAAAGCTGACCGTGTACATCTATCTATCTATCTATCTATCTATCTATCTATCTATCTATCTATCTATCTATCTATCTATCTATCTATCTATCCCTTAGTCTTGTTGACCATTGGGGCAACACTAATGACCGGACAACCAGTTTTCTCCACTCCATTCTGTTCTCTGCTAATCTTACCGTATTGCTCAGCTTCATTCCTGTCCACTCTGAGATGTTATCTTCCCATCTTTTCCTCTGTCTTCCTCTCCTTCGCCCTCCTTGCACAGTACCTTGCATGATTGTCTTGGCAAGCCCTGTTGATCGTGTGACATGCCCATACCATTTCATTTTGCGTTTTTTCACATAGGCCAATAGCTCTTCATAAGGCCCAATGGTTTGCCTAATTCTGTTTCCCATTTCCTCATTCGTGACATGATATCTATACGAAATGCCAAGCAACTTACAAAAGCATCTCATTTCAGTAGCTTGTATCCTCCTTTCGAGATCCACTGTGAGGATCCATGACTCACAGGCATATAAAAACATAGATACAACCAAGGAGCGCATCAGTCTGATCTTTAAACTGACTGAGATATTTCTGTCTTTTCAAGCTGTCTTCAGCCTTGCCATTTCTGTTATTGTCATCGCAATCCTGGACAATATTTCAGGTTTTGATCCCTCGTCTGTCACGATGGTTCCTAAGTACTTGAATTTATTAACTATTTTCAATTTCTGATCACCAATCATTATGTCATTGCCAATGCCACTGGTGTTGTTGGTTATCAATTTGATCTTCTCTGCACTGATTTCCATACCAAAAGCAGTAGCTGTGCTGTCAAGGTTTTACACCAATTAAGCTAGCTCTTCCTCAATTCCTGCAAGGCCATCGAGGTCATCAGCAAAGCATAAGTTCGTTATTGTTCTGCCTTCAATACTGACAGTTCATTCAAGGTCTTCCAGAGCATCTGTCATGATTCTTTCAAGGAAGATGTGGAAGAGAATAGGCGAAGGTAAGCAGCCTTGTCTGACACCTACTGTTGTCCTGAACCAATCTCCTATTTGGCCGTTGAAGCAGACTGCACTGGTGGCCTTATTTTAAAGGTTCTGATCAGGTTGGCATTGATGTTGTACAGCTTCAAGCTGGACCAAAGGGCTGCATGCCACATCCTGTTGAACCTTCTTAAAATCTACACAGATATGATAAGGTCTTGTTGGTGCTGAAGGTACTTCTCACATGGCAGTCTCACACTAAAAACCTGTTCACTTGTGCTTCGCCCTGGTCTGAAGCCTACCTGTTCTTCAGCTATGGTTTCCTCTGCCTGCAGCTTCAGTCTGTTTAATATGATCTTTAGCATGACTTTGCTTGGGTGGCATATAAGACTTATCGTACGATAGTTCTGACCTTGCTGCAAATTGCCTTTTTATTGGGAGCATCGGAGTGACTGAGTCATGGTGTTGGCCATTCCCCTGTCTGCCAGATCTTATTGCAGATTGTTATAGGGAGCTCATCAAGGCTTCCCCCCTTCTTGGACTAATTTTGCAGGGATATTTTTTCAGATCTATTTGGCAGTTACTACAATTGTTTAGACTTTTAATCAAAGTTCCGTGTCTGATAAACCTGTGTGTCAGAGATTGAAATGAGATTTATTTAAAACCTCTTTATGCAATCACGTGACCGTTATTTGAAAACAAAGTGGAGAAGAGTTATTGAAACTATGTATAATCATAAAAATTCCGGCTCTTGATTTTAGTTCTAAACCTGAGTGAGAATTTAGCATGTGAAACGGGGTTATCCTCTCTTGCTAATTTAAGACATGTTTGAGTTGGAAAAGAACCGAGAAATATAGCGACACACATTTTGGTGTTGCTGATTTTTAATTATGTAAGTTTTATCATTTTATTATTATAAATGTAAAACTTTTACTTATATTTTTGCCACAAACACACTTAAGGTAAATACTAAATTCACACGCATTCACACACACGCACGCACGCGCACACACACGCACGCACACACACACACACACACATACACACACACACACACACACTCATCAGCAATAACACTTTCTTAAAGACAAAAATGCCTAAATTAATTTTATTACTGAACGTTAATAAATTGTTCCTATGGCTGCCATTATTATTATTGTTAAATTTTAACTGTTATTATTGTCGTCGTTGTTGCCGTCGTTGTAGGCTTTTAATTTATTGGCAACATTAAAAAAAAAAAAAAAAAACTACGAAAGGTCAAGAGAATAATCTGATATTGGAACATTGTTATAATGTCAAAAAGGCCGTGCCCAGGGTTTCTGCCAATGAGAACAAGGGGATAAAAGAAGATAACACATCATGTCTGGCATTTGTTTTGGGATGACGAACGTACCGTTCAATGATCTAACTAACTGATGGAAAAGGGTAAATGTGTTTTGTCACTCTTTCCAAATGCAAACTAGATAGGGTTACATTTTCGCAAACGTTGACAACAGAGAATAGAACCAAACGCCTTAGCAGCCAAGGGAATGGGCGGGTGGAGGAAGGGAGAGGGAGATTCGGGAATTCAATGAAAGTGCGAAGAAGCAAACAAAATACACGAAGAATCACAATAAAATCCAGCCCAACTTAAAAACCAGAACGCAATCGTGTACGCACCTTAAATCAAACCCCTGTCGTTCGTGACATTTACATTGGAAATAAAGCGTGACTCTCCCGTCCTTTCATTGGCCGGGGTGATCGAGGTATTGATTTTTTTTACAATGTTATATAGTGAAAGTTGGTGAACCCATATAACTCCATTCTCAGAGAGAAATGGGGGTGGGGGTGGCGAATTATTATTTTTCTTTAAAAGAAAATAATAAGTGGGAATATTAAACAAAATGGAATATACAAAAGTCAAAATTGTATTCCCTAAACAAAATAAATTCTCCTACACGTGTACATGTACTTGAATTGATTCGGTTGAGGTATACTCAGTCAAGCATGAAAAGGAAGTTACTTTAAGATCTTCAGGATGTTTCCAGCATTCGAAACAGTTTCAAACTTAGCATCTCCTGATACTTCCCTGTAATCTACCAGAGAATCTGTCTCTCTGAATATGACAGTACATTTTTGACTCTTCGTGTGCGAGAGAGAGGGAATTACTGGAGGTTTTCTTAGAGCAGCCCTTCTCAAATCTTTTTACCCTGGAAGAATCCTTGAAATAATTTTCAGATCTCGGGGAATTCCTTCATAAAAATTATTATGTCTACAGATTAAGGTACGTTAGCGTGATCAGTGAAAAGAAAGATGTAAATATAATAATCCAGCAATAACTGTTAGTGTTTTTTTGAGTAGGGAAGTGTAATCCAGTAATAATTGTCAGTGTTCTTTTGAGTAGGGAAGTGTAATCCAGTAATAATTGTCAGTGTTCTTTTGAGTAGAGAAGTGTAATCCAGCAATAACTGTTAGTGTTTTTTATAGTAGGGAAGTGTAATCCAGTAATGATTGTCAGTGTTCTTTTGAAGTGTAATAATGTAATGATTGTCAGTGTTCTTTTGAGTAGAGAAGTGTACTCCAGTAATGATTGTTAGTGTTCTTTTGAGTAGAGAAATGTAATCCAGTAATGATTTCAGTGTTCTTTTGAGTAGGGAAGTGTACTCCAGTAATGATTGTCAGTGTTGTTTTGAGTAGAGAAGTATAATCCAGTAATGATTGTCAGTGTTCTTTTGAGTAGAGAAGTGTAATCCAGTAATGATTGTCAGTGTTCTTTTGAGTAGAGATTTGTATTGCTTTTTTTGGATAATTTCCGACTTGATTTTTTAAATCTTATTCAATTGTGCCTGAAAATCTTATAACAGGATTCTAATGTCTATCTATATGATACTAATGCTGAGGTATGGAATGAGTTATAACTGATTTCTAATGTCTAGTCTATATGATATTAATAATAAGGTATGGAATGAGTTCTAACAGATTTCTAATGTCTAGTCCATAAGATACTAATTAGGTATGGAAATGATATGTGCAAGAATAGTTTTTTCCCTTTTAAAATTAAAAATGCCGTTTTAGGCAACACTTCTTTGAAAAAAAACCCAAGGGTTTTCAGTTTAGTTTCTTGAAATTAATCGCTTTCTGTCCTTTTGATAAATTTTAAATACTCATAAGGAAAGCTTATTTCGTTTCTCTTAAAGAACTGGCTTGAGCCAAAATAGGATTTGCTTTTTCTAAAGATAGGCTTGATAGATTTAATTTAAATAAAAGTTGTAAATTGACTTTAATAATGCTATTTACGACATGAAAATTTGCTGACTATGTTGAATAGTAAAATTACTAATGTAAATAAAAATATATTCTAAGACGCCATTTTAAACAAGATTTTAAAAAAAAATTCTTATTGAGTGACAGGAGATATACATAATTATGTGTTGATAATTCGAGAGGGAGAGAATGACGTCATTAGCTTGCTGTCATCCTTTCCGTGCATTACAGCGCTCACCTGTTATCAACGGCCTTTCCTAATCTAGCGTCAAAAACTGAAAAGGCCTTTAACGATACTGTTGTCGATGCTGTTCATTTATGCCCACCACTATGAGCGCTAGCGCCACGCACAGAGCAAAATTTAAAAAAAGAACAATTTCTTTTTTATTTTCTCAATCACGATCTCTCTGAGAACCCCTAACAAATTCTTGCGGAACCCTGGTTGAGAAACCATGTTTAATTTTGAAGATAATAAAATCCTGGCAACACTGTAGTAATTAAAATGTTCAAAATTAAACGTGTGTGCATGTGTGGAGTGTTTTCTAGTTACACTCCCAGTATGTAGACATTTGCTGGTCAAAATGTTTATATCTGAATAAAGATATTCTGGAATGCATGAATATACAAAACGAAACCATCAACAAAACTGCAGACATTTTCTTATAGGTGTGAAATGCATGGCCATCAAGCTGCATCCAAAGTATAAAGTGCTTGGAAGTTTTAGTGAATATGGGCACTGCTAAAAGTCTCCAATTTATATTTTAATCTGCAAAATAATAATTAATTTTTAAATCTTATATATTAGCAAGTGTACATTTAAACTTGTAGAAATACTTGTAACTTATTTTAAAACATACTTTTAAACACACTAACTTTAATTTTTTTTTTAAAAATTGGGTTCACATTTTGCTTTAAACCACCAGACAATAATTCTGTCTTGTTCAAAATAAAACAAATTACATTTATTTGTGAATCAATACATCATGAAGATTCAAAACACTTTACGCGTGTGCAGATATTGCTGCATGTTACTCTGAAGCTATAACCCAGTGATCTGAGAGTGACTGACTGACACACTTTCAAAGGTGATCTATAGTGTCATGTTCCTAATGTGGGAAGGGAGACAACGCGGCTGGGTGCAGAAAAGCAGTCTGGTGAAATGCGTGAAAATGTGATAACTTGCCACCTGGAAAACGTTTCTCAGGGTGCAGCATAAATTGCAAATGATCAACATTGTGCACACATATAAATTATACACACGCGCGCGAGCGTTCAAAAGATGGATTCATTTTAGAACTGATTCTTCTATTTCATGTTCCGGCCGGGAGTTTGCGACAGTAAAAGAACACCCATTACAGTCCATTTAACGGGTTCATTAACTGTTAACCAAATAATAGGTTTCAGTAATTATAGTCCAGTTTAATAGGTTTCACTAGCTGCAAAGGATTTCAATAATTACAATGCAATTTAATGGGTTTCACTTTATGCTGATAAAGGTTTCTGTAATTACAGTACAATTCAAGGGCTTCAGCACCTATTGACAAAACAAAGACTTTCAATAACTGCAGGAAAAAGAAGTGCTTTTGTAACTAAGTAAAAATAAATACATTCGACAGTTACTGTCAAAATAAAGATCTCACTGCCTCTAGACAAAAACTAAAGAGTTTCGGTGTACACCATCAAAATAAAGGCTGCAGTCATTACAGAAAAATAAACGGTTTCAGTGCCTAGAGAAAAAAATAAACGCTTAGTAGTACAAACAAAATATACGAATTTATTCATTATAGTTAAAATAAACGGTTTCAGTAGCCATAGACCAAATAAAAAAAGAGTTTCAGGGGCTAAAAAGAAAAAGGTTTTAGCAATTACACCTTAAATCAAGGACTTATGTAGAGAAAAAAAAATCAAGGTTTTAAGTAGGTACAATCAAACTAACTGATTTATTAGCTACAGGCAAAGCAAAGGGCTTTAGCAGTTACAATTTAAACAAATGTTAGTCAGTAGATGCAGTTAAAAGCGAAAATTTCATTAGTTACAGCAACAAAATGAGGTACTGACTATTTTGGTCGAAATAGTGTTTCTGTAGCTAGTCAAAATAAAGTCTTCTGCAGTTATAGGCTTAAGTTCAAAATATAAGGTTTATCAAATTATAGTCAGTCGTATTGAATGTATCAATCTGCGTGTCTTAGCAGTCTAAATCGACTGTCACGAAAAGTCTCAGGCCTACTTAAAAAATATAGTTCAAGTACCTTTGCGCATGCGGAAGTATAGTTAGCAAAATATTCGTTGTGTCGAGTGACAATAAACTAATTTGCATTCAATTCAGGAAGTAAATTATCCTCCTGGAAATAATGCATTATTGATGTGGGTCTCAGAATCAGACAAACCGAAAAAAATAGTTTGTTGTTCGGTTTTGTTTGTTTGTTAATCTTGGTACTTTTTTTTTTTTTTTTTTTTGCGATGCAGTCACAGAACTCATTGAATGAATATTCAGCATGCTTCAACAAATTTCTGTGGCCAATAATTCTGACAAATCACGAGGCCCTTGGGGTGTGTGGATAAATCGAAACATCTGCATGACGTATTTGCTTTAAGTTTTTCCGTTCTTGGTATATGTTCTTTCAAAATGCTAACTTGTACTATCAAAAACGCATTCGCTGTTTTAGTTTACTAGCTAGCCTCGTTCCCTTTATGACGTAACCATTTTAGTTTACTAGCTAGCCTCGTTAACCTTATTACGGAATCTTTTAGTTTACTACCTAGTTTCGTTTCCTTTATGACGTAACCGTTTTAGTTTACTAGCTAGCCTCGTTCCCTTTATGACGTAACCGTTTTAGTTTACTAGCTAGCCTCGTTCCTCTTATGACGTAACTGTTTTAGTTTACTAGCTAGTTTCGTTTCCTTTATGACGTACTTGCGCACTGAATCTACTTTAAATGTTAACATCAGTTATACGGTGTAACACTTCTGTCCGTCAGGTGAGTTGGTCGCAAATGTAGACACCGTTTTAGTTTAGTGTGTAGTCTCATTCTCATCCTGACGTAACCTTTCTAGTATAGCATGGCGGTCTCGATCCCTTCATGACGTAACGACTAGTTTATTAGCTAGTATCGCTTTCTTCATGGTGTAAATGTTCAGGAAATATCGCTTTACATTTTGTCTTCAGTGGTACAATGTAACATTGCTTTCAACATACGTATTTGTACTGTCATTCGTAAATGCAAAGTGAACCTCGCTTTAAATTTTACCATTAGTGACACAGTAAAAGAGTTCTGTCAATATGCTAAACTGTACTGTCAAACATGCATACGTCGTTTTAGTTTACTAGCTGGACTCGTTCCCTTCAAGACGTAACTGTTTAGTTTACTAGCTAGACTCGTTCCCTTCAAGACGTAACTGTTTTAGTTTACTAGCTAGACTCGTTCCCTTCAAAACGTAACCGTTATAATTTACTAGCTAGCCTCGTTCCTCTTATGACGTAACTGTTTTAGTTTACTAGCTAGACTCGTTCCCTTCAAGACGTAACTGTTTTAGTTTGCTAGCTAGACTCGTTCCCTTCAAGATGTAACTGTTTTAGTTTACTAGCTGGACGTGTTCCCTTCAAGACGTAACTGTTTTAGTTTACTAGCTAGACTCGTTCCCTTCAAGACGTAAATGTTTTAGTTTGATAGTTAGTGCCATTCTTTTCATGACGTAACTGTGCATTTCATTTGATCATCAGCGATACGCTAAAACTGCGTTCTTCTTATGACGTAATTGAGCTTTGAAATTCAATGAATGCACTGTAACCTTTTAACAGTTAATGAACCATGAGTCAGTTTTACAGTTTAGAATAAAGTCAAAGACAGACACATAACATCAAACTTTAGCCCAAATAGACAAAAGATGTTCTGTACTTCAGTTCAATTCTTCAAAAACGGTTTGATAAATCGGTAGAACATATTACATTGTCATGCAGACAGAGTGACGAGAAAAACCCCAAATAAAATAAAAATCGAAATCATCTTAGCAAAAGCGGAGAATGACATTTTGATTTTAAATTTTTTCTTGCTGTATTTTGGAGGGTTTCTTTGTAGTTTTAAAAGAAATGATTTGTTTCTGGTTTCTTGGTGTTGTAATTTTGTATGTGACCTCAGAAATACATGAAGTTTCATCCGAATTCGCTTTCATTTTCCTTTTTTAAAAAAGAAAACTATTTACACTTTTTAATATGCCAAACACAGTACGGGAGTATTATTTTGTAATTTAGTTACCCTAAAAGGGAGAGATAATCAGTCTGCTAGTCGGATTTTATTATTTCGGTTTTGCGATTCATTCCCTCACCCACCTACTGAAACCCCACCCAATCACACACGCACGCACCTACAAACATACACACAAACACAGCAAGCACCCTTTCCCTCCCGCAGCAAACAGTTTGCAACTGAAAAGGGTAGAAATAACACGGCATCGAGTTACCCCTCTTTGACAAAACGAAAAAAACACGATGCACGTTTAAAATAACTAAATAAAGAGAAATCAGTAATTTTAGAAACCTATGTAGACAAGAATTATTATTTTAATAATTAATTCTAACAGTTACCGATATAAGAAGATAGCCTTCACGGATGTTTTCAATTATTAATGTTTTGGAATCAAAATGATTTAAGAAATCCATTTTCATACAACATTCAGAAGGAAATCAAAATTAGAATATAGAAATTCCATCACAAAAATAGTTAGAGATAAATAAACTTACAATAGAAAAAATATTAGCTGCGATATTTTAATTAAATTTTTAAATCCTCCCATCTTTCCGTGGAAATTAAAAACAAACAAAATAATAATGAATTTGAAAGAAAAATTAATGGTAGAAAATAGTATCTGCGATATTTAAAAATCGTATTTAAAGAAACAAGATTTCTAACGTACATTAAAATTGTTCATTTTGTGCGTTTATGGATATGTGCGTGCGTGTGCGTGTGTGTATGTGTGTGATTTGCATCTAATTTTCTTTGACAACATGGTTTTGAATTGATGAAATTGCTCTCTCTTAGATTCTAATTCGTATATCTACGTACACGTGGTACGAAATTGTGAAGTAGTGATGGAAATAGAGGATCAGATTCTGATAATTTCTTTATTTTCAAATGCTAATCCTTCCACAACAGCAGTTCTTCCTCGAATCAAACTTTCTGGTTTTGTGTCGCCAACGCCACTTAGTTAATGATTATTATTATTAGTGATTAATTAATCATTCATAACAAATTACAAGTGTTGAGAATCTTAATTTATGTTGTTAATAATTCTCCATCAGACATTACTTGTCTCTCACATTTGGCGTATGTAGGCGCTGTAAATGTTTTCTCTCATCTGCAACACTAAAGGCAACATTTATCGTCACAAAATATTTCCATAGGTGGTAAACTTCTTACTAAAGGAGAAGACAAATCAGTCTTTAATCTGTATTTAGAAAACCCCCATCCACCCACTTTCTTCTCCAACATAAGGTTATTAATATGTGTAATAAGGTCAATAAATTAAACAACAGATTTATTAAATCAACAATCAAATATACGTATAACCAATACAATTAAATAGATTACTTGAAATCAATTATTTCCGTGAAATCATATTCTAATAATTTTGTCTATTTGTCTACACAGTCATATCCTAAATACAATTCAATAATAGTGTCAATACAAATCACATGATAGTTCATATCATAAAACAGAAATGGAGTTATTAGAGATAAGTGTCAATCACAGGATAGTTCGTATCACAGAACAGAAATGGAGTTATTAGAAATATGTGTCAATACAAATCACATGATAGCTCATATCAGAGAACAAAAATAGAGTTATTAGAGATTATCAATAATCGTTTTTACATAACCTGAATTAATCTCAAAAGTCCTTCCTGCACTTTTGCAACAAAGACAAGTTTATCATTTGCCGTTATTACATCAGTTCCACGTGTTTCCTTCACATGTTGAAAACACTCTTCTGGGTGCTTCTTTCCACTGTGTCAACTCCTTCCAGCAGAACAATAACTTTAGTGATTTCCAGCATCTTCTATACACTAGAAATTGCTCAGGCAGTCAGTATATCTTTCCACGATACATCAATGGAGTGTAGTGTATCCCTTTACACTTACACAAACTGCTTCCCACCTCTACCATGGTCGGTTGTAGCAGTTTACAATTAATGAATCAGGAGATTCAAATAACATGTGGAGAGAACGGATGCTTTAACTGAAAAATACAATCAGGAAGCATGCCTAAGTTTCCAGTTTATGTCTCCATTCTTTCTTACTTTCCATTCCTAAATTACAGTTTCCTGCAACAGTATTTATTAGCCCAATATACATACATACACACACACACACACACAGCATAATAAATACAGCACATCAAAATAAGTGTTAGCAATGTCAAGTGTTAGCATACTACATATGAATAATTTCGTGTACACAGATATTCCATGTTTATGAATTAGAATCTAAGAGAGAGCAATTTCTTCAATTTAAAATCTTGTTGCCAAAGACAATAGATGCAAATTACACACACACACACACACACACACACACACACACACACACACACACACACACACACACACACACACGCACGCACGCACGCACGCACGCACGCATACGCACATACATGCACATATCCACAAATGCACATAATCAATATATCCTAGAAATCACGTTTCTTTAAATACGATTTTTAAACATCACAAGTACTATTTTCTATCATTATTTTATCTTTCAACTTCATTATTGTTTATTTTTTTGGGCCAAGCTCTCGGGATTGTACATGTCTAAATCTTCCAGCAAAGCTATTGAGTTTCAGTGGAAGGATGGTTTCTTAATTTGTAAACAGGAAGGGACTGGTAGCTGCAGTTGGTGGTACCTATGAGCTATTGAGTGAACATGCTGCATTTTGCTTATGACCCACCCACTGCTGTTCATCTAGGACCATTTAAAACTTTAGCTTATGTGGAAGGTGAGTTTTATTGGTCAGGTAGGATGGGGGATGTCACTTGGTACTGTCAATCATGCAATATCTGTCAGTGAGTGAATAGAAAGATGGAACACCCGTTTCCACTAATGAAACCCCAACAATTGATATTCCTTTCAGACATGTAGCCATTCTTGCTTACATACGAAAAAATTCTTGCTTACGTACGAAATCGCCGCATGACGACATCAGAGTGGTTAAATTAATGCTCTTGGGTCGAAACTTGGTCTATGCTATGTTTTGCTTCGCCTTCAGATAAGATATGCCCTAGCGTGAGACACTAGTGCAGAGAATTTGTCTTTGGTTACATTTGTCAAGTGTCATATGTCCAGTGTAAACAAATGCAAATGCGTCCGTCTGTGACGTCATTAGCCAAACTTGTTTATGTACAAATGGAACTAAACACCTCGCAGAAGACAATATCTTTCAATCACTTTTCACACAACATCCATTGAGACTATTAATCCAGTTTGCTATGTGCAATCACATTATTGACATTGCATTTACACGGTTGAAATAAATTCTTCTTCAGGTATTTTTAATACTAAAGGATAGGAATTAAAATATTATTAAAAGGGATTTATAATTTTGAAAAGGCGTAATGGACAGATTACTAGTCGACGTGAGGACAGAAAGGTGTTAATCTCATAACGCCTTTATGTTTAGGTATAAAATATTTGTCATAAATTATTTTTTTTTATTTAGATCAAGGCGATGTTTCTTCAGCCAGCAGTGGGTCAGAGTACGACTGCTTATATCGCACTGAAGACAAGATGTATAAAGACACAAGCACAAAGTTCAAACAAACAAATAATATTTTGTTCTTTCATTTACACGAAATGGATTGCCACTTAAATACAACTTTGGCACGGTGCCACTAATATAGCAGAACGGGGAGGTTTTATGTAATAAAAATGTAGAATTTAGGATGTGTCTGTTGGCCATATGACCACAGTGGTGTTAATGATTCTGTCGACTAATTATTATGCGATTGTCTTTCTGCCAACTCAGTCCTGGAACAGTTACCATAATTTGAGAGGTGGGTTTGCTGCAGAAGATGGTCATTAAACATTTCATCACAATTACCACAAAACAACCACTATTAAATTTAACCCCTTCATCACTATTACCACAAAAACCACTATTAAAATTCACATCTTTTTTCACTATTACTACAAAAACTAATCACTATTAAATTTCACCCCTTCATCACTATTACCACAAAAAAATAACCACTGTTAAAATTCACTTGCCTCATCCACAAACCAACCACTATTAAATTTCACCCTTTCATCACTGTTACCACAAAACAACCACTATTAAATTTCACCACTTCATCACTGTTAACACAAAACAACCACTATTAAATTTCACCACTTCTTCACTGCTACCACAAAACAAACACTATGAAATTTCACCACTTCATCACTGTTAACACAAAACAACCACTATTAAATTTCACGACTTCTTCACTGCTACCACAAGACAATCACTATTAAATTTCACCACTTCATTACTGCTACCACAAAACAACCACTATTAAATTTCACCACTTTATCACTATTACCAAAAACCCATTCTAACAATAAAGCAAGCAAGTGACCAACCAAGCAATCATTCAATCGATCAACCAGTTAATTAAACAAAATGCTGTTAAAAGGTTTGAATATGTCGGAATTTATACAATCATCGAGCAAATCACATAAATATTTTACACAGCATTCTACAATACTATATACAATATTTTAGAGCAGTCAATTATATTTACCACTCTTGTAATTCTACAATACTATATACAATATTTTAGAGCAGTCAATTATATTTACCACTCTTGTAATTCTACAATACTATATACAACATTTTAGAGCAGTCAATTATATTTACCACTCTTGTAATTCGTGCGCGTTACGTACGTAGGCAAACAGTTGACCATTGGACATGTGGGTGCGGTGAATGTGCATATGCAAAGCATGGGTCATTGATACGTATATATGAATGGTCTCTAGGTCAGTTAGCAGATTCTACCACATCACAACACGAAATACAAATGACCAAATATGGGCATCTCGTATCTGGCTAGTGGTTCCCCCTTCCTGCCATTCCCTTTTTCCCTCAGCATCCTTCACCCTTTGAGTCACCTACTGCACTACAGGTATGTAACCTAGCTAACGGTACAATACTTCTTATAAAATAATAAAAGAATTATTAATTAGAAATTAGAAAAAATGTTTTAGTTAATCAGCATAATTTGCCTAGAACTCCTCTGACAACATTATAATCTTGCAACAAAGTGCTCGATTTGATATAGTTTTCGTAAACTACAATCTTACATCGAATTACTCGTATTTAATATCGTATTCGTAAGCTATAAGTCATGAATAGCAGTACAAGAATGCACTGCACAGTGCGTGGATGTACATACAACTGAAGGAAATTTAGAAAGGCATTAAATCAATCTTGTTTTCAACATTTTCCAATCAAACGTTGTGACTATCAATACGATACATCCTTCGCTTTTTATCGAACGCTATTGGAGCCAGACCTCAAGAGACACTGGTTGTCTGCCTTGCAGCTGAAGGGAAATCCCCCACAGTGTTTATGTATGCCGATAAAACCCTTCCCGTTAACAAACTTATACCAAAGTTATGGATGAAAGAAATGCAGCTAACAGGCTTCCAGTGCTGGTGAGTTTCCACCAACAATGTCGGTCTGTTGCAAATACATGTACAAGTATACCAGACAAAGTTAGAAAAAGAGTCATCCTTGACGGAGAAGGCAACTCTAACCCATCCGATCGTCTTCTTAACATATCTTGTATGATTCCATCTATTAATTTTCTTTTATTTATTTTGAGATTTTAAAAACAACTAACTTCTAACGAATATACTTTTTCAGTAATAAACTCACAGAGCCGGAAATTGACCACAAAAAGCTTGAGGATTTACAAGTATCACCCACCTTGACTTATATTTTAAATTAAGGCCGGGAAAGTTGTAAATTGACCCATCTTATCCAGAGATAAATCCGCTATTAAGCATAAAAGGGAAGGGGTCCCAAAGTCTGCAAGGAGACTTATTGCCTGGACACACTGCTCTACAGACACCGTGAATAATGGTCACGTGGGTATGAGTTGCTAAGTACCGCTAATATGGCTTCATACTGCTCACCTCTAGTCACCGGAAATGACACGATCGTAGCGCATGACAGATGACGGCTAGAGTTCTGTAGGTACCAAGAAGTATCCTATCTATCTGTTAACTGAAGCAAACAAGATCTAATCACTTTATTGCAAAACCTGGGGAGTTCGTTGTCGTCACCTCTGAGTACGAACACTTTTCAGACATTAAACCACTTACCCTTAGAATGGAGCTTTTCTAGCAGAAACTCGAAGAGTAATTATGAATACGCAAAGTTAATGCTTATTAAATTATTTCATTAGTAATTAGTATTTCATTTCATTATTTTAAAAAGTGGTAATTGTGATTAGTAGTTCAAGTGATTTGTAGGCCACTTTTTATTTGTTCAGTTACGCGAAACAAATCAAAAAGAAAATAAAAGAAAAAAATCACACTGACATGAATCTTGAATGAATTCCACTTTTTCTGATGTCATAACTATTGATTTGAAATTATTTTGTGGGTTAAGAAAACAAATGCTGGTAAATGACGGTGCTGACGTCACCACCGAAGGGCGATGACATTTAGTAATATGTCTGGCTTCCCCACTCTCTCTCTCCTTCTCTCTCTCCTCTCTCTCTCCCTCCCTCCCTCCCTCCCTCTCTCTCTCTCTCTCTCTCTCTCTCTTTCTCTCTCTCTCTCTCTCTCCCCAGAAACCAAAAAGCAATTGTTAACTATTGACTTCGAAATACGTAGCGCTTGCAATGCAACAGATGGCCACAGCGTGTCACCGCCATAATCGTCAGTAACCTGCATCGCTGGATTTATTTATTTAATTGTCGCGATGGTAGCTTGTTCCTACTTTGCTGTGGCTATTCCTGGCTATGCTGGAGATAGCCGAAGCACTAAAATCAGACAAAAAAGTTTTGTGCTCTACTCATAACATAGACAATATTTTTTTCACCATAACTGATCCAACACTTACAAAACGACAGGTTGCAATCTGCATTGCATGAGTGATTTGCAAAGGATTGGCAGTCGTTCCAATAAAATGCAGAGTTGCACTCAAGTGATGGTTATAGTACGACTTTTATTCCTTAGTTTCAATTGCCAAAGATGAATAGAGCTCAGTCAGTCATCTGCTTATAATTTTAACAGAACAATTACAAAGCCATCAAATAGAGGAACTAGTGATACTGAACACTCACAAAGCCATCAGTAAATGAGTCAGTGATAATAAACACTCACAAAGTCATCAATAAAGGAATCAATGATGGGAAACAATCACAAAGAACTAGAGGAATCAGTGATAAACAGTCGAAGACTGTCTATCTATCTATCTATCTATCTATCTATCGATCTATCTATTATCTATCTATCTATCTATCTATCTATCGATCTATCTATCTATCCATCTATCCATCCACCCATCCATCTTTCCATCCATCTATCTATCTATCCATAAATACGTACACACTCACACACATTAACATATATTTAATGTCACATTCATGAGTAGACTATATTTCGTGAAAACAACAGCACAAGTATAGATTTTGTTTTCAGTTAAACTCTAAGGGCTCACAAGACTTCATTGAATCGACCAGCTTTTTGACATTTGATGCAAAGTTCAAGGAATGGAAACTCAGGAACTTGAAGGGATTACAGGCACATTCTGAACAAACGTACGTGAACAACAGATTTTCACAGATATAAATGGGGAAATAAGAAAAAAAATATTCCTTTGAACTTTCTCTCAGCTACACTTTAGAACGGCTGGGTTGAAAGAGCATCGGGGTAATTCATCTGCAACTCAAAGCCGCTTGAATTGCCGTCTTTGGTGCCGTCAAGGCACGCATGCAGCAAGTATGTAAACAGCAAATCTAGCTTGCATTGATACTCGTCCAAATGTTTCAGCAGTGGTTATTGATTAGAGTGGGAAATACATGGATGGTCACACGTCAAGAACACAATAAGGCGCATTCACTCGCTAACAATAAGTCCTACACACTGAACTACCAGGAACCTTAGAAGTCACGTGGTTCGACCCTCATTCTGCACGTGTTTTCGCAAAGAGGACAGGCCATCTATTTCGATAATGATGAGCAATAGATAATAGTCAACACAACGACGAGGCCCCAGACGTACGACAATTTGATGTTGATACAATGCACCAGAGACAACTTATCCTTGAAGCAAACAACGATAGATAATTTCTAGGTAAAAAATGGAAATTAAAAAGTAAATTACAAGGCAAAAGACGATGAAAATTAGACAATTTGATGGTGAGGCAATAGATAATTTCGGCTAGAGGCAACTGACAATAAACAACTGGAAGTTGAAGCCCATACATTTCAAACTTAATAACCATATAAAACGTTATAAGTTAATTTATATATTGTCTGTTGTTTCCACTTCGACAATAGATAAAATAACTTAACGTTAAGGCAATAGGCAATACACACATTAAATAGAAACTAGTATAAAAATTTACAGTTAAGATAGTAGACAATACATAGTTTCGAACTGAAACAATGTATAACGTAATGTGGAGACAACAGTCAATAGACAACTACACGTTGAAACAGCACAAAGAGACAACTTACAGCTGAGACAAAAGACAACAGACAATGTAAAAGAGAAACATTAGGCATCTTAAATACGTAACTACTGGCAATAAACATTTGAACTATTGGGCATTTTTCCATGCAAACAGATACAGTCACTTGGTCAGTCTGGCTAATTATATGATGTACGATTACAACTTAACGCTTGGCCAAGTTGGACCAAGTTGGACAACACCACCAGAGCTTCCACACAAGAGGGATGACAGAAGGTATATACTACATCTAATGTTCGTCCCGTGTGCAAGTGTGACACAAGATTCTATCTATTATAGTCGAAAACATGAATGAAAGATGGTGGATGGGTCTCATATCGTTACAAAGAGATACAATTGATCAGCATTCAACATCTAGAGCTAGCTTTGATGTTGCCTGGTTGATAGTCCGAAACAAGAAGCCAAATACTATTGGTGAAGAATTGGTCAAACCTGCAACGGTGAAAATGGCAGAAATTATGTGTGGCCAGAAAGAAGCCATGCGACTACGTTCAGTGCCTTTGTCTGCACGAGCCGTGAAAGAGAGAATTTCCATTTGCAGAAAATGTGAGGAAACAAGTGACTTCTTCAATCAAAGAGAGGAAACACTTTGCTATTCAACCTGATAACATTACAGATGTCAGTAGCAATCCACATCCCATAGTGTATGTTTGATACAGGGATTCTGATGAAGAAGAAATGTTATTTTGTTTTCCTCTTGAGTTGAGAGCTCATGGAATTGATGTCTTCAACAAGGTTGATGTATACTTCAAAACACCAAGGGTTGATTTAAAGTGAAAAGATTGAATTGTGTGTCTGTTGATGGTGCCCCAACCATTCAGGATCATCGTAGTGGCTTTCGACTTTGGCCAAAAAAGCAGAATCCAAAAATTGAAGCTACCTACTGTATGATCAATCACCAACCATTGCTTGTGAAGCAGTTGGAACCAGAACTGGAAGCTGTCAAGAATGATGTAATCAAGACTGTCAATGCTGTCAAAGGGCATGCACTAAACACGCAGCTATTTCGTGATCTACGCGAGGAAGGGGAGGTTATTTAGGCCGCCTTTTTCCTGAAGGGAGGTTACTTTCATGTGGAAACGTTCTCAATCGATCTAAAAATCGAACTGAAAAACTTTCTGGTAGATCCAAAACATGACCTTGCAAATAAGCTGAGAACCTCGTATATGTAGCGGCCATCTTTGGGCTTGCGAATTAACTGAACAAGGAATTGCAAATGAAAAACATCAATGTCCTTTTAGCAAAAGAAAATATTTCAGCAGTTGGATCAAAGGTTATGTATTGGAACCAGAAAATGAAACAAAACAAGATAGCCGCCAGTCCAAAGCTAGCAGAGATTTTGAATGATTGTGATTGTGACATCAAAGAGTCATTTACAAGGCATCTGACCAAACTGACCAAACTGACAAAACTGACCAAACTGAACAAACTGACAAAACAGTACTCTGATTACTTTCCAGAGCCTGATTCACATACTGTCAGTTCGGTTGTAAATCCCTTCAACTGTCACATGATGACGTACCTGAAGAGCCTGAAGGATTGATTGGAATATGCACTTCTTGAACTTCGCTCCAACAGTGAAGTGCAAATGGAATTTCAAAACAAGACAGATCTCTCATATTTTTGGATTTAAAAGAAACTGCAAAGACTTTCAAATTGCACATGTAGAAGCGACAAAAGTGTTACTGCAAGTATTGAACAAGGATTTACTAACCTTGTTGAAAACAAAATACAGAAATCGGCTGGAACCCGAAGACATCCAAGCTGCTCTGATATAAAAAAAAGCCCTGGCATAAATGTTGCTTTATCAAAGATGAAACAGCAACATTTCCCCAAACCCTGAAGTGGAGATGTTTTGAATGAAAGTCTTCAGCTCTTCAATCCTTTTTATTAATGTATGTATGCTATTCTTATGATAATATGTGGCTTTTTATGTCTTTTATTAATTCTTAACTTTTAGAGCGTTATTCGTCATTTTAAGAGCATTTAGCATGTTTGTGTTTACAATGTGTTTTAAATCCAGGGTAATTTCATTTAACACAGAGTTTGGGTAATACCCAAATAAGTTCCCTGACCCCTGCTTTAGGAGAAAAAGGTCAGGGAATGAAGGAGACAAAGGGGCACCGTCTTCCTATCTGTTTGACTGTAAATTGTTTTATCATTAAGTACAAATAATTATTCGCCTTTTCATGAGATAGTGTGAATAATTTTATCCTAAAAATGAAAGGTGAAAAATTAATCGAAATCAATTTATATTCCACTTAAACCTCATTTAGGCTACAGAAAATGAAAGAGGTTGATGCATAACATAATGCCATCTAAAGTGGGTAACTTTTCTATTTCACATCACAACTTAGTGTGTGTTTGCAGACTCTAATTTAGCACTTTAAAAAATAAATAGTTTATTAAACTTTGCTCACATAGATTACAGCATTTGAAAGGTGTTTCACTATTAGAAGTATTTATACCAGCGACCTAAAACCACAACCAAACTACAATAATATTAATAATGCCAAAGTCCTAGAGGAAAGATTGATCAGCAGCCTTCCCAAGGGATTTACTACACCCAGATCGGACTGACCTGAGATATCGATTCTTTATTTCGACATTTTGAATCGTATATATCTGCGCAACTCTCTGGCACCCTGGGACCTAAATGTTAGTGACCGATGACTGAATACAGAGAGTTATTTGGTCCGTTACTCGTTCGGAGCGATGAATCAGAAAGCAATATTTACTGCTTCTGCTCTCGAGACAAAGATTTACTGAACGGTCTCAGGACCCGGCAGATGTCAACATATTTCACGTCTTCTTGACTGCTGATGTCCAACAGTCCGATAATTCATCACTAGTAATATTCCACAATCAATCAATCAATAATACTTATTCGTAAAAATGAAGGGTAGTCTCAACAAATAACAGTCATTACCAGAGTTCTTAACGTGTGAAATGATGCGCAGCAATATGTTAAGCTTCACTTGCTTTTAATACGTTTCGTAAAAGCATCATTTACACATGATCTAATTCAGTGAAAACAATTGACAGATGATATATTGCAAGTGATATATTTGTGTGCGCGTATAACAGATACTGATACTGTTGCAAAAAAAAAAAAGAAAAGAAAACAACAACAACAAAAACTGTCGTAGTTCCCTTGGTGAAGTTAAGTGATGTATGCACAAAAGATTTCATGTTGTAGTTTCACTTCCATTGTATGAAAATCGTTGCATTGTGGCTGGCATTACTCTTAGCACAGCTACAAAATTTTAGGTCTTTAGTATTACTTTTTCTCAGTCACTCCATTCACAATCAGTACTACTACTCGGTATTACTACTCGGTACTACTAATAAGTACTTCTACTCGGTACTACTACTCAGTACTTCTACTCGGTACTACTACTCAGTACTTCTGCTCGGTACTACTACTCAGTATTTCTACTCGGTACTACTACTCGGTACTACTACTCAGTACTTTTACTCGGTACTACTGCTCAGTACTACTACTCAGTACTATCGCAAGTGCAAAATTACTCACAAAACAGAATTATCGCATCATCCTATCTGCGGCAATATTGTGTTCACTTAGTAGCTACATAAAACTATCTGAAGTATTACTACAATCATATTGTCTTACAATCTAATTGCGGTAGTGTCTGCATAATGCCGTCACATGCAATGCCAGGAACAAAATATCACATCAGCGCCATTCATTTTAATTGTAACTTAGACTAATATTTTTTTAAAAGTCAAATACGCGTACAATTTCTGGCCAAATCTATCGGCTTCTTTAAATAGTCTACAGAACCACTGAACCACCATTAGAGCAGAGAAATGAAGGACCGCATGAGAAAATATAATTATGATGTTAAAGCTGCTTTCTATTTGTATTCAATGTATTGCACAATAATGCGTTAACACTTTAACACCGATTTCTTCAGTATTGTTAGAAAGAAACTTGGAGAGTGCGACCATCAACGAAATGCATACATGCTTCTAATCCTATAATTGTTTCATTGAAATGCCCGTCATTTAATGTTTATTGAGTGCTGGTTTCTACGTATTTTCTTTGTGGTTTGTTTTTTTTAAAAAAAAAAGAATTTATGTACTCTTCATGGAGTAGAGAGGAATTTCAATTTATTGTTTGAAAAAATACCAAACGGCGGCTTTGATTTGAAACTCACGGTTTTAAGTTCAAGAGATATTTGATTATTTGTCTCATCTGTTAAAAATAATGTTTCTACATTGCTTAATGCTTTTACACACTCAGTTTACATCAGAAAATGATGACGTTTGAGTACTGACGGATTGAATGAGTTAATTCTTATTTAAATGCCGCTTTGGGCTACACACAGCTCGACTGTGCACACACTCTTTGACATCACGTGACGATGTCGATTACGTTGAATGGATTAAAGCAAGCATGGATTCCGGTTAATGTAGAGATTACCCTAGTCATCTTGCCAGTAGAATCGGCAGTCTGATGTCATGGGTCGATTTGATATGACATCATCGATTTTGTCCAATGGCCTTTGGGGCGTACAATTACCTGCCTCGCCGTTCTCTGCTTGTTGCAGGCGAGGTAAGCAAACTATTTATGAGGAGGGTATTTTTTTAAAAGGAAGAAATTACATATTCGTTTGAATTGTACCGTGAAAATAATACATCTTTCTTAAAATAAAATATGATCAAATTGAGAGATTATTTATTTATTATTGTTGTTGCTGCTGCTGCTGCTGTTTTGCTGTATCTGCTGTGTTTACATAGGAATTGGGAATATCGAGCAAATGTGATTTAAGGACATTGAATAGTTTTCATCCAAAAATCTTTATTAAAAAATGAAATTTTTTTAGAAGAGAGAGAGACAGAGAGAGAGACAGAGAGAGAGAGAGAGAGAGAGAGAGAGAGAGAGAGAGAGAGAGAGAGAGAGTGAATATGTTTGCTCAGAACGCGCAGGACATAGGAAGGAAGTCGTTGGATTCACATTTGCCATTACAGTGCTCTGAAATGACAGCCTAGCAATGTTCATTCTGTGAAAAATTTTCATAGAGTAACCGAGACTAGCCATTAAGGAAACATTACCCGCCACCACCACCCTCGTTTAACATGATAAAACGCTGCATGGAAACGAAGCTGAGGCAGATTACAACTGTAAAACATATTTCAATATTGGACACAACATGGTAATTGAGGTGCCACTTTCAAAGTTTGCGCAAATAAAACACGTTCATTAGTTGATATTGGGAATACGATAGCGCATACGTAATGAAAACGCACCAGCGCCTGGTTAAATGAGTAATGCAGGTATGCGTAGATTCAGTTATTGTGATCGAAAATAAGTTGTAATGATCTCCATTACACCACACACACACACACACACACACACACACACACACACACACACACACACACACACACACACACACACACACACACATACAGACGCACACACAGACGCACACACAGACATACACACAGACAAACAGACACACACACACACACACACACACACACACACAATTAATAGTCAGATCCGTAATATACAAAAGACCTGTCACTCTAGTTTCCTCTAGGTCTAGAGGTTCCTCTAGACCTTTATAAGTAATCAGACCTATAATATACAGAGGTTCCTCTAGACCTTTATAAGTAATCAGACCTATAATAATATAGAGGTTCCTCTGGACCTTTATAAGTAATCAGACCTATAATATACAGAGGTTCCTCTAGAGTCTAGACCTTTATAAGTAATCAGACCTATAATATACAGAGGTTCCTCTAGACCTTTATAAGTAATCAGACCTGTAATATACAGATGTTCCTCTAGAGTCTAGAATCTAGACCTTCAAATGCAATCAGACCTATAATATATAGATGCTCATCTTTCTAGACAATCAGACCTATAATAAACAGAAGACATTCCTCTAAACTCTTAAAAGCAATCAGATCTATAATATATAGAGCTTTAAAAAAAAGCTTTCAGACCTACAATACACAGAAGACTCTCCTCTAGACCTTTGAAAACCATCAGAACTATAATATACCGAAGGCATTCCTCTAGACCTTTGAAAACCATCAGAACTATAATATACAGAAGACATTCCTCTAGACCTTTGAAAACCACCAGACGTATAATATACAGAATATTTTTCTCTATATTTCTCTAGTCTAGACCTTTCTCAGCAGTCAGACCTTTAATATATAGAAGAGGTTTCTCGTGACTTTATAAGCAATCGGACCTATAATATACAGAAGAAGTTCCTCTAGGCCTTTAAAAGCAATCAGACCTATAACATACAGATGTTCTATCCATGAAGTTAGCAACAACCAGTGAAGATGATTAGTAAGGGAACAAAAGTGAACCGTCGCTAAATAACAAATACACTATGCTCACAGTACATTGATTTGTTCATGAATATACTCAATGGCTAATGAAATTAAATGAATAATATTTCATAATTAATTTTAATTTAAGTTTTCCCCTCACCAGAAACCGTTTTATAATGCAATTTATCATCTCGAGAGAGAAGGAACAATGCAAACTGTTAACATGAAAACAACGACAATAAAAGCTGCACTTATTTTGTTTGAGTTTGTTTTTAAAATTAAAAAAAAAAACTCACACTTCGAAAATTCTTCTTTCTTTAAAAGAAAGTCTTTATGAAACCACTTTTGTTAATCCACCAAGCGTGCGTATTAAAATGAGACATAATAATTTCGAAGAAGTAGTTACTGTTCACTGATAACACTAATTGTTTACACGCACACACACGCACGCACACATACACACAATTTTACGATTCATCAAGATAAAAGCATTTTCAAAATTAGGCACAAGGCAATTTAGTTTCTGACGTATGGAAAGGGCAATATGGTTTCTGACGTATGTAAAGGGCAAGGCATTTTCTGACATAGACAAAGAGTAAAGGCATTTTGTGAAGAAGGCTAAAGGCAAGACATTTTCACACAAGAGAAAAGGACAAGACATTATCTGACATAAACAAGAACAAGATATTTTCTAAACTAAGCAAAGGGCAAGACATTTTCTAAGGCAGAGAAGAGTCTTTTATGACATAAGCAAAGGGAAGATATTTATAAACAGACAGCAAGACATAAGCACAGGGCGATGCATCTAAATTTATTTATTTGTATTAAGCAAACAAAGGGCAATGCAGCTTTTGACGTAGGGCTGAATGGCGAACATTTTCGGACGTCATTGAATGACAATACGTCTTCAGACGAAAGCAGAGGACACAATAGATTAATTGTTTATTTATCATGAAAGAAAAAGAAACTGATATACGGTAAGTACGTGCTTAGGAAGAGGTGACAAGTCAAAAAACGCTCTTAAAGATTTTTTCTCTCGCTCCTTGGAGGGTCTCGGAACGCAGCCGAACCTTCAGTATGGATCGATTGGTCTGTCATAGAATTCTTTCAATGAGTGAGTTACGAGGTTGGCATTTGACTCTTTCGATGGTAGAGACTGTATTCTGAGAGAGCCCTTTCAGTGGGTGAGTTAGTGATCTGGGAATATACTAGGCACATTAAGATGTAATCAATTTGACAGTGAAACAGAAACATGTTGTCGGATAATATATAAGGTCGGCCTCCGATTTCCAAAATGTACGCCCAAGCAGCAGAGTTTGTTTTGTCCGCAGGAGGAGATGAGGTGTGTGTGTGTGTGTGTGTGTGTGTTTGTGTGTGTGTGTGTGTGTGTGTGTGTGTGTGTGTGTGTGTGTGTGTGTGTGTGTGTGTGTGTGTGTGTGTGTGTATTCTTTAAATAATAGAAACTGACGCGAATTGATTTAACAACAATCATTAGAATGCTATAGAATCAAGGTTATGCTTACCCTATAAAATCAGTAACGGAGCGTTAGGTCATAAAAATACACCGTTCACAGGAGCAAACAAATATCAGTCCAAGCCCAAATGCATGAATCCAATTCTCTCTGTGGTGAAACAAATAAAGACAAACTTACACGAGCAATATCCAGACAATGTATTTGGGCAAAACTTAAAACAATGAAACAGGTTGAGTACAGTCAATTTATAAGCATTTTCCCAACCCAACATTTTTGGCAAAATATATACATTTAAATAATAACATATATGCTATGTGTTTGAACAAAATATAGATAATTTATTTTTCATGTCTACATGTTGTCGCAAATACAAACTCAAAACCTTTACAACAACTATAAGTCTGAGCAACATACAGACAATTTATAAGCATATTTCCAACTATGCATGTTGACGAAATACAGATACTGTAATAAATTACATATATTTTACAAGCTATGTGTTTTTGATAAAATACAGACAATGTATATACACTTTTCCAACTCCACATCTTGGAAAAACACCGTTAATAAATTCCAAGTATTATTCAAGCTCTGTGTCTGAACACAATATAAACAATTTATAGGCATTTTTTGACTTCATGTTTTGACAAAACCCATACAATATGTTTGAATTAAAGCTATATTACAAATTAGCTATGTGCTTAAACAACGTATAGATCATGTATGTGCATTTTTGTTTTGACAAAACACAGACATCTTACTAAAGTAAGGACAGTACACGAGTTATTGCGCTGGGTAAGGTACATGTAGTTTACATATGTGACAAAGACTATACATGTGGGCAAAATACAGATAATATAATATACAACACATTCAGAAAATGTCCATTAGACAAATAATCGCAGAACCCATTGTCAGTTTTCGAGTACCTGTTTGCTGAAGAAAGCGTTCTGCAGCAGACGAACATCAAACGGATCAAAAGTAAGTCCACCACAAGGTTACTGTCCAGCCTGATATTTCACCAGCTCATGTTTGAAGCTTTTCATTAGTTCACATTCTTAAATTTCACCAGCTCATGTTTGAAGCTGTTCATTAGCTCACAGTCTGATATTTCACCAGCTCATGTTTAGGGCTGGTCATTAGTTCACAATCTGATATTTCACCAGCTCATGTTTGGGGCTGTTCATTAGTTCAGTCTGATATTTCACCAGCCTCATGTTTGGAGCTGTTCATTAGTTCACAGTCTGATATTTCACCAGCTCATATTTGGGGCTGTTCATTAGTTCACAGTCTGATATTTCGTCAGCTGAATGAAAACAGCTCTGACTAGACCACGCAAACACATTAATCTTATTCAAGTACACAGAATAATATTAACTTTCTGTCGTTCTAGGATATGAGATTTTATCAAAGAGAAATATTTCAGTAAAATTATAATAAACTAATATTTCTCCTGTTCTCATGCAAGGCGAACCAGCCCCTTTTTTCAGCAAAAAAAATATTATTCACTTCCCATCAGACTGGATAAATGGATAAAATATACAAGCACACACGCGCACGCGATACATAATTCCTGATTTTCGTCTTTAACAGAAATATTCCTTCTCTGGTATTCATGTTTCTCAGATCCGGATGCGACTATACTGCAATAAATCTCTACCGACACGCATTTTATTTTCTCACTTCTTGCGTATTGTGCACTCATGCACGCACGCAAACACACACTAAACAACTCGAGGAGTCGCCGAGGGAATATCCAAGATCATCCGGGCTAGTTTGACAGGCCAGCGAACGCCACACATCTTGACCAGCAATGTACTCTCTTCCAGACAGATAAGTGGACTTTTTTCTTTTCTTCACGGCTCTGTGACAAGACGACGGCGCGGAGCTTAATGTAGGGCTCTTTGACTTCCGCTTTGGGATTCGACTATAATAAACAAGAATATTCAGTGGGACAAAACCGGAAATTAACTGTCCAAGGTAAAGAGAGCGATAAAATTTCGTTTTTAATTCTAAAATAATTTAAAAGACGCGAATAAAAAGTGTGACAAGGTCGGATAGATTGAACCTGGAGAAGGAATGGGTAGAGAAAAGCGGAGAGGATGGACGTGCATTTGTGACAGACTTCAGGCTTTCAGCTGCAAGAACCTGGAGAGAATATTAGCAGGAAGTGTGTGCATGATAGAGGAAGAGGGTGGGTAGGTCCTGAGTTAGATGAATTATTACTGTGGAAACAGAATCAGTGTTACAGTAAATATATATCCACCATTACCGTCAAAACTCGTGTCTTTAACTCGCTAAATTTTATATTTATAAAACATTCAGGTAAATTAAGAATAGAACAATTTTAGAGAAATAAGGTTTTTGAAACATCGTATAGAGAGGTTAACGCATTAATTAGCCAGTAATTTAGATATTTAAAGAAGTGTTCACGGCTCTATACGTGGCATAAGCGACAGAGGAAAGATGAATAGATGGACGTATAATATAACAATTATTAACGGTAAAATCAAAATTTAAAGCAGGCGGTTGTTTACTCACAGTGATTTATAATTATAAACAATATATTTTTGTTATCTCATCTGAACATGCTTGTCTCTCGAGTGCCCAAACACTTGAATTTTTTTGAATTTTTTTTTTGGGGGGACTCACTTGTTCATGATGCACCTGCTCCGCAGGAACACTGTGGAAAGGTATTAAAAATATCATATATGTTACATTCCATAATAAAGATATGCAATATAAACACGCAATAATAAAAAAAATGCTGTAGCATGATTAAACATTCAGGGCGATGATCCCATTTACATCATCCGCCCTGTGCTTGCGCTCTTCTTCCTTCGAAACCATGGAGCGATTTTATCATTTACAGCAGAGATCCTCGCTCGCCAATTCAATAAACTAGGCACTGATACACAATATAACAATACGCTTAGGCGTGTGCATTCAAGCGTGCGCACTTAAACACACTCACTCACGCACGCACGCACACAGTGGCGTAACAATGGATTGTGCAGGTTGTGCAACGCACAAAGGCCCCAGCGGTCGGGGGGGGGGGGAGTGGGGCTTGACAGTGATTGGAGTCTATTATTTTACGTGTTTTTTTTTTACGTGAAATAGTCCACCACCGAAACTCTGCACAAGAGCCCCCCCCAAAAAAAAAAAAAAAAAAAAAAAATTGCTACGCCACTGCGCGTGCACACACACACACACACACACACACACACACACACACACACACACACACACACACACGCACGCACGCACGCACGCACGCACGCACGCACACCACACACTACTACTACTACTACTACTACCATCTATTATCGAATTAACGAAAAAAATATAACCAACAAAATTCATAAAACCCATTGCACAAGAGCTGCCGGTTATGCCTATGAGGAAGTTTCAGGTAAGTTCTGCCACAAGGTCCAAAAATAAATGAACCGTTAATATTTCAGATCTACTTTGCAATCTGAAAGAAGAGAATGAATAGTCCTAGGCTACTAACATATTTAATCTAATGCCAACCTAGTCCCAGACTACTAACATATTTAATCTAATGCCAACCTAGTCCCAGACTACTAACATATTTAATCTAATGCCAACCTAGTCCTAGACTACTAACATATTTAATCTAATGCCAACCTAGTCCTAGACTACTAACATATTTAATCTAATGCCAACCGGCAATGGGCTCTGGAAAGTGAAAATCAGAGTAAATGGATTTATTTGTCGCAGATAAATAGACAAATTAGCTGCAAAATCAATGACCAGTCGACGAGGGCTAATGGACATAGTAGGTGAGGGTTAATGGACGGAGTAGATAAAGGTTAACGGGCATTGTTGACGCGGGATAGAGGACATAGTTCGATGCTACTTCGTAGCTATTTATGTGTGGATTGTATATTATCTGCATTCCTCTGACAAAAAATAAAATCAAAGCATATGCCAGACATGCTCACGCATGCGAAGAAAAGGAGTATCTCTATACATGTATCTCGACACTCGTTCAGGTTTTCTACCATCACAAATGACTGAACATGTTAAGAAATCAATAAAAGCAAAATGAGAGAGGGAAAAAGAAAGAGAGATTTTTGAGAGAGAGAGAGAGAGAGAGAGAGAGAGAGAGAGAGAGAGAATGATGGCCTGCGAATTCAGCATTTTATATCCCTTCAACCGATTTTATCACTATGGTAAGAGAGAGCTGGAAAGGGGCAACAGAATGTTTATGAAATAATTGGATATGTCAAAATCCTCGTATAATTAAATAAAAACATGAAAGGAATTATAACCAGCAACAAACATTAGCCGTTGTGTTTTTTCTTTGAAGCTGCACTAGTTGCACCATTTGAACTCATCTGCAATATATTTTAAGATGCTCACAAAGTCTAGTTTGTGGCACAGAATCTACAGAGTTACATTTATTTCCCTTTGATAAGCTTACTTCCAGGCAGACAGGCGGATACTGTTTCATGTTTGATCATCTGTGACCTGAGGTGAAATTGAGATTTAATTATTTTTATTGAACGTACTTCGGATTCAGCAACACTGATTTTCGTAGTGAACTTTAATTCAAAGTATGGTCTATGTATTTTTTCCTTGGCAACAATGAAAAAAAACTTTTACGGAGACATTAGTGAGAGTAATAATAAGAATAATATAGATAACAGTCAATGACCTTGTACAGAGACGCTAGTAAGAGTTTATTTAAATAATATTGATAACAATCAATGACTTTGTACAGAGACGCTAGTAAGAGTTTATTTTAAATAATATTGATAACAATCAATGACCTTTTACAGAGACGCAAGTAAGAGTTTATCTAAATATTATTGGCAACAATCAATGATCTTTTACACTAGCAAGAATTTATTTAAATAAGAATGGCAACAAGATTGTAACACAACAATAAGAATGGGCATATTTAATATTTGGTAGAGCGAAAAAAGACAAACAATACGAAAACAAAAAAATAATCGAATATCTGCGAACAGTTTTTTTTAAAATGTCCACAAAATCAAGCGCAAACATCGACAACATCAGATATACAGGCAAATTTAAGAATAAAACTACTGAGCAAATTAAAATTTAAACCAGCTTGTAGGTGTCGAGAAAGAGCTGAATGCTGAGGGCTGTACAAGTAGATGAATCATTTTCGATCTAACGAGCCAACGCACACACATAATTATACACACACGAGCAAATAAATAAACTTTCTGCGCCATTCTGTGACGTAAGAAACAGGAGAATTAGAACGCAAAGGGAGAAAACAAGAAAACAAGACTTCGCGTTTACTGCAACGTGTAAATAACGGCTAAAGAGTCTTTGCCAGCACGAAAATGATCAGAGTTTGATCAAGTGCTTGTAAGATAAATGCAGAGTGAAGTAGCAGAGAGAAAAATAAAATGACTTCTATTTCACTCTTTCATGCTCAGCACCATGCCGGTACTCGTTAACTGAGCAGTGTACGTAATGTAATAAGATCTGGTTCCGTAGACTTCTGTCTCCATGACAACCGTGCTCTGAAGCATCAACTATGCGTGTCGTTATGATGTACATGCAAAGGACAGACACTGTGGCAGAAAGACAAGTAAGGACACTAGTGTATTTGAGATCAACAGCACTGACATCTCGTGCGACTAGGCAAGATCGGTTTCGAGTGTCTAGTTCTTTTCTCTACGTTTTATAACGGAATGACTTCAATGAACAACTGCAACGACACGGTACATGAAAGCGCTTTGGAATTAGTTTATGCAGATGGTTGCCCAAAGCTCAATAAATTTTATTGCTTTTCCGCATTTAAAAAATCTGTTGCTTAAAATCACGTTCTTTACAATCCAGTGCTTCGCATCTGGGATTGCTGTAAGCTACTCACGTCTTCCAATTGAATTCTCGAGATTATGATATCAGCGATGAGATTGCCCAGACGAAGAATTGTTATTCTTACAAACGTTCTTTCTATCATCACAAAGGAAAGTAAAATGGTACCCGAAAAAATAAAATGTCAATGAGAAGTTAAAAACTCTGAAGTTATTATGATCATTTCTAGGAAACAGAAAACTGCCGGCCATTTCACTTCTCTGTAGGTGGACCGTATTACTCAAGAGGTACAGCTGGCACCGGGCCTGCGAGAGAAAAAAACCCAGGAACTAAAGGAACTGCAAATGTTTTAAACCAATATTATCATTTATTTTCTATTATGAGTGCTTGTGTGTTGTGTGTGTGTTGTATGTTGTGTGTTGTATGTTTTGTATGTTGTGTGTGTTGTGTTGTATGTTCTGTGTGTGTTGTGTGTTGTATGCTGTATGCTGTGTGTTGTGTGTGTGTTGTGTGTTGTGTGTTGTATGGGTTGATCTATGAAAGTATGTAACCTTGTATATTCTTGAATCTTGAAAAATATATTATATAGGAAGACGTCTTTTTCATCAACATGATAGTGCAGTCTTCTCTGCTTACTTATTATGGTTTTCTTTTGTCAATACTGCTGTTTATTATAGCTTTCCATTTTTCATGTTGAGTCGTGTAATTTGTTAGAACATCTGTACTTTTTCTTATATGTTTCAGTAGTTTGTAAGAAAACCTTTCGGAATTTTATGTGTAATTATTGTAAGGAGTTTGTATCTTTTGCACTGTTAATCTACGACTTTTATTATCAGTTAAGTGCACTATTTCATTTGTCAATGTAACATCTTTTGCTTCATAAAGTGGGAACCATTCTTCGATATTTCTTCCAAAATTAGCAATGATTTTTTTCAAAAATGTTTTCGCACAATTACATTTTCGTGAGAGAAGTATGCAAGGGAAGACAACCGCTGTTGTAATATAGTTCAGCGGAGAAGATGGGCGTAGGGTGTTTTTAAAAAAAAATAATAATCAATTTCATCTTCGAAAAATAACGCTTCTTTTCACAATTTATTCCAAAGTTAACAAGGCACATCCTTACACCATTGTAAACTTTCAGAAAGCTACTGTTCAACCTGCCAGATATTTGGGATTTTGCAATAGCCTTCATTGTTGTTTTCTCTGCAAATGCGGGACCAGCAGGAATTCATCAATGAGTACTTTAACAAGATTTTCGGGATGTACCGCAACCAATGCATTGGCCCACACAACAGTCTCTGTACGCAGAAACTGAATCGATCCTTAAATATGGTGTTCGCTTTACGCTACTTGTTCATCTGCACAATAGGTTGATGCATGGTGCGATAAGAAGCATTGGGATATGGAATCCTGTCGCTTGGATTATGGAATCAGATCCAGTTTCATCAACAAATTGCTTCCTCTTTCGTGTGGCTTTGTGAATTCTAATTCCTCAAATCTCTCACATCGCGTGTGTCGAAAGTAGGGAAAAATATACATCAAACTACTTCGCAAAAGTGCACAAATTAGCCCCAGCCTGCTGCATTTCTTTGTTTACGGTGTTTGTCTATCTGCGGGGCATCATTCCAAATGACGCTAATCAGTGCTGTTTCAAATTGGTCGGGTTTCCTTGCCAGCGACTTCTCTTCGTGGACAGCTGCTGGTGATGTTTGTGTCACTTTCAGAAATATTATTTTTGCCAACTTTCAGAAAAGTCTCATACAGAACCCCCGTGTCATCTCTTTGTGCCAACTACTGTGATGCTGATATACTTTGAATAACACGGACATATTTCTTCAAAATCATCTTGACGTATGCCAGTGTTTGTGGTGAAGTAAAGAAATATGCAAACAAATATTTTTTAAATGCAAAATGAAAATCACTTGCTTCACAAGAGCACTCGGCAGAGGACGATCCAACTATATGTAGTCGATGGACTTTTTGAAGTGACCCGGTTATTAGAGCTGATGACGACATCTTGCCTGCACATCCGGTTATATGCCACTCCTGTTAATTGCATGTTCACGTGACTGTAGCTTACACATCCCAGGGTATGCTACTTGTGTTACTCGCATTGTCATGCGACCTACATATCCCAGGGTATGCCACTTATGTTACTCGCATTGTCATGTGACCTACACATCCCAGGGTATGCCACTTATGTTACTCGCATTGTCATGTGACCTACACATCCCAGGGTATGCCACTTATGTTACTCGTATTGTCGTGTGACCTACACGTCCCCGTCTAGTTCCAAGCTATATAACCAATAGTACTGCTAGACTAGGAATCTCGACCAATCCCCAGCTAGAGAGAAAAATAACACTCTTTGTAGGCTAACTTTGTCGTCGATATTGAATGCTTTGTGGCAACACAGCGAGCTATACGCAGTTCTTACAATATCACTACTCTAAGACCAGTGATAATCTCAAAATAGATTCTTATCATCATTGCATCAAATTGAACAAGCGTTAGCATATTATTATTATTATTATTATTATTAACCAACTTTATAATCAAAAGTATCCTCCATTCTCATATATTAAAACGTCATCAGTTAACACCAACAGTTGTCATACAAAGACAACAATCAAATCAATTTCCAATTATTTAAACAACTCTTCATTACAACTCACAGTAATGGTCCTCCACTTTACTATCCATTTACAGATGTGATACTATCATTTACATGTGTGATACTATCCATTTACAGGTGTGATACTATCCGTTTACATGTGTGATACTATCCATTCACATGTGTGATACTATTCATTCATATGTGTGATACTATCCATTCACATATGATACTATTCATTCACATATGCGATACTATCCATGCGATCCATTCACATGTGTGATACTATCCATGTGATCCATTCACATGTGTGACACTATCCATTTACATGTGTGATACTATTCATTTACATATGTAATACTATCCATTTACATGCATGTATAAGGAAATACATTATTCTCAAAATGAGAGTTTCAAATTTACATAGGAAGAAATAGCGTTCTACAATGTGTGCGCTTTACGAACTGTTGGCTACGAGGTAAACTATTTTTGTCTAATTGCAATCAACTTTTTTTTCAAACCTCATGTGGGAAGAGCCAAATATATATATATACTTGACTAACGGTTGTGGGGAAGAGGTCACGAGAATCCATTGCTCGCATTCGTTTGCTTGCGCTGTATGCCCCAGAATAGGTATAATGAAAATCACAAAACGTGAGTGGTAATTTTAAGTCACAAAAATCGACACTGTATAATTATTTATTAATTTAAGAAGAACAGGGGTGTAATCAAACTATATAAGCCAAAATAAACTTATGTTAGCATTGACGGATCTCAACTGCTTTCTAGAGAGCAAGCATTAGACATTGTCTTTACATCTTTATTTTTAGAATGTTTTGGGAATTTGCCATTAATTATTATTCTTTGTATTTGTGAAAGCTATTTTATGTATTCTTTTACATAAATGCTTTATGTAGCTTAGCAAGTAGCCTATAGAAATTGTACATTGACATGTAACTAGCAATGAATGTACACTCTACAATAACAACGATACTTGTCTGAAGAATAAACAGGTAGCAAAATTATAATTTTTCAGACTATAAGCAGTAATTTCCCTTCCAAAGGATGCAAATCCTTACACGGGTTTTCTACAAATAGTACTCATAATGTAAATGGGAAGCCACTATTAATTAGTATCAGAGTTATCACCACATTCAGGTGATATGCAAATATTTACTGCTGAATTTTGGTTGGCATTTGAGTCAGTCACACCGCTTGCTTTTGGAGTAGTCATTGTTAGTCATTGTGTTCTTTAATCAGTCAGATGGTTCCAAAGAATATTGTAAAAATAAAACCCCAATTTATTTGTGTGTGTGTGTGTGTGTGTGTGTGTGTGTGTGTGTGTGTGTTTGTGTGTGTGTGGTCTATTGTCTGATGTGTGTATTAGTATTTAATGACTGATGATGTTACTAGATCAAGCTTGTTACGTATTCATGAGAAATGGAAAATAATACCTAAAATTGATGTTGAAAATCTGTCATAAAGTATATTATCCTCCTTACACACTTCTGCACAAATACTCTCGCACACACAACACACACATATACACACGCAAAAACAAAACACAAACATTTTCATTCATAGTGGAGAGACCATTGCAGGCACACATTTATTCACACAGTTAAAACACACGTTCCCTTAGACTTTAGATATAGTTTTGCTCGTTCATGACATTGCATTAGCTGTTGATAATGATAAATGCCTAAATGCCTAACATTTTGTTTTTCATCGGAAGGCAATGCAATAAATCTATCACACCAGTGATCAATCATGGTTCCGAACCGGCAGTGCACGAAAATAGACTTAATCTATCATTTTGTTTTCTTTCTTTCTTTGCTCTTCTTTCAAACTATCACTTTGGGTTATCGGTCTTAGTGCGCAGCAGTTCAAGGCTTAAGTTGTTTACCCGACACATCAATTTCTGTCGCTGTTTTAACGTAAAAGGGTTTTCAGAACTAGATTTCCATTTAAGTAATAATATTCCATTTGAGTCCTTCAGCAGTCCTTTACGTACACGCCAGTCTGGACGAATGGCATGAATAAGCTTGTTCAGGCCACTATTTACACTGGTGAATTTAATCGATAGGAATAAATCATTGAACGTCTAAAGCTTTCTGGTCCCTTAAAAAAAAAGGACAACGAAAAGATTCATTTTGACGGTTTATAAAATCCACTGCTGCTGCAACACTTCTGGCCTAGTTGCATGAGGTGGGACCCGTCTCATCAAAAGGTATCTGTCGTTGGTATGTGTTTATGTAGGTGAGTGAATTCTAGACTTCCCTGCTAGAGAGACATGTTTGTATGTAGGTTAGTGAATTCTAGACTTCCCTGCTAGAGAGACATGTTTGTATGTAGGTGAGTGAATTCTAGACTTCCCTGCTAGAGAGACATGTTTGTATGTAGGTGAGTGAATTCTAGACTTCCCTGCTAGAGAGACATGTTTGTATGTAGGTGAGTGAATTCTAGACTTCCCTGCTAGAGAGACATGTTTATATGTAGGTGAGTGAATTCTAGACTTCCCTGCTAGAGAGACATGTTTTATGTAGGTTAGTGAATTCTAGACTTCCCTGCTAGAGAGACATGTTTTATGTAGGTTAGTGAATTCTAGACTTCCCTGCTAGACAGACGTGTTTGTATGTAGGTTAGTGAATTCTAGACTTATCCGCTGGACAGATGGCTTGTTAGCAACCTTAATGCAACTGGTGATTGTCACCGGCGTAAAGTGCATAAAGTGCATAAAGAATAACAGCGTTGTGAAGCATGGAGTATGCATAAATCTCATTAAATAAATATTATCTTAAGAAAATTATTCTTCGTCACACACTTTGCAATTTGTGAAGGTTTTGCTGACGTGTGCTTCTGTATGGTATTCGTAGCATTGTTAATGAGAAAATTGTTTTATACACGCACACACACACCATTTATTTATTTAATTAGTGACTTATTTGCAAAAACAAAAATCAAACAAAATATCAAAATTAAAAAAATCAATATGATTCTTGTTGTAAAATATCTCAATTAATTTATTTTTAGCATAGAAGAAACTAATATTTTTCTCAGGAGTGAATACTGGACTTCGATATGCGAGTCTCGAAGGACTCGGTTAAATATTTTAAATAGACACAGCTTTTCATCACTAGAAGAAAATATGGCAACTAATTTTATTTTGATTTGCTAAATGCATTTTCTTGTAAAAGTAAATCCTTTCAGAACTCATGTTTAAATTAAACAAGCGCCAAACGGTCTCCATCAACGATATTTGATAACCAACATTTATTAAACAGAGATTCACTCGAACTGTCAGGGAGAGCTCTACCCTGGCACTGAAATTACGGGAAAGCACTATCGCACGTTAAGATCGGCAGCCATTAAAAACACCTAATAACGAAGCAAAGTTATAATTTTATATTTCAGTCGCCTGCTGTCAAGGTCGCCATAAAACTTCTCTACATTCGCAAAACTGGTTTTCCACGTTACAGATGTTCATGATATACTGTACGACTGTGGCCTCCGTGTCATTAGCGTTAGTTGTGCGGACGTGTAAAATCGATCTTTCCTGTTTCCGGTTTGGCTCTTGGCTCATTCAGTTAACCTAAGTTAGGATGGATTGTCTACCTGCATCCGGATTGTAAACTCTTAGATATTTTAATTATTAAAATGGTTCTGGCTTCTACTAATTATTATTATTATTATACTTTAAGCGCATGTATTTTCGAACAAGTGAAAACTTAGAATTGGTATTCGACAGATAAAGTCCAAGTGATTGTGGGCCTATAATTTGATTGCACAGGTATCATCACCATCGTCGTCATCGGTCAACATCAATCAACGACATCGTCAACATGAATTTCATCGTCGCTAATTATCACTATCATTATCGTTACCACTGCTTTCCTCATGACTTTTTTTTTGTTACTTACTCTAGCTGTCTGTAAACCTTCCTCAAGAAAGAGTACAAAAGACCAAGTGTTTAAGTAGAATGCGGGCACTCCCCTCAAAAGTGACGCTTTAACAATGGATATGTTTGAAGCAGCAGTAGAGTGAATTTGGATTTGAGGTGGGGGCGAAACGTAGCTACAGCATCTTCATCCTCTAATGATATGAGAGAGAGAGAGAGAGAGAGAGAGAGAGAGAGAGAGAGAGAGAGAGAGAGAGAGAGAGAGAATGCAGACATGAACTCTGTAATAAATAACGGTCTTATTATTAAGCTCTCATGCTACCCGCTCGATCCATCCACCACTAACCCCATTTAATAATCGAAACGTTTAACAAATCTAAAGTCAAATCGTTCGACAATCTTTCTGTGTTCATATTTTCATGTGATAAGCTAACTAGAGAGAAAGAGAGAGGGGAGAACGAAGGAGGGAGAGAGAGGAAGAGAACAAAATTAAACACTGTCATGCCATCTCATGACCAGATGAAGTGTACGTTCAGCTTAGCGTATCTTTCACTCCGCGTGTCGTGTGCAGCATTCTCAGATGGGCGGATATCGATCGTCTGGTCGCCTTAAATCGTTCAGCGCGCTGATATCGGCTCTCAACTCTGGTTATCATTCATGTCAAGTGCATCCCGGGAAACACGTAAGTGCCGATTCGATGGCAGCACCCGAACAGTCCTAGCGCACAAACGACGCTCAAGGTTCCACTCTCAGCGCACTGACGCGTTCTTCCATGTTAAATCGATAGATGTGAACGTGCCTTGAAATGATGGATTTCCTGTGTGATGTATGTTGTATGCATGTAGGTATTGTTGTGTTGTATGTTCTATGTATACGTCATTATGTTGCATGTGTGTTTATGTCGTACATTTGTATGTTGTTTGTTGTATGCTATGTGCTGTATGTATGTTCTGTTTGTATAAGCTTTGTGCGTCTGTCGTATGCTATATGTTTGTATGCATGTTATGTGTATTGTATGTTTGTTGTATAAATGTATGTTGCATGTATATATGTATGTGTATATATGTATGCGTATGTAGGTGTTGCATTGTTGATCTTTATGTTGTATGCATTTTATGTTCATTATGGTATGTATACACACACACACACACATACACACACACACATACACACACACACTATATATATATATATATAAGATATATATATATATGTGTGTGTGTGTGTGTGTGTGTGTGTGTGTTTGTGTGTGACGCAACACCACTGTAGTTATTGGTTATGATTATTATTAATTAATCATCCATAACTAATTACAAGTGATAAGAATCTTAATTTATATTATTAATAATTCTCCAGCAGACACTAACACTACTCGTCTCTCTCACTTGGTGGATTATGTGCGCTGTAAATGTTTTCTCTCTTCCACAGCATTAAAGAAAAACATTTACCATCACACAGTATTTCCGGAGGTGGAAAACGTCTTACCAAAGGAGAAGATAAATCCGTCTTTTATTCTATATTAAACGAGCCCCCAACCATCCACTTTCTTCTCCTATATAGGGTTATTAATATGTGTAAGAAGGTCAATATTTTTTTTAATGAACAATTATGCATTTAGCAAATACAATGAAAATATTATTTGACATCAATATTTCAATGAACCATATTCAAATACTTTCAAAGTTTTTACAGTCTTATTTCCTAACACATGATTCAACAAATAAGTATCAATATAAATCACAGGATAATTCTTATCAGAGAACATAAATGGAGTTATAGAGATTTTAACAATAATAGTTTGTACATAACCTTATGTAAGTGAACCTGCAATAGTCCTTCCAGTGCACTGGTAACAAAGATACAAGCTTATTGTCACAAGGCAATTATCAGTTCCACCTGTTTCTCTTGCACGTTGTAGAACACTGATCAGCCGCTATTCTCTCGAGGCTAATCTGGGCGCTCCACCATATTAGTTGCCTCAAGGAGAACAACAATGAGGCCATTATCCAATCACTTCATTGTACCAGAAATTCCACAATGCATACTTTGCCACCAAAGATCAATAGAGTGTAGTGTATCTGTGACGCGTAAGTTATGAATTCATGGTTATGATTATTATTATTAATTAATCGCCCATAGCTAATTACAAGCGATGATAATTTTAATTTATGTTATTAATAATTCTTCAGCAGACACTAAAACTACTCGTCTCTCTCACTTGCAGATATGCAGACAATGTAAATGTTTTCACTAGGGTTGCTAATGATTAATGATTTCTTTGACGATTAATCTTAAAACATTTAGCGATAAATTAATAGATAAAAAAAAAAAAAATAAAACTGTATACCTTCTCACCATTAATAACTTTGTTGTTATCGTCTACTTTAAAACCAAAATTGTTATGCAATTTACCTTTAACAGTTTATAATCTTTCATCTTAGAATCGACCATTTTGACATAAAAATAATAACAAATATAAACTTCCGGTGCAATTAAATATCGGCATTGCTTCAGTAAGCAAGAAAATTAGTTGAAATTTAATCGTCATGAAATAAATTAATCGCTAAAATTTCTTAGCGTTAAAAATGGGCAGCCCTAGTTTTCACTCATCTACTACAGTAAAGACCAACATTTATCATCACACAATATTTCCATTGGTGGAAAACTTCTTACTAAAGGAGAAGACAAATCCGTCTTTAATCTATATTTAGTGAGCTCCCATCCACCCCACTTTCTTCTCCAACATAAGGTTATCAATATGTGCAATATGTGTAAGAAGGTCAAAATATATAACAATAAATTTATGAAATCAACAATCAAATATACATATAACAAATACAGTGACAAATATTACTTGACATCAGTATTTCCATGAAACCACATTCAAATAATTTTAATATCTATACAGTCTTATACCCTAACACACAATTCAATAGAGTAGTGTCAATACAAATCACAGTATAGTTCTTATCAGAGAATAGAAATGGAGTTATTAGAGATAAGTGATAATACTTTACGTAATCTGTTTAATCAGTCTCAGTAGTCTTTTCGCACACTTTTGTTAACAAAGTCACAAGTTATTGTTCACGTCAATCTCACATTTCCCTCCTCACATTGTAGAACACTGATTTGCTGCTATTTTCTCGAGGCTAAACTAGCACTCTGCCATAATAGCTCCCTCAAGCAGAACAATTGTAGCAATTTCTAGTAACTCCCTTTCTCATGTTGTCAGCACACCTTCTACCATACATCAATGGAGTGCAGTGTACTCCTTACACTTACACACTGCTGCAGACACTTCTCATGTATGCAATGGTCGTATCAGTCTATAATCAGTTCCGATAAAACAAGGAAAGGCTGCTTTTTCCCCTGTAAAAATAAAATCAGGGAACAAACACTGAGTTTCCAGTTTATTCCTTTTTAACACCATTTTTCTTACTTTCAAGTATCAACTTACAGTTTCCTGCAACCTCAATACCCACATAGAGCATAAAAGTTTTATGAACAGGTTCACTAGAAACAATGTCAAGTATTTAGCATACTATATATAAGCATTATAGTTCACACTATGTAGAAATAATAGTCTACTCACATAATTATACATCTCTAAGTAAAATGCAAGTATAACACATCAGTGGCAAAACTGCATGAACTATTTCTAAGTCCAATCTCTCTCAATCAGTCAGTTAAGTCACCATTAAGCTAACGACCGCCTTTCATGACTGGACTTCTTGCCACACCAAATTCAATGTGATTAGACAATACACTTCTTTACAGCAGGTAAACCTTTGATCACAGCCAATTGGCTGGTCTCGTTCTTGTAAATCTTTATCATTGGATAATAAAAAGCTACTCATCCACCTAACACCGGTTTAGATTACATCAGCAAGTCTAGCACATTCTTTACCTGAGTTGTTTACTTCAAACTTTGACAATTAAAAATATCAGCACAAGAAGTGCCCGAGGTCGGGTCACTTTGACATTTAGCAACTGATATAACAATTAAGTTTAGAAATAGGGATAGGCAAATTTACTCCGTTATAATATATAAAACATTCAATATTCTAAAGAAAATTAAAGTTTTGCTGCTATACTGTTTTTGATGACTTTCCCCAAAATGTCCCTCCCAGTTACAGCGTTCGTGTCGAGCAAACCACTGACTACTTTTTGTTTAATTACTTGCGTCTTTCGACGGTCAGTTGGACCTGTATTTCGAGGCAATTTCAAAACAAACTTTATTCACGTTAATCAGATGTTAAAATGACAGTGACATTTTCAGTATGGTAGAATTCTTGCTGAATTTAATTAATTCTTACAATGTCATATTGTTTGTACTATTGCTCTGAGCGGCAATTAATTTTCAACAATCTTTTATATTTTTTCACAAAGGTTCCACAGCGACTATTCATTTAAGAAAGTTCTTTTGAGTTGGAGAGTTGAAATTACCAAAATACAATTCTGAAACTTACGTTATCGATCTCAGAAATCAGCCACATTTTCCCAATCTGACAAGTTCTTTCTTGGGTTCGGTTCAATGAGTTAAAATTAGAACTCAGATCAGTGGTCCCAGCAAAGTTATACAAATCCTCCTACTGAGAGGAGACGAAGCGTCTCGGCAAACCGGATGAACAGTCTCGGTTTCCAAATTGGCAGCCGGCGAAGTTGGATTTATGATACCAGATAAAAGATAAACTGTAATTGCACCAGTAAATATATACGAGTGGCTGGATCAGCAAGACTATGGGCGGCAAGTAGGGTTTACAAGTTTTGGATATCTATTTGACTACCCTGGGAATGTACTCCAAGAAAACTGTATTATCCCTCTTAATTGTAGCTTTAAGCAAGTTCATGCCTTTTCTTTCAAGTTCAGTCCCTTTTCTTTTATCTCCCTTTCGTTGTGCTTCGTTGCTTATTGCCTAAGTGAATATGTCTTTAAACCGCAGGGAGATATATTTTAGATTTTCAGTCTGTATCTATGCCTTCTGAGTACTGAGTTATGGCTTTTTCTGATTATGAGAACATATTATTGATTATCAGAAGTTTTCTTTAAAGGCGCTCATTTGCATACTCATGTGCTCAAACGGAACTCATTTCCATTAATTTTTATTAAAGACAATTTACAGATCTAGCAAATTGAGTGGCAATCGGATGGGTCAAGTTAATAACTGATTGATTAATCGTTTGACTGGTTGACTGATTATTGATTGATTGAATGATTTTTATTTAACGACGACTTCAACGTTCGCTGATTTCCGGTCGGTAAAGTTAGGTAATGTTTCTCGACACTCATACTCTAGCCTGCATTTGACGTCTTTCTAGTGTCGGTAAAGTTAGGTAATGTTTCTCGACACTCATACTCTAGCCTGCATTTGACGTCTTTCTTTCTAGTGTCGGTAAAGTTAGGTAATGTTTCTCAACACTCATACTCTAGCCTGCATTTTACGACATTCTAGTGTCGGCTTAGCAGCCACAGTCGTTCTCTACCCTGCAATTTACGACATTCTAGTGTCGGTTAACAGACACTCGAGTCCAATGGTCTCATAAATAAAAGTCTACTTTTAACATTTAAATAAATATATATTTCCCCGGTCGTCAGTAATACCATATGTTTCATATTTCATCAATATTTCATCAGAAAATGGAAGGATGCAAACAGTTAAATTTTGAAAACTAAATTCTGTCTGAAGTCCAAAAAAGTTCAGAGTTAATCCGTTTCAAGCTGTAACTGTTAGCCAGTTTTTAAAAATAAACTTAACATCGAATTTCCATTTATGACGTGTGTCAATGATGGTTCTAAGATTCATGACAGTCACTTATTCCAGATCTTGATTTGACCTTATCTCAGAGAACAATGGACGTAGTAGTGTCTTAGTTAAGGGGAGACTTATTAAAGGCAGTCCCATTAAATTCCTTTCTGATATTTAGGGCGAGCCACAACTGTTAAAATATTAATTCAACTTTAGCTTAAAGAATAATGGATGTCGTAGTGTCTTGGTTAATGTGGGTTACGTTATACCGGACAGTCTCATACATCACCATTCAACTTTAGCTTAAAGAGTAATGGATGTCGTAGTGTCTTGGTTAATGCGGGTTATGTTATACCGGACAGTCTCATACATCACCATTCAACTCTGAATTTAGGGCGAAGCTATCAAATTCTTTACGACAAAAGCATAGAAATGTTGTGGCAGCACAAAAAATAAATAAATACATAAATAAATAAACCAGAAACACAAGCACCAGGCAGCTTTATTTATTAAAGTTGTTTATTTATTCAACGGACGACAACTCTGTGCCCTGACCCATAAAAACAAGAAAGATGATGAAAACGTAATACCTGTCGCAGAGTGCTCTCACACACTTCAGACAACGGCAGAAGTGGAAACTGTTCCACCGTTCCTTTTCAACGACATCTATGAGATAAAAATATGACCGGACACTACTTATTCCTGTCTTAGAACGAGAGTGAAAGCGAGTACTAAGGGTTACAGAAGAGTGAAAAATTATGTCCCTTGCATCCACAGAGCTTTATAGTAGCGAGGCGTCAGCAAAAGTCAATGTTTAGAATGGACTTGGTTTAGGGATAGTTATTTGTGCGCATGCGTCAAAAATATTTCGTTTTCACGATCGGTTGTTGGTCGTGTTTTATGTTATTTGCGAATTTGCAAGCTCTATTGGGTCCGATCGACCGTTCACACTGACCAACTCAAGCAGAAGCTGTCACTAATAGATCATACTGCCTTTGACAAAACGTCTTTGCACATTGAACGACATGTGACTATATATGGGGCAGTAGTTACCTGAGATATTACCTGAAAATGGAGTTCTTTACTTATTATATATATATATAGGGGGCAGTAGTTACCCGAGATATAACCTGAATATGGAGTTCTTTACTTACTGTTACTATATGAGTATTAAAAGTATATTTTAAATGACGTAATACTTTGTAAAGTGATAATATTATCTATCTATCTATCTATCTATCTATCTATCTATCTATCTGTCTGTCTGTCTATCTATCTATCTATCTATCTATCTATCTATCTATCTATATATCCATTAATCCATCCACTCTCTGTCCCTAACTCCTTATCTATCTGTCTACATGTACATCTATATGTGTATGTGCGTGTGCTTAAATGAAAATGTGCGTGTTTACAATGTGCTTTCTATACAGAATAATAACGTATCCCATTTCACTGCTAGGAAAAAAAAATCGATTGGGCCTCAATAAATTCACGAGTATCAATCATTAGTGGAGGGAGGTCACGCTACAGACTATTTCTATTTTTGATTAGTTCCTTACGAGTTTCTTCTGTTTTTATTTACTTGGATCTATGTTTTTGACTACGTGATGTCTTGCATACACGCAAGTACGCACACGCACGCATACGTGCGTGTAAGAAAAGCGATGACGTGTACATTAAAAGAAGGCCGCTTACTGACAGACTAAAGCGGCGTAATTTCCGCAGGCTGTGCTGTGCACATTAATTGATCAGTGATTGTGGGCACAAGCCTCTCAGTCCCCCTTTCACAGATCCCTCTCTGATCCCCGTTATAAACAAAAATCCCAGACCATATATTTATAAACACTAAGACACACACATACACACACACATGCACAGACACACTCAGATCATTTATCGCCAATAAGCCATTTCTGCGCATTCACATATATAGATAGCCATCACTCCGCTACTCTTTGGATATAAAGGCAGTACATAGTCGCTTTTACACACACACACACACACACACACACACACACACACACACACACACACACACACACACACACACACACACACACACACGTACACACGCACGCACAAGATCATTGGTCGACATTAAACGTGTTTTGCTTTTTTTCAAATATAATTATGGCATAAAGGGCCATCCTTTTGACATTAAACAACAGCATATTAGCTTGTGCATTTATAAATGTCATCCCTGTTAAATAGCTCCACAATCTTTCTACATTATGAAGACAGCTCTACTCCTTTGCCTACAGCATATGCTGCCTGATTAGGACGCCATGATTACCGTTTTAAACACAACACACACTGGAGCCCAGTTTGTTTTATAAATAAAAACGACAATCAAAAGAAGAAAGTAAAACAAAAGACAACAACAACAACAAGCTCAGGCTGTTTCGAAAGAAGAACAATGTACCTAATTAAACAAAGTCAAACTTTGACCTAGAATTTAGAGAGAATATTGCTATTGCAAAATACTCATGGCATATCATTGTAATCTGTAATGCTGATATCAGATTGTAAGTAATAAAATAATAATGGCATGTCCGTGTAGTCTGTAATGCTAACATCAGATTGTAAGTAATATTTGAACACTAACATAATTTCTACTTTTTAAACGTATCAAATGAATATGCATCAGCTTTGAGTGTGTGTGTGTGTGTGTGTGTGTGTGTGTGTGTGTGTGTGTGACTGGGTGCGTGCGTGTGTGTGATTGGGTGCGCGCGCGCGCGTGTGGGTGTGTGTGATTGGGTGCCTATGTGTGTGTGGGTGTGTGATTGGGTGCGTGTGTATGTGTGGGTATGCGCTCATGAGGGGGACGACAGAGGCATAGAACTAACGAAAATGCTTTTGGTTGTCAAAGTTCTTTAACGCCTGATTTTGCCAAAGAACTACAAACGCCTCTAATTCTCTACACAGCTTTTGAAAGTTGCTCTCTAAGTGAACTAGGAAATGTCAGCAGATAAATTCATCACATCCCACCTTTACGGGACCCCTCCGATCGTCTCTCGTCCCAGAGATAAACAGACACTTGCCTATCGCTACAACCCTCTCTCCTCTACTTCCTCCATCCTGTCGTTTGTAAGGTAATCAGTAAAGTGGTCCAAGAGCTTGGAAGTCTGATGGATGGAAGAGAAAGAACCGCGCGAAGAGGCGAGTCGGTACCGTCTTATTAAAGATCCATAAAGTATCCAAGAGGAGATCTTTTCTCATTATTTCCAACTTCGCAACCTTACAATAGCTTTGTGGGACTCTTTCAAGATAACTATTTTTACTTCTGCTTCCAATGTTCCATTTCTGTTTTGATAAAGTTCGGCTGATAGTCTAATAAGGGTTTAGGAAATAAAATTTGAAACATATTTAATAACAATTTTTTGTTACATAATTTTTTTCATGTAAATTGAATCGACTTGTAATCATTAATCTCTTTACTAAATAAAATTATACTGGAAACATAATAGTATATTATTAAAAGATTTATTAGATAAGAATCGATTGATCATCCAGTAATACATTTTATTCGATGACACTGGATTAAAACTCCAATAATGACTAACAGACTAATAATACTTTATTAAATGACACTGGATTAAAACAAATAATGACTACTAGTCTAATAATACTTTATTAAATGACACTGGATTAAAACTCACATAATGACCACTAGTCTAATAATACTTTTTTAAATGACACTAGATTAAAACTCAAATAATGACTAATAGTCTAATAATACTTTACTAATGACACTGGATTAAAACTCCAATAATTACTACGAGTCTAATAATATTTTATTAAATGACACTTGACTAATAGTCTAATATTTCTTTTAATTCTATGAAATTGATCTAATGGTCAAATAACTAATATTCTAATAATTTCTTTTACTACTAATAACCTCAAATAGTCCAATGACTACTCACAGTCTATAACTACTATTAGTCTAATAACTACTAACAGTCTAATAAACTCAAATAGTTTAATAACTACTAACAGTCTAATAACTACTATTAGTCAGTCTAATAACTACTCGCAGTCTATAACTACTATTAGTCTAATAACTACTAACAGTCTAATAACTACTAATAGTCAGTCTAATAACTACGCACAGTCTATAACTACTATTAGTCTAATAACTACTAACAGTCTAATAAACTCAAATAGTTTAATAACTACTAACAGTCTAATAACTACTAACAGTCTAATAACTACTAATAGTCAGTCTAATAACTACGCACAGTCTATAACTACTATTAGTCTAATAGCTACTAAGAGTCTAATAACCTCAAATAGTCTATTAACTATTCACAGTCTATAACTACTATTAGTCTAATAACTACCAACAGTCTAATAACTACTCACAGTCTATAACTACTATTAGTCTAATAACTACTATTAGTCAGTCTAATAACTACTCACAGTCTATAACTACTATTATTCTAATAACAACTAACAGTCTATAATACTATAAAAATTACTAATAATACTCTAATTAATACTCTAATAATAACTACAAAACCAAAAGAAGTAAAGACAGAAACCACAGAAGTCCATTCAACACCTTGAAACACCTTCAGACTGACTGATCGACAATCTTAATCAATTTGATCAAATCTTCAAGTTCGAGGCAAACTTTCAATCAAAATGGGGATGGAGGAGAGAGGAAAAAGCAACTCACACGCCCAACTGTCTCTGGGAGACGAGCTAAACAGCTCAAACAGAAAATTGAGTCGCCTGAACAAAACGGTGTTGTGTTTGTTCACATTGATTTCTTAAAACACGCTATCTGGAAAATTTCTCTGGTGGACAAACATTATCGACAGTTTGGATCAAAAGATAAGAATGGAAATTCTGCTAGAAACAGCTGCCCTGTCGCCGGGGTCGTGGTTTGACAAGAACGTACACACTGACCTGTTTGAAAATGCTCCAATAATGCGCGTTGTTGGGGATGTTTGAAGTATAAAGGTAGCGATATATTTATATTTGTAACCTGTTCATGTAAAACTCACACCAAATAGACCTCTGAAGCGCGCACTAATAAACCTAAGTGAGTGACGAAGAAGTATCACTGCTTACCCTCACCCGGCCTCCTACCCCCATTCCCCCAATCCGTCTATTACGTCATTCACCCGTCAAGTCTCTGTTGCATCTCTACACTGCTTATTTTGAAGCCAGACAAACGATTAAATATGTTTTGGTGACATGTTTGTATTTGTTCGTGATTTAATTCATCCGATGTCAACCTTTAACCTTCCGAGTTCCAGCGAATATGCCACCGTTTTCGACAGCTAACAATTAGCAAACGACTCAAACGTCTGCGCTGTAAATAGAGACAAAGCGATTAAGCAGAGACGACAATTCTTTGCATAAAGACTTCTCAAGCATCCCCTCCCCTTTTATTTTAATTGATAGAGAGAGAAACTTGAACGAAACAGTACTACTTTGCGGTAAACTTGCTAACTAGAAAAAGTCAGATAACCCTTTCGGGTTGCTTCTACATCCCACTTCTGTTCTATCTCACAATTTAAACTTCCCAAATTTATCGAATAGTTTCTTTCATAATGCAACCAATTATTTATGCATTTGTTGCATTTATTTCGAACACCTTTTGTGGTACACCTGTTACACCTGGTATACCTGTGGTACACAGCCGCAAGTATCAAATACATTGCATGGTAATAATTAGATCCACTGGTGGTTGACCTGTTGCAGGTATTTATATTGAAGTTATTGTTCGTTGTTGCTGACGTCAGCTTGTAAAACTGTGCAATTTAATTACTCAATATCCAGCCGTTCGCATCATGCATGTCTCCACCCAAGGGAATTTAAATTAGCCGTTCGCATCACATATACTCTCCACCCGAGAGAATTTAAAGTAGCCGTCCACGTCAGGCACAGTCTCCACCCGATGGAATTTAAATTACCCGTTCTTCGTCACGCATAGTCTCCAGCCGAGAGAATTAACATTAGCCGGTCGCGTCACGTATAGTCTCCAGCCGAGAGAATTAACATTAGCCGTTCGCGTCACGTATAGTCTCCAGCCGAGAGAATTAACATTAGCCGTTCGCGTCACGTATAGTCTCCAGCCGAGAGAATTAACATTAGCCGTTCGCGTCACGTATAGTCTCCACCCGACTGAATTAATATTAGCCGTTCGCGTCACGCATAGTCTCCACCCGACTGAATTAACATTAGCCGTTCGCGTCACGCATAGTCTCCACCCGAGTGAATTAATATTAGCCGTTCGCGTCACGCATAGTCTCCACCCGAGTGAATTAACATTAGCCGTTCGCGTCACGCATAGTCTCCACCCGAGGTAATTGAAAATTAGCCGCCAACACCTACCGCCCAACAAACCTACGCACATAACTGCATATGCATTCGTGCACGTACGCTCACGCACAAAATTATATACATGAAATAAAACACGCGCTATCAGGCAGGCACACAAACTCAGAGACAAATACTATATTAATTATGCTGGTGAGGCCCACTCATTGACAAATGCGGCGTTTTTAAGTAATGTAATAATCGCCCCGCCGAGTTTTGGCAAGACGACCTACTGCACCACAATGTGTAATAATGTGTACGTCTCTGGATGATCAATTGACAGCTGTCACAAAGTAAATACAGCGCGCGACACAATAACTGCAAATAAATTATTTATTTTTTAAAAAAATCAATTAAATACTTTAAAACGTATAACGAGATTACTCGACCTTGTAAAACTAAATGTCACACGATTTTTTAATTACACGTGGCTCACATTTCTAGACAGGCAGGCGTTTGGAAGGTGTCAAGGTGTAAATCCGAACATTATAACAATGGTTGCTAAAATTTGTAAGGAGCAGAGAAGACCTATCACAGCCAATACATTATTCTTTGGAAAGGTCACATGATCAATAAGTCACATGTGCTTGACATTTTAAGAATGGAAACTGAGAAAAATATTTTGTAGGAAAAGAAAAGAAGAAAGTGGTCGACAAACATTTAATAAACTTTTTGCCTTTTGTTTTTATACATCGACGTGACATGCATTTAATGAACTTGCCAGTGTTTTGACATCGATAAGGGGTATATACATTTAATGAACTTGCCAGCGTTTTGACATCGATAAGGGGTATATACATTTAATGAACTTGCCAGCGTTTTGACATCGATAAGGGGTATATACATTTAATGAACTTGCCAGCGTTTTGACATCGATAAGGGGTATATACATTTAATGAACTTGCCAGCGTTTTGACATCGATAAGGGGTATATACATTTAATGAACTTGTTAGTGTTTTGACATCGATAAGGGGTTTATACATTTAATGAACTTTACACCAGCGGGGTGATTCCAACGACAACTATTTAATGGTTATGACTATTATTATTAATTAATCATCCATAACTAATTACAAGTGATGAGAATCTTAATTTATGTTATTAATAATTCTCTAGAAGACACCACTCGTCTCTTTCAATTGGCTGATATGTGTGCACTGTATGTTTTCTCTCTTCCACAACATTAAAGACAAACATTTCCATACGTTGAAATATTCTTACTAAAGAGAAAGACAAATTCATCATTAATCTATATTTAGCGAGCCCCCATTCACCCACTGTCTTGCCAACATATGGTTATCAATAAATTTATTAAATTTAAATGTAAGAAGGTCAATAAATTTATTAAATCAACAATCAAAAATCAAAAATATATAACATATGAATGTAATCAAAGAGCGTTGACATTTACATCACTTCACAAGAATGTTCGATTAATGCTGGACAATCGTTCAGTTTATCCTAGCATTAACATAAACAGTCAATTAACATAAATACATAATAAATGTTTGAGGATATCATAACGGAAATGAGAGTGGAGTTTTAGGGAAATAGTTAAAGTCAAATGCACATAATCTGGTCAAAGACGGCGGCTGTCACGGTCACGTGTTTTACAATCAAGTAGTTTGCAACAAGTCACTGCCTTTCATATCTAGGAGAAAGTCCACATACCCCTTCTAAACTCGTCACTCTACTGTTCCAGAATCTTCAACTCGCTCTCCAAGCGCACTGTAGAGAATCATCCTGAATTTCACATGCGCTATCAAACACAATGAGTGTTCTTGAATTTCCATGTGCATTTACTCAACACACCATGAGGAACATTCAAAATAATCTTCATGAATTCTTGAGACCAAACTCAAGTCACAATTTCCACTGTATTGGCACTCGAATGGAATTCACATGAATCAACTTACAGCAACATGTTTTACTGGTAAGTTGATGAAAACGCTGGATCTACAAACTAATGTAATCTAATAGAGCACAGTAGTCACTGTAGCATGAAGTAATAACCAAAAATGGCTTGCTTTGCTCTGCAAAAGTCAAATTAAGGCAGCACTAAATTTCAGGCATATTTCATCTCTAAACTCCTTTCTCTCTTACAAACATTCTCAACTTACAAAGCCTGCAACAATTTCTTTAAGAAATATAGCATCAATAAAAATTTCACAAGTATAATGTACAGCATAGTCAAATTAATGAGCACAGAAATAATGGTTCAATTACATAAGCGTTCTGCAGTTCAGATCAATGATCAATAGCAAACATGTATAAAATATTCTAAGTCCATTCTTCCTTTATCAGTTAACTTACCATAAGCTACGATCGCCTTTGTGACCGAACTCCACTTATGTTCAAATTCAAAGTGATTAGTATAGAGTAATTGTTCAACAAAGAAACTTCCATCCCATCCCCATTGAATGATTTTGTTATGAACAAGTGGGAGACTATTAGACAGAAAGTACATATCCGTTTGGAACTGATTTGGATTGCATCATCAATTTTCTAGCATATTCTCAACTCGAGTTGTTTACTTCAACTCTGACACTTTAAAAAAATACCACCTTAAGTAGTACCGAAGGTCGGGTCACTTTGACAATTTAACAATTTATATAAAAATTAAGTTTAGAATTAGGGATAAGCAAATTTACTCCACCACACAGCGCTTTGCACAGAAAAGGGGCATTACCGGGACAAACATTTGATGAGCTTTCTGTAAACGTTTTGATATCGACAAGGGACAAACATTAATGACATGTTTGCTAGTGCTCCAACATCGTCATGGGAGTTACTAGGACAAGCATTTAATGAACTTTCTGAAAGGGATTTAACAGCGACAAGGGACATTTCCAGGACAGATATTTAACGAAATGTTTTCTAGATTTTTGCCATCGTTACGGATGTTAGCAGAGCAAACATGTCACGAACCTTCTGCTCTGCTTTGACAGAGACAAGTGACGTCATTGATCGAACAATTTATTACAGACTAATAATATGTCTGCATCAGCTCTTGTCATGGAGGTTCAGATGAGAGATGACGCATGGTAGACTTACTGAAGCTGTTAATGATGACAAGGACAATGTCTTATTCATAATGATTACTTTACTGAAGTTGTTAATGACCCCAATATCATATTTATCAGGATGAGTTTACTGAAGCTATTTTAATGATGACGATGTCAATTTCATCAGTCTCCACCCACTCACACCAAAGGGAGTCAAGTATCAGATTGAAAGGATATTTTTTTTAATTAGCACGGCAGCAAATAAAAGGCATCTCTGCAAGGCATACGCCTGCGTTACTTAAAATGTGGTAACCAGAGTCGCCCACCCGAATAACACGTTATTGTCCAGCGAATCGGATTTCAAATGAATTCCATTTAAACGTGTTTCAGATATATGCATAAGGTTACGCAACTGATATTATTCACTGTGTTTGTAACGTGTTGTAACGCTATACAAACAATTAGTTTTTTACGAAAAACAGATTACTTTAAATAGTGCTTGAATAAAGTGTTATTATTGTTGAAAAGATTAGTTTAGTTTATTAGTTAGATAGAGAGATAAGGAGAGATGTGTGAGTGGGACAGGGAATGTGTGTGTGTGTGTGTGTGTGAGAGAGAGAGAGAGAGAGAGAGAGAGAGAGAGAGAGAGAAGAAAAACATGGAATGAGATAGATAAAGAGTGTGGGGGGAGAGAGATTAATAGAAACAGACATAGAGGGGAGAGAGAGAAAAAAGCAGAGAAACAGTTTTTGGTGATAAAGAGGGAGACATACAGAGAAAGGAAGGGAGACAAATAGGGAGAGAATGAGAGAGACAGATAAGGACATAGGCCTAGATCTAAGCACACATTTGCTGATTTGTTTGTGTGTTCATGTTGGAAAAAACGGAATTATTATAAAAAATTTTCAAGCAAAATTTAAGCAGAATACATATAGTTGCAGTGTGCTTGAAAATAAATAAATGATCTGAAGTGTTTTTACAAAAGTCTTACATCATCATATTTTTTTAATTACCTTAGCTCATCACCGTAATCCAGAGCGGGAGGAAAACAAATTTGGAGAGATATTATCGGTCCTACCCTACAAGCAATGATACCTCACACCGCAGAATACGGCGGAGACACAAAGATGTGATGGGAGACAATGGGCCAAATTACTTTTCAATTTGTCGCCCTTTTCAGTGATCTTATGCATTATGCAGTACTGCAGACAGACGATCACATCGTTCATACTGTTGGAATTATGATCCTCTTTGTGTGTGTGTGTGTGTGTGTGTGTGTGTGTGTGTGTGTGTGTGTGTGTGTGTGTGTGTGTGTGTGTGTGTGTGTGTGTGTGTGTGTGTGTGTGTATGTGTATGTGTGTGTATGTGTGCGTGCGTGCGTGTTCGAATCTTTGCGAGTGTGTGGGTATAAGTTTGAGTGTCAGTGTGCAACTTTACGAGTTTTAAAAGCTTATATATAAATATAAATTTCTTTTAAAAAATAATATTAACAGCTTTATCTTTATGTTTTAAAACTGACAAGAAGGGTTTTAACAAGCAGAAAAGGTATCCATAGGATACTACTTAATCCTTCAAAATTTATGGACACAAATAAATCTATTAATTATTCATAACTCTTGCCCACATTAATTAAAAAGACAAATTAAAATGTGTCTCAATCAAATGCACTCACACTAGATCATAAGACCAATCTAACTTCATTCATTAGTAGTGCACAGCACAAAATCATAACATCAAATAGATTCCATGATAGTTGCAGTGGTTTTAAATGTCGTCATTCATTAATAATGCAAAGCACCAGATCTTACTATAAAATATATTCCCCGATACTTAAAGTGGTCTTAAATTTTTTTAATTCATTAATAGTGCAAAATACGAAATCATAATAAAATACATTCCCTAATAGTTAAAGTGGTTTTAAATTTCCACCCAGGTTGTGTTTTTTTAAGTCTACAAACCCAAGTCACGCTCTCAAGCCTTAATGCAACATATCTTTTTTTAAAAATAAATGAAAATAAATGAAGAAATGTTTCTAGAGACGTCAGAGAAATAGTACGCCGGCAACGAGACTTGACCCCATTCGCCTGTAAACTGTCAGACATTTTTTCCATTTAAATATAAATCGTCATATAGTCACGTTCACAACCTTTGCTAATGTAATAAATAAAAATATAGTCATATAGTCACATTCACAAGCATTGCTAATGTAATAAAAATAAAAATATAGTCATATAGTCACATTCACAAGCATTGCTAATGTAATAAAAATAAAAATATAGTCATATAGTCACATTCACAAGCATTGCTAATGTAATAAAAATAAAAATATAGTCATATAGTCACATTCACAAGCATTGCTAATGTAATAAAAATAAAAATATAGTCATATAGTCACATTCACAAGCATTGCTAATGTAATAAAAATAAAAATATAGTCATATAGTCACATTCACAAGCATTGCTAATGTAATAAAAATAAAAATATAGTCATATAGTCACATTCACAAGCATTGCTAATGTAATAAAAATAAAAATATAGTCATATAGTCACATTCACAAGCATTGCTAATGTAATAAAAATAAAAATATAGTCATATAGTCACATTCACAAGCATTGCTAATGTAATAAAAATAAAAATATAGTCATATAGTCACATTCACAAGCATTGCTAATGTAATAAAAATAAAAATATAGTCATATAGTCACATTCACAAGCATTGCTAATGTAATAAAAATAAAAATATAGTCATATAGTCACATTCACAAGCATTGCTAATGTAATAAAAATAAAAATATAGTCATATAGTAACGTTCACAAATAGACACGCGTATTCCGTTAGTTATGTACAAACTAAATAACTTCATTAATATTACGTTGGTTGATGAAACGTCAAAATAACATTATACTAAACTACAAAATTTGTATATATTGTTCAATAAGAAAAACTTAAGTTGAAATAGCAATTTATTTCTCAACATGTATCTTTTAAATGTCGAAAATAATATTGCAATGTCGAAGAAATTTTTATGATAATTTATAACAGTTTTTAACGCGTTTCGAAATAATATTGAATTTTAGTAAATTGATGAAAGGATTTCAATGTACAAAATGACAATAATGTGCTAGAAATGTATAATATAGTAGAGGACTTAGGACAAAATGATAATAATGTGCTAGAAATGTATAATATAGTAGAGGACTTAGGACAAAATGATAATAATGTGCTAGAAATGTATAATATAGTAGAAGACTTAGGACAAAATGACAATAATGTGCTAGAAATGTATAGTATAGTAGAGGACTAAGGACAACTAATAATATAAAGAATCAACAGAAATTCCAGACGACTCTGAAGAATAACAAAGAAAGGATGTAGTTTCAACTGTTGCGCAGACAGCTTCGTTATCAACTTGCATGGAAACTCGCTTGTTGTTTTGGTCTTTTGTCTTAATTCTGCAGAATGAATTTTTATTTTGTTTATTGCTGGATGATCAGTTACTTTCAAAGAAACGGCCGCTAAATCCTTCCTGCATTGTACAGGAGTTGTGTGCATGATAATGTATGCGAGCACCTTACTGCGCATTTCCTCGAGTTTCATTTCCGTCTCTTCAATCCATCTTTTGTGAGCAATGGAGAAAAGAAACAGTTCAGAGACATCTTATGCGCAACGATATTGACAGCTGAAGAATAATCTGAAGCAATCGAACTTTTTGTTAAGGAATAGAGAAATACAGTATGAGATCGGAATCTGGTTTAGTCTAAACTGGCAAGGCGTTAATGCAGCTTTTACACAAATACATTCACGTGCGCTCACATACACACAGACATATGCACGCACGCACATACATAAACATTCCGTCCTTCCCTCCGACCCTTTTCCCATATCTATCTATCTATCTATCTATCTATCTATCTATCTATCTATCTATCTATCTATCTATCTATCTATCTATCTATCCTTTAATTCATCCACCAATCTATATGAATACCACAACTTTCCCGACCTTATTTTATGTTTTGGTCGGTGACGATTATAAATCCTCATAGTTTTTATCGTCAACTTGCTGTTGTGTGAATCTGTCACTGAGAAACTGTATTCGCTTTGAGCCGCTTTCAGAAGTTAATCATTTTAGAATCTCACAAAACTTGAATATTTTGAAAACGAGATGGGATCACTCCCAAAATATGTTATGGAGACGATTAGAGACCTTAGTCCTTCTTGTCATCCTTCTTCCATTGAGTTAAAGGAACAGGTCGTAACGAATCTCTTTGTCTTCTAACCTAAACTACTGACCCTGTCAGCACTGAACGTTCTTTGTCATCAATGAACCTACTTCGTTCCATCATTCATTCACCGCATACAACCGTCTGTCGTGACGTCAGCAAATGCTTTGTCTGCCTTTGCCACGGTTACATAATTCCTCAGCTATTGTTTGCCCGACTTGTAATCCCTTTCCTCTTGGTAAACGAAATTAATCTGTTTACCTCTTGGTAAGCGAAACTAATCTGTTTACCTCTTGGTAAGCGAAACTAATATGTTTACCTCTTGGTAAGCGAAACTAATCTGTTTACCTCTTGGTAAGCGAAACTAATCTGTTTACCTCTTGGTAAGCGAAACTGACCTCTTTATCTCTCGTTAAGTGTAAATGCTATCTGCTATTATGTCCATCAGTTCCGATACTCAGATACTGGAATCTGGGTCACATGGGTTGAACACTTGTGCATAATTAATTATGCGCTATATTTTCTTAGTCTCACACAAGCAATACTTATTTATCATTAGAATGTTTAAGTACTTGCATATTTCTAAGTAAAGTTACTTTGGGTCGGAATGCTGTGATATGAAATCAATGAGGCACAACATATTTTGTGGTTAGGATTGCTTTAATAAGCGCATATTTCTTAGCAATATAGCTGCAATAAAATGCCGCACCACTGTGACAACAGCGAAGCAATAAATATTCTGTTAGTTGTGAAGCTTATGGTCTTAATTCGTCAAGAGTTATGTGTTTCCGAAAGTGTACAGGTCGTCACAATGTTGGGCCAATAAAATGCAGCACACCAATAAATAACGTGTCTACTAAATCCATGACAACTTTCTAGTTATTCAAGTTATTTCTGTAGCGACAGTCCTGACAAAGCAATAAATACATTATGCGACACGCCCATTGTTATTATTATTATTATTATTCACCTCTTTCCACGATTTCTGTTTGAATGTCGGTTATGATCCAAGGTCTCGGAATCTTACTAAGTTTCTGGGAGATCCAAGGTTTTACGGAGGACGTGGGCACTTCCGAGGAGCGCTACTTTAAGTAGTGGAGCGAGTCTGTCAGTGTAAGAAGTTTTTGTCGTGAGAAAACTGGTTGCTGTAATAAAACATACTTCAAAGTAAATGTGAATTGGTGGAAAGGGTGAAATAATGATTTTAATGATTTTCCTCAACTGTAAGAATTTTCCGATGTTTATATTTCATCAGTGCTATGTTTTGGGCTTGTTAGTTACAAGTTAATGTAAGTTTGTAATATGTTTTGGGCTTGTTAGTTACAAGTTAATGTAAGTTAGTGATATGTTTGAGGCTTGTTAGTTACAAGTTAGTGATATATTTTGGGCTTGTTAGTTACAAGTTAATGTTTTGAGATAACAAGTACGTATCTAAATTTGCATGTAAAAAAAAAATTGAGTGAGACTGAATTTAGCTGAACGGAATGTTTTCCTCTGTTCACAGATGCACTTCAGAAATATGAACTGCTTGTTGATTCATTTCTACGGTTTCACTCCCGAAAGACTTCTGTGAGAGAAGGGAATCAAGGAGTAACTGAATGTCGATTTCCATTGGCTACTAGGACTGTTGCTGGTCCTATGTCGATTTCCCTTGGCTACTAGGACTGTTGCTAGTCCTATGTCGATTTCCCTTGGCTACTAGGACTGTTGCTAGTCCTATGTCGATTTCCCTTAGTTGTTTAGCGAATTTATATACAGAATGAAAGCAATGGCTGTTTAATTCATAGGCTATTTAAAGTGTGAAACTTCTTTTCTAGAGTACTTGTTTCTTTTTGCATATTTATGTTTATGGACACCGCAGAAGCATCCAAGTTTCATGCACTATCTTTGTATAATTGTATTGGTCTGTGTTGTTTAAAAAATAAATTTTCTTGATTATTTTTCTGCACTTTAGTTTATTCTTAGGCTATATGTATCTACTCGTTGATATCAGAATGTGCAGTAAAAATCAGCTAGCTTCGAGCATAATTTACAGTGAGCAGCTTGACGCCAGATCAATGCGTAATGAATCTCAGCTAGCTTGATGCTAAATCAAAATGTTGTGAAAACTCAGCTAGCTTGCAGCATAATTTATACTGAGCAGATTGGTACTAAATCAAAATGCTGTGAAAACTCAGCTAGCTTGCAGCATAATTTATACTGAGCAGCTTGATGCTAAATCAATGTGTAGTGAAAACTCAGCTAGCTTGCAACATAATTTATACTGAACAGATTGATGCTAAATCAATGTGTAGTGAAAACTCAGCTAGCTTGCAACATAATTTATACTGAGCAGCTTGATGCTAAATCAATGTGTAGTGAAAACTCAGCTAGCTTGCAGCTTAATTTATACTGAGCAGCTTGACCTAGATTAATGTGTAGTGAAAACTCACCTAGCTTGCATCATAATTTACACTGAACAGCTTGACAACCAGATCAAAATTAAGCAATGAAGAGAAAACGTACAGTAAAACTAAACGGTAATAAAATAGCCCTACCTGATCCATACGGGAATAAATAGGCTTTAGAATAGGATGGAGATGCTGTTTAACGAGTTGTTTTGTTTTTTAAAATTTAATGCACTTTTTATGGTTATTAATTTTAACACAGCTTTAATTATCTCATAAACAATAACTATTAAATAGAAGTAATAATAACTAGCTAATATAGTATTTTAATACAGTATACTATAAACAATATCGTATTATTGTTTGTTACACAGTGTTTGTATTTCATCACTAAAAGGTACACTATTAAGAATTAATATTTAGATCTAATAAACAAGTCTGCCTTCAATAAGTAGGCAATTTAAATGGAAGAAGTCATTAGTTTTTCACGTAAATATCCATCTCTTTCTCCTATTGCTCTCTCTCGGCAATTGAAATAATGGAATATTTGAACCTTTGCTGGAACGCTTTGCACAAATAGGCGCACAACAGCTTATTACTTATTTAAAATATAATGTTGAACTGATTCTAAATGATAAAGCTTTCACTCTGATTTGATTCCTTTTGTCCATCACAACAGCAGACGATTTGTCACGTGGTCCGTGACGTCGGAAAGTTACGGGCGATTAATCAAAATGTAATCTGGAGTCTAAGAACAAAAGCTCTTCTAAGTATTGAAATTTCCCTTAGGTCGGTCTTATCTTCAATACAGTTTTAAAAAAAAATTAATATTGTATTTGCAACATGTATTCTGACTGCGAGAGGTGCCTCTAAAAATTATGAGAATACCATTACTATCTCTCCACCTATGACAAATTTACACCTCTCAATTGCGGGCGCGGATAGAAAGAGTAATCTCCCTGTAAGTAATCCCCAGAGTTAACCTTAGTACATGTATTATAAATAAACACCAGAGAATAACTCTGACCTGGCATATACCTAACAAGTAGTGGACACCCCCGTCCAAAGTCCTACATCCGTTTTATTAATTATTATGCTAAGCCCCCACCACTACTTAACCTTTTACCCCAGTTGATCACACAGGGTGGAGGGTGTTCATAAATCAAGAAATAGAATTTATTAACAATATACATTATCTACACATTACACAAAGTAATTCAACATTTGATCTAATGCAAGTCAGGATGTACACAACATACGGATACTGAGGTACACAAAAATAAAAAAATATACAGATATCAATATAGTCAGGATGTACACAACATACGGATACTGAGGTACACAAAAATAAAAAAAATATACAGATATCAATATAGTTTTAAGTCCAATATTTCATTTGATAGTTATCTACATCTGGTTGCCCTCAGCGTAAAATTATCTATAATTCTTTGTAATGTTCTTTAGTCAAATGGCATATAAATGAACCAAAATAATTTGACATCAGAAAGTTAGGGAAAATGTATATAGTTTGTTCATAAGCATAAGATGACCTTTCAGTCAAGGAATCTCCTCTTTTCGACTGCAGTGCGTGATGTCAGCGGAAAAGTATTAGGCAGCTCAATGTTCCTGGGGGATGAGAAGTCTCAGGAGAGAACCCACAGAAGAACCAAAAGGAATTGCCAGTACTTTCTCCATGGGGAAAACAGTTTTGTGAATGAACGATCTGACTGGGCCCACATTGTCTATCTATCTCTTTAATATTCATCAGATTTATTTTATAACCTAGAATTCAATTATTTGACTCTTAGGTTTGACTGATTGACATTACGCTTTTACTACACTTTTAAATAGGTACGAAATAAAACTGCATATTTTCATTACAAATTGTTTACGTATTCGTATACAATCAAATATAATTTAAATAAAGATGTATTCCATAGACCAAAATTATTCTATGAAAAAATCTTTGAATCATTACTACCATGTTTCACAGAGATCTATGTCTGCTACGTTAACTGTTACAAAGTTCCAAAAATAACGGCTTGCACATGTTAGTTGCAAAATCAGTCAATATTAAATCACATGGCGTTTCATCTGGATTAAACCAGACATAGAAGGTTTCTGAAAATCATAAAATATCACGCAGGATTGTACACATAATAAAATACATTATTATTTAGCCGAAAGAAACATGAGGTTACAAGCTAAATTTACAACTCTGAATTCTACTCACAATGGCACTCACCACGCAACGTGGAATATTTCCTACAAGTTGCTTACTCTTTACATTTTACTGACCCTGTTCGTCAGTTACAGCTGGCCAGTATAAGACCATTGGTTAGTTATGATGCATCATGTGGTCTGTTTGTTGACTAGAACCTTTAGTGTCACAGATAATTCGTTTATCAAAAACAAGGCCTGGCAGTCTGGCTTGCTACTTCAATGAAAAATTGACTGTTGAGTTAACAAAAAGTGATACTGAGTATCGTTTTAACTATAATGTTATTTCAGGGTATATTCTAGTTAGCGTTTGGGGTAAATTGGTACACTTTACACTACATATTATTCTTTACGTGCAGTGTACGATGTCTACTTTAAAAACGTTCACCATATAAAAATTAACAACATAAATAAAGTGTTCCACATTTTATAATAACATTTCTTACACAGAATACACATAGAAATAAATGACAAATAAAAGGAAGAATAAAAATATTTGTCACAGTTTTATATATACCATATTTAAAAGGCCATTTTCTTTTTAGATGTCACATAATGTGTATTAATAGTTATGGTATTTAGATGGGCAAACAGTCACACATATAGATTAGATATGCATACTCTAAAACTCATAGTCTGTTTTGTGTTGACGTTATCTATGGAGGCCATCTTTAATCTCACCCAGATAAATAGGTCAGAGATACGTTTAATAATATATCAACATCAACATTGTCTAAAAGCACATACACCGATTCAAAGAACTCAGTTATCTAGAGAATGATGTAATTCTAGTTTAAAGTTCATTCATTTCATGGATTGTACACTTCGCACGCTAGTGTTCTTGAAGTTTAGCAGAACTTGTTCCACAATAAACTGAATTAATAATGACACTTGTTCCACAATAAACTGAATTAATAACAACACTTGTTCCACAATAAACTGAATTAATAACAACACTTGTTCCACAATAAACTGAATTAATAACAACACTTGTTCCACAATAAACTGAATTAATAACAACACTTGTTCCACAATAAACTGAATTAATAACAACACTTGTTCCACAATAAACTGAATTAATAACAACACTTGTTCCACAATAAACTGAATTAATAACAACCCTTATTCCACAATAAACTGAATTAATAATGACACTTGTTCCACAATAAACTGAATTAATAACACCACTTGTTCCACAATAAACTGAATTAATAACAACACTTGTTCCACAATAAACTGAATTAATAACAACCCTTATTCCACAATAAAAGGAATTTAACAACCCTTGTTCCACAATAAATTGAATTAATGGCACCTCAATATAAAAAAAGAAAGAATGGCAGATAGTTACAATTGCTTGGTGGTCTCTTGCTTTAATTGGTCTGTTTGTGTTTGTAGTAAGTTTACTCTCACGCGCAGTGCAGATGCCGGCAAGCACACAAATACATATGGCTTCATCGTAAGGTACAATAGGACAGCCCAAACAGTACGGCCTCGCCGTGCGGTACTACAGGACAAACAGATAAATACGACCTTGCTGTGTGGTACTATAGGACAAACAAATAAAGACGACCTTGCCCTTTGATACGATAGGACAAACAGATAAATATGACCTTGCCGTGTGGTACTATAGGACAAACAAATAAATATGACCTTGCCCTTTGATACGATAGGACAAACAGATAAATATGACCTTGCCGTGCGGTACTAAAGGACAAACAAATAAAGACGACCTTGCCATGCGGTACTAAAGGACAAACAAATAAATACGACCTGACCTCGCCATGTGGTACAATATGACAAACAAACAAATACAACCTCGCCATGTGGTACAATAGGACAAACAAACAACTCCTACCTATGCGTACAATAAAACAAACAAATAAATACGGCCTCGCCGTGTGGTACTACAAGATAAACAGAACAAATCTGGTGCATGAAAATGTGCACGTACATCTTCAATCACACTTACATGCATACACAGATACTCACACCAAACTCTCTCACAGGCACATGCACGCACACCACCAATGCCAATAATAATAATAACAAAATGTGAGAGGAAACACAAAATGATTTACACTGCCAGAGCACGTGTACGATTAAATGTGAAATAAGTGCGAAACCATTTTGCTATTCCCTTACCGTTCATTATTTAGAAAGCTACACTACGATTGATAAAGTCCGCATCAACCTTAGTGACAATTCGAGCTTCAGTCATTATTCTCCAGCAACGCCATTGTTATCTTTTATTAATTATATATATTTTTATCTCACGGTTAAGCTGACTGCTGACATGATCGACAATAATTATGGATTGTCCGAGAAAATCGCTCATGATCGCTCTGGTAAACAGACGTATTTTTCACAAGCCAATCAAAATGCACGAACTGCACGCTATAGATCACAGAGCAGCTGTGTCAAGGGGGAAGACACTCTAGGAACGCTAATAACTACAATACATGGCGCGATGACTCTAGCAAAGTAGTCGCGAGCCACGTGCATTTATATAAATATATCAAGAATCGTACATGCAAAAATCGGAATATCTTGAGAAACATTCACACATACATATGCAGACATACTAGACAGTGGGGAAACACATTCGAGATGCAAGTATTACCGATTTTATGGGGTTGGGGGAATATGAATGAGGAGGGGGGGGTGCGCACTCGCGTTGTGCGTGCGTGTGTGCGCGTGTGTGTGTGTAAAAGAGTTGTAGTTATGCATGTCTACCTACTCATCTCAGGGTTGTCTTAACCAGTCACAGGAATAAAACATATATATAATAGCATGGGACCCCTATGCTCGTGAGGACCCAGGCAAACGCCCAACATGAGTTAAGACGGCACTGTTTTATCTACAGTTATTAATAAAAAAAAAACATCCGTTAACTCAAAACTAAATATAAATCAAATTGCAATTATTTTTAATGCTTGTGTTTGTCATTACTTCGCTGATATGAATTTTCATATTGTACTGTGTGAATTGTAAATCAGTTAACAGAAACTTAATATCTTTTATTGCGATTTTACAACTATTGCCTTTAATTATTACTTTAAATGGACCATATTAAGGAATTTTGATTCACTTAAACTGGTCGCGTCAATTTAGTAAGGTGTGGCTCTGAATGAGCGGTTATGGCCCTTGATCTAGGATCCTTGCTTTAAGCTCATGAAATAATAATATCAATGTGTTTCTTTCGACTACAGACCTGCAGTCCAAAGACTGAATAAACAGTCACACTGAACAATTCGTTCCATGGAAGTGTACATGCTTTGGATTGGACAATGAATATCAACAGTCGCTACATAATTATTGCAACATGTTGAGCAATTGCTAAAGTAACTGGCTGCGACCATAGCAATAGTTACTTAGGTAAATATCAAATTGATTAATAGTTACCTACATAAACACTTTAGACATATCAATATTTAGTTAAATAATTGTCTAACACCATATTAAACACGAGCATATCAAACTGTGACCATACCACCATTCATGCGCTTATTTACGTAAATGTCCATTAAAGTATTAAAGCTACTTAGGTAGTTGAACGTAATCATATCAACAGTTAATTAGGTATGTTACTTAATAAATGAACCGTGACATACGGCTCCTAGTATACCTGGGTGCAAACAATCCACAGATTCTTTGAGATAACTGACAATGACCATTTCTACAGTTATTTCTGACTGTTATTGTGGTAAATAAAATGCCACATCAAAAATTACTTTCATTAGGAAACTGACTGTGACCATAGTAACACTACCTGATTGTATCAATCATTATTGGGCTGACAGGTTTATTTTATTAGTTAGCCGATGTGGACACGTAATCCCCGACTCAGAAAAATAACTAATTAGTACTCACCGACGTGTGACGTCACTGTTGTCGGATGTGTAAACATCTCTGTCAAGGGCATGGAGGCAATCAAACGTGCACAAAACATGCCGATAACGTCAACAACAAATGGTGAAAGGCGTGAAAATGGCGGCCTCTTGTTTTACTTCTCAGTCTGCAGTTCATTTGTAGCGTATTATATACACTGACCAGTATGTGACGCAATACACGGACAGCATGTGATGAATCACTAACTAGCAGTATGTGGCAGGCTTATTAAACATGTGAAGTGCCACACGCACTCTACTCTATTTCACATGTGGTGAATCACTAACTTGCAATGTGTGACAGACCTCCTACACGCTACCAGTTAGCGACTAAGCAAATTTTCCGTCCAACATACAAGTTCACGGTATCCAAAACTCTTTGAATTAGGCAACGACAGTCCCATGTTCGGCGTTTGGCATCTGCTTCAACCGTTTTGTTATTGAAAGCTCGATACTTTCTGATAAAGACTAACAAAAATATCTTAAAGTAAGCAAAAATAATCAACAAACCTAAAACAATACATAATTAATCTAATGGCACAATTTAGTTTTACACAACAAAAATCAATCTTGTCTCGATTCGACTGTTTTCACGCTTTAAATTTTTCTTTGGCACTGAGATATTGACAAGACTCGACGACTTTCGTGGGACAAGCTGCAGTCTTCCGGTGAGATGTAAACAGATTATGTTTGCTCAGTTCTTCTTTTCATTCGTTTATTTATTTTAATGCGGTCCGGCGATATTTTATTCCCTTACAAAACAACACTAATAGTTATTAACCACAAAGAGACAAAATTCTTCTTTGCGTGTCAATTGCAATCAAGTCGCGTGAGGTCATTGTAGTACTATCGTCTGCTGACAATTCTGCCGCTTCCGCACTTGTAAAAAAATGTATGCCAGCACACAAGGTATTTCGCGCCAATCAGTACGCGTACAGAAAAGCGGGTACTGCGAATGTGTATGTGTGTGTGTGTCTAATGATCGCTTCGGAAGCGGCTCTACCTTTTCTGCATGTGACGGTGTATGCACGTGCTTCGGTGAACTGCGTCGCGCGTGCCACTGGGAGACAACCGCGGATACAAACAGCGCCCCTCTGCGGTTGTCAATCACATCGCAACGCTGATGACATAGTCGCCAGGGGAGACCAGAGCGCCGGAGTCGAGCTTCTAGAGGCCCCCATCTGTCTGTCTGCATTGTTCCCAGTCACTTTCATTTTAGAAACCCACTGATTGAAAAAGTGAAACTGAGTGTGGCTACTGAGGCCGATACCGGCACGGTAAAATTATTGTGTCGCATGCATCCCGAACAGAGGTTACTTGATAGCATTATTAGTTATTATTAAAATAGTTTCCGATCATTGGTCGTGTATGAATGAACGACAAAGGGATTCCTGTCTGCGTGAAAGGACGTCTCTACGCAGACAAAAAAAAAGGGGGGGAGGGATATATGCACAGTTACCACTCGAAATATGACAGTCAGCATAGCACTACAGCAAACAATATTGATGCGGCCGTGCAATCATAAACACAAACACAAATAACCTCTCTGTCACACAAACACACACTTAAACACGTTTTGTTGAGGTGAATGTCATAATTACTGTTGACACCGAGTGCTACAATCACTCTCCCGGCACCCTGCAGTTTTATCCAGGAGCCAGGGTAACAAGTGACCTGAGTCATCGTACACCAGAGTGATAGACTGACCAAGATGGGTATGGCTTGCCCCGAAACCGCATTCAATCAGACTGGAATATAATTATAGAGGCAGTATGGCGGAGTAAATTTGCCTATCCCTATTTCTAAACTTAATTGCTATATAAATTGTTAAATTGTTGAAGTTACCCGACCTTGGGCACTCCTTATGATGGTATATTTTTTGTGTCAGAGTTGGAGTAAACAATTTGAGTTCAGAATATGCTAGAAATTTCTGATACAATGAAAAACAGTTCCAACTGGATGAGTAGTTTTTATTATCCTATGGTTAATATTTGTGATAACGAGACCAGCCACATGACTGCGATCAAAAATTAAACACAGATAAACGTTTATATCTCAGCCCGTTGGCTGGTCTCGTTCTCATAAATCATAACCTTGCATAAAAAAAACTACTTGCTTGGAATTAGTTTGCATTACATCAGCAATTTTTACCATATTTTCAACTCGAGTGTTTACTTCAACTGACACTTATAAAATTACTATCATAAGGAGTGCCCAAGGTCGGGTTACTCTGACAATTTAACAATTTATATAACAATTAAATTTTAAAACACGGATAAGCAAATTTACTCCAACACACAATCATTCAGTGATGAGGTAACTGGTTGATTTATGCTTTGACTTAGTCTGTCACGTCAAACATCAAACTTCTGTAGCATCCCGTTGCTGCATTTTGCCATAGTGTGAATTGTGTAAAATTTACAATGTTTATGGAAGTAATAAAATGTTTGCATGTCTGTTCCGTTTTCATTTTTGAGGCAAAAACTTTTGCCATAGTGTGAATTGTGTATAATTTCTATGGGAAGTTTACAATGTTCATGGAATTAATAAGGTGTTTGTATGTCTGTGCAATTTTCATTGGCAAACCAAACAAACAAACCAACGGGAAATGATCGCTTTGCATCGTCATTATGAATTTCCGTTGTATTTTTGTCTGGACATCACTTCTTGCCATATCAAAAGACAGTTTTGTTACTTCCCACTCCCGAAGCTCCACCCTCCTCAAAATTCAAACAATTACGGGTGTCAACTACGTTAAAGGGTATAGAAAGAGATTTTGAATTATGCTTAATGGTAGTTTGGTTATGATGACATCATTTATGAATTTAAGTCCTCCAAGCTGACAGAGATTGTTGGTGTTTCATTTACAAAAATAAAGTGGTGTATTGTCGTCTTTAGCTCCAGGACAGTCATTCCATTTCAAAACGCTTATTTACCGACTTCCAACCACCACCAAAACCACCTCCAACTTCCAGTAACCACTACCACTTTCATTATCAACATCTCCAACCATATTACTACCACCACTACTATTTTCAAACATCACTTCTATTACCTCCACCTCCAACTAATACTAACAATAATCACTACCCATACTTCTTACCTCTAATCACCACCTCCAGTCACCAACCTCCACAACTCTAATCACCACCAATCACCAACACTACCACCACCTTCAACCTCCATTATTATCTCCAATCACCGCCAGCATCACTTTCAACAACCAACACTAACAACTAACAAGCAACCACTACCACCACCACATCACATTCCATCGCCACCAACGTTCACTACCAAGCACAAACAACAATAACCACCACCATTCGCTACCACCATCACTACACCACCTCTGACACCACCAACAGCAATCATGCTGCACCAATCTTCATCATCTACCACCATTGTCTTCAACCATCATCACCATCAACCACCACCAGCACCTACAACCATTACTACCACGTCACCTTCACCATAACCAAGCACCACCACCACCCACAAGCACCACCACACTCCCAAGGACTCTAGAAGTTGACATTCAATCGATCAAGAGACGATCATTATGCACTACAGAAATTGGTACGCTCCGATCGTCAAAGACCCTGACCGTCCAGAAGTAAATCTGAATGCGTTAAGTGCTTAGGACCTCATTTCAAAATCAGTGCAGGTTTAACAACCGCCAAGCTGATTCACATTTTATTACCATAGTGTTAAAGCGGCTATGTCACCACCGAGCATTTGATCTCAACCGCGCGATTTAATAATTTCACACTCACGGACGAAATAAATGTCCAAACAATGTCCCACTCTGCCGAGTCTCCCATTTCTGAATACATATAAAAAACAACGAACTCGGCAATAGAAATGTAAGTAATGATATTTTATTTCTATTTTTGTTGTTATTATTTATATTGCTTTCAAAAAAATTGTAGGCGTGATTTTTATATTTAAAACGAGTGCAAGAGTGTTCTCAGAACAAAACTATAAGATTTCATCGTCAGAGCCAAAGTTTTGGCCACGAATTTCTTCCCCTGATGCTCCTTATCATGTCACTTCACGCAGTGTCGTCAAAATCCGAACCGAAAAAGAATGACCAAAAGTTATACAAGAGGAGCTGGATTGGATTTGAGGCGACGTAATTAAGGTTCTTTCAAACCATGGTAAGATCGTCAGGCAACAGAACGTTCCTCGGTAGAGTACTACTAGCTGGGACCATGGTAAGGTCGTCAGGCAACAGAAGGTTCCTTGGTAGAGTACTACCAGTTGAAACCATGGTAAGATCGTCAGGCAAAAATAAACCCCTCAGGAGAGTGGGCCCCCTAGTACCAGTCGAAAACATGGTAAGATCGTCACTAACAATATCCTGAGTTGGTCCAGACTACTTCCGATGGCGTCACTTGCATTTATTCAGCTCTTTACTGCACTCGGTATCAGCCTTTAACACAGAAAGAACAGAGTGTATGATGTCATGTAAACCAGGAAAAAAGGTTGGGTTTAAAAAATATAGGATAAAAAAATAGTTTTGAAATTTTTTAAAATTAAACACAAATACCAACAATTGTTTCTAATTGTTTTTGTGTGTGTGAAAGGGGTAAACTGTAATGATTATTTTCCCCTACTAGTACGAACGCTCTTGTCTAGCATTCTGGATATTATCTAGGTCATGACGTATTTGACAATGAAGTATTTAATGGAATGAATATTGTGCTAGCACATTTAATTGGCCTATAGGCTTTAGGTCAATAAAATGTTCTTTAAATATCAAGGTCTGAAAGCCAGGAACGATTTTACGGAAAATTATCAACATCGTTGTTTTATTGAAACAACACAGTGGTTTAGAATGAAAGGTTTGTATGAATATAACCCTTTGTACGGAATATAACCCTTTGTACGGAATATAGGTTTGTACGGAATATAACCCTTTGTACAGAATATATGCCTTTTTAAATCAACAAGCTGATCAAGAACACGCTCATCTAGTACCAACAGCTTTTTGGTTGTTATTATAATGTTGCTTATATATATGTGTGTGTGTACGTACGTATGTAAACGTGTGTTTATATATACATACTTATGTGTGTATGTATGCGTGTGTACGAGTGTACATACATATACATTTACGTGTGTGATAATCGTTTTAATTATTAATAGATCAATAAATCAAGTAATTAATTCACATGGACTAATGGACTTCATAACTTTCAACTAGAAATCTTGGCCAGACCTAAATGCCTCATTAATGAACACTGGGTGTTATAGGATTTCAAACCAGCTATGTCTATTTGTTTGCTAGTAGCTACAAGATCGTCCATATTGGTTTAGCCTTCAAATACATCTCTCCTTGGCGGGACACTTACTGAGGGCATGATAGGTGTCCGATTTACAAATAAACCCCCCTCCATCAGAAAATCAATATAGCATATTTCCTTATAAAGGTAGACAATGTAAGTAGTATTAACAACAACAAAAATAAGAAAAGTATTTATTTAAAATTTTATAAGATGAAACATTTTATAACTAAATATATAAAAAGAAATTCCAGATAACATGCAATTAAAAAGACAAATTCGTGGACATGGAAATACATAAATCAAGATGAACGGCACTCCAAAGCGATATGCAAACACTAAATAATCCATTCCAGTGAATTTGGTGCACGCATGACACATAGCTTGTCATACACAAAAAGAATGGATTGCTCTTCCCAGTTCGTTGTAAATGTCACCAGTTCGTTGTGTATGTTTCCTAAATATTTCTAAATTTCTTCTTTATCGATCTTTGAAGTAAAACCATCATTAGAAGCACAACTTTTAACAATTGCTGCTCATTTTTCAATCATCCAACTAGCAGTAGAAAAATACAATTTAAATTATCATTCATTCTCTCACACTGCTAAGTTTACTTCCCAAGGGGTTGGGTAGGGGAGCTTCCAAACTTCAATTTCAATGCTTCTGAGCTTTCTTTAGTCTCTTAAAGACTTCAGCTGCAACAATGACACGGTTCTTAATTCTATTTTGCGCATTGAGATCTTTGGGTTATTCACTAACAATGTCGGTTTTCTGCCTCACGTAACCCACTGGCCACCTTGTCCACTGACCAATCTGGTGTAAGGAACTTCGTCCTCGCTTCTTTCGAGCTTTGATGAACTGCGCATTGGCACACACCTAACTGGCACACCTGTCTAACTGGCACACACCTAACTGGCACACCTGTAACTGGCACACACCTAACTGGCACACCTATCTAACTGGCACACACCTAACTGGCACACCTATCTAACTGGTACACACCCGTCTAAGTGGAACACACCTGTCTAACCGGCAGTCTGGCACACACCCATCCAATCCTTTTTCTGGTCTTAATAGTGAGAGTTTTCTATTCACACTTCACTGCTTTTCTGCTCTGGCTGTTAACGATGCAATATTAAACAAAGGTGACTCATTCTAATGCCACTCACACTTAACACTTGCCCACTCATAACGTTAACCCTTTAACCGTTTACTCTCCCAAATGGAAGCATACATTTCCTCTGAAGTGACAAAAATAGCAAACAGAATACGAAATAAGTTTCATGTTCGCAGAACTCTTATGTTTACATTATTTAAAAAATAAAAATGATTTATTTATAAAATGCATAATTTAATAACAATGAAATTCCCATTTCAAGATATAATTTGGTATCCATGTGGCATAAAAGAGTAAATATCCTTGGTATCAACGCTGTACAGACTTGGCAATTATGTTTGGCATTGACATTGCATAGAAAAGGCAAATACGCTTTGGAATTGACACTGTTCAGAATACATTACAAGCATCGAAGACAGCCACAATATCTTCACTGTACACAATGCAGAACTGATGCCACAATATCCCCACTGTACACAATACAATAACTATTCACTGCATAGAAATAGTAAATATACACAATACACAAATGATAAATATACTCACAATAAAACATAATAAATATACTCACGATAAAACATGATAAATGTACACGATATGGAAATGGTAAATATACACGATATAGAAATGGTAAATATACACGATATGGAAATGGTAAATATACACGACATAGAAATAGAAGTATACAGGATAGAAATGGAAATATACACGATATAGAAATGGTAAACATACACGATATAGAAATGGTAAATATACACTATATAGAAATGGTAAACATACACGATATAGAAATGGTAAATATACACTATATAGAAATGGTAAATATACATGATATAGAAATGGTAAATATACACGATATAGAAATGGCAAATATACACGATATAGAAATGGAAATATACACGACATAGAAATAGAAGTTTACACGACATAGAAATAGAAGTATACACGATATAAAAAAAAGGTAAATATACACTATATAAAAATGGTAAATATACACGATATAGAAATGGTAAATATACACGGCACAGAAATTGTGTCTGTCTTTGACATTCACAAAACACCACCATAAGTATTCATAAGACGACTTTCCCCCTCCACCTTTTAATCGAATTTGGGGGGGGGGGGGGAATCAGAAAGATTTCGTATTTCATAACCGCAGGGTCTTGACTTTAGCAGCATCGCTTCCATTTCCGCGTCGTGCAGAAATTAATGAGATTTGAGCCTTAGAAGCACCGTCGCAGAAGAGGAGAAATGTGGTGATGGTGGGTTTGTGTGCGCGCGTGTGTGTATGTGCACGTGTGTGTGGAGGGCTGATTGCCAGGAACAATCGGCTGCTTTTTTTTTTCTTTTTTTGCGCACTAAAAGTAATGAAACAGCAAATGAAAACAGCTAAAAATTGTAAGATTACCTCCCACCCCACCCCATGACTTGGTTGGCTACAGCGCGTGACGTCTCCCTACCGGACCAGTAGCTGACCTGAGAAAGTTTGAGGAAAAAAAGTAATAATAGAAACTGCTCTCGATAGAAACTATGTACGGCCAAAATGTAAGTACATTTTAAAAAACAATGAAGTATAAAGACGCGAAGTCGATGTCAGCTGTAAAACGCTTCTCTCCGATCCATCATAGGTGTAAAAAAAATAACTGAATGCACCTATTTAATTTTTATTTTAAGGCTGCATAAGGAAGGAATTCTAATACAGCCAAAGAATATATATTAAGAATGGAATAAAGTGTAGCAATGATTTCAAATTTCATTTTAAAAATAAACTTCCAACGATGTCTATTTCAAATACAACTAACTAAAATATACAACGATGTCTATTTAAATACAACTAAATACAATATACAACGATGTCTATTTCAAATACAACTAAATAAAATATACAACGATGTCTATTTCAAACACCACTAAAAAATATATAATGACACCTATGTCTATAACAAATTCTTGTATTCAGAAAAACAGTTTGAAATAAACGGAAGTTTGACGTAATCTATTTTTAAGATTTACAGAAAGAAAACGTTAAATGAATTCTTACTTTGAGTTATTTTTTTTTTTAGTTCGAATAACACGAATTTATATTTTAAAAAATCAGCATTGTGTGTAAAGGTTTGCGTGAACTTTTAGAAATATATCGGAAACAGTTTTGTTTAGAAAAATATCTCGCAAACAGTTTTGTAAAGATAAATATCTCGCAAACAGTTTTGTTTAGATAAATATCTCGCAAACAGTTTTGTTTAGATAAATATCTCGCAAACAGTTTTGTATAGATAAATATATCGCAAACAGTTTTGTATAGATAAATATCTCGCAAACAGTTTTGTATAGATAAATATATCGCAAACAGTTTTGTATAGATAAATATCTCGCAAACAGTTTTGTATAGATAAATATCTCGCAAACAGTTTTGTATAGATAAATATCTCGCAAACAGTTTTGTATAGATAAATATCTCGCAAACAGTTTTGTATAGATAAATATCTCGCAAACAGTTTTGTTTAGATAAATATTTCAAAATCAGTGTTGTTTAGAAAATATCTCGAAAACAATATTCTGTTTTGGTAAATATCTCGAAAACTGTTTTGTTTAAACAAAAATCTCTATTTCACTGCTTTGTTTATAAAAAATATCTCGAAAACAGATTTGTTTAACAAAAATCTCTATCATCAGTACTTTGTTTAGAAAAAAATTCTCCAAAATAGTATTCTGTTTATCTCGAAAAATGTTTTGTTTAAATAAAAATCTCTATTATCAGAGCTTTGTTTACAAAAAAATATCTGGAGAACTGCGTTTTGTTTACATGAATATCTCGTAACACTTTGTTGTTAAGATAAATATCTTGAAAAAAGTTTATCATATTTTGTCAGCACTCTTTTGCGGAGATATATATCTCTTGCTTAGATAAATATACTGACAAGTCTTTCAAGATAAGTATCTCAAAAACAGCGTTTTGTTTAGACAAATAGTTCAAAACCCAACTTTTGTTTATTTAATCTCGAAAACAGTCGTTTGTTTAGATATTGATTCAAAACTAATTCTCCAGACATTTTTCAATTTCTAGAGTGCTTAAAATTTCCACGTAGAATGAAACAGGGTTGTGTGGCAGAGAAAATGTGCCTCTCCCTATTTAAATTTAATTGTTATATTAATTGTTAAATTGTCAGAGTAACCCGACCTTGCGCACTCCTTATGACGGTATTTTTGAAATTGTCAGTTTAAACATCCGAAATGAGAAAATGCTAGAATTGCTGATGTAATGCAAACCATCCCAAATGGGAGAGTAGTTTTTATTATCCAATAGTTATGATTTACGAGAATTTAAATCTATTGGTCCAATACAAAACTCTGTAAATCTATTGGTTTCTGAATCTACCGTAAGCAATTCCACGTGATCAGTGAGGAGGAAGTTTTCTCCATGTAGTGAAGCTTGTTAAAGTCCTCGGTATGAGTTCATGACAAATTCTATTCTTTTTTAAAAAGAAATTAGCTTCATTGTAGGTTTCTTCCAATACACTTCTGAACTATGATTATGTGACTACCTGTAGCCAACAGTAGTTATGACTGAGTTAAGCTGAATGTGCTAATAAAAATTGGCAGTTCAGTCTCTATTTCAACAATTGTTAGTTCCCCTTTTAAGTAACGTAATTCCTGCAGCATTTTAGTACTTACACAGAGGATTTTGTAACTTAGGTATATCTGCACATGCAAATCTAATGATGGTGAAAAAAACTGCACAAGAAGAAACTACAGAAATATCTTCAAACCTTATCTTTGCTTTAAAATGAAGTGTGACTGTTTATCAGTAATTCATACTATATAATCTTTTTGAAAACTGTATTCAAAACAGACAATTTACGATTGCATGCATTGTGCTTAGTCAAGAAGAGTTTAGCAGGCTACTTGAAGGATAAATATGCTGTTTCTTTTCTTCGAATGTGTGTATTAAATGCATATAATCTAGTCAGAAATAATCTACAGCACTTGTACAAAACAGTCAAAACTCTTGACTCACATATACAACACCAGAATCAATTAAGATAATAAATAATAATAAATAAAAAACAAACTCCAGATAATTGTATAGAAATTATTATATTTATAATTATTCTGTCTCACCCTGTTAAATATTATTTTCTGCTTATTAAAAGCAAATATAATTATATATCCAACATGATTTGTTGTAAATAAGTAACTCAAATATAACAAACACTGGGCATCTTATTAGCTAATCTCATAAAGTAGTTTCAAATGAAATTATACTCACTTCAATTCTATTTAAAAGCTTTAACGATGAAATCAATACATGAAGAGTACTAGTAGTCCACAATAAAATTATACAAGAGTAGCGCAAAATTCACCTCCTCCACAAAAATATTATCTTAGGCGAGTTGGAATCAATTTGTGGAAAGATTCCTTAGAATTTTACAGGAGCAACTTATACACATTCCAAATCTAGCAACAAGCAGATTTATTTCCCTTTCAAAATATCTAATTACCATTTATTGAAAAAAAAAATCAGCTAACACTTATGTTTCTGCAAACTTCAAGCTTTCTAAGATTTTAAATTACAGATTTCAATAGCACTTTTTGCATTTGACATCCCATGAGCTAATCTGGTCAGAAAATAAAATGGACCTGACAGTGTTAATATGTGATAGTACAAAGTTAAAGTTGCGGGGAGAATTTTGCAGGAATAAAAAAAAGAGTTAAGATGTTTGGGATTGTAATTATTTACCCAAGGCCTGAACTTTTGACTAATAAATCCCAAACTGATTTAGCAATTATAAGAAAATGCAGGTCAACACACTAGTTTAATTCTAGCTCAAGCTAGACCCACAGGTACCCAACAAAACCTATGAAGATCTAATGTGGGTGTCTAAAGGAAACACAACATTCACCCTAAAATAATTTCTAGAGCTATTTACACATGATTTTCATCGATGTACCTGAAAGGACCTACAATTCATGAATAATTCCTAATTCACACAAGAACTGTCAATGAATGTGTAAAAAAATATCATGACCCACACACAAAAATAAAACTAGTGCATATTTTAACTGTAGTCTAGTTTATTTCAGAGATGACTGAAAGGGACATAACTCAAATCATGTTTTTAAAAAAATTCTTTTTACTCATTTGATCCACAGATCACAAAAATTTAACACACTTCAAGAACACTCAATTTATATCTACAATTCTATAATCTTTTTATCAAATGACAGATAGCAGAACAGTTAATGTTTCTTGATTATCCTAATTTAACCGTCAAGGTTCTAATGGAAAAAAATCTACAAAAGCTATAAGAAAAGCCATACTTAATCATGTACAAACATTAAATGTTATCAACAAATATTTACATAAATATCAACAAACACAGAAAACACTGAAAGGGACAGTTTTTCCAAAATATTTTCTCAGATTGTAACAGAAAATGTCCAACATATATTGCATATAAAATGCTCACATCAAATCTTTGCATAATAATGATATCAAAATGTATTACAGTTCTTTAAATTAAGGAGAAAAAAATGACTCCATAACAATTAAGTCACACAAACAATCATATCCCACTACCTTCAATAACCAGCCTGTCGAAAGCAATGACTTAAAAAAAATCTTAATCTTTGTAACAACAACAATAATAGTACAATACACTGGAATTAAGAATTTACATGTTCAGAATTTTTATGGCATAAGAAGCAAGATTCAACAAAAGTACAAAATCTAAAACTTAATCTGTAATTACTAAATTAAATGCAGGATATGAGTAGCTTTATCGATAATGATTTGCAATTGAGTACAATTACTACACAGTGTCAAGCCCCAGAAGAGGAATTATGGGCTATATTTGTTAAGTGCTGAGCCACTACTAAGGATTGGTTACAAATGCATCAGCTCTCTTGCAGACAGTGATCTGGAATGGCACTGACTTCTTAATTCATGTGTAGATGAAGCATGTCTGGTCCCAAGAAAAAAGTCAGACCCCTCTCATCATCCCACAGTTGGTGAGTGTGAATACTGTATATTATATAATAGCTCAAAAGAGTATTATGCTTAGGAAAAAACTCATTAAAGAGAACATAAACACAATGACAAGGTTGGTATATAATGTCAAATCTCAATAAGTTTAATTTCCATGAAAATGTGAATAGGAGTGGGATAAGAAGATAGGAAGAAGAAAAAATGAAATAATCTCAAGAAACGCTTTAATTTTAAAAGAATATGCTAAAACACAGTCTCACAGCAAGAAGTGGGGAGCATCAGACCCATGGTAATCAGACTTCATTAATCATGTTTTCAATTTTTCATGATACTAATCTAAATACCTATATATCAGTTCCATTTACAAGCAATTCACTTTTAAACAATCGCCATCTTAATATTTACATATTCATTTATTCATGCACTAGCATGTACATCTCTTCCATTTACAAGCAGGTCGCTTTCATGTCTGCCTGATTTGGCTAGCATAGTCACTAAACATATAAGTGAATAAAGATGGCAGTAAGCCCATTAAATAGACATGGGTGAGGGTAACAGTAAATATGACAATACATACATCATGTAAGAACAGTTTAAAATGCTGGTGAATTTTATTTTAAAAAAAGAGAAAAAAGAAGACGTTTTAGTGACAATTAATTTTGTGCCACTGACAAATTTTGGTCTGCAGGAACTAGAATGTGAAGTTATGTACAATATAATCTATGTCTATAGCAGCAAGTAGTACATGAATATGAATCATTCTAAGCATGATGTGCCAGCGTTTTTAAATGTTGATGCTGTCTTCCTCCATTTTTCTGCAGAATGACCTTACCAATATGCTACCCTAAATTGTTCTGCAAGAAACTGGAATGAGTTCAACAAAGGAAGATTGCCATAACAAACCCTTCTATTTTCCATAATAATTTAACTTCCATGGTTATGGTTCACGGTATTTGTGGTCATGTCTAGGAACATAACCCTGGTAAACAATGAAGACCTACTGTTGTGTCAACAGCTACCAAAATGATCCAGACCCTTCAAATGAATTCTAAATGTTTCTATTTCAAATGTTTTAACCACAAGGTGTTTACTGTAATGCCAACATCAATGTACAAAATGATTCAGTCTCTTCAAATGAATTCCAAATGTTTCTATTTAAATTTTAAAGGTAAGTTTTAACATTAATGAAATCATCCTGCTCCTCCATTCATAATCCAACTTAAGAAAATTACAACAGTTATAATGAGTAAATAAAAAATGGCTTAAATATATTGTCTTTTGATCAGCACACAGCTACTTAAAACTGAAACCTGAAAGCATTGTTCTTTTTGGAGACATTTCTTTATGATTCATGTCCTCTGAAGACGTGGTAATAAACTGAGTACATATGTAAATTATGTTGAGCCAAAGTTTGTCTTTATCATTATGTCCACTCCCTTTTCTTTTGAAGAATCGGTAATATGGTGCTGTAGGAAGTGCCAATTCGGTCTATTTAGCCAAAGGTTTTCTAATCACCATGTTCATATCTGATAATGTGTTAGTTAAATCATTAACATCTGCAGACCCTCTACAGAGGCAAGAGTGAAGGAAAATGGGAGAGAACTCTTACTACATCAGATACCTTAAATCAGTAAACGGTTTTAAAATTAGTTCTTTCAAGGTGAGGTGATCATTTATAACTTTGTATATTATGAAATATTATCAGCAAAAGAAATCTGTTATTGATGTCACACACACAAATAAATATCTTATCAAGAACTACAGAATAAATTAAATAAGAATAAGTAACTGAGGTTAAAATTTAAATGTACATTAGAATAAGAGGGACTGTCAAGGGAAACAAACATAAACCCAACTTATTGAGATTTGCCTTAGCAAGATTTAACTGTAAAACAATAACACAATGATGTAGGTACACTAGCACAAACATTATCTAACAAAATCTCTTGCTCTGATTGTACAACAATGTTAAGTCTTCTGTCGTTTTGCAACAATCACTCTTTGCATATAAATTACCATTAACTGTTAGGAAAAAAGTCTAGTGATATTAATATCATCTGTAACAGACTTGCAGTGCAGGTAGCCTTTCATATTTTGAGTGGTTTTAAAACTCCTGATGCAATTAAAATAAGGCACAATGATTGCATAAATTAACACAGTTCCCTACTCTCACCACTTACCTTCTGTAAATTCTGCCATTTATCTCAACATGATTACAGCCATCAAACCACAAGAGTCTGTTGAAGTGCCTCATAAAACTACATGATACTTAAAGTTGAAAATTTTTCAAGGGCACATTATCAGGATTTTATTTCATTATCTATGTATAGACTGTTGCAGACTATAAATAGACCAAGAGCTCTCTTACCAATCAAAACTATTTTGAATCTATAGCAAGAACTATAAGTGAATAATGGTTTATGTCGCTTTACAAGGAATGATTTTAAAATGGTTCTTAATAGTTGAACATCTGGCAGTTCACTGATATCACAATTGTTCTATTACAATGATTGAGAAAAACTGTGATTTGATAAATACCCTTACATGATTATGGTGAATGCTCTCGTGATATCACAGGTGATAACAATCAAGCAATCTACATTATAAACAAACACATTCTATTGTTAAAATAATTCTTCTCAAATCCATAGAAATACCCTAAATTCATACTCTACAATCACAGTTGCCCATGGTGACCTCTGTATTCTGCCATCGTAGTTGCCCACAGTAACCATCGTATTGTCATCACAGTTGCTGTCCACAGAAACCATCATACTCTGTCATCACAGTTGTCCACGGTAACCTCTAATAAAAGGAAGTCCAGTGGGGACTCGACGCTGGTATTCCAGATATTCCTCACCAAAAAAGTTTAGTAAGTAAATCTCCTCTTCGTAGATTCTCTCATTAAAAAAGCGCCAAGAAACAATTGCATAGCCCACTAAACACAGCGGGTTGCACAACATCACCTGAAATATTGAAATGGATAAGTTAGCATGAACAATCAGGTATGTAGATATATTTTCCTTTTAGTAGAAATCCACAAGCTGGAAGTAATTTCATGACTTTAATAGTAATGATACATTAAAGAGAATGTTCACAAAACAAGCAGGAAACTGTAGACAGTGTTTTATTGTGTACATGTACTCTAAGAATTCAGTTACAAAATGCGTGTGCACACAAAAACTTAACCATCTATGCTGTAAAGACAGGGATCTAGGTAATTTTTGTTTAACTGCGATCTGTTTTACCTATTAATATACTATTTAAACATGAACATTAATATATGATAATGGAATTATGCACCAGCAGTTATAACACTGTTCAAGCAATGTTCAATAATATATATATATTATATTGGAATATTGGAATATTTTGTCCTCAACATTATATCATTATCAAATATGTTCAGCACCATACTGCATTTTAGGGTATTTGTATGCTCTTTAGTTTTTATACAACATTAAGTTACTGGTAACACATTATTTATTTATGCAAGAAGAAACATATAAATTTTAATTTTAATTTTCCTGTGTGAACTTCAAATATTTTAAATATTTTTCTTTTGGATCCATTACCTGCCTTAAAAGCTGGCAGCATTTACATTGTAAACTAAAAAAAAATTACCTCTTTTTCCAAACCATTTTATCATTTTATAAGCATAAATCATTTAACGACCGTGGTCCTAGTCCCTAAAACTTATAACTCTTTCAGGGCTGTCATGCAATGTTACACAGGAATGTGTTAGACATCAAACTTAGGACATTATGTATGTAATTTCGCTCATTATAAAGGAGGCAGGGGAGTGTAACATGCATGACTCAATCTATAAAAATATCTTTACATTTATTTTTAATGTCATTTAAGGATTCATGATATTGCACTCATTCCTTAAAAAGTGCAGGTAATATTCCTTTATGGCAAACTAATAATTTTTTACGAGGTGAAAAAAACTACAACTTGAATTTGGAAATGGAGATCAAGAGACATTATTTAAACTATTCATAAGTGAAATAACAAACCGATTTGCAAGCATTCACAAGTATTCTTGCGTTAAATGCTAAAATTGTTAACAGAAAATGTCTACAAGATAAAAAATGTAAACAGAATCAAGATATATATTAAAAATATATTAAGTTTCATTAAAATATGTGTTGATTACAGTTTTGGTAATTTATGACAAAATGAGACCTCAGGTAATGGAAAATTACACCAAAACATACAAGAATGCATTGACAAAGGCGGGCACATAAGTGAAATATCTTTAAAGGGGAAAACTGTATTTGCTAATTTCTACATTACTTCAAATATGTCAACATTGATCAAAGTAATGATTTTAAGAGTTATAACAATTTAAAATTCATCACTCTTCCATGTCCTACCATGTCTTGGCAACTAAAAAAAATAAAAAAAATATTCTTTTGCAATTAATTCCATAGTATTTTGACTATTGTTTGGGTTATTTGCAGTTTTATTAAATTTCTAAGAATGCTATATTTAGCCTCCTTAAAAAATGCCATACATTTTAATTAAAATATTAAAAGTAAAAATAACTGTATTTTTTTTAAATTTCAATTTACATTAATACAAGCAATATTAATCATCATCAAGACAATTGGTGGTGAATGGGTGGGAAGGGTGGAGAACAAAATTTTAAGCTTTTCATAGCTTTTCATCACAACATGCACTTACTTGAGTACCTAATGACCAAAAAAACCATCCAACATAAGATGGATGGCGAAAAATCTTATAAACACCCCGAGTGACCAACTGATGGTCATACTGCTTAGTGTGCTGAACATAATGGTTGAAGTTTGTGCCGGCTGTGAACATGCTTGCCTTGCGCAGAACTTCTCCACCAACAGTGAGAACCAAACCAAGACAGGTTATAACAAACTGCTGTTTCATGTCTGAAAAAAAAAGTGTGATTTTGTCTTAGTGATGATGTGTTTAAGTATCAAATACGAAAAATAACTTTCATTTCTCATTCAGATCACATGGTTGCAAAGGCAGGAATATTTTCAGATTCATTGACATATAAGATTTCTGCTAATCTCAATCAATTTTGATTAAACTGAATAACAATTAAATAGCTTACATATTTATGTACATTACCAATACCATGTGGTTTCTTTTGGATTTAGTGTTTCACACAGATGTTTTAAACCTAAGCTAGTAAGTAAGGGTAGAAAATCCTTTTAATTACATTCAAGAATCTTGTTATATTACAAACATTACATTTAGATTGATAAGCTTCTGTTATGATGGATTAGGATGATAATTTTGTAAATATGGTATTCATGTTGCAAAGTTATAGTTTTATACCCTATTTTAAATTAAAATGTATTTAGGTTAATAAAGAAAATATATTCATTGTAATGAGATAATTATATTGCTTATTTTAAAATATTTTTTCTGGTAAAATATGTCTCAACCTTACTTCAAAGTTTTCAAAAGAAACATGCTTTTTATGTTTTTCAAACTCCTATAACATCAACATTTTTATAAATTTTATCTTTCCTTGTGTCTTTATGTGAGCATTAGTCCTGTAACATGTAAAATAATGAGATTTAATCCACTTCTTTTTGCCCCTCATGCAACAAAATGATACACTTCCCCAGAAAATGAGCCGTATATAAAAATACAGGTATCTCTCCTTTTAAGTAGAAATTACATAATAGTTAATATAAAATTAAATAGCACATCATTCCTAGACAATATTATCTAAAGTCTAAGATATATGTTCTCTAAATCCAAACTAATTATTTACAATTTTTATTTTGCATTAGAGTATGACAACGAAATGAGGCCAGAGACTGGTAGGGTGGAAATTTATAGTATACTAAATTGGGATGGGTGTGAGAATTAAAAAATCAGTTTTTAACTGAGTAGGGGAAAGGGAGATAATAAACAAGTTAGGTTAACACAAACATGGGAAAGGTGGTTGGGTGTGTTAGTCTGAAATTGAATTGCAATGGGTGGTAAGTTGGGTGACTGTATTTAATTATGGTAATTGCCAAGGTACACAAATGCTAATTTTTTAAAATAAAAAATGATGTACTTTCTAAACTACTTTTGACTTATATCAAATGGGTCAATATGTGACAAGAGTGTTTGGCTTACTCATCTTATTTTAGAAAGATGGTTATCGGAAATGATACAGAAGATAAAATTGTGATCAAATGAAGAGACATTACATAAGATTAAACAGCCAGTGGGGAAACATAATGTGAAGAAAACAGTACATACAGTCAATAAAGCATTTACACTATTAGCAAAGTATAATAAATGAGAGAAACATAATTTTAAACAAACTTTTAAAAGGTATAAATTTATAAACAAACTGCAAGTGAATGTATGCATACATAAGTTAATCTAAAGCAAGGAAGAGAGATGACTAGCTATCAACATACCTGGAAATAATAACCATTCCAGGGTGAACTCGCTGAAGCTAGCCAGTGCTGCCACTTGATATTCTCGACTGTGGTCCAACAGAAATGAGTCCAGAGTCAGAGAACGAGGATTAGTAGCTGCAGTAGTAAAATATTCTGACCAGTGAAAAAATGCCAGAGCCACCATGTACCAGCCAAAAACTGAAAAAGATGTGCCAGAAAAACTAAGCAACAGACCGAGAGCAAAAACCAGGCCCAAGTTCCCTGCTCTTACAGCCACCTAAAAAATAAAGACAAAGAAGTGAACAATTAGTTATCAATATAATATATGAAATCACAACACAAAATCAATAATAGATATTTTTAACCATCATTAATCCAAATATGAACATCTAAATCTGTAACAGTTCTTCAGATGCAAATCTTTTAACAATATTAATGTTTCCTTACTTGAATATGATCAGAAATGATCTGATTATACAATTCTTAGTTTCATATATTTCTCTACAGTAACTTAGTTTAATATGAATATAGATCATTTGAGAAATGTGCTAATGAAATGATGCTTCATTAATTTGGTTCTCTAGATGAATTTACTCAGGCCTTTGTTCAATGGCTTATAGAAAATGGGTCACCGGCCTCGCACAAATTTACTGACATTACACATTACAAGTAGTGAGAATGCTACAAACCTAAAGGAATCTGAGTTTCCTTAGTAAATGCTAATAGCATGTTGGGCAATGGCTTATTTGTTGTTTACTTTAATGCAATTACATGTAGTTTGCACATTACTTTTCAGTAAGAACACATTATGTGTGCTTTTACTTTTTAGCATGAATGTATTTAATTATTTTTTAAATATATGCAAGTGTGGATATCAAAAATAAAAAGGTGTTAGTTTTGACATAAGGCTGTGTCTATGCTTGCCATTTTAAGTAAATACTTTATTTATGCATATGTATTTTATAATGTAGGCTTACACTCATAAGTCTTAGAGCTGTACAAGTCTCCAAAACTATGCATTCTATTAAATTCTACCAAAATACAGTTTTTAATTTTAAAACTCACTAATATGCATGCTCTTGATAATTAATCTGAAGACACCAAAACTGTAAGAATTAGTTTGGATTACTGAAGGTTTTCAGTGTGCTGTAAATAAAACATTTGATTTTATTTACTAGTTTTCATTTGCCATACTTTGTGCAATTTTTCTCTTATGTTTTAATTTGCTACTCTTACTGCATTTCCCCCCGACAAATACACCTTCCACCACCACCACCACCACCACACATACATCTACAGACTTGTTTTAATCAAATTGTTAAATTAAGTTTGCATGCATACGTGTTTTTGCAGGAAGAAATATTACTGTTTATAAAGAAATATTTCATTGTATAAATGTCATATTTATGGAGTATAACTGTAAAGTGTAATTAAAATGACAGTTTGATGAGTTCAATTTGAACTGGATTAATTTGATTTAATATCACCAGCAGATAAATATGATAAGCAATAATATACTGAATTGCCATTACCCAGTGTAAAATGTTGTACTTAACTCACAATTCACTTCCACTGTTCCAGTTCCACATAACTTTTATAAGTGAATTTACCTTAACTATTCCTGCCAAATGGTTAAGTTCTTGGTTGACTGATACTTGACAATTGCAACATTGTTCACTTGTCTTACTAAATAGTATTATAAATTATTAGTAATATTAATAGTAATAATAATTGGTCATACAACAGAAATAATCACCTGTTGAGGTTTAAAAGTTGTGTCAAATATTATTATAATTATATGTTACATTATTAAAAGTTTTATACTTGTAGTTGTAAAAATGTGTGCTGAATTAAAAAAAATGGCAAATCATATTTTATCCAACTCTAAGCATGGGTAAACATTCTGGTCTATAAATAAATTATTATATATTTTAATAATTTAAAAATGAAGACTTAGGATGTCCTTATAATAATGTGTACATTACTTGCAGAACAGTAGAACAGCATAGTTAATAAATATGAATTCCAACAGCTGTGAGTGTGTCTGATTAAAACAGCAACATGGTAGCATTAATCAATGCCTGACACTGTGACAGATGTTATAACCTAAACTTTGTAGAACTCTTTTTAAATGTGTTTTACATTGCTTGAGTTTAAATTAAATATATTGCCAAACACAAGTTTTGCAACTAATCTACATAAATTGTTCTGAACTTAGTGACAAACTAGCATAGCTAGTGTGAAAAAGCAAAGTTTGCCAAAATGATAATAAATAATTATTTACTTATTCAGTTATCAATAGTTCAAGAGCATGCACTATTTAACTAGCTACTGAATACTGAGCATGAGTGTGGGTGGGTGGGGAAGGGATCCCTCAGATATCAATTATCATTCATAAACTGAAATGTATTTAAATTATTTTGTATATAAAGCAGCATTAATTTATTTAGAGATACAATAAGAATTTCTCTGGAATTCCTAGTTTGTATCCACAGTGCTCTTTTACCTGAACAGATGCACAAAGCATGACAAACTACATAATAATATAAATATGTTGACCCTGTTCATTCTATGGCTTACTAGAATAAGCTAAAATGTCCTAGTAATTTTAAATAATTTAATATATTTTGTAATTAAGATGCTGCTTGAAATATTACAGTAAATGTTAACCTAACAAAAATGCTTGAAATAAGTAAAATAGACAATTTTAGCTTTAATGAAGATGCTAAATATTTGATCAATTATTCCAATAAATAACGAAGTTTAAGGGAAGGAAGGTATTTTTTCCTGACACCCTGAAAAAATATTCATTGAAGTAAACAGCTATTGATTGGAGTTAAATTAGACTACTCAATACCACCTTAATACTTTATTTGCTTATTACTGCCATAAAACATTATATTACAATGACCTGTTTAAATATTTCTTCTTTATCTTTTTTTTGCTGTTGCATAGGTGAACTGGTAAAATTAATAAAATACTAGTCATGAACCCAAATCTATTCACAAGATCAAACTATCTGTGGGATCATTGTATAGATTTGTCAGCGAATGCAAATAATTAATAAATGAAGAATTGCTGATTTAAAACAGATCGTAGATTTGTAGATCACATTCTCACATTAGCTTGTATTTCATGTCTCCATGTATTTCAATTTTCATGTCAGAAACACTATCCTGAAAGAAGAAAACTACTTGGAAACAATGGGATAGTTTAATTTTTTTTTATAATGCTATACTATTACTGATAAACCAAAAACTTAGATTCATTACCCATTGTCTGACTTCTGCAGTTATCTACCACCAGCATAATACATAATCCTAGTCCTAGAGTAGTGTGATAAGCTAGTATAGTACTTTACCCATCCCGCTGCAACCTACCCCACCCTATATGATCCATTCTACTCTGGTGTGAAATTGATATAAGCTGGAAGCTTAAAGATTGACTGACTAGTAGTAGTAGTAGTAATGATATAGCAATGAAAGGATGGAATGTACTGTAAACTGAAAAAGAAAACGTAAGTTCACTATAATTTATTGCGCAAAACAAAGCAAATCAGTTGAAATCTTCCAAAAGAATGCTCTATGAAAATGATTTAAATGAGTGTGATTTAAAATGGGTCATACACTCGGCGATCAGTTTATGTTCTCTCTTGAAATTCATATTAAAGTAAGAGGTTATAATATCAAATATGTACATTCTAATATCTAGCAAGTGGAATCCTGCTGCAAGACTCTTATTTTCAATAAAGCACATTTTTATTTATACTTAGTGAAGTGTAATAATTAATTTAGTATAGGCCTATTGTTTAAATTAATAAATGTTGTAGATTCCTGTTATTATTGTTAACGCTCTTTGTTAATCATATAATCAAGTGACTGCCATTTTGGATTTGCCAAGGACATTTTATATTTATTGTGTACTGAACAGCTGCAAAGTGTGTTTATACTATGTTGTATCTTTGTAATTATCTGTGAAGAATGAAAATATAAGGTGCCGCCAACCTTGTATAGTTCTCTTTTCTGTGAATAGCGAACTGTCAAAAATATGTTATAAATAATTCCATACAGTAGTACAATAAACTTTCCAAAGTCTTTCCAAAGGTAAGTCAAAGTATGGTTGACGCCAAATAAAACAGGGATGAAGCAAACGAAAGAACCACCTAAAAACGTGCTCAAACTGATCATCCCCTGTCTGATCACCGCCATTTTCTCACGCAACGTCACAGCAACAGCAAATACTTGCATTGATTGGATATTGGCAAAGCGAAAGTTTTATTAGGTGGCTTCCCTTATATGTGTATTTCGGAGTTACTTCCCATTAGACTACATTTTTAATACCAATTTCATTAGAAAAATGGATTACAAGTGGGCCAACCTCACAAACCATAGAGTAATCAAGTAAATTAAAAATTCAAATGCTAGTTCTTTTACCCCCCCACCCAAGTAAGATGAAGTTTTGTGTTAAAGCACTAATAAGTAAAATCACACCGGAGGGTGTGCGCCAAACAGCTATACCCCTTCTTCCTGCCCTCCACCCCGAACACAAGTGTGGGGTAGTGGTCCCACTGGGGCACTCCAGAGAACGTTTCAAGACGAATTCATCACAGCAAGCTCCAGTGCTGACGTAAAATTGCAAAAAACAAGTAAAATCGCGGGCGCCCCCACTAATTTAACATGAACAATCGTATTGCCCATACGAGAACGAGTCGTAACTGCTAATAGATTATGTACCTAAACCAGTCTGCAATTTCATACTATGTGATTTGTGTTTTTTAAAACTCATGTTAATATAAAATTCAAATAACACTGCAAAAATGTCACTTCTTTCATAAATGAATTTTGAAATGCTTGCAAACTTAGTATAATAAATATTTACGTCGTATTATAAAAGGGAGAAAGATTTTTTGTTTGTTTCAAAGTGCATCATTTAACCGTTAAAAATTACATTTGCATCTGTTTCCATATTTTAAAGTTCTTTGTGTATGTTATTTGAACACTACATATTCTGTGTGCCTGTTAGTGGCCATACCTTTGCCCGCTATTATAATAGATGATACTTTGCAATGTTAAGACATAGTAAAGGGACAGCTAATTATAAAACAAAAACATTCACTTTACAAGTGCATACAGACGACGACCTAACCTTATACGATATGGATTTCAAGTTCACAAGCACTTAAAGTTCAGGGTAAGTTATACCCCGGCCTTATATAAACCACTCTGTTGACAACAGTTACAATTTACTTAGTTTTATTCTTTGAGTTTGACTTTGGCTAGCCTCACTGCAAGTCATTGCAAGTCATGGATACTGAATGCCTCTCTTTGCTTAAGTACACTTTGTGTGCAGGTTTCTTAATTTACATTGTCTACAAAATCATCAAAGCTATCTTGGGTTTTCGTGCCTATGCCAAAATTTTTAATGACTGTCCAGGGGAAACTGACTTTCACTTGCTGTATGGGACATTGCACAAGGTAAATAGAAAATTGTTTTTCCTCCACTGCAGAAATGAAATATAAAGCAATTTAATATAAATTCAAATTCACAGTAAAATTACTAATAATAATGTGCATGCATTTATATATTCCATCTATCCATTTATTTATCTGACTGTTTATGAATGTATGTTTATACTGTCATGATTGCATGTTTGCCTATTTGTATTATTAGGCACACAATAATGATATGTTACTCTAACCCAGAGGTTCTTAATTGGGGTCCACAGAACCCCAGGGGTCCATGAATGAGAAAATCAAATATTCACTATTTTATATCCTGCTTATATGCATTTTTCAAGAGAGGGGATCTGTAGCTTTCACCAGATTTTCAAAGGATCCACAACTAAATAAAAAAATTTCAAAGGGGTCCATGACTAAAAAAAAAGTTAAGAACCACTGCTCTAATCCATTTTAAAGCTACTTAAAAGTATGTTATGCAGAATAACTGTAGTAGTGGTTGCTGAGGGAGGCAAGTTTCCCAGGTACAAGGGTACCAAAACTTATACTTCTGCTTGAACTTTATTTCAGATATTGTTGAGAGGAAGGAAATATTATATTAAAATATTTTGTTTATATTTTATATATTTATATTTTCTTTGGATTGCTACATTCTATATGTCAGGCCTGAGGAGAGGGGATGCAGCTGGTACATTGTTCTGGGGCCCATGGAGCTCAAAGGGGGCCAATGAAGGGGAAAATTATCCAAAAAATTTTACAGAACCAAATTTTTAAAACAATATTGGATATATACTTCATACTTTGTGTTTATAGGAAAACTGCCTTGCAGTCCTTGTTTGACATAATTTTTATTAATCTGAACATATACATGTGTGTTGAACTTTGTATAAGGACCCTCACATCTTTGTAACGGGCCTGGACTTTCTCTCGGTGACCCTGCTATATATTGTGATATATTAATAATAATAATTAATATAGAATGGTAAGAAAAATTCTACTAATTGTAATGCTAAATTGTTGGTTTAAGTTTCTAATACTCATTTGCTTTGCCCTTCTCTACACACGGTTTAAATTTTAAAAAATCCGTATTAAATTAACATCACAGGATAATGAAAATTATGTTGGACTTTCTTTGGTTGGTTTGTTTGTTTGTGAAAGCATTAATTAACTAATTTTTTAATTTTGAATTTGGTTTCAATGCTGATAATAGCCCTATGACCTAATTTACTCTTACAGCCACTATATTGAATCCTACCATCTAATTTATGGGACAGTTAATCATGCAGTAAGGCAACAATTAATTATACTGTATGGCGACAATTAGTCATACAGTAAGGCGACAATTAATCATACAGTATGGCGACAGTTAATCATACAGTATGGCGACAATTAATCATGCAGTATGGCAACAATAATCATACACTATACAGTATGGCGACAATTAATCATTGGCACTTAACAAAAATATCATCAGTGCTATCATCATAAGCAGGTCACTTTGACATTTAACAATTTATATAACAATTAAGTTTAGAAATTGGAGGGATAGGCAAATTTACTCTGCCACACTAGTACTAGAAGTACTGCTACTTAAGTACTAGATGAAGTTGACATTATCTTATTCTTAGTAACTATCGCCAACAATTTAAACAAGCAAAGAAAAGTTAGATGTTTTATTTCTTACATTCACTTCTTTCCCTGCCTGTTCACCATTGTTGGTTACCATTTAGTTACTGTTGTTAGTTAATGTAAAGGTCACTAGGTCAACACAGTTGGGTAATCAGTGTCATTGCAATACTGAGATTTAATTTTCCTTGTCCTTTATAATTTATGTACATACAAGTAATCAAATTATGCCAAATGTTATATAGTTTACTGAATGAAAAATTATTTTAATTATTTTTAGAATCCTGGTCCAAATGAAGCTGGGATTCAGTATAAAATAAACAATATGCAAAAATGGCCACGATTTAACAGAGTGTGGATGGGACCTTTCGTTCCAGTACTGATAGTGTACCATCCTGAACTTGTTCGCATCCTTCTCAAGTCATCAGGTATGGAGTAACCACAGCAAGGCTTATTATCTTGTGCTAATTCATTATACACAAGCAAATCACACACACACACACACACAAAACAAATCTTGTGCCAATTCATTATGCGTCAGACACACACATAATCTTGTGCCATTTCATTATGCATAAGCAAAACTCTCTTTCACACACACACACACAAAATCTTGTGCCAATTTATTATGTACAAGCAAAACTCGCATGCAAAAAAAGACTTTTCCCATTTCATTATGCACACACACACACACAAATCTTGTGTCAATTCATTACATACAATCAAAACACACACACAATCTTGTGCCAATTCATTGCATACAAGCAACACACACATACACACACACACAATCTTGTGTCAATTCATTGCATACAAGCAAAACACACACACATATTGTGTCAATTCAATTGTGCACGAGTAAAACTCAAACATACAAAAGAAAATCATATGCAAATTTATGACACCCCAAAAATCTTTTGCCACTTTCTTTGTACCATGTTTAAAGACAAAAATTTGATGTGTTATTGGCTATATTTTTATAATAACACAGCTCCTAAACCACATGGAGGTATCATTGTTTCTGTTTATGACTTTGCACTTCCATGGCTGGGAGAGGGATTGCTCATCAGCAATGGCAGCAAGTGGGCTAGAAATCGGCGTTTGCTAACTCCAGCCTTCCATTTTGATATCCTGCATCCATTCCTCACCATTCAAAATCAGGCTGGGGACATTTTATTGGTAGGTGATTTGATTGTATTATGTGGTTTTTGATGCATTTTAATTTAATGACATACACACACATAAATTAACATAACATTATTTTTACATAATACATGCACATATACACATTCACAACACATTCAAACACACATATGCACACACACACACACACACATTGATGCACCTATATGCACATTCATTCCTTTATATATATATGTATGCCCCTTAACATATGTACATACACATACACTATGTACACAAACACTTTTACACACACACACATATATTCATTGAGCACTTGCATTTCATCCCATTGACTTTTAAAATAAGTTAGGCCAATCTTATTGGTAATTTGTAAGCTGCTTAGTCAAATAATAATATTTTGTATGTTTATATCTGTGATTGCAAATTTTACAGATATACTTTAATTTACAAAATGATGATTTAGGTGTTTTACTAAAAACGAGATGTGTAAAGTTTGTTTATGTGAAAGATGTATATTTTATTCTTATTTTTTAAACAAACTCAATAGATTAATCAAGATAATAAGTTAAATAAGCAAATTCTCTACAATTTCTGGAAATAAGTGGGAATATTATTAATTTCATACTATGTTATGATAAGTATGAGTGATTTTCTAGTCCTTAAGAATGCATTTAAAGATATTTTTTATAAAGTAATGTGAATTAAACTTTCTATTTTCAGTATTTCACGTATAAGCATTTTTTCAGCAAAATTTGGCTCTAAAATCTAGGAAGTATAATCATGACACAATTACATTCATTTGTTTCATTTTTTTTTTTTAAAGTGTGCATTAATTTCCTGAACAGTTCACCCTAATCTGTTGAGTGGTTTATGATAATCTCCTGAGGGGTTTACATTTGTTTTCTGAGAGGTTGTTTACACTAGTCTCCTGAGCATTTTATGTTATGTTCCTGCATGCTATATTAGTCTCCTGAGAGGTTTAAACTATTCTCCTTAGAAGTTTATATTGGCTCCTGAGAGTTTTATATTAGTCAGTTGCATGTTTACTATTAGTATTAGTCTTCTCATAGATTGATGTTAATCTCCTGAGAGTAGATTCCTGAGAATTTATGTTATTCCCCTGCATGATTTATATTAATCTCCTGATAGGTTTATGTTAGTCTCCTGTGTGATTATGCTTCGCTTCTCATAGGTTTACATTAGTCTTCTGAGAGATTTATGTTTGCTGCTTGAAAGATTTACATTAGTCTCCTGACATGTATATTAGTCTCATGTATGGTTTATATTAGTCTCCTGCTTAGTTAATTTTAGCCTCATGAGAGGTTTACATTAGTTCCTGATGTGTATATTAGTCTCCTGTATGGTTTATATTAGTCTCCTGCTTAGTTAATTTTAGCCTCATGAGAGGTTTACATTAGTCTCCTGATGTGTATATTAGTCTCCTGTATGGTTTATATAAGTCTCCTGCTTAGTTAATTTTAGCCTCATGAGAGGTTTGCATTAGTCTCCTGAGATGTCTAGTGCCCTGAGAGGTAAGGCTAATGTTAAGAGATTTACCTGAGTTTCCTGAGAGGTTACATCAGTCTTCTGAGATGTTTATGTTAGTCATCTAAAAGATTTACTTCCATCTCCAGAGATGTTTATGTTAATCATCTAAAAGATTTACTTCAGTCTCAAGAGAAGGTTATGTTAGTCATCTAAAAGATTTGCATTAGTCTCTTGAGAAGTTTATACCAGTCTTGTTTGTGAACTAATGCGTAGTTATAATTCACGGAGAACAACAGTAAACATGCTGCCATTTAGCTCATAAAAATGGTATCTATCAATATTATACATTAAATTCAAGCTATTGATCAGTGGCTTTCTTTTTAGTTTTAAAATGTAATTAGGAGCAAATTCAAATATACAAATTTGTTTCTGTGTGTGTGTGTGTGTGTGTGTGTGTGTGTGTGTGTGTGTTTGTGTGTTTGTGTGAACAGGACAAGATACAAAAGTATGCAGAAGAAAACAAGCCATTTGAATTATTTCATGAGATCAGCTTGTGTCTTTTTGATGTACTTCTGCAGTGTGCCTTCTCTTACAAGAGCAACTGTCAAAGAACTAGGTGAGCTTTTTTTTTATCATCTTTCAAAACAATTGTTGATTTTCATTTGTGCTAATTACAACTGTCAAAGAATTGAGCAAGTGTTACTTTGGGGGCAAAGGTGAAGATGCCAATGTCTTTCATAAAAGTTAATTTTAAAAGCAAAATAAAAATCAAAGTTCTCACTGATGTACAAGATCACTGCATGATGATGCAACATTGCTAAAATATTCTGGGCCACAACCAGGTCAAGGCTGTTTCATTGTTGTACACGCAGTTAATGTATGAGATAGCACATGAAACTTGTGCAGAGGTTGTTTTGCTTGTGTTTCATGCAGTGCTTTCAGTATAATATTTTGGTCAAATGGCCTTCTGTCTCATCATCAAGCTCATTTTACATCTCTAGCATCATTAAAATCTAGCAGAGGTTTATATTCTTTCATTTGTTTACAAACTATATTCTTTGGGATACTGATCTTAAAATTTGCTCTAGATTATAAAAACATCTTACTCAGTTGATTTAGTTTATTGATACAGTTGATCTAGATTTCTTTTCGTTTGGTCTCTAATGTGAACAGCCAAACATTTTTGTTGAAAGTTTACAAACTGCATAACTGTTACAGGGAAGAGGACCCCTATGTGCAAGCTGTGAATGAATTACTGTCGTTGTGGTTAAAGCGCTTTATGTAAGTGACTTTTAATGTTTAGATTGTGTGCATTCATTTGTAGGTAATTTTTTTGATTGATGGATTGCCTTTTTTTTTGCATTTATCGCCAGAATTTTATAGGTTTTCTAACATTTTTCAGGAATGTTTGTGGCAGTATCTGTATAAAAATGCATGTAGCTTTTGCGGTATTTCTTATTCATTTATTTATTGTATATATTTTCTTTGTTTTAAGAGAATAGGGTATTTTTTTGAGAGGATAAGGCATGTTTTGAGAGGGATGGGGCTTGGGAGAGTTTGTGGCCTGTAAGATTGTCAGGATATAATGGGAAAGGTAGGGACATTTTGGGAGGGGGTAGGGCATTATGGAATAGGGGAGGGGCATATTGGAAGAGGGGAGGGGCATGTTGGGAGAGGGAAGGGCATGTGAGAGGATAGGAGCATCCTTGAGAGGATGGTACTTATTTGGAAATGGTGCAACTGCTTTGAGAGTTGGACATGTTTTGAGGGGGTAGGGGAATTTGGTAAGTTCTTGTGACTTTAATATTTGTCTTTTGCTATTGAGAATTAGTTTAAATGACTTATATACATATTTAACTCAGGGTTGTAGGTTGTCATGTGCTATAGGAATATTATATATATAAAATAGAGGAAGATGTATGCATTTGACAGATTTTAATTATTAAACATATACCCCTCCCCTAAGCTTATATTGCTTGAAATATGAATGCTATACAAATATTATTGAACTTTTGTTTTGTATACAGTTTTCCATCATTTGAACCCAAACCAGTTATAATTAAACTTACGCAAAAAGAAATATAAAATGTATTCTTTTATTCCACATTTGATAACAAATTATAATCCAGTATTTTTCTTGTCTGTAATCCAGTATTTTACCTTTCCTCCCTTTTTTATTTAAACAGGAATCCATTGCTACATATTGACTTGCTGTACAAACTAACTGCAGATGGACGAAGATTTCACAAACTCTGTGACTCTGTCCACTCCATTTCTAAAGATTTAATTGCAAAACGTCGCAAGGCCCTAGTAAAAATACCTTTTTGCTTATTTTCTGTTGAAAGCTTTTTTTTTCCATTATAATGCATGTAGCTTTCATTTTATTTTTACTTTCATTTCTCTTAGGAAATATATTTTACATTATATTTTATTATAATATGTATTAATCACTACGAAGTTTTACATGGAATATTTTTATAATCAGTAGGAATTTTCATGCTGCATGTTGAACAGAAATGCATGCATTTGTTATGTGCCCTTTTTACATGGCCACCCTATCAACATTTAATCATTATATGTCCAATGGTTTTCTGTATTAGTGAATATATTAGCATACTTTCTTGAGTAAATTTGTTACACATTTTGTCATTTTCAAGAATCATTTTGGTTACACTGGGAATTTACTTTGTTCTCATGTTCTTATAATGTAAATACCCTTTAAGTGAATGTTTACTTGCTTTTTAATATTGTTGTGGTATATGTAAAATATTTTTTCTCATTGATCATCAACAAACAAGTTTATCATCATCAAAACATCATCATCTTTATCAAACAATGCAGTTAAAATACAAAACAGGATTAATTGCCTTTACTTTTTTTGCAGGCAGAAAACAAAGATGAGTTGTGGAAGAACTCTGGAAAGAAGCATTTTATATGTTTAGTAGACATACTTTTGACAGCAGTAGATGAGAATGGTATAGGAATGACATCGCAAGAAATCCGCAATGAAGCAGACACTTTCCTTTTTGAAGGTAAACTTCTGATGGAATTCTCATGTTAGCATATCCCTTCCCAAGGGACATTTGTCAACTATTTGTTGTTTTGAATAATTAGATGCATTTTATTAACTAATTATAATTATTTGTTCTTGTTAAAGAAGACTTCCAAATAAAATCTTTGATAAAGTTTTGAAGCTGCTCAAGAAGGTTCCTAAAATGCAATGTTGTAAAAGTTACTTTGTTTAGGGTATAAAATCACATTCAGATGAAAATTTATGCACACAGTTTTGAAAAAGGATAACTCCTAACTGATAAAAGAACATAGTTTACATTAAACGTCTAGATTATTAAAAAAAAAAAAAAAGATGTGATTTATCTTATTTGATACATTAAATTCTGCACAGATGTATATACTAAAGAACATATTCAGCAATTTGTATTATAGAATATAGCATTTCATAAAATATTAACTAGACAGTTTAATAAAAAAAACCTAACAGGATTTGATACGACCACTAGTGCCCTCAGTTGGACTATGTACAGTTTAGCTTGCTGGCCACAGCACCAGATCAAAGTTCAGCAAGAAGTCGATGCCATAATAAAGGGACGTGACTCTGATTACATTTTATGGTTAGTAGTTTTCACTTTCATTTCACTATAAAACATTTTCATGTTGCCATTTATATTTGATTTTATGTCAAGTCATTAACTAACAGACAATAGAGAATGTTTCTTTCATGGACAAAATGCTGTTGTAATTATGATCATTCTGGTCTAACAAAGTTTGTGCTTACAGGACTGTGTTGCAAACAGACTAAATATATAGTCACAAACTGTCACATTTCCTACTTCTGTTAGTTGATAACAATAATCTTAAACAGACAAATCTTTGAGCAAATAACCAGCAATTGCAAACATATTTATAAAATTATTTTTTTGACAGGGAAGACCTGACTGAGTTGCCTTACACCACTGCCTGCATCAAGGAGGCCTTGAGAAATTACACTACTATTTCATTTATTGCACGCATGACAGAAAAAGACCTGGACATTGATGGTCATATGATTCCTAAAGGTCAGCATATGTTTCAGCTGTTGGCAATGCCATGCATAGTGTTTGTTATGCTTTGAGAATTTAATACTTAATATTTCACTGGAATTTCTTCCCTTCATCTTGATTTTCTTAGTGAACATGTCTGCAGTTTAGTTTTGAAAATGATAATTTGCACCCAACAAGGAATCATAAGGAATAAATTAGTTACGAGAAATCTCAAATACAAGAATTATCACCCTTTAAGTTACCCAATATTACTGTAAGGCAGTCATACTTTAAGATATCCAATATAATGATACGCTGTGTTTATGAATAAGGTTCTCTGATGATGGATTTTGTTGGAAACAAGTGAGTGGGCAGAGAGTGTGCATGTATTTCTTCATTTTATTAGTGGTAAAAAGAAAGAAAGAAATTGGAACATGAATCATTTAAAAAATTATTTAATATATCCAAGAGTCCTCCTCCTATATTCTGCTCACTTTATGCATTTATGGCAGTGTAGAATACCATGGGTGTGAACCCATCCTTTTCATTGTCAGGTTTTTTTTCCAGTCCTTCACCCATTTCATAACTCCTGAATGTTGAGCTTAGCAGCCATTATTGCAAGCATTTCAGAGTTCTTGGAGAATTAGTGTACATAAATATTCATTATTATTTCCATTATTAGCTCTTTCAAAAAATATTCATAACAAAATTATAGGATTATAGCAGAGAACTTGGGAGTTACTGTTGAAAGTAACCTGCATTTAATATTGCTAGCCTCCAAAATGTAACTGAACATGTCTATTTACATAGAACATGATTGGTAATGTATCTAGTGTTAATAAATTGATGTAAACCAGCCTGTGTGGGGCTTTTTCTTCCTGATTGCACATACACTTTGTACATTGTTCCCTTTATAAATATTGTCCCTTAGTCCTACGTACCAATATTATTTCCCTTTGTTAAGTAAAAAATGGTGCCTGGAAAGTTCTAATATCTAAATAAAACAAGCACTTTTGCTTATTTTGACAATAATTCCCATTTGTCACCATGATGAAGTAAGTTCTTTAGTATGATGCAAGATATGAAAGTTTAATAATTTAAATTTGTTTGTATACATTTTTTATACATGTATACATCTTTAATAATTATCTGCTCATTATGCAGTAAACTTTTATTCTATGTTTGGTTCAATTTATTTCATAGACATATCTCTTTATATTTACTTTAGGAAAAAAAACTTTAAGTGGTTGCGTAAGTATTGTTTCTTGATTTTCAAAGACAGTTATGGCTGAATATGTATAGAAGAGTAGTTTAGAGCAGAATGGATTACACTCATACTTTGAACCAGTCTGAGGGTTTGATTTCAAAACTACTCCTAAGATCTGCAAGTCTTTATTTATTTGCTTAATGTTTTAATTTTATTTCAATACATCCTATTTGAACTCAAGTAATCAGGAGTTCGCTTGGCTTTTTACTTCTTTCATGTTGAATTTCTTTCTACTGTGTTTTAGTTATGTACTCTTGGTAACTAAACATTTCAAAATATGTAATACAATTTTAAGAATTTAAAACTAAACATTTTAGAAATTTTCTATAATTTCAAGATTTAATAATGAAACATTTATGAGTTAACTATTTTTTTTTTAATTTTTCAAAAGGGACTTTTGTTGGTTGTAATTTGTGGATGTTGCATCACAATCCAAGTGTCTGGGATCGACCACATGATTACATCCCAGAGCGTTTCCTAAGCAACAATGCTGTTGGATCTGATCCATTTCAGTTTGTGCCATTCTCTGCAGGACCAAGGTGATACATGTTGAATTGTCTTCATTTCACTGAAATCATCATTCTTTCATTTGCAATGATCCCTGGTTTTAGGACATTTCAGATGTAGAATATTAAAAAAAAAAATCAAAATGAATGCAACTAGCAGACAGAAAAATATAAATTAATCTATGAAACCCTTCACTGTTGAAGATTCTGTATATCTCACATGCAGTGTATAACATCTAACTGGATACATTTTATATATGTATTTGCTCTTCCATAAATATAAATTCTTGTAAAAGAAAAATTAAGTAAGCAAAAAGGTTCTAACCATCAAAAAACATATTCAAAGTCAATCTCATTCATTTAACATGTAGTCTGATCCTCCATTTTTAATCGGTTAAAATACTTATGTTGTAATAACAGCAGTTACATTTTACGTTTGGTTGTTCTTTCATGTCTGGATTATAAATATGTAGTGGTAGGTTTATTTTTCAAATATAAAAATTATGATTAGATAACAAAGTGAGATTTTGAAGTATGTTTGTGCTGTGTATTCCTTTTTTTATAAATGTAATTTTCTCTATAATTTTATTTAGCATCAGAATGCCACATACAGTTATTTAGTTATATATTCTCACTCACACACACAAACAGTGGTGAGTGTGGGGGTGGGAGTGAGGTTGTACTACATAAATTAATAACACACATTCCCAGGGATGTGATTTTGTTACTCCTCTTGTAATTGTAAGAATTAGAAACAAAATTATTATAAAAATTTGTAGCATTTTCCTTGCAATGTCTAAAAAAATAAAGCAGATATTTGTTTTTCTTTCTTCTTTTGCTAGCAATGTCTTTGATGGCTTTCCATTAGTTCAGAATACCTATTTAAACTGTAAACTTTGTGGTTTGTTATTTGCTTTCTCATGTTCACATGCTTTCATCATTCATTGTCCTTAAGAATTGCAGAAAGTTGCAAAGTGCACTTAAATTAATATTATATGACATGCTGTGTTGATGGTCCATTTTGGGTTCTTCTTTTCTAGTGTCTAGGACAGGGGTCTCCAAACTACAGCTCTTGGGCTGAAAAGTTTGGAGACCCCTGGTCTAGGGTCAAAATCAAACAATGACAATGCACTCTCTATCATATTGTTTGTAATATATCTTTAGAAACTGCATCGGTCAGAATTTTGCAATGAATGAGCTAAAGGCATTGGTAGCCAGAATATTCCACAGGTGAGAATTTATTTGCATACATGCACATAAATATGTTTGTGTGGTTTTTTTGGTGTGTTGTATGTATGTGAGTGTGCATTTTTGTCTTTGGCAAATATTTATTGCTTTGTGTTTACTGTGTGCTTACATTTATTAACTTAAACTAAAACATAAATAGTAAACACAGATAGCACATCATTAAAAAATATAATTCCTGTGCATATTTAAAAAATTATTAATAGCTGAAATAATTTTCTTTCCATATTTGAAATTATACATTGATCTAATGTGTTATATGACTGTTTGTTTGTTTTTAATTTTTACATAGTTATTTTGATAAATATGAATTTTGTTGACATATACATCATAACTGAGTAAATTGAAGGCCTTACAGGCCTTAAATTAACTAAGATTATTTTTGCAGTATAAATTAACAGTGTACAATAAATAATCAACTAAGCAGTACAGGAATTCCTGCTAAATAGTTCTCTCTTATTCCTCATTTCAGCATATTTCACTACTAAATAATTTCAAGACTTTCATTTATCATCTGTTGTACTGTATCATCAGTTTTCTACAAAAGTACTTTGTGCATTCATTGTTGCTAGACTATTTGGCACAGTGCAATAACACTGCTAGAATGTGACATGGTTGTTGCTAGACTACTTTGCACAGTGCAATAACACTGCTAGAATGTGACATGGTTGTTGCTAGACTATTTTGCACAGTGCAGTAAGACTGCCAGTATATGACATGGTTGTTGCTAGACTACTTTGCACAGTGCAATAACACTGCTAGAATGTGACATGGTTGTTGCTAGACTATTTTGCACAGTGCAGTAAGACTGCCAGTATATGACATGGTTGTTGCTAGACTTTCATCATTTGAAACTTATGTCCTAAGACCATGGTTCTGCCATGGTTGTTTGAGATCATAAAATACTTCAGCAATTAAACTCTCTCTTTTTGGGGTAGGTAAAATAGTGAAAGTCTGAACATAATCTCATCTTTTACATTATCCCTTAAACTAGTAAATTCACATGAATTCTTTGCCATACCAGTGTTAATGATTTTTTTTTAGTTTTTAAAAAATATCCATTTATTTTGTATTACCTGTTATGATTATAAATTACCTTCTTTTATTATTGTTTTGCTGTTTATCCTGTTCTGTGTAATACACGTGAGTGACTTGTGGAGACATCCGGCAAGATATCAACTTACATTCAATTACCCTGATTACAAGTTAATATGCCCATCTTGTTAAATGTAGTGTTCTTCTTTATAATGTGCAAATACTTGATTGAATTCAGAACATTTTGTTTCTTTTCTATATTTTATATTTTGCTGCATGCAGCAGAGGTTTTAGTCATTTGTTAGACCATGTAGATTTGGTTTTAAATTAACACCACAATATCAACAATAAGTCTTTCTTTAAAAAAAAATATCATTTAGAGGTCTGAACAGTACGAATGGTTATCCCACCCCAAGAGTTATAAGTAGCATAATGGTTATCACACCCAAGAGTATGAGTAATATAATGGTTATCACACTATGAGATATATTGTTTTCATAAAGTGTTTTGCCATTTAAAGTGTTTTGTACATTTTTTTTGCCACACAGAGAATGCAAGAGAGCAGTAGACATTTTTTTTTTATTAACTGTTTGAAGTGAACAACAAACAAGGTTGAATAAAATGCAGTTGTATTGAATGTTTAATTTTAGGTTCACACTGAAATTAGACCCAGACCATGAAGTAAGGCGCTTAACATTATCCACCTTCAAAACAGAAACTGGAATTAAACTGTTTGCTATACCACGCAAACTTGACAAGTGACAATTCAGAATTGAGCCATTTTTAGCAATACAACCAGGCTTGCCAAATTGATTGTCTGCAGCAACATATAAGCTTGTCAAATGATGATTCAAAATTGAGCTTTTTGCAGCACCACATAAGCTTACCAAGTGATGATTCAAAATTGAGCTGTTTGCAGCAACATATAAGCTTAAGTGATGATTCAAAATTGAGCTGTTTGCAGCAACATATAAGCTTACCAAGTGATGATTCAAAATTGAGCTGTTTGCAGCAACATGTAAGCTTACCAAGTGATGATTCAAACTTGAGCTGTTTGCAGCAACACCAGGCTTGCCAAGTGATGATTCAAAATTGAGCTGTTTGCAGCAACACCAGGCTTGCCAAGTGATGATTCAAAATTGAGCTGTTTGCAGAAACACTAGGCCTGCCAAGGGATGTCTGAACATGAACTTCAATAGAAAAATACAGAGGAAACCACTTTGAATCATATATCATATCCATAATTGACATCTAGATAAACCACTTTGAATCATATATCATATCCATAAATGACATCTAGATAAACCATTGTCAGTGTCACACCTATCTTATGTAGGTTTCACCTGTCAACATTGACAGACACCCAACATCATATCTGTGCCATTTTTTGTTCAAACTGTACACTTGTAAATTCACTGTGCTAGTATATTTTGCTTTGTAAATACATTTAAGTGTTTTAATATGTCATTCTATATTCAAATTTGTACTGCTTTGTTAAATTTAATTTCTTGTCTTTAGCAGTTTGTTGTATTTCTTTTTTAAGAGCAAGCATTCTATTAAGTTGCTAGTAGTAGTAGTAGTAGTAGTAGTAGTAGTAGTAGTAGTAGTAGTAGTAGTGAATGTAATTGTAGTATTAATAGTTGTAGTGATTAGCAGCAGTAGCAGTAGTAGTAGTAGTAGTAGTGAATGTAATTGTAGTATTAATAGTTGTAGTGATTAGTAGCAGTAGTAGTAGTGAATGTAATTGTAGCATTAATAGTTTTAGTGATTAGTAGCATAGCAGTAGTAGTAGTAGTAGTAGTGAATGTAATTGTAGTATTAATAGTTGTAGTGATTAGTAGCAGTAGCAGTAGTAGTATAGTAGTAGTAGTAGTGAATGTAATTGTAGCATTAATAGTTGTAGTGATTAGTAGCAGTAGTAGTAGTAGTAGTTGTAGTGATTAGTAGCAGTAGTAGTAGTAGTGGTAGTAGTAGTAGTTGTAGTGATTAGTAGCAGTAGTAGTAATAGTTGTAGTGATTAGTAGCAGTAGTGGTAGTAGTGGTAGTAGGAGTTGTAGTGATTAGTAGCAATAGCAATAGTAGTAGTAGCAGTAATTATTGTTAAAACAGTAGATTGAGTGCATAAAAATGTCAAACTACAGACTTTCCCAAGGCAGACACATTTGCTGAAGCAAAATACTTTATAAATTTTTCTTCTTTTAAATTTTTTTAATAAGCAGTTTAGTATTGTTTCAGTCTGTGGTAATGTATTCTCTTGTACTGTTGGATTTTGGTTTTTTTTTATAGTACACGCCTTCATATGTCTTTCAAAATCCTTTGCATGCTGTCATTTGTGCAAAGCATGGTAGTTATAGTATGTGTATAAATATAGATAGATAGACAAATAGACAGAGACAGTCAGCCAGAGACAGCCAGAAAAAATTTTAAAAGTAAAATATAAGCTAATCACACAAACACACATGCACAGAGCGTGCGCGCGCACACGCACACACACACTTTTCTTCTTGTAGCTAGTAGTCTTTTCTGTCACACTTTTTCTTCTAGGCATGACAGTTTATTAGACATAAAGATTAACCTTAATTAAAAGAAAGTAGGTAATTGTGACAGTTTATGTATTTAGTGTATCAGAAAATATTGACAGTTTTGACATTATTTATATTTTAGTCTTTTGAAATTAGTTTTTCCTTTCCATGTACATATCTTTCTCTACTTAACTGGCCAATCACAGCAATACAACAGTAATACTAAGTGTATTACAAATAACAACAGCAATAATATATAGCAGTTTTGTATGAAATAATGTAACAAATGTCATATGACTACTTGTTCACAGTAAAATCAATCACAAAATCTTTCCTTGCCATTACATTTCAACAGTCTCCATGAAATCAGACAATGAAAGTGGACAATTAAACACTTAATTGTTTGCATCCTGATTTAGTCTGTATGTACTAGTCACTTAATTTTTTGCTGCATCCTGATTTGGTCTGTATGTACTAGTCACTTAATTTTTTGCTGCATCCTGATTTGGTCTGTATGTACTAGTCACTTAATTTTTTGCTGCATCCTGATTTGGTCTGTATGTACTATATATTGACTTTTAAAAATATATTGCCAGCTTTCATTAAAATATGAAAATAAAAATAACAAGACAACAAAATGCAGTTGTTCACCTTGACTGTATTTGTGTGTTTGTACATGTATACATTTTCTTATATAGATAAAAATTGCAATGACAGATGTGTATTTGAGTAAAAGTGAGTATGTGTGTTTGTGTATGTTCAAAATAATTAGATGAAAATTATTCGAGTATTTGAGAGAGAAATTGTATGTGTGTGTTTATAATATTTTAATGAAAATTGTTTTTAGGGATGTGTATTTAAGTGAGAGTGTGTGCTTGTGAGTGTTCTTAATATTCAGCTGAAAATTGTTATTACACATAAATGTGACATGGTGTATTTGGTTTATAACAAATGTAATTGGTGTATAACAAATCAATGAGAGCTCAGCATATAAAATTAGAAATAGAAGTCACCTGAGTATAGAGAGTGACAGAGAGAAGTCATAGACAGAAGTCACCCGAGTATGAGAGTGACAGATAGAAGTCATAGATATGAAGTCACCTGAGTACAAAGAGTGACAGAGAGAAGTCATATATAGAAGTCACCTGGATGTGGAGAGTGACAGAAGTCATAGATATGAAGTCACCTGAGTATAGAATGTGACAGATAGAAGTCACCCAAGTATAAAGAGCAACAGAAAGAAGTCACCTGAGTATAGAGAGTGACGGATAGAAGTCACCTGAGTAAAGAGAGCGACAGATAGAAGTGATAGATATGAAGTCACCTGAATATAGAGAGTGACAGAGAAGTCATAGATAGAAGTCACCTGAGTATTGAGAGTAACAGATAGAAGTCCACAACCAAACCACACACACATATAAAAAAAAAAAAAGGGTGGAAGAAAATACAACACTCACACACAAAACACTTATAAACAAAATTCAAGAAACTACAAACGCTAACCTATCAATAAACAAACTTACCCTATCTTCTACTATACTGCCCACAAAAACCAAACCCAACGGCAAAAGCAAACCACTACTACGTCTAATTTTTAAAAAAAATCCAACTTATCGGGAAATAGGACGTAGCCCTGCAACTATTAAAAAATAAATAAAAATTAAAAAAATAGATCAACAACATTCGCAACAACAACAAAAAAAAAAGAACAGAAAGAAAAAGAAGAAAACAAAAAAACAAAAACAAAACCCAACTCCTAACTAAAGCACCAGAACAAGCCTCTACCTACCCTCCCTGAATACAAGGGAAGACGGCTCCACGGGAATCATTCAAAAACTGAGAACATCAAGAAGATGAAAGGTTTTCACGCAATTCCTGTGGAGCAAAGAAGTTATCGAAACAACAACAGAATTATGTTATGTCCTTCTAGTCGAGGACTACATCATTTTTTTTCTTAAGGTGCAGTGCATGACGTCTGCTTTCAATTCTTGTTACATTAAACATTTCATTGAAATGTTTATTTATTATCTGTGGTGTTAAGCCTGAGGATCTTTTCCATTCTTGACTGTACGTTTTATTGTAAATTTAATTATATTTATTGAATTATAGCTTCGTAAAATTGGGTATATAATCTCTCGAAAACAGTCTATGTCAAACGATTAGTTGCCATAAACACTACAATGCTTCTGTCTTTTCAATATGGCGGACGTTTGGCGACAGCGAATTTGCCCTCTCCATATAGGTGTTAGCCCACAAAGAAATGCACTCCAGTGTCACAGAGGACTGGAACACAATGTCACAGAGGACTGGAACACAATGTCTCAGAGGACTGGAACACAATGTCACAGAGGGCTAGAACACAAAATGTCACAGAAATTAAAACAAAAACATTGATTAGAATTTTTTCAATAAAAAGTTTGTGTTTAAATGTGATGGCAAATTATTGTTGACATAATTTAATGACTGTATTCTGGAGGTGCAATGTTACAAATTAAATATTTTCAAGAATGTTTATTTTATGCATTTAAAATATAAAAGACTTTATCTTTACACAATAATAAAACTAAAAATTATTATAATAAATGTCTAATAAAATGATTGTATAATTTACAATATATAAAACTAAATCATAAATTATTTTAAAAATAATGAATGCTCTCCAACACGTAGTATTTAGCACTGTTATTTTAGGTTGGTATTCTCAAAATGGTCGCACTGAAACTTCCGTTAGCGACACATCGGCAGCGCTTGCTCAGTGGCTAACACCTTTCACTCATATAATGAACTTAGCTATCCAGTAACTAAACCTCGAGCCAGATGTGTTGGGGCGATTACTCTCTTTCCATTATGAACTCTGATTTAAAAAAAAAATATCTGGAATTTGGCCTACTTTTCGACATATTTAAGAAGTGTAACGTTAACCGCTAGTGTACCACAAGAGTTCATTCGACACATGCGTATTAAACATTTTAAAAATATTATTTTTAGTTGTAAACTTATCTCAAACCTTATCTAAACCCATTTGCAAATTAAATATTTTTTAAAATGTGTTTAAAAATATCTTATCTACCGCCCCATTTGCCCAGCAAAATAAAATGTTACGACGCTGTTTTAAGTGTGTAAATACTAAATACAAACGATCTGATAAATATGGGCAGTCTCCTGCACGTTGGACGGTTCCACATAATGAACCTCTGGATACCTTTCAGTAACATGCGTATGTGATAGCGATGCCCAGGTTATCATTCTTGTTTTTCTGATTGTCAGTTATTGATGCAATCCTTTTATTTAAAACTGGGGGAGGGGGAGAAAAAATCCTCAGTTCGCGGACACTGAGATTCACTCACTTCATACCAGGGCCGAAGTAGGAAAGATTGTGTATCTTAAGCATTGTGCATGTGTGTGTGGAGGGAAGGGCCAGGAGGGATGAGTGCAAACAGTGCCACCTTGGGCAGTTCTTGAAATTATTACATAAAATTAGATTTCCCCACCCTACCCCACCCCCCGATCTTATTTCATGTAACTAGTGATCAACAAACTGACAAATGAATGTACATATATCTTAAACTGTTATTTTTTTAATTCAGTATAGGCCTAGAAAGTAATTGTAACGTGTACGGGTCAGTGATGAAGGTGGGTGGGGACTAGTTTTTTTTTTTATTATATATAATATTCCCATACTAGCGTGACTTTTGTAACCACGCGAAGTAATTATTGCGTCACGACTACGCGACGTAAACTAATAATGAAGTTAATCTGAATGACCCTATTTTGAGAATGAAGAAATACGTGATAGCTCTAGGCAACAGAAATCATTAAGCATTGTCAACAGTCAAGTAAATATGTGCCCTGGCAGAATTTCCAGAGAAAAGAAAACAAAGACAATTACACTTCATGTCGCTTATCAAAAGTTCAAGAATGAGATGCAAGCAATTTCAGAGTGATTGTTCTTGTCCCTGAGTGAGGTCGCTGGCAGCTCGTTCGCGAGCACTCAAAATACTTTCCAGAAATCTTGCGTGCTTTCGGACTTTTCTTTTTAGGGCTCTATTTTTTTTTTTTTTAATGTGGCCGCATTTTAGTGCAACAGCTGCTAGTGTTAACCGTTCCTTACATTTAATTCTGTAGCCTTTATTTTGACGGATCAATCTTCAGTACTTCCTTGCGAATATGGATCCAAACGCACTGTTTTTACTAAAGCACTTGTTGATATTCGGTTTGGTGACGTATCTTGTCTACATAATCGTCAAAGCAATTCGGGGTTTCCGTGCGTATGCCAAAATTTTTAATGACTGTCCTGGCGAGACTGACTTCCACTGGTTGTATGGGACTGTTCATAAGGTAGGCAGAGTAGCGATTTGTCGAACAGTAATAAGACACGTTGCAGCCCCCCCCCCCCCCCGAGACAAATTTAATACAATTTTTGCATGTACACTGCGTTTGCATTATATTGCTGTATATGAACTCTTTGCACTTTGACACACACGCGCGTGCATGTCTCTAGGTGTCCAAGTCCTTCGGTACCTACTGCAGCTATCAGACACGTGACGATGACGTTATTTCTAAAATTAGTCGAGCTTATTTTTTTTGTTAAGTATTAAGCAGAAGTGGATTTTAAATGTTGTTTGCTAGTTTTTCTTATGTTATTTTTTTAATGACACCGACTTAAGCATGCGTACACTCTCACATTACATGCAAGCATACACATTCACAAACACGCATATGCAAACGCACTAATACACCTATTTCACTTACCTGAATTGACCTTAATCTGATTTTAAATGAATTTAACAAAATTAATTTACCCCATCAGTGTAAATAAAACCGTGTATTGCGACGTACTTAATTTTGCACACTGACACTGCCGACAAACAAGCCCCAGAGTTGTCTGCATTTCGAGGGGCTCTTTCGCTGCTGATTGTCGTAACAGCAACATTGCTAGAATAACTGTATCGCGCATATGCCCTAAGTAAATGTTACTGGCAAGTCACAAACCCTCTCTCGTGACTTTCCATAAACACGCTGACAAATAGATTATGCTGACCTGGCTATGGAAAGCTTTCTCTGCAGCGTCTGAACAACATTTGAGACAGTGTTAGTGGATTGGTTATTCTGTAACGTGTATAGAGCAGGGTTGGTTTGGTCTGGGAGTAGTCCGTAATGCTGTCCGTTGCTCTGTTTTGCTTAATTTAATGTAAGTGCACTTAAAGTATGTTAAACAAATCCATACTATAGCCGGGTGATGAAGACGACTTAATTGGAATGATAATGCTATGTTCTAACTGAAGTACTTTTCATGTATTGCAATTAGCAACACTGATCAAACGGTATGATTTTATCCCAGAGTCAGTTTTACGCTGTCATATGACGTCAATAAGCACTGAGCTCCAGCGTAGTGTCCAATGCTCTCTATCTAGTGAAGCATTGGCTATGTAAACACTGACTTATGTGAACCCTGACTCGTGTAATAGTTGACTAGTAATGCTAGCCTTAGCTATATAAACAATGTCTGATGTGAACTCTGACTAATGTAATCGCTGACTAGTAGTTTAACATTGACTAGTGTGAACACTGAGTAAACACTGGCTAACATGAATAAGCTAAAAGTAGCATGTATTGACTATTGTCAATTGATTCAAAAATTGACTAGTGTGATGCCAACTCCACTTAGTTAATAATTATTATTAAATATAATTAATCATCCTTAACTAATTACATTTATTAATAATTCTCCAGCAGATACCACTCGTCTCTCTCACTTGGCGGATATAATACAGACGCCGTAAACGTTTTCTCTCTTCCACAACATGAAAAAACAATTTACCGTCACACAATCTTTTCATAGGTGGAAAACTTCTTACTAAAGGAGAAGACAAATCCGTCTTGATCTATATTTAGCGAGCCCTCATCCATCCACTTTCTTCTCCAACATCAATATGTGTAAGAAGGTAAAAAATGTATTAAATCAATAATCAAATGTACATATGACAAATACAATAAGAAAGATTACTTGACATCAATATCTCCAGGAAACCTCGTATGGATAATTTTTATGTTTCCTCAGTCCATTTCCTAACAATATAATTCAACAATAGAGTCAATACAAATCACAGGGTATTTCTTATCAGATAATAGAAATGGAGTTATTAGAGATAAGTGATAATAGTTTTTGCATAACCTGAATTAAGCACTGTCTCAATAGTCCTCCCACTGTATTTATTAACCTGATACATACAACACAATAAATACAGCATACCAGTTTGAACATGATCATTAGAAGTAATGTCAAGTGTTAAACATATGAGCATCTTAGTTCAAACATTTGTAGAAATAATATTCTACTCACATAATACATCTCTAAGTATACACAAGTATAACACATCAGTAGCAAAAATGAACAAAATATTTCTAAGTCCATTTTCACAAAGTCAGTGTGACGGATGGTGCTACATGTCATCTGCAAGCTTCGAAATGTCTCGTAACTGACCTCACACGCTGCACTAAAATCTGCTGACTGCTTTGAGAAAATGTTCTGTTGGCAATTCAGTGAAAGACTCAGAGATTCAATTCGAGCTGTTCCTTCGTCACCGACAACGTTGTGGACATCTTGATGCTTCGTCTCCTAATGACGCTTTATATTAGAAACCTTCACCACTGCTACTGTTGAATGACACATCAGACAAATCACGTTCGTCTGTTGTTGAACAAAACAGTATGTAGAGTCCGGTTTTTGTTCTCAATTTTTCTTTTACGATTTGCTGCCAGTTTATCACAAAAATATAATCAAAATAAACAACGGAAAATATGGTGGGTACTTCCGGTAAACCGGGTAATTGGTGATGTGCACACTGCAAAGTTAATGGCAATACTGCCAGGCAAAAATCTTATAGCCATTTGATCGAGTAGTGCACCAAATATTTGACTTTTTCGTTGGACATCGCGGGCCTCTAGATGACTTCGCGGGCCGGAGTTTGTGCACCACCACTTTAGCTCTTATAACAGCACATCTTGTATTGTTTGGATCATTATATTTTAATATATATGTAATGCAACTGGTCTAAATCAATAACACTAACTCAGGAGAAAATGACATATTGTGGTATTGATTAATACCCTAATGATGATGTATTTACTTTTAAATTACATCCCAACAAGGTTTATTTAAATTCTGTGTTCAGTATCCAGGTCCAAATGAGGAAGGAATTCAATATGACACCAAGGTTATGACAACGCGACCCCGTTTCAGCCGTGTGTGGATGGGGCCCTTCGTTCCAGTGTTGTTTATTTACCATCCTGACTTAATTCGGACCATTCTCAAGTCCTCAGGTACGCACAATGCACCATTTATTCCAGTATTGTTTATTTATCCCTCCCCCACATTATTTGCACTATTCTTAAGGTATTTATGTCAGCTTAATAAGCATTGATTCCAGCATTGTTTATTTATCTACATTATTGCACACTGTATTAGTAACGAGCATTGATACCAGTAATGTTTAATTATAATAACAAGCATTGATACCAGTAATGTTTAATTATCTACATTATTGCACACTGTATCACTATCAGTAACAAGCAATGATTTGAATCTTTTTGTAAGTTCTTTGTCCAAATCATGTCTCGTCGAGTAGTGTGTTTAAAGTGGCCACTAACGTGTTTTCTACCTTAACTGTTACGTACAGCTCCCAAGCCACGTGGTGGTGTCTTTGTCTCCGGATATGAAATGGGACTGTCATGGCTGGGCGAGGGATTGCTGATCAGCAATGGCAGCAAGTGGGCCCGAAATCGACGCCTGCTAACTCCAGCTTTCCATTTTGACATTCTACGACCGTATGTTACTGTCAAAAATCAGGCCGGTGACGTTTTGTTGGTGCGTCATTAATTTGAATAACGGTATACTTACACTTCTTACAGTATCATTGCCTTGGAGTAGTGACGTTTCACATACTTCTGTACTCATTTATTTCTTTAATGGCAGAGGGACCTTTATTTGGGAACGCCAGAGAAGTGACACTTGTACATGTTTCAATATTTACTTGCAGTCTATTGAGAAATGAGATAAATAAACACCATCTTATAGTTAGAAACGAAACTGATAATATATTATGAATGCGAGAAAATTCTCATAAATATAATTTATTTTTCAGTTTCCTATTTGAAAAAATTTCCCTCACTTTATTTCCCCATAATATCTATCTACCTATCTATCTATCTATCTATCTATCTATCTATCTATCTATCTATCTATCTATCTATCTATCTATCTATCTATCTATCTATCTATCTATCTATCTATCCGTTTACTGTTGTTTGTAGCTGCTAAGATAATTTCGAGTGAGCGCGCAAGGGTTTTCACTATTTGTGTTGTGTGTTGGTTGTGTGTGTGATATGTGCACGTGTATGCATGTAAAACAGGATAAAATACAGATGGCGTCAGAAGAAAAAAAGTCCTTTGAAGTGTTCCATGACGTCAGTCTGTGTCTCTTCGACATTCTTCTACAGTGCGCATTCTCACATACCAGCCGGTGCCAGATTGACGGGTGCGTTCCATGTTTTAATATTTTATAATCAGGTTCTAGCTCATGACAGGAGCATATATATATATATAAAACAAAACTCGGACTCTTGACATAACTTATATAATAGTTTATAATAGTTTATAATAGATATTATGGCTCTTGACAGTAGCATAATATATAACAAAACTCAGACTCTTGACAATAACTTATATAATAATTTATGATCAGGGTCTGGCTCTTGACAGTAACTTATATAATAATTTATGATCAGGCTCTTGACAGTAACTTATATAATAATTTATAATCAGGGTCTGGCTCTTGACAGTAACTTATATAATAATTTATAATCAAGGTCTGGCTCTTGACAGTAACTTTTATAATCAGGGTCTGGCTCTTCAAACCATGTTCAAATAATTTTGTCTATTCATTCTATATAATAAATTACAATTCGACAATAGTGTCAATACAAATCGCAGGATAGTTCTTATGAGAGGAGAGAAAATGAGTTATTAGAGATAAGCAATAAAGATTCTATGTAACCGTGTATAGACGAAGCTGCATTTGTCTTTTTTTATATGCTCTTTCTTATCACAGTCACAAGTTCCCTGTACACATCAATTCCCACGTGTTTATCAGCTCTGTTTTCGCCTTAAAATTAAAACCATTTCATCTTCTTTAATGCCGTTTTAATGGCAGGTATTTTCATCCTGTCCCTTAATTTTACTTGATTATTTTACAGAGATAGCGACCCTTTCGTAAATGCTGTGAACGAACTGAACGATCTCTGGCTCAAGCGATTTTTGTAAGTGTATGGTCTAAACTGCCAGTCATAATTCAGTGTATTGAGAGTTTGCAGTTTGTTCTTGTCGATAACTACTAACATAGTATCCCCCCCCCCAAAAAAAAAAAAAAAATTGTGTGGCGGGGAGGGGATTCTCTAAGTGTGTCCCTTGGGTAATTAATTAATAAGCGAAATCACGCTCCCAATTAATGTATATTAATTAATTCTCTCGTTCCCAATCACACCCACAATCTCCTCAAAGGTCTTGTCGTGCGGTCTTGAGAGTGACGAGGTCAAGCCTTGGGTAGTCCGTCAGTCAGTGGCTATCCCTACCCAAGTGTTACCTGTCTCAGATAGTGAACTATACAACGTTATCTTACAGTCGTCTCTTCACCTATCTGGCCCTTACCACTGTCTCTCGTCGTCGAGAATAGGAACTATTTTGAATCATGTGCGTAGACCGTCTATCTAATTGTTGTTACGTCATTGGTTGCCCCCACCCATTCTCAATTTCACATGAAACTCTCTTCCAGATATGAGAGCAAATAGTTTTAAAGAAATAATAAAATTTATTAAAAGAATATAATAAAACTCAAATCATTCAATGTCATGAAAAACTCCACCAGAAATTAATATAAGATCTAGAATCCAAATGCTTTCTCTCAACAAGTTAAAGAGTTAGGAATAAAGAATTGAACTGTTCTAAATTAATGTTCAATGAGTAAACTAAACAGTTCTTAGAAATTATCAATCAGAAGATGAAACTCATTCTCCAGATTCTCTCAAAAAACATCAATATGAAGAACCAAAAATTCTGTTCTCCCTTAACAATTAAATGAAGCAAATTAACAGTGCTTAATTCAATAATCACTAACATAGACTATAGGAAAGAATATAAATCAGAAATTCACATTTAATCACAGAACGATTACAGACATGTAACGCAACATAAGTAAGCATTCACCTGATGTGATTAGCGGTTGTTGTGTCCGTCTACGCCCGGCACTGGCAGCTGGCGCGCAATACAGGTTACACTGAACAAGCTTGCAAAAATCGTTCACTTCACTCCTGCTAGTGTTCACAATTACAGTTCTTGTCAGGCACTTGGTCACACAATTATTAACGAAGTGTCCTGGTTACGATTATAGTCCAAACGAAATTCTCACACAAGTCAGTTATTAACTTTGTTGCACAAAAATATTGAGTCATTCATTACTCTGCTAATTTGTCAAGCTGTAGATTTCTCCACTTGGCAGAAACTCATATTACTAGTGAAATTTACGTACCAATACAAGTCTCCCCGACAGTATTATCCGGTTCGAAAAAAAATCACTCTTCGTCACAGGCCGTCTTGCCTGTATGACGCGTAATATCCCCGTGCGTTTCTCCAACAAATCTTGTCTGACAAATTCTTACTGTTGTAAACCGTTCCGTCGTCTTCTCGATCAACTGGGTTTCACACAACAGTCCAGTAATGCTCCAATGACAATATATGTAGACCAGGTGCTCAGCGCCAAGGTCCCTAGTGAAGTCAAAGCTGAACTTGTTAGAATTCTTTGGTTTACCTTGCGAGACTCCACCCCTTTGAAGTACTCTCTTTGAGTAATCTTGATCCTCTCAAGTGATCCTTTGACTTACTCCTTTTGACTTCCGAGCTGTGGAATATATAAGTGTTTTGCGTACCTCAGTTCATGTTTGATAAGCGCTAAGTCTGCAATCTTATTCTTGGTTCTCATTAAATTTCTTACAAGCGTTTGTTCGACCCCAAGAATAACATTACAAATTTCAATCATTTAAAATACAAAAATACAATACCAAATTACAGCTTAACAATTGCAACAAGGAAAATTCGAATTATTATTTACAAATATAATTACCATTTCAGACATCTCTTGTTCTGTCTTACTCCGCACTATCACCGCAGGAAGTCGTTGCGGGCCCGAGAAAACTCGCAGTGAAATTAATGGATGGATGGAGTGTAGGGGGCGCTTCCGGCTTCCGCTGCTTTCGCGCTACACAGTGAAATTAATTAGCGTGGTCGCCCTATTTATGTTTGGGCCAGCCTGCACTAAGGGGTCGGCACCCTTATCGTTTGTTTCAACTCCCTAGGCTGATAGCGGATGGTCAGCTTCCCCATTGTTCATGACACGCGTGCCCGATGTAAATCACCGCGGTTATCGGCCGGCCATGGCGAACTACGCCGATACCTGTTATTCTATTTAGGTAAAAGTTTGTCTGCATGTCTGTTTGCATTTCCAGCTCCACAAATTGTTTGTTAGTTAACAACCATGATACGCAGAGAATTTATTAGCATGAATGTGTTTTGACTCATGCAACTCAAATCAAGATTCATCCGCCATCTTGGTATCAGAAGCACATGTATGCGAATACTTAAGTACCGCGTGCAAAATCATGGTGATGTTAAGAAATAAATTTTAAAGAATGATTATCTACACAACAGAAGAATAAATAGAATGAAGTTGTATGCATGCGCTTTAGTAGAGCATTCTTGTTCCCTCATCAACAAGTTTTGTTTTTGTTAAGAAAACACATTTGTAGATATTTTATGGCATGTAGGATATATGGCATCTTTCTTTTTTAAATTTAAAATAAAGGAACAGAATTGCTTACTGTAAACTGACATGAACATTGCAGTCCGCTAGAGGAGCAGGCTGAAGATAAGTTAGCTATATAATTCATGATTAATAAGGAAATCCTTTTTTAAATCTATGGTGCGGTGTGTCCACATTGCTAACTTTCCAGAGAACTATTCTCTAAGCTATTTCATTATCAGACTAATACATCATTCAGTTTTTATTAACTTGCTTCTTTCTTTTGCATTTTAAAATTTGATTATTTCGTTTTGTATCCACTTATATAACTTAAAAGCCTAATACTGCATTCTTTGGAGATTCGGGATGTTCATACAACAGATATATACCTGCACGCACGCACGCACACACACACACACACACATTCAAACACGTATGTACATTGCCTTACGTTTGACCAAGTTTGTTACAAAACCACTACTTAATTTCTTTCGCCTTAAGCAAGAGTGTGGATTAAGGGCGAGAAACATGGAATTGCATCTGATATTTTATTCGAAAAATGTGACCGCAAATGTTAATTCTATAAAACATTTTTATTTCCCCGCAATAAACTGCTTTCAGCATTCCATGGCAGCACATTGACTGGGTGTACTGGTTGACACCGGAAGGACGGAAATGGTACAGACTCTGCGACTATGTCCACCGCTACTCTGATGATCTGATCGCGAAACGCCGGGCCCAGCTTGTAAAATTGACATAACTGACATTAACAATAATTACAAGTTCGCCAGAGATATTCTCTGTAAAATTGACATAACTGACATTAACAATAATTACAAGTTCGCCAAGATATTCTCTGTAAAATTGACATAACTGACATTAACAATAATATACAAGTTCGCCAGAGATATTCTCTGTAAAATTGACATAACTGACTTAACAATAATTACAAGTTCGCCAAGCTATTCTCTGTAAAATTGACATAACTGACAACAATAATTACAAGTTCGCCAAGATATTCTCTGTAAAATTGACATAACTGACTTAACAATAATTACAAGTTCGCCAAGATATTCTCTGTAAAATTGACATAACTGACTTAACAATAATTACAAGTTCGCCAGAGACATTCTCTGTTTGAAATGTTTGTTTTCTAGTGCATTTGGAAGCTTCACTTTTATAAACACTGACGGGGGGTGGGGGTGGGGAGAGTTATGCAAAACTTTTGGCAGGCATTAGGTCCCTGCTTCCATTATCGAATACATAAAAAAATAATGGAGGCCAGAGAGAAAAGGAGAGTGGTAATTCTCATTGCCCCATCATAATTTTGAGGATGTACTTTTTACCTTCATTCGATGTATGCGTTTTACCCAGGTTGATTTTAAAAAAAACAACAATAATAGAAATGTGTCGTTCTGTCAATTTTTCATTACGACCAGAGTATTCATTTATGTCCACGATGAGGTTAATGACGTACGATGAGGATAATTGATTATTAGTACTTAAAGATAACTGTTGGGGAACCACAATGTGAGATATATAATGGTTATTATTATTATTAATAATAATAATAATAATAATTAATTAATTGTCCATAACTAATTACAAGTGATGAGAATCTTAATTTATTATTATGAATAATTCTCCAGTAGACGCCACTCGTCTCTCCCACTTGGCATATATGCGGGCACTGTAAACGTTTTCTCTCTTCCACAGTAAAGACAAACAATTAACGTCACACAATATTTCTACAGTTGGAAATCTTCTTCCTAAAGGAGAAGGAAAATCAGTCTTTAATCTATATTTAGCGAGCCCCCATCCACCCACTTTCTTCTCCAACATTATGTTTTCAATATGTTTCGTATAAGGTCAATAAATTTAACAATAAATATATTAAATCAACAATCAAATATACATATAAGAAATACAATGAAAATGATTACTTGACATCAATATTTCCACGAAAACATGATCGAATAATTTTAATACCTATATAGTCCTTTATCCTAGACACCATACAACAGATTAGTGTCAATACGAATCACAGGATAGATGTTATCAAGTAACAGAAATGGAGTTATTAGAGATAAGTGATAATAGTTTGTATGTAATCTGGTTTAGATACTGTCTCAATAGTCTTTCATGCAACAAAGCCACAAGTTATTGTTCACATGAATTACACGTGTTTCCCTCCTCATGTAGAACACTGATTCACTGCTATTCTCTCGAGGCTAATCTGGTGCTCCTTTGCCGTAATAGCTCCCTCAAGCAGAACAACAATTGTAGCAATTTCCAGTAACCTCCTTGTACCAGATATTGCTTGATGTAATCAGCATACCTTGCCACCATACATCAATTGAATGCAGTGTACACTTAAACACTGCAGCAGAGACCTCTCAGTGAACACTTACAAAAATACCATCATGAGTACCCAAGATCAGGTCACTTTGACATTTAACAATTTATATAACAATTAAGTCTAGAAATAGGGATAGGCAAATTTACTCTGACACAGACGGTAAAACTGTAAAAGTTTTATGCACTATAGAGATTCATTTTATGAACAACTTTCAAGAGTGTCACACTACTAACAACATTCAAGAGTGCCACCACTACTAACAACATTCAAGAGTGCCACCACTACTAACAACATTCAAGGGTGCCACTACTACTAACAACATTCAAGAGTGCCACCACTACTAACAACATTCAAGAGTGCCACCTTACTAACAAAATTCATGAGCGTCATTCTACAAAACATTATTGAAGTAATCACGTACCTTTCATAAGTGTCCCGAATCAGACATATAGTGGCAATATAGTCAGTTCGGATTTAATGCATGAACATGCTGGGCAGTTGCTCAGGGGCCTCGCGAACATAGAGACCCAATGATAATCTATGTTTTATTCCTGTGAATGGTTACGTAGGTAGGGGCCCCAGTGCACTTCCTTGCCTGTGGGCCTATAATGCTTTTAAGACGACCCTGAATATAGTGAATCTGATCGATCTAAAACAGTGAGTATATGGTTTGGTTTCTAGAGGAGGAAGTAGTTTGAGAAGGTTTATTATGTATCTACCGTTTTCATAAGTATTTTGAATAGGTCATTTTCAACTTTTATATCCTCTTCAAAAGTGTATACAAATAATGTGATGGTAAAGTAGAAATTGAAAAGCATTTTATTTTTGTGAGAGAAAACATTTGTGTGCATGTTTCCCAGGAAGAGAAGAAGTCCGAGTTGCCCGGAAGCGCACAAAAGAAGCACATGCTCAGTTTGGTCGATATCTTGTTGACCGCTGTGGACGAAGATGGAAAAGGAATGACGTCACTGGAAATCCGTAACGAGGCTGATACGTTTCTCTTTGAAGGTGAAATATCACAGACACACCTTACCTAGTACCCCTGTCTAATGAGTTCGCAGCGTAATAATAGATTCACACACACACACACACACACACACACACACACACACACACACACACACACACACACACACACACAAACACACACACATACATACACACACATACACGCACACATACACACACACACACACATATATATATAACTGTGGGGTGTACATAAAAATATACCTACCTAAATACACATACGTATTAGCATGCACACACATAAATACTTACATGTATATTTGGATGTTTCTGTACTTACATACATAAATACATACATACATATTTGGATGTTTCTGTACTTACATACATAAATACATACATGCATATTTGGATGTTTCTGTACTTACATACATAAATACATACATGCATCTTTAGATGTTTCTGTACTTATATATATAATTATATGCTTATACAGGTAAATATAGACGTGTTCACTCTTACAAAGAAACATAATTACGTACAAGACCACATGCATTCATATATTTATATTTCAGGCATACTTGCCTTATTGTGCACGCGCACACTTTGTTTGGAAACTTCTTTTATGAATAAACTGCTTACGCCCAACAAGAAAGTAAACCCACAGAATTTACACATGAAACAAAAGATAGGAAGAATGCTTAACTGGTAAATAATTAGAGTAATGGGAATGCTTCACGGAATTGCGTATTCCTTTACTCCAGGAATATTTTACAACATTATCGAAGTTATTTGTGCGTTATGTGTATGAGAAGCTGACCGCTTTAAATTCGAAAAGTTGCAGTCACACACTCTGGACATTTTTAGACTGGACATTTCTCGAGGATAATTCAAACGTTTCGTTCCAATTCACAAGCCTTCCCTAGATACCGATATCAGCACACTTCGGGACCGGATGCGAAGCCCCTGTCAACCAACCAACCAATCAGTCAAATCAATGAATAATTAATCAGTCAATATCGGACAATTTTCGTAGAAAGATTTAAAAGCAGACGTCTTCTTTGTTAGCATAATGTCTGTTTTTGAAAGCCAAGATGATATTTCATATAATTTTATGATAAAGAATTTTTTTTATTTTCAACCAGAAATAAAATTCCTTCTAAGTGTGTTCATTGGTTCTTGCATTTCTATATAACTGTTTTCCTATTTCTATTAATAAAACAAAAATAAAACATAAAAGATTAACAAGTTAACAGTTCAGTAGGAACGTTGTATTAGCAGCCTGTGTTGATTTTCAATAACCTTTGCAACACATATATACCGTATTATTTCCGCACATTTATACCGCATTACTGCCACACATTTATACCGCATTATTGCCACATTTATTCCGTATCTCTACCGCACATTTATATCGCATTATTACCGCACATTTAAATTGCATTATTGCCGCACATTTATACCGCATTATTACCGCACATTTATGCCGTATTATTGCTGCAAATTTATATGGCATTATTGTCGCACATTTATACCGTATTATTGCCGTACATTTTGGAGTGCTATCTTCAATGCTGCACATCTCAGCGACATCAACTTTTCAAGGTGTTTGTTTTTCTTTCTCTTAGAATGTTTGTAATCAACTTTGTTGTATTATTTAATAAAATATCATCTTTAATGAATTAAATAACTTTGTTGTATTATTTAAGAACAAGTAATAGCATTTTTAATGAATCAAATAACTTTGTTGTAATATTTAACAACAAGTAATAGCATCATTAATGAATCAAATAACTTTGTTGTAATATTTAACAACAAGTAATAGCATCTTTAATGAATCAAATAACTTTGTTGTAATATTTAACAACAAGTAATAGCATCTTTAATGAATCAAATAACTTTGTTGTAATATTTAACAACAAGTAATAGCATTTTTAATGAATCAAATAACTTTGTTGTATTATTTAATAACAAGTAATAGCAACTTTAATGAATCAAATAACTTTGTTGTAATATTTAATAACAAGTAAAAGCATCTTTAATGAATTAAATAATGTTGTATTATTTAACAACAAGTAATAGCAACTTTAATGAATTAAATAACTTTGATAATAGGATTTGATACGACAACAAGTGCTTTGAGTTGGACACTGTATAGTTTGGCCCGATGGCCGCAACACCAGGTCAAAGTTCAACAGGAAGTGGATGCTCTGTTAAAGGGTCGTGACTCTGATTATATTCTGTGGTAATTTTGTTTTCTCTTTAACCGTTTACTTATTTATTTCTTAAAGTTTCTATTTTACTATATATATCCCACATTATGTGTCACGGTTTCGAGTGCTCATTAAAAGAAAATAAATAATAAAATGTTTAACTCCCAGATGAACTTGCATTCTTTTGAAATGAATACTGATTCACAGCAGTATTGCCCAAGATATTCACATATTGATTAATATTGCAAAAGGATTTACAGTCGATGGGGGATGGGCAGGGGTGTGGAAGAAAGATTTTCTGTCAGGTATCATCGTTACGTAAGCACAGTTCGTATGCTTTCAGAGAACTGGCATTCCTCTTTGATGCGTTTCCTTGGTGAAATAACTTTTTTTTTTTTTAATTGTCAGGGAAGACCTAACGCGGCTACCATACACGACAGCCTGCATTAAGGAGGCCATGAGGAACTTCACCACGGTGCCAATTATTCAGCGCAAGACAGAGAAGGATATGGACATTGATGGTCACAAAATTCCTAAAGGTTTGCTGGCATTTGTTCTGATGACGTCACCATTTGCATTAAAAAGAACCCACACCCAACTTAGGTGCAGTTTTCGAGTCAGGCGAGTCCTTTGTAGTTATTAAAAATATTGGGGTGACCTGAACTAAAAAAAACACCTAAATAACTGTGCTGCGCTTTCTAACTATTACTAAATTACTGCACTTTCTAGTTATTACTAAACTATTACACTTTCAAGTTTGTGAACATAGAAATAATGGTTTAATTACATAAAGCATTCCCCAATTCAATAGATCAATAGGACACATGTACGACCTATTTACAAGTCCATTCTTTCTTTATCAGTGAGTTAACTTAAAAGTTAAGCTAATGATTGCCTTTATGACCGGACTCAAGTTATGTCAAAATCAAAGTGATTAGAATATAGACTTTCTTCAACAAAGTAACTTTCGGTCTTGTTATGAGCAAGTGGGGGACTATTAGTCAGAAAATCTACCCATCCAGTTGGAACTGGTTTGGATTGCATCAGCAATCCCTAGCATATTCACTACCCGAATTGTTTACTCCAACTCTGACACTTTACAAAAAATATCATCATTAGCAATGCCCAAGGTCGGATCACGTTAACTTTGGCAACAAATATATAATTATTTTATTATAAATATGGATAGGAAAATTTACTCCGTTATATACACCTGTATCACGTCTCGTGTAAGTTTCTCAAAAGTGTTTATTTCTGTGTCCAAGATGTTTGTTGCATGATTCCCGTTTTTCCTGCTTTCAAAGGAACCACAATTTCTTGTCAGCTGTGGATGTTACACCACAACCCAAGTGTGTGGGAACGACCACATGAGTACATGCCTGAACGGTTCCTGGGAGACAATGCCGTTGGCTTGGATCCGTTCAAGTTTGTGCCGTTCTCTGCAGGTCCAAGGTATACAAATTTTCTGTCCGTGCGTCTTGTTGCTTTGGTCACTGTTCGTATTATGTCCTTCTGTGTGACCAAAGGCCGCACGCGTTTTTTTCAGCGTTATTTCATATAATGAGTATAGGAGACAGAAAGCGCTGCAAACTCAGTATCAAGCATATTTATCAAATAGATTAAAACATACAATCAGTAAACATTCAACTTATAAAGGAGAAGAAAACAACATACAAACGGGAAACAAGTAACACATAAGCGAAAACCACAAGAAAATAACATAAACATTAAAACAGACTACAAATAAACAAAACAAAATGTTAACACCTAAAAACAAACACCAAACAAACAATAAAACAGACTACAAATAAACAAAACAAAATGTTAACACCTAAAAACAAACACCAAACAAACAATAAAACAAAGTGTACAACAGACAAAAGCAAACTGCAAGTAGCAATTAAACAAAAACACAAACAATAACAAATATAGACAACAAACATACAATACAAAACAGCACACTGCATCCAAACAACTCAAGCAGCAAACTGCAAACAAGTAAGAAATAAATAACACACAATAAGAAACAGAAAATAAACAGAACAAGGAAATAAAAATACTACACAACACCACAAATAAACAAAAAACGCATAAACGAGAAACAAACTCGGAACACATACATTTCAAACAAGAAAGCAGCAACACAGAAACAAACCAAACGACAAAAGAAAGCACAAACAAACAACACAAGTACAAACACACAACAACAACAAATAAACAAACAAACAACAATCATTAAAAAATTAATAACACACAAACATTCAACACAAACAAACAACACAAAAGTACAAACACACAACAACAACAAATAAACAAACAAACAACAATCATTAACAAATTAATAACACACAACAACAACAAATAAACAACCAAACAACAATCATTAACAAATTAATAACACACAAACATTCAACACAAACAAACAACACGTACACTTTCATGGGTGTTTTTGAAGTCTTGGGATTCCTTTTATATATTCTGTTCTTTGACTTGTCACTGTCTAAAACTGACAAATGATTTTTAAAAGAATACTTTCGTTTGCCTCCTGTCCGTTAAGCGCTGTCTACGCTAGTCTGCAGACGGTACAGAGGAATTGAGTGCACTTTGAACCCATATGACGTCAGTTCTCTATAGCTATAAAAAGAAAAACAAACATCCCATTGTGGCTTAGAGCCCGCAGTGAGGTTAAAAGGGTACCGCTGTTCCATCTCTGCATTGCACACTTTGATTTTAATCGAATCCATCTATCATCCTTTTCCCACCAGACCATTGGCCCGGGTATGGTGCAGAAGAACTTTAATAGTATTTCTTTCTGTCGGCATGGTTATCAAAACAATATTTTTTTTCTCTCCCAGAAACAGGGCGTATATGATAATAAAAATATGCAGAGCTACTCAATCTAATCTTCAAACAAAAAATAAAATTAAAGCAGAGCTTCCCAATCTAATCTTCAAACTAAAAATAAAATAAAAGCAGAGCTACCCAATCTAATCTTCAAACAAACAAAAAAAAAAATAGGACAAAGGAAAGTGATCGGGGGCGTGGAATATAAGTAGGCCATTGTCCTGGTGTTATATCAACTTACAGCCACAAGTACTGGCCAAGAGAGGAAACACGATCAAGGCTACTATCAGACAAAGGAAAGACAACAGATAACGCTGTAGGTGCAGATGTCCTTTGCATTGATATTGACACGACTGTGAGCTGAAACGCACGGCTTGCCTTCCAGTCTAGGTCGGGATATGGTTCCATTGTTGTGAGATTAAAAATGCTCCAACAAATAACTAGACAGAAACCAAAAGTAGACGTTGCTCTCAACTCTGACTGAAGTAGTCCACTGACCTTCTCTCCTCCTCCCCCACTATTTCTCCAATTCCCAACAGGGAATCGGCTTAGGTTTTTTAATAATAAATTAAAAATGTACATGATTTTATAGATTTAAATTGACGTCAATTGTCTGGTGTTTTTTTTAAAAAAAAAATTACCATATATCACGAGGGTAGTAATTCCGCAGGCTAGTGTACACGATGCATAAGTAGTGGTCAGCTGATCGGTCGGTAAGTCCTTATTCGTACATACTAGTCAGTAGTACTGTGAAAATAAATTATTAGAGATTTCTTTAAAATAGCCATTACTTTCACATATATATTTTAATCCCCTTTAAAATAAAATTTAGCGATATTCGTGTCAGAATCGACATCAGTCCCCCCACCTACACACACTGAAATCTGTCACAGAAAGGCTGTGAAATGTGTTTCAGAGTGCTCTGAGACAAGGCTTGTAACTCGGATGTTGTGTTTTAGAATGCTCTGAGACAATGCTTGTAACTCGGATGTTGTGTTTCAGAGTGCTCTGAGACAAGGCTTGTAACTAGGATGTTGTGTTTCAGAGTGCTCTGAGACAAGGCTTGTAACTCGGAAATTGTGTTTCAGACTGCTCTGGGACAAGGCTTGTTGTAACTCATGACTCAGACCTGTGTGTGTCTACTGTTCTCAACTTCGTTTATAATGAACATCAAGAACGTTTATGACAGCTTTGTGAGCGCTCCGGCCATAGTATCCTTAGCTTCTATACATACGGAGTTTGTGGCGTGCTTTCGCTAGTAAAATAAAAAGTACAATTGAAGTTCTTTTACAAATCTTTCTAAATATTAATATGATCCTTGTATGACTTATTTTTGCTTGATGACCACGTGTGAAATACCGATTTAAACGGTTATAACTGTCAACAGAATCCCTGACGGGTGTTTTAAACGGAATACGATGTTCCTCTCAGTAGTTCCTTATACCAAAACTGTTTTTTTTTTTTAAAAAAGCAATATACGTAACTCACAGAACTATCTATGCACGGTGGTCTGTGGATCTTTGGATATATAAAATAAAGAATTCGTTTCAAGTAGCTAGCTGATGTTTGGAAGATACAATTTACAGTTGTTTCCAGTGCGTTCCACTGTCCATTCGGATATACAATTTACAGTTGTTTCCAATGCGTTCCACTGTCCATTCGGATATACAATTTACACTTGTTTCCAGTGCGTTCCACTGTCCATTCGGATATACAATTTACAGTTGTTTCCAATGCGTTCCACTGTCCATTCGGATATACAATTTACAATTGTTTCCAGTGCGTTCCACTGTCCATTCGGATATACAATTTACAGTCCAATGCGTTCCACTGTCCATTCGGATATACAGTTTACAGTTGTTTCCAGTGCGTTCCAATGTCCATTCGGATATACAGTTTACAACTTTTACACCATGTTTTGCTGCTCAGTGGAGTGTGGAGTGTACAGCTCAATCGTTTAAGAATATCGATTATAAGCTGAATCGTGCAATCCGGTATGAATGATCGTGAAGTGAAATCATTACAATTAAAGTAATAGAATGATCGTGAAGTGAAATCATTACAATTAAAGTAATAGAATGATCGTGAAGTGAAATCATTACAATTAAAGTAATAGAACGATGTGCTGCATTAAAGTTGAAACTAATGAAAAATAAACGACGCAAATAAATGTGAAGGGCAAAAAAAAATCCGCCGAAAATAGATTTTATTTTAAAGGAGTAATCAAAGGTATGCAACTTTCGATCGCCTTATGCCCTTATCCATTTGCAGATGAAGAATTAATCCGCTAATAAATTGAAATGATAGTATAAGGCTACGTGAGTCTGAATTATATAAGTTATATAGGTCTCATATTTTAATGCAGTCCGGCTGAACTTTAACTTTCTTATATCACACTCTCTCTTCACTAAAACTGTTACGTAACTGTTGCAGTGTCTTGGAATACTAGGGATTTGTAATGTCTAGTAAAACGTCCTAATATTCTTAGTCATCATTTGTCATCTTTCTCGTCGTCACCAATACTCTCAAGCCCACCATAGTCAATGTTCCATTAATTACCATCGTCTTTATCACCATCATCTTCATTATTATTATATTCAGCAGCTATTATACAAGGTTTGTGATATTTTTGGTGTAGCAATTTCATTGAAGTGTTAGTGCGTATCTGAGCTGAGGGTTTTTTTTAGTTTCAGCGTGTGTGTACACTTTTTCTTACGTTTTAGCGAATCTGTATGCTTTATCTTACGTTTTAGATTAATTGTATAGTTTTTTTTTTACGTTCTAGCGAATCTGTATGCTTTGTCTTACGTTTTAGATTATCTGTATAGTTTTCTTACGTTCTAGCGAATCTGTATAGTTTTTCTAGCTAATCTGCACACGTTTTCTTACGATTTAGCGTATCTTTACACGTTTTCTGACAGTTTTAGCGTATCGGTACGTGTTATCTGATGTTTTAGCACATCAGTACACGTTTCTTGACCTTTTAGCAATCCTGCACAGGTTATCTGACTTTTAGCGTTTTTGTAACGCTTTCTGACGTTTTAGTGTATTTGTTCACGCTCTTCCATTGCGTACTTTGAGAGATTTCTAAATGGACCTAGCTTGACCTCGTGTTACAGGAACTGTATCGGACAGAACTTTGCCATGGACGAGATGAAGATTCTGGTGGCAAGAGTGTTCCACAGGTGACGTTTGTATGTCTGTGTACGCATGTGTGTATCTGTGTGTGTGTGTGTGTGTGTGTGTGTGTGTGTGTGTGTGTGTGTGTGTGTGAGTTTGCCCGTGAGTGCGGATTTGCACTCAAGTATGAATTTGAAAGCAGTCAGCATTCGTGACTTCAAAGACACAGACACTCTTGTCTTTGAAGAAAGTGTGGGTGGGTGGCGGGAGGAGATTTTTAAACTGGCTGATTGTATACTTGAAATATTTCACACCATGGAGCCTCTTATGACGTAAGAACAGGTTTCTCTGCAGTGAATGTTGTCAATAGAGAAGAAATTCGTGATTAATGAACAAAGGTGTAAATTATTTTGAAACTCTACTTTCTGTTTTTAATCCTCAAATATGATCAATCTTTTTTTCTTTCTTGCTTTCAACCTTTCTTTTTACCTTTCTTTCAATTTTCTTTCTTTCTTTCAACCTTTCTTTCTTTCTTTCTTTCTTTCTTTCATTCGTTCATTCTTTCATTCTTTCTTTCTTTCTTTCAGTCTTTTTTTCAACCTTTCTTTCTTTCTTTCTTATTCCCCGTTTTGTCAGTTGTCACCGTCAAAATAGTCAAAGTCTAGTTCGTTCTTTCTAAACATTTTCCCCAAACCTGACATTAGGTTCACATTGAAGTTGGATCCAAGTCACAGCGTACTCCGGTCACCTCTAGTAACCTTCAAAGCCCAAACAGGAATTAAGCTGCTTGCCACAAGACGCAAGGCTGACCTGTGATGACGCACGCAAAGGCCCAATGATGACAGCAAGCAGGAGCGAGTGATGAGGAGAGCAAGGTTACTGATTGATATCGTGGAATGCAACAACGCAGGAAGAAAGCATTTCTACTTCGTCTTTTTTTTAGTAAAAACTGCATGGTGTGTACAATTTTCCCTACCTTGCCTGACATAAATTCTTACTGCTTTCTCTTACATTGTGGCTAGCGTTCACTACATACTAGTCATTTGTAATCAGACTTTATTCTAAGCCAGTCATCAACAAGTAACGTTCAGTCATCAGTGAGTAACGCCCAGTCTACACCTGGCATCAACAAGTAGTATTTTCTCCATACCAGCAAGTTGCCTTGTAACAGTCCGCACTCAACCACCACCATGCAGCCTTCAGTCAGCATCGAATAGCGTTCAGCCCATATATAATCAACCAATATTAAGTAGTGTTTAATCAACCAATATTAAGTAGTGTTTAATCAACCAATATTAAGTAGTGTTTAATCCACACCAGCCAACGTCCACACCAAACGGTGTTTAATCCGCACCAGACAACATACACACCAAATAATGTTTAATCCACATCCAGCCATCGTCCACACCAAACAATGTTTAATCCACATCCAGCCAACATCCACACCCAACAGTATTTAATCCGCACCAGACAACATATACACCAAAACTAGTGCTTAATCCGTACCAGACAACATACACACCAAACAGTGTTTAATCCACATCCAGACAACGTCCACACCAAACAGTACGTAATCCACACCAGCCACACCAAACAGTGTTTAATCCGCACCACACAACATACACACCAAACAGTGTTTAATCCACACCAGACAACATACACACCAAACAGTGTTAATCCACACCCAGCCAACGTCCACATCAGTGTTTAATCCGCACCACACAACATACACACCAAACAGTGTTTAATCCACACCCTGCCAACTTCAAGTAGTGCTTAAAAGTCTACAACCGACCAACAGACGGTAGATTTCATTTACACCCATGCAGTCATCAACATGTAATGTTTAGACCAAACCCAATCATCAACAAGTAGTGTTCAGACCGCATCCAGTTATCAACAAGTAGTGTTCAGACCACATCCAGTTATCAACAAGTAGTGTTCAGACCACATCCATCTATCAACAAGTAGTGTTCAGATAACGCCCAGTTATCAACAAATAGTGTTCAGACCACATCCATCTATCAACAAGTAGTGTTCAGATGAAACCCAGTTATCAACAAGTAGTGTTTGGACTATATTTGTCCACAAACATATTTTACTGATGATATTTCCTCATTGTAAAGCGTTCTTGTGTTTAACTTGTTCGTGTTCCGTGAACTGCATAACTTAATAGTGTAAACAGCTTAGTTCTCACATATCCTTTCATTCTGTACAAACGGATTTTAATTCTGGAGTATACAATTTATGTGTCTGTAGTTGCCCCTGTTTGCAAAACGTTTCGGCTGTCAAGCGTTCTTTAGTCCACTACAGACACTTTAGAGTTTATAGCTCTCTGTGCATAATTAAAACCCTACTAACAAAACGTTTTGTTGTTAAGCGTTCTTTAGTCACTACAAACACTTTAAAGTTTATAGCTCTCTGTGCATAATTAAAACCCTACAATCAAAATGTTTTGGCTATTAAGCCTTCTTCAGTTACTACGAGAAACTATTTCAGAGTTTATAGCCCCCGGACGTAATTAAAGCCTTTCTAATAAACGTTCTAACAGTCACGTCATACCTGACAATGTTTTATGCACTCTGTGCTTCTGCTGTCACGTGACGCTATTGCTTGTTATTTTACCTCCCAGTGTTTACTAATTCATACCACCCCCGTTAACTACCCGAGTAAATAGTTTGTGTAAAACACGCTCTAATCTTGTTAACTGTGTCCGTAAATGTCACTTTATACAAGTCCATTTGCAATTACCCAGCCTCACTGCCTTCTCCAGGATTGGTTTGATAAGGTACCGCTTCCTTAGATACGATTTCCTGTAGTCTGGTGCACAGGTCAAAGACACGTGTATTTTTGCTTCTCTATGAAATTGCTTCCCTACAGCATAATCAGTGTGTATGTTCACAATAAAGGCTTTAATAAGTTAATATATGCTAATATACTTTCAATAAAATTTACAATATTGTGTGCATGTGTTTATGTGTGTAATGAAAAAGAAATAAAAACACCGACTAGCAGAATGCACCATCAGCAGTACACAACAGTTATTATAAAGATTTACAGTTAATAAATGAATGTGGTCAGCTACTTGTACTTTCACCTCTGCAGTGAAGGAGCTAGAGCTATAACTACTGAGGACTGTGTCATCCAGTTAGATGAAAATAACATCAATTTTATTTCATATAAAATTCCAGAAAATGATTACTGTAGAACAAAAGCTTACAAAAATATATTTGAAGAATAAACATTGTCACATAATGGTTTATGTAGCCCACACCCACCCATTCCCTAAAAATAGACTAATAGACTACATACAAATCTATCTTCTAGAAATGCTGACCTTTATCCTTGGGCTGGAAACATACCTGAATGTTCCAGACAACTCACAGAATTAACCAAAGTGCAGCTCAGGTGTGCAAATGAATATCTAGGAAATCACCCGTAAATCATCAGTTGAATGCAGCTGACCATTGAGGCAACGCATATTTTGGCTCCCTTCATTAGTAAGTTAGAATCTTATTACTAAACTTATTGCCAATTATCAACACAGCAGGAAATCATCCTCTGTTTATAGTACTGCCAAAGGTATGTGGTTTTGCTTGCCTAACTACTATTGATGTTTGTCTCTTGACATTAACTATATTTTGTTTTAATAGTTCGCTTATGATATTAAAATGTATGATGACCATATACCATGTAAGTAAATGTGTTCTGCCAGAGATCACATGAGGACAATTTCTTAGCCCATGTATATTTTATTGGCAGATCAGCACTTTATCTTGGATGTTGACTTTGATGAGTACTGCACCATAAAGCAACACCAGAGCAGAATGAACCCATGTGTCAAGGACCAGTTCAGTGAACCACATGACACTAATTGGGACCTAGATGACATGTCAGGCATACCTAAAGTTATGTATTTGTGAAGTTAACAACCACACAGCTTCAGTCAATTGTAGACAAACTCTACCAAAGTACTTTAGAGTTAACACAGAAACATTCAGTGTTCTTGTATAAACTCATTTATAGTTCACTCATATGAACAAACCATATAACTACTATAGTGCCATAGGGCTCAAATGGAATTCTCTTATAACACCACATTTTTGTGATTATGAACTTAAATAATATATTTAAACACTAATTGTAACTGTTGAACTCTTTGCCACATGTAACCATGCTGTCTTATGTTGTTTCTTGTTGAATACAATTATTCATAGACCACTCGTGTTAGCATGACTCACTTACATGTTATATGTTGTAGTCTGTCATCTGTATTTACTTACTATTCTGGCTGTATGTATCAAGGGGCTCGAGCTATCTTCTAGAACTCTCACTCTTCTATTTTACATGAACTATCGTTCATCTTTCTATCACATGTGGACAGCCAGAATGTGTGTTTAGGACTTTAGGGGATTAGCCGAGGGTTATGGGCGGCCCGGAGAATTTTGCCCATCTCAGCAAAACGTCACAAACATAAGTGTCAAGACTGTGCAAGTGGAACAGTGCAGGAAACAAAAACCGACAAACTGTCAAAGGTTCGCAACTTTTGGTTACCATTTCCGTTTGGAAATAAGAGAAGAAATTTTGATAATTTAAATTATTTTAAGAGTCGAAATTACTTGTTAATTATTGTCACATGTGGGGTTAATTAATTAATTAAGAGAGTTATTGTTTATGAACCTTGATTGCATTGACTTTAATGCTGAAAATAGCCCTACGGCCTATTCTACTCTTCAATCAGTACTGTGGAACCTACTGCTTGCAATTTAGGACAGTTAAATGATCAATATAGTGACAAGTAGTTTAGTTGATGATCCCTGGAATTTGCAGCATTATCTTTCCCTTAATTACCACATTCACATCTTTTGCGGCTCGCCACAGCCAATTCCCATTTAATGATCATTCCAAAAATTAATTAAAATGTGGGTTCCGATAACAGTAAATTTTAATAGTAAAATCAGTAAAGAAGAAAAATCAATTCCAAGTACAACTAGCAAATGAGATTGTCCTATCAATACTGTCCCATTATGTAAAGATACTTTTGGTAGCCAGATTATCGATGGTGAGTGTTTTCGAGGATGACTTATCTAGATCCTCGAAAATAATTGAACAGTCCCTCTGTCTGCAGTATTCTCATGAAACTCCGTCCGCCACGTAGCTCTCTCTCCCTTCGGATCAGGTGGGGTCAAGGTCAGCCAGCAGTAGAAGGACTCACAGGAGGGAAATGGAAAAGACACAAAAAGGTCCAACACTCTCTGGGTCGTGCGAAAGACCCTTCTATCATACACAAGTTCATCGCTAAGAGCCAATGTCTGGTTTACAGACACTGGAGATCACGGGAGGATAACTTAGATTACAACCATCCCCACTCCACCTCCTCAACAGCAGCATCCCACTCTTAAGCCCACCGCCAACACCCAGTAAGGTCAAAGAGGGAAGTTCATCACCACCACACACTTCGGGCAGCCAGGTTTAACATTAAACCTTCAGCAACACACCCACACGGCAAGAGACAGTGCTCACTACTGTTAATTCTATTAACCCTGTATGGTTGGAGATACTGCTCTCTATTGTCAATTCTATTGGTGAGGCAGGGCTGCAAATATTGCTCAGTACTTGTAGACAGGAGAATGGCAGGCTAAAAATAGAATGAAACTCTTTACCTCTTCAAGCACTTTGACCGTTGTTTTATTATCTGCTGGCTTGCTGGCAACCCGCTCGCCTTATGGCAACGTCCTCTTTAGTATTTGAATAATTGCACAATTTCAGTGCATGTGCACGAACAGCCTCAGTCTTTGTCAAAAGTCCTAGCGGTAAGTCATGGATGTTGATTCTTTTTCTCTGCTGAAGTACGGTTTCATTGTCGGCTTGGCAACCTACGTTTTCTACAGAATCATCAGAGCGATTGTGGATTTCCGTGCATACGCCAAAATTTTCAATGACTGTCCTGGGGAGACCGACTTTCACTGGCTCCTAGGGACTCTGCACAAGGTAGGCCAAAACTAAGGTCGCACCGTTCTGTGGTTGGGTTTGAATGGGGACGTAAAACTCCAGTCAAATTATTATGCACTGCAAAGAATTTCATTTAGGCTCACATTTGTTCATAGGACTCAAAAGCATTGACATTGCTGTAATTCTAGTACAAGGGGATAGTTGAAAGATAAGAAAGTAGAACAGTTAATAAAGTGAGCTTCAGATTAAAAAAAAAAAAAACTACCTAGAAGTTAATACGTATACAAACAAATATTCGGGACTGGAAGGTAATACGTATACAAACAAATATTCTTTCATGAGCACTCTAATATTACTCCATTCTCTGCAAAATGAAACGGAATCACAAAGGTTTCCAGAAATAACTCTGTCAACAACAGTTATTTACGTCCTGGAAAGTCGTTAAGTAATTCATACATCAAGTGTTTGCATCTCACGCATTAATATAGGTAAGGCCTTTCCCTCGTGATTTCTTTGTCTAAAATGAGCAAATAGCAATCCAGTTTAAATTAGTTTGTATTCCTTTAAAGACAATGAACATAAAAATCAACACGTGTAAAGACAGCAAAGCGGGGTGACATATTTTAAATGCGAATATTTAAGGAGTTGTTGTGTCGACCAAGAAAAAAATTAATGCGATGATAGAGTTAATTTGACATTATATAGAGCTGCTTACAGCCATAGTCCTTCACACAAGTAATATTATCCATCCTAAAATTAGTCCGCATCAACTACTTATTAAGCGAAAGCCTCGTAGGCCTACGAGATAACAAATCACGTAGACATGAAAAAATCCTGTAAGAACATTGCTTTGAGTCTTGAATGCAAAGAAAAGTAAGAGCCACATATTCTAGAAACATGTATGGCACACACCGTTGTGTGTGTGTGTGTGTGTGTGTGTGTGTGTGTGTGTGTGTGTGTGTGTGTGTGTGTGTGTGTGTGTGTGTGCGTGTGTGTGTGTGTGAGAGAGAGAGAGAGAGAGTATTACGTGCCGAAAGTCTTGATTATAGTCACTGAAATCCCTTGGGGTAACGCGAATGTAGGTCAGTCCCAAGGTCACCATTTTTAGTGTCATGTGAAGTTGTGAGCTTCATGTGCACGGTCATAAAACCTCTGTAAACAGGCAGTGCATGCGTGCTGTGAATGTATGAGTTTTATGCATGTTGTTTTTATTGTGCGTGGATTAATGTGAAATATGTGATATCTGTAAAAGGGACAGAGAGACAGAAGAGGTACAGAGAGACAGAACAGGTATTGCTTATTATGAACATATAAGCAATATTTGTTTCTACTAAGTGGATTATTTATTACATGACCAAATGATAGGTAAACGATTCGTATTGTAGAACTTAATTGGAATATAAACTAAGGATAAAAGAAACATGCTCAATTGTACATATTGTGTTTGTGGAATATAAAATAGCACTTGTTTGGTTTATTAATATCAAAACAAATTTTAAAATTATGAAATATCTTAGGTTAACATAGTGGATGTGTAAAATGAAAAGTTAAAGAAATTGTAATCACAAGCATTGGTACCGAGTTCATGAACCCGGCAGTGCCAGTGCTTGAGATGGCGAGCAATTGATGCAGGAGGACCAACACCTGGAAATGATTTAGTAGTAACTGTAGGCTTATCACTGTTAAAGATACAGGGCCACTAACTGTAGTAGGCTTATCACTGTTAAAGATACAGGGTCACTAACTGTTATCTTATCACTGTTAAAGATACAGAGCCACTAATTGATGGCGAATCGCTGTTAAAGATACAGGGCCACTAACTGTTATCTTATCACTGTTAAAGATACAGGGCCACTAACTGATGGCTTATCGCTGTTAAAGATACAGGGCCACTGTTAAAGATACAGGGCCACTAACTGATGGCTTATTGCTGTTAAAGATGGCCACTAACTGTTATCTTATCACTGTTAAAGATACAGGGCCAAGAACTGTAATTTTAAAAGAATTTCGTAAAGAAAGTGATGAAAACTAAATGGGAAACAATGAAATAGAGGTCTAAGTAAAGCAGGATAAAATGTGACTCTATAGGGTCATCACAATTATTGAGTGATTTTAGTGCACTTAGTATAGTAGTGACTCTATAGTGTCATCACAATTATTGAGGGATTTTAGTGCACTTAGTATAGTAGTGACTCTATAGGGTCATCACAATTATTGAGTGATTTTAATGCACTTAGTATAGTAGTGACTCTGTAGTGTCATCACAATTGTTGAGGGATTTTAGTGCACTTAGTATAGCAGTGACTCTGTAGTGTCATCACAATTATTGAGGGATTTTAGTGCACTTAGTATAGTAATGGCAATAGCAGCAATGCAATATACGACAATGTACTTAGAGTGTTCTCTTTAACTTATCTGGACCAGAAGAAAATGTGTCTCTCAGCTTGTATACAGCATCGGAAATTTAGTCCCCTGGGTCCTTGAGTACAAAGCATGGTTTGACGTATTTCTTGATTGGGACCAATGAATTGTAGATATAGGAGTTGAGACAAACAACCTTTCTTTGGCTGGGTACAACTCACACCAGTTTAAGTAGATGTAGCAGTTATACGAGCAGCCCTTCTTCTATACAAATTGCCAGACTGGAAATAAAATCAACATTATTCCTCCTTTTATTCCTTACTTATGGTTGTGCAACTAATCAACATTGCTCGCACTCATTTAGACAAAATGGAAAGATTAGAAAATGCTGTACAAATTTTCTTACACACTCTTGCTCAAAATCTTAATTAATATTTACTAATATAACAATATATAAACAGTAGGTGTATAAAGTAACTTTCGAATGAAAAGAAAGATTTGTTTGATAATACGCTAGAGAAACCTCTGCTGGAAATAAATCACTTAATTATAAAATCCAGGAAATACCACAGTAGACTCATAAGAATTAATTCGGGGAAAATATACTATAGGAAATAGCTTCACTAGATGAGATGCTTGTGTGGACTTGAAAGTCAGTCCAACATACCTATTTAAGTATTCTGCCATCTGTTGTTCATATTTTAGTTTATACTTTTACATTCATTTTGGGTGTCCATTCACTGAGGGGCATGGTCCCTTGTGCACAGAAACTAAGATTGTATGTACCCTTGCATCAGCCAGAGCAGAAGGCAAGCTCCGACCAGGAATTACATAACTAGTTCGAAACTAAGTCTAATTAAAGTGTCAGAACTATAAAGGGCTCAAGTTGAAAACACTGTTTTATAGAGACTCAAAGTAATAAATCAAACTATTATGTCTATTTAAATTATAATTATTATATTTAAAATATTATTATGATTTAAGATATTTGAATCCTTTAACAACAAAATAAACGTGTGAGAAGTTGGGCGGACACACCACAACACCTGTGCATTATAAAATAAAGTCAGCAAGACATTTAAGTGCATTGAAATGTAATGTCAATGAGACAGCTAAATGCATTTGATCACAAGGGGAGATAATCTAGTGGATTGGTACTCTGCTAAATGTGTATCACTTAATTTTACACTTAAATTTATGCAAAGATCAAATTATGTCCCAGAATATCTCTTACTTTGCCTATCTGCCTGTCCATCATTATCTCATCATAGTCATAGTAGTAGCTTCAGCATCAGCAGTAGTTGTATAATAATAATATTAAAATGTTTATTTTCAGTACCCAGGCCCAAATGAGGCAGGACTTCAGTATGACTTTGAAGCAATGATGAAGTGGCCACATTTCTACCGTGTTTGGCTTGGACCATTAAATCCAATGTTATACATCTACCATCCGGATCTGATTCGAATCATTATCAAGTCCTCAGGTAGTCACAAGAAAGCCTAGTCTAAAAGGGTTGTTGATAAATTATGATGTTTTATTCAGGAACATTTGTTTTGTCTTCTTTACTTTGCCAGTGAACACTACAACCTTCACTCTATTTATCCTTTGTAACCGAACACTACAGCCTTAACCCTCCCTTCCTTTGCAACTGAACTCTACAGCCTTAATCCTCCTTTTGTCACTGAACACTGCAACCATAGTCCTCCTTTCCTTTGTAACTGAAAACGACAACCCTAATCCTCCTTTTAAAAGTCAGTTTCGGACTTCAAGACTATCACAGCCAATAGACCAAGACAGTTCTTGTTCTGACTGCATGTTTGTATTACATAGATTTAAAAGTCAGATTTGGACTTCAAGACCATCACAGCCAATAAATAGACCAAGACAGTTCTTGTTCTGACTGCATGTTTGTATTACATAGATTTAAAAGTTCTTGTTCTGACTGCATGTTTGTATTACATAGATTTAAAAGTTCTTGTTCTGACTGCATGTTTGTATTACATAGATTTAAAAGTTCTTGTTCTGACTGCATGTTTGTATTACATAGATTTAAAAGTTCTTGTTCTGACTGCATGTTTGTATTACATAGATTTAAAAGTTCTTGTTCTGACTGCATGTTTGTATTACATAGATTTAAAAGTTTTTGTTCTGACTGCATGTTTGTATTACATAGATTTAAAAGTTCTTGTTCTGACTGCATGTTTGTATTACATAGATTTAAAAGTTCTTGTTCTGACTGCATGTTTGTATTACATAGATTTAAAAGTTCTTGTTCTGACTGCATGTTTGTATTACATAGATTTAAAAGTTTTTGTTCTGACTGCATGTTTGTATTACATAGATTTAAAAGTTCTTGTTCTGACTGCATGTTTGTATTACATAGATTTAAAAGTTCTTGTTCTGACTGCATGTTTGTATTACATAGATTTAAAAGTTCTTGTTCTGACTGCATGTTTGTATTACATAGATTTAAAAGTTCTTGTTCTGACTGCATGTTTGTATTACATAGATTTAAAAGTTCTTGTTCTGACTGCATGTTTGTATTACATAGATTTAAAAGTTCTTGTTCTGACTGCATGTTTGTATTACATAGATTTAAAAGTTCTTGTTCTGACTGCATGTTTGTATTACATAGATTTAAAAGTTCTTGTTCTGACTGCATGTTTGTATTACATAGATTTAAAAGTTCTTGTTCTGACTGCATGTTTGTATTACATAGATTTAAAAGTTCTTGTTCTGACTGCATGTTTATATTACATAGATTTAAAAGCATTAGAGAAAACGATCGAAATGAATTACAACTGATGTCAGATTAAACAAGTCGAAAATTTCTAACAACATTTGTCGTAAACATGACCGTCCTTTACAATATCTGATAACTGATGTTGTGCTATGTTCTAGTAGCATATCTCACTATTATGTTCTCTTGTGTAACTGCACGTATATATTCCATACTAATTGCATATTTATACGATGTTAATCTTCCACATTGTTAATATATTTACAGATTAAAGTTGAATAATATGTGCTAATAACATTTGAACAGCACTAATTTCCTTAATATCTCCTTAATAATGCTTACATTTATCTAGTTTCATGGAAGGGTGAACTCTTGAATATAAAAACAACTTCAATAAGATTTTTTTTTTAAAAAGGACCTGGTACTCTCATCAAATAAGAAATTGTTTTGAAATACAATTCAAAAGTTTAGTTATTGAATAAGTTTGTTAACGCTGACTGTTTGGGCAAATAATTCATTTGAATATATTCTTTAACAGTTGTCCAACTGAAGTAAGCACCGCTCCTTTAAATGATGGAAACAAATAGACTGCCAAAAGTGATGTCTTGTAAATCTTTAAACGTCAGTTCTTTAACAGGACAACAAATCGATTTACTTAGGCTAGTAACCATAATAATTACAGCTCCTAAACCACGTGGAAGAATCTTCGTTACGGCTTACGACATGGCGCTCGGGTGGCTGGGTGAAGGACTGTTGGTCAGCAATGGCAGCAAGTGGGCCCGAAACCGACGCCTGCTAACTCCAGCCTTCCATTTTGACATTCTACGATCGTACGTTACTGTCAAAAATCAGGCCGGTGACGTTTTGTTGGTATGTGTGAAACCAAAAATGCAACCCGACTTTATTATAATTATTTTTGTATAGATTTAATTATAAGGCAAGATTTTTTCTGACCTAATTTTAAGAAAGGCAAAACTGAGTAGCGAGAATTATGAAAAGATTATTATTATGGTGAAGAATAGCGTGCTAAGTTGAATAGCTGCATTTGACACGGGCCAAGAAGTGTTATGTAAGACAACTCTGTGGAGAACTCTATTACATAACCACACTCATCGCAGGGCGGAGGGATGGAACCTGCACGTGCCTACGTGAAATGCTCTATAGACCAAACCTACCTTAGAAAGGCAGCTGCCTTTAGAACGCAGCAACTCAACCATGACTTTTGAGACAAAAGGGGAGACTAGCAACTAAATTATGCCCAAAGGCAGATGCTAAGTTTTCCCATGTATTTTTCAGTGTGACCACCAGCAAAAACTTTAATGTGCATAAATAGTCATAACTGATTAAATTAATTCACTTCTAAAAGTGGAGGCCCACGTTGCTGATGTATTCCACGGTTAGAGAGGCATAGAGGTACGTCTGGTCTAGTTAATCACTATTTGTAATAATGATTTTTCTCTAAACAGATTTTATTGCATTTTATTGTATTCTATTTTTTCTTGTAATAATTCCTTGTTAAAATTGAATGATTGAAACTTGTAATTTATTCTCAATGTAAAGATTTAAAATGAACAAGTTGTAAAGAAATTTAATATGAGGAACGAGAAACTTTAGAACTTTGTAAACACAAGCATTGATGTATGCAACCATATACAGCTTCAAAGTCAGTTTTCCTGACATTCAAGGATAATTAATTCGACGCTTGAGGAAATATCAAGGTTTGACCGATGCAAGGTTTGACCTGCAGTCTGCTACAACCAAGTCTGCTGTTGGCCTATCAAAGACAATGGGGAACAGACAGTAAGCAGCGATTCTCATCAGGACTCTGAGCCATACTTTGACAGAGAGGTACCGAATGCCGTATTGCAGATACACGTGACATAAACAGGGAAGTTTATGGCCGAGGGCATTTTCAAAGCCAGGAGGGTGCTTAGTCTGTGAGACAGGCATCAGTGATGAAGATTCATACTTATCAAGGCGAGTACTTATCAGAGTGTCGAGGGAGATTCTGAACAGCTACAAAGTGGGTGGCAAGCATATAAGCTAGACTCTATTTTGACTAAGAACTGTGATGATTGGAACAGGAGTGGGGAGATAAGCAAGACCGCTTATTGCACCTGAAGATTAGTGTAAAGTGATATTGAACTGATTATATATTTTTGTTGTAAACTGTAATTGTGACTCTGAGTTTCACTGAGACAGTATACATGTGCCATACAGAACTGTTTCAAGGCTGGGTATCAATAACCAGAATTCTTCACCAGCCAATCTGCTCGACTCTACAGAGACAGAGACCACCATATGCAGAAACAAACCATGTGAATCGTACATATGCTCGTTCAATGTGTCTGTATTGTGTCCAATGATTATTTCTGATATTCTTTTTCTTCTTCTGTTAGTCAGCGTAGTGACTGAGTTATTGATGATGTATTTTTCTAATTGATTAAGTTCCTATAGTAATTGTTCTAGGGAATTAATTAATGAGTTATTTTCTAATTGAGTAAGCTTATTGCTGTAAGCATTTGAGAGATCTGCAATCTCTATTTTACTGCCTTGTGTGATTGATAAGATTAATTAATAAACCTTAACTTTATTCTTGTTTATTATTTTTCTTTTAATAAATTTGTTGATTTTTTACCTATCCACTCTCGTTAATTCTAAAGGAGGTAAATGTGCAGGGTAACGGGGGTGGGGGCTTGCCAATGACGTAATAACTAAGGACGAGACGGTCACGCACAATTTTAAGGAATAGGTCCCCTATTATTGGAATTTGAGTTATGTGTGGGGCTGAAGTAGAAGGACTTAATAACTGACGTGATAGTTCAGCTGGTGCCCTTACTTCGGACTAGTAACACCTGGGAAGGGAGGTAATTCGACATTACATTTCCAGGGTTTGACTTAGTCACTCCAGACTGCAGAGACGAAGACCCCATCGACGGCGATTGTTTATTGATAATTTGAGAGAACGATTATTAATGCATATGTGAATAAATATTCAAATATAAAATCTTTATCACATATATAAACAATTAAACTCCTTTAAATGAAATAGTTACTTTTACAGTGCTAACAATATTCGTGATGAATGAGTTTAAGTTACTTGTTTTGTTCAGAATATTTATTTTTTGTTGTTTGTCAATTCGAGTTACTCGTTTTGTTCAGCATATTCATTTTTGTTGTTTGTCAATTTCAAAGCTCAGTAGTTCTCTCGTTTGTTTGCATTACACTAAGTGCATTAAAATGATTAAATGAATAAATTGATTACGGAAATAATAGACTAAACCTTGATTATCAAACTCCATTTGCCCATACAAATTAAGATTTTCTAAGATGTGAAACAAATGCACAAAATAAATAGCACGGTTGTCACCGCAATAATATATGAAGAAAAATCATTAATTTTGGTAAGTATTGCATCGTAAGGCTGACTATTTATAACAGTCAACACTGTCAGCCACCTTTTCGTGCCTGCGCGGCCGCACATGCCGCACAGCTCTTTTTAAAATTCCGTGCACAAGTTTTGGTAGCAAGCTTAAACAACCGCCAGTTTCGCGCACACCGGAAACAGAGGGAACGCTGCTGTCAGCTGATGTTTAGAAAAGAAGAAAAAAATTGTTAGACGGAAGAATTTTCTCAAGGGGTTAACTGATTATTTATGAGCAAAAAATATTGAAAGGCAATGAGCTATAAATAAACACTGATAAATAAATAAAATAAATGTAGTGAAAACGAAAGTGACGTGTGTCTCCGTTTTAGATGATTGATAGACAATAGTGAAACGTGTGTCTCCGTTTTAGATGATTGATAGACAATAGTGAAACGTGTGTCTCCGTTTTAGATGATTGATAGACAATAGTGAAACGTGTCTCCGTTTTAGATGTTTGATAAACAAAAGTGAAACGTGTGTCTCCGTTTTAGATGATTGATAGACAATAGTGAAACGTGTGTCTCCGTTTTAGATGATTGATAGACAATAGTGAAACGTGTGTCTCCTTTTTAGATGATTGAAAGACATTAACGAAATGTGTGTCCTTGGCAACGTTCCACCAAAACATGTGCACGTAATTTAGAAACTGCTGCGCCGCATTTTCTAAAGAGCTGCACGTGCCGTACAGCTTAGAGGAAACGTTGGTCCTTGAGTGGCTGTTTATTCACAGAATGTCGTGTATATCTGTCATTTTAGAAACGGTTTATGACTTGCAGAAATTCGTTTTATTTTTTAATGCATTTTTCGTTAGCATGTTGTTTGTCCTCTTTAGATGATTTTAGTCTCTGAGTAGTGAAGTATGTTTGTGTTTTTAGATGGTCATTAATCAGATAGCTATGATGTACATTTGTCTTCTTTACATGGATGTTAGAGAGTGGCCAGGTATGTTTGGTTTTTTATATGATTGCTAGTCAAGCGGTTGTGAAGTAGTGTTTTCTTAAGATGGTTTGTTTGTCTAACGGTTGTGAAGTAGTGTTTTCTTAAGATGGTTTGTTTGTCTAACGGTTGTGAAGTAGTGTTTGTATTCCTTAGATGGTATACTTATCACAGAGTGCCAGAGTGGTAATATGTATTTGCTCATTATTATTTTTTCGTAAATGGTCTGCTAAGAGAAGACGGATGAAAAATATTCGCTGGTTGGATGGACAAAGTAGTGTGGGCTCACCTCGCCACTGTCTGACTAAATAATCTTTCTGTTCCTTTGATTGTTTGACTAAATAATCTTTCTGTTCCTTTGATTGTTTTGTCTACTTGTATACTGACGTACCTGTGCGTCTAGATGTATACGTTCACTGACGTCATCTTTACCATGTTAAGATGTCCCACATACCATTAACTTATGAAAGTGGCCATTTGCCTATGAGAGAGTTTTAAATTAGCTTTAGGGGTATAGCCAATGATTTTTAATTTTAACAACACTGATTCTCCTTGACCTAACGTGTGACGTCACAAAAATCACAGACCAAATGCTGAAGACCAGAATGTGAAGCAGTGACGTCATACAAATCATCCCAAGTAATACCTCCCAAAGCTGGAGAATGGTGTGTTTATGTGTATATATAAATATAAATAAATGCAAAAATCTGTGTGCTGTATTTGTGTACGTGTGTGTGTGTGTGTGTGTATGTCTGTCTGTGTGTATGTCTGTCTGTCTACAGGACAAAATGCTGAAGATTGCGAAAGAGAACAAGTCCTTTGAAGCGTTTGAACTGGTCAGTCCGTGTCTTTTAGACATCCTTCTCCAGTGTGCCTTTTCCCACAACAGCAATTGTCAGACCATCGGGTCAGTGTGCTTTCTTTATATTTAACCATCGGGTCAGTTTGCTTTCTTTATAAAACATTGGGTCACTGTGCTTTCTTTATATTTAAGCCATCGGGTCAGTGTGCTTTCTTTATATTTAAAACATTGGGTCAGTGTGCTTTCTTTATATTTAAGCCATCGGGTCAGTGTGACTTCTTTATATTTAAAACATTGGGTCAGTGTGCTTTCTTTATATTTAAGCCATCGGGTCAGTGTGACTTCTTTATATTTAAAACATTGGGTCAGTGTGATTTCTTTATATTTAAAACAGGACATATACTTATTGTGGTTTTCCTGTGCAATGCAAACAATCGTCTGTTAATAATAATAATAACAGTTTACTTTTATGTTTGCTTTTTACATTTTGAGAACTGTAAATAAATTATACTTTTAAGAATAATATTCACTTTGTTAGATATCTTTTATTCTCATTATTAATTGTATTTTGCTAATATCTTTGCTCATTATTTTAATACGTGTACTGTATAGCAAGCTATGAGAGATTCAATTTCTTCCCACCTATTAGATAGATAGATAGATAGATAGATAGATAAAGAGAGAGAGGGATGGATGGATAGATATATAGATAAATAGATAGATAGATAGGTAGGTAGATAGATAGATAGATAGATAGATAGATAGATAGATAGATAGATAGATAGATAGATAGATAGATAGATAGGTAGAAGGACTCAAATATACTCGTTATGAAAAGAAACACGAATCGAAAAGCGCCGTCGGATCCTTCGACAATCCTTCGACTCATTCCAGCCAATCTGGGCTCGCTTCAGTATCTAAAACACGTGACCTATTTCTTAATAAAAGTTATTATATTTATGTCGTTTACCTATTAATTTGACATCTTGACCTAGGATGGTGTCATCGTGCCAATGAGGCAAAGTAAAACTAAAAAAATTAAAATTTCTCAATCTCTGATTTCGCCTGCGGGTATTGCTTGTACAACCCGAGCTGAATTATATGCAATACGGGTAGTGCCCATAATTGCCTGGGTGTGGTCACGTCACTGCTTACATGCAAGGAGTGTCACAGGCAGTTGATATTCATTATCATAGAATACACCATCAATTAATATGCAAAGAAATTTATTAACTGATATTGCAAACAACAAAATGAAATTTAATTCTGATGCAGATCTGGAGGTCCCTATTTGCAGGCGGTGAATGAACTTCTGTCTCTCTGGACTGATCGCTTTTTGTAAGTAGACGTGGTAACCAACATCTGATTTCCTATTCAGCTTTAAGCATTGTAAATAAATAGCAAGGATTAAAAATGTCCGACAGCCTTGTAACTGCAAGTATTACGAATAAATAGAGAAAACTGCAACTACAACAACAAATATTATGTTATGAAAAACATCAATACACTCTCATTTACCTACTGAAGTAAAATGGCGTCTAACAACTAAATACAATTAAAGAAATTAAATTGGTAGGATTTGTACAACTTTTAATACCATTTTCCAGCTCACTTTCACAATTGAAAATTATTGGTCTTAAGCTTGCATAATGAGAACACCAACAAATTCCAATAATCTTGTCTTCTATTTCGTTAGACAGAAATATGGTAATTATTATTTTGTAATGGTCGTCTGCTGAAACATATTGACATATTCGAATGCAGTTAACTTATGACAAACATGGACATTTATTATCTGGTCAATTGCCTCCTAAAAATGATTGACATTTAACTGAATGAACCGAACTTTAGACTGAAAGGACAATTGTTTTCTAGGTCATTGGCATGTTGAAAACGATTGGTGTGTTTGAATACAGTTAGTCATACTGATATGAATACAATATAATAAATATCTAGCTGGGGGGGGGGGGGGGAAGCTGTACGTAGAGCTCCGTATACCAAACGGTTGTTTGCTGTATAACGAGTAGGGCTCTCACTTAATGGAAATTTCACAAATAATTTTTGCTAATAACAGCCATAGAATATTTCTGTCCAAAGCGTAATAAACAACATTTTTATACAAGCCTCCTAATGTCGTAATACAGTCAAAATGATATAAAAATGTTAATATCTTTCTCAGCTATTGTAATGTAATACCAAAGGTTAAATAATTACTGATATCCTTTTGAAGCTTTCGAAATGAAACACTAAGAGTGACAGTTTGTTCATCAGCTTTCTCTACATGCAACTGTAATGTAACAAAATAACCACCTAATGACCCTAGAGCCTTATTAACCATTGTCCTGCAATTACAAGAGTTAAAAAATATTCGAATAACTGAATTGACTGATTTTCTACTTCAGGGTCAATAAATTTCTTTTGCACAGATTTATATGTGCTTACTACACAACCATTTATCTACTGATTCTTTATGAAGTATGATCCGTACATATAATTTTTTTCTGAGGGTAAAATTTGGTTATTTTACTGTGTGGTTCATTATCATATTTTGATACACAGAATTGTAAATGAACAGCATAATATTTCAAGTTAACGCTATTTTTGTTTTTTCAGGAAGAGTTAATAAGTAGCAACATCCGATATACTGGCATTTCTTTCTGTAACTTATGTAGTATATGGAATTAATTTTTCAAAATTTAATTTGAAGTCTTTTCTTCAATTTGTTTTCAATCAGTTTTCCTTTGCACCATATTGACTGGATCTATAAACTGTCTGCGAATGGTCGGAAATGGAATAAATTATGCAAATATGTCCACGCAGTTTCTGATGGTCTCATTGCAAAGAGACGAACATTTCTGGTAAGATCAATTTTAAAATATTTTAAAATTAAAATTAATAATTGTTTTGTACATTTCCCACAATAACTCCACTATAATAATAATATATTTATTTACGTCTTGTCTTCTGTGATTAATTTCTCTTTCAAATTTTCTTTTGTTTCTTTTCCCTTCCAGCATTTTTAATTTCTGTAAATTTATTTTTAATTTATATTTTATTTTATTTCCTTTAGTGTCCTCTTTTCTTCACTCCTTAACTTTCTCTTCTTTCCGTTTGTTTTTCTTTTCTTTTATTCTCCTTCAAGCTTTTCTTTTCATTTTCTTCATTCTCTTTTTATCTCCTTTTCATGCACATAAACTGAATCACTATAAATATCATTACACTGACACTTAATTTCTCATGACAGAGTGTGTACATAGTTTATTATTGTAGATTACAGTACACATTAGTACATAGTTTATTATTGTAGATTACAGTACACATTAGTACGTAGTTTATTATTGTAGATTACAGTACACATTAGTACATAGTTTATTATTGTAGATTACAGTACACATTAGTACATAGTTTATTATTGTAGATTACAGTACACATTAGTACATAGTTTATTATTGTAGATTACAGTACACATTAGTTAAGAAACAACTGTGCTATTTGAGGTAAGCAGAGTGAATGAAAATCTAAGACTAATTAATCCACCTAACTCCACTCGTAAATGACTTTATAACATGCTGACAGCAAATCTCGGTCGAGCTTCATTATCTCCCCTAACAATAATATTATCAGTACTGATTATATTTATTACTGTATTCGAACCACCACTGTCAGTGTTTGTGTAACAAGCTATAGCAATCGCCCGCACAGTTTAGGCCTGACATCCCCCCCACTTACCCCAACGTAAATGTAAATAATAACGAACGAGTTATTTAAAGTAAAAGAAGCAAATCATCAGTTCAATGTGTGAAAGATTACTCAGTGAATCAATCAGACACGCGTGCAATTCATGGTATAGACAGACTACAGCACTAATGGAAAAATGAATGGTGGTTGCAATTAATAGATTAAATGGTTTATAATTAACTGACTCAATTATTTCAGTTCACACACACACACGCACGCACGCACGCACGCACGCATGCAACGCACACGCGCACACGCACAAACACGCCCGTACGCGCGCACGCACACACACACACACTGTACACGAGCTAGTCGTGCAATAATTAATTATTCCACACAGTTCCTCGTATTTGTCCATTTCATAAGAGTTCCTTGTTTTGTATTTCGTGTAAGGAATTCTACTCAATCAATCCGTTTATAGCAATAAAGGTGGGTAAGGGTGAAGAAATCATCATAGACAAACTTATGGAAGGACAAAAAAAAGATAAAAAGAATTCACCCCAATTGCTTTGTGTGTTTTGATTCAGAGCAAAAGTTCTCATCTGCTCAAAGACCTTTTGCAGTCACTGATTACATTAGTCAGTTGCCTTAGTCCAAGATCTGGTGCATTCTGCACAGATATGCAATGTTTTAGCCACTGATCTCTGTATATGGAGAAGACACGGGCAAATTCGCTGTCGCCAAACGTCCTCCATATTGAAAATACCGTCGCATTATAGTGTCTATGGTAACTACGCGTTTGGTATCGACTGTTTTCGATATGTATATAATTTGATGAATCTACTATTCAATAAATATATTAAATTTACGATACATTACAGAAGATGAACAACGACCAACATGTTTCTATATTGCTTTTTTTCTAAATAGTTCTTGCTATATCAAATGTCTTAGAGTTAAAATGAAGTTGATGGTCAACAGCGACCTACATGCGTTTACATTTTCTCAGGAACAAAACAAGGCTCAGCTGCAGAAGAACCAGGACAAAAATCACATGATGAGTTTTGTGGACATCCTGTTGACCGCTGTGGATGAGGATGGAAAAGGAATGACACCTCTGGAAATCCGCAACGAGGCTGACACTTTTCTCTTTGAAGGTAAAGGTCATTCATTGCATCCATGTCTGGAAGACCAAGGTTGCAAAGTCTATTGAAGATGTCCAGGATGTTCATAATCGAACTGACGTCACATAATTAAACTGATATCACAGAAAGGAACTGACGTCACAGAAAGGAACCGACATAACAAAATTCAACAAACATTACAGAATTCAACGAAAAGAACCGACGTTGCAGAAAGGAAAACACGCGTATTCAAATTACTTTCCAAACTTGTTAGTTAATGTTCTTTTAAAAATTATAATTTGATTTAACGGTATAAGATAGTTAAAAAGTGCATAAGTTATTTACACTGACATTGAAATATATAACTTAAAGTGTCTTTAGACTTGTGTTGTGAAAGATGGTAAAATCATGAACAGACTGTTTAGTACATTGGAATTTAAATATATAACCAAAGGTGCCTCCAAAGATGAGTTAATAAAGATGAGAAAAATGCACAATAATTTCTCAGTATGTTCAAGGCTGTTACATGTCTTTAGTGTCTTCAAACCTGAGATGTTAAAGATGATATATGTATGCAATAGAACCACTTGAAACCAAATTCCTCCAAGCCTGTCTAACAGTTAACACATTCCCCAGTGGTGTCATTCAAAACAGTGATTTTTCTTTAGTATATATTTTTCTTCTGTTAATTTCCAGTACTTTAATACTTGTAAATCAATTCAGTTTGGAATGCCAGTCATCACTCTGTTATGTAAAATCATGCAATTAAAATTTTAACAATGTAACAAAGGCACGTCTAAAACAATTTTTTACCACGCATAATGTCTGCACCAGAAGTCAAGTGCCTACCATAGAAAGTTCTACAAAGAAAATGGTCTTTATTACGCCAATGCCACCTAGTTAATGGCTATGATTATTATTAATAAATAATCATCCATAACTAATAACAAGTGGTGAGAATCTTAATTTATGTTATTAACAATTCTCCAGAAGACGCCAATTGTCTCTCTCTCAATTGGAATATATACGGGCTCTGTAAACGTGTTCTCTCTTCCACAACATTAAATTCAAACATTTTCCATCATACAATATTGCCTTAAGTGGAAAATGTCTTACCACAGAGGAAGATCAATACGTGTTTTAATCTATATTTAGTGAGCCCCCATCCACCTTCTTTCTACTCCAACATAAGGTTATCGATTTGTGTAAGGTCAACAAATCTATTAAATTTCCATCAAATATATATGTAGCAAATACAATGAAAAGATTATTTGACATAAATATTTCTACAAACCACATTCAAATAGTTTCAAATTTTATACAATCTTATTTCCTAATACATGATTCAACAAATAAGTATCATTATAAATCACAGGGTAATTTCTTATTAGAGAACAGAAATGAAGTTACAGAGATTATAGTGATAGTAGTTTGTATGTAACCTTGTCTAGGCAAAGATTCAATATTCTTTCAATAGTCTTCATGCTATTTCATAACAAAGTCACAAGCTTATTGTCCCAAGGGAATTGTCAGTTTCATGTGTTTCTCTTGCACATTGTAATTCACTAATGAGCCTCTATTCTCTCAAGGAATATCTGGGCTCCCTGCTGTATTAGTAGAACAACTATGTAGCAATTTTCAGTATGATCCTTGTACCAGAAATTCTATGATGTAATCAGCATACCTTCCCACCATACATCAACACAGTTCAGTGCATCCTTACATGTACGCACTGGCAATAACACTTCTCACGCCTCCCATGGTCATAGCAGTTTATAAATCAGTAAACCAGGAGTTTCAAGTAACAAGAAAAGGCTGCTTGTTCCCTGAAAATATAATCAGGGAACAAACGCTAAGTTCCCAGTTTATTCATCTTTAACTCCTTCTTTTAATTTCAATCTCAACTTATAGTTTCCTGCAACAGTATTTAATAGCCCAATACAATGATTACAACATAATAAATATGCGATTTTGTAACAAGGGAGACAATCTTCTCTCCTTCAACATTTTGAAGTAATAAAATATTTGCTCCCCTTGTAACAGGTTATTTCATTCGAAGCATATCTATTTATTTTCTCTGACGTCCTATGACGTAGCTATGTCTTTGGTAACCAATTTCCCCTCCTCCCTCCAGAGCAATCAAGAACCAAAACTCTTCATGCAAGAAGGTCCTGGTGTATGGGTGGGGTTGGAATGCATCGTAAAAGTGACCGAACTAGAACATATTTCACATTCCTTCATCTTGTACTAAATATTAGATTTTAATTCTCTTCATTTTAGTTTTTCAATGTGCCTTTTATTATTATTATTACATGATGTTGTAAGAGGTCATAAGGACAAATATACATCAAGTTAATTTCTGGGTTAATTTTTTAGGTGGATGAAAGTATTCTTCTTTTTCATTTTAATTATAAAATAAAGCAATATCCTGACATCGTGATTTAAGAAAAAAATTGCAAATCAAAGTTTTAAAATTGGTGCAAACGCGTTGTGGGTTTCAGGATATGACACAACAATGTGTGCTTTATGCTGGACGATGTACAGTCTCGCTCGCTGGCCACAACATCAGGTCAAAGTTCAGGAAGAAGTCGATGCTCTACTAAAGGGACGTGACTCTGATTATATCTCATGGTATGATTTTCGCTTAGCTGTTTTGTATTTTTTAATTATAATTGTGTGTGCATGAAATAGCTAATGGGGATTTGTACAAGTGCTTGATATTTTATTTGAGCAATAATAAATAATTACATACTAACACGATACAAAATAAAACATAAAATATATGGTAGCTTTATCTGAGTGAATTGCAAATTTGTTTCTTTGTGAGTACACGCATTATTTGTTTCTATAATTTTACTATGTTCATTAGAGTGTGCCAGTATAGATATTACAATATTTGTTTATTTTGTATTGTGTGATATATGCTATTAGTAAAATTATTTTATTACTTTTATTATCTACTGAACTCTCTTATAAGTCATTATTTTCATATTGCTATTATGTATCGGCCATAGCGTAAAATATACTAGTTTACATTATTATGTATCGATCAAAGCATAATAGATTAATACTATTATTATGTATTGGTTTTAACATAATGTTTACTAGTGTAATATTACTGTTATGTATCAGTCATAACGTAAGATTTATTTGTGTAATACTCCTATTACACTATACTGTTTTCATTCTGTCAGACCTTCAGCTGGAGCAAGAATTGGTAGAGTGTGCAATTTCTTCTTTGACGGATTCTAACGTTTACCAATTTCCTGAATAATTAAACTTTGGCAATATTCAGGAACTGTGTGTTGCACTCATAATATTCAGTTAAGGCTTCGTTCTAACTATTCTAATTATAGGACTCTAAGCGACCAATCTTTTCTTGTCTTCTTATCTGTGTGTAACATTAAGCTCTAAGGTCAGCTTTAACAGAAATCTGTTGACCTCATGACATTCTCAGCTATCCACATGGTAACCTTCAGTTCGGTATAACCCCTTGATTACAGACGTATGCTGGTTTTATTTCTTCCAGGGATGACTTCTCAGAGTTGCCGTACACGACAGCCTGCATTAAGGAGGCCATACGGAATTATTCCACAGTGCCATTTATCGAGCGTATGACGGACAAAGACCTTGACATTGATGGTCACAAGATTCCAAAAGGTTTGCTTCTTTTTTTTGTTGTTGATGGCTGTCATGAGATACATTGACGATGACTTTATGTTTATTCTGACGTCACTTTACTGCACATCCTCTTTTATATCACCGATGGGTCTCACACAGCAAAGGCTGTAATCCTACTTGCCACTAACCAAAAATGTCTTGAGCAGCAAATGTTGTAATCATCTTTGCTACTAACCAAAAATGTCTCGTACAGCAAAGGCTGTAATCCTCTTTGCCACTAACCACATAATGCACACCCACTCAACCAAATATACTTATCTTCTCTTCTGTCCTACCCCGGCTTTTCATCATAAATAAACTTTATCATTTCCAAATTATAAAAATTACAAATAATATATCATCTTAAAATTATAGTTTTAAATTGAAAATGTATATTTAAGACGCGAGAGAAATTCCGATCATACAACAGTGGCATTGTCACTTTGTTAGGATTTTATGTTTTTGTTTATGAATTATTCTGTCACAGCCTTTTTGACTGGCAATTCTTTGTTAATGTCTATGATAGTTGTGAAATGAATATATATATATATTGAAATTCTGTAAAAGTTATATGTTACATAATAATTTATTTAGTAAAACAATTGCTATAATTTCCACTTTTTATTTATTTTGCTTCACTACGGCTATACGTGCACACACAAAAAAACACACAGATAGATGATGATGATTCTGATGATGATGATGATGATGATGATGGTTGTGGTGGTGGTGGTGGTGCTCCGTAAGGAAATGAGGTATCCATTTAACAAAATGTATTCCACTGACGAAAAGCTTTGCAAATTAAGAACACAAAGACTAACCATGTCAAATATACACCCACCCGGATGTCAAAAATGGTCCTGTTGGAATGGGCCTAGTAGTAATGTCCTCACACAAACAAACAAACTTAATAATTGCTTGCATTTATGAAAGTTAAACACAAGAGCGATCATATAAATATAATTTCACTTTATAATGATGTACATTAACTTCAGTCCAATGCAACATATTTACACATTGGTGAACCTGCTCATCACTAAGATTTCCAAAATTAATAATGATGTATACATAATTTGCAAATAGATAGATAGATAGATGAATGGATGGGTGGATGGGTGGGTGGTTAGCTAGATAGGTAGATAGGTAGATAGGCGGGCGGGCAGGCAGACAGAGGGACAGACAGATAGACAGACAGATAGATAGATAGATAGATAGATAGATAGATAGATAGATAGATAGATAGATAGATAGATAGATAGATAGATAGATAGATAGATAGATAGATAGATAGATAGTCTTACTTCAAGCCTCTTTTTATAGCAAGGTCGAAAATTGTATGTTTCTATTGATCCCTTTAACTGCTACTAAATATAACTTAGAGAGAGGGGAACTCAGTCACTTAGCTTAATGGGTTTGTTGGATGGGGTTTAGATACCACTCAACCATATTTTTAATCTTCGTTTTTATTTTTGTTTCATCTCCATTTTCAAATATCTTTCAAGGTCTAATTGAAAGCACTGCACCTAAACACTCTCAAGCAGTCATCAAAATCAGATGATAATAGAGTGGACATTTAATTTCTGTCATCAAATTAATCAACCCTTTAAAACTTTGATGACCTCTTCACAGATGATATTGGAGTGGATAGTTAACCTCTTGTCTTCAAATTAATCAGTCATTTGCACTTGAATGACTTCTTCACAGATGACATTGGAGTCGACAGTTAACTTCTGTCTTCAAATTAATCAATTCTTGCATTTTGATGACTTCTTCACAATTCCTTGTTCAACTGTAAGATGTCATATTAACAGTTTCTTTTAATCGCTTTCATGTATTTTTCATAATTCCGAGTAAGAAAAGTCGTGAGAGTTAGGAACACCTAATCTTGTTTTGTGTTTTCCTTTTAATTATATGGATAGCCACTTTATTATTAGATATGGATAGCCATTTTATTATTAGTCATGAATAGCCACTTTATTATTAGTCCTGACCTATGCAAAACCACTAATGAACTTATGCATTTTCCTTCAAACTATATTAGATTATACTATTTCTATTTAAAGGTACCACCGTTGCTTTGCATTTATGGGGTTTGCATCACAACCCCTCAATCTGGGACCGACCTTTTGATTACCTCCCTGAACGTTTCTTTGGGGACAGTGCGGTTGGTTCGGATCCATTCAAGTTCGTGCCTTTCTCGGCTGGACCAAGGTGAGATCACCACTACAATCCATAGCGAGTGCTAAACGTTGATGATTCATATGTCACAGGAACATAATTCAAGATATTTTAATGGACTCTTTGTACTTTCCGGAAACAGTTTGTTCAGTAATTCGACAATGTCGTTGTCGTAAGGATATTTCCAACTACATGAATGATGAATGAAATTTACAGTTTGAAATTTAAATATTATGGACAGTTTGTCATGTGTGCACAAAGTCTTTATACTAAATAATTAAATGAATAATACCACCACTTCAAGGCTCATTTTCTGCTGTTCTGGACTGTAAAATATAATGTCATATATTTAGCTATGCTACTAGGTACTTCTGGCTTTCAATGACCTAAAAGCCCCATCTTACGTCTTGAAAAGTATTTCATAGGGAAGCCTATCAAAGTGTTACGTCATAAACACGTTTGCTTAAAATGGTTTGTTCAGAAAAAATGCAACATGTATATTGTGTTTTCTAAAACGAATTTATTTTATAACTGGACATTTTTTCTATGATTGATATTATATGATAGAATATATTATTAAGACAATTTATTGTATATTTATTTTTAATGCAGTTGTCAGTAGCCACAGAAAGGAAGTTTTAGGAATGAGAAAAGACTCTCTAGGTATTTACAAATATAATAAATGTTTGATACAAGTTTGTGGTATATATAAAAGGCTATATTTGTATCCGAACACAGAATACTTTGACGATATAGACGGATGTAGGTAACTTTAAAGGACTCATTTTAATCTAGAAATAAAATAAATAAACGATACAACTATTAAACACTAGTAAAAGTCTTTTAAACTAAAAAATAGGAAGCATGAATGGCTAAGTTAGTATAAAAGATTTTGCTTTTATTTAGAACAATAAATAATGCATTACTAACGTCGTGAGTGTAACTATAATGACTTTATTTTATTGTTAACAAGAATCAGAATAATGTTTTGTTTTTTTTTATTATCGACCTACTTTTATCTCGAAACAGAATAAATGAAAGAGACAAGACCCAATTCTTTAGAAACAATAAAAATAGGAAATTCATATCTAGAATCAGAATAAATGTATGAGACAAAATTCAGTTTTTATCTAGAAACCGAATAAATGAATGGGACAAGACTCAGTTTTAATCTAGATCAGAATAAATGTATGAGACAAGATTAATTTTTAAAACTTAGAAATATATATATGGTAATGCGCATAGTGTGTGTACAGCACGTGTACCGCATTGTATTATTTTGTTTTTGTAAAATGATTTGATCCGTTTAACAAATGTGATTAAACATATTTGTCTAATTTTAAGAATATGAACATCTTACTCGTTAAATAAGTGGCAGCAACAATGTAGGAAAATATTATTGCTGTTTTCTAATTTACATAAGGACAAAAAATTCTGTTTCTGAACTACATAACTGCCTACCTATTTGTTTACGCCTCTCTCTGTCTCTCTCTCTCTTTCTCTCTCTCTCTCTCTCTCCACTCCCTCCATCCATCCATCCACTTATCTATCCATCTATCTATCTATCTATCTACCCATCCATCCAACCATCCATCCAACCATCCATCCATCCATCTATCTGTCCGTCCGTCCGTCCGTCTGTCTATCTGTCTGTATGTCTGTCTGTCTATCTGTCTATCTATCTATCTATCTATCTATCTATCTATCTATCTATCTATCTATCTATCTGTTCAAACTAACAATTAATATTGTCATAGTTTAATAGCTCTCATAACGAATTAAAAAAGAATAATAGTTAAGTAATGGTTTTTTATAATAGTTCCCATCACGTTTTAAAACTGATAATAATTTAGTCATAGTTTAATAGTTTCCAAAACGTTTTAAAACTGATAATAATTTAGTCATAGTTTAATAGTTTCCAAAACGTTTTAAAACTGATAATAATTTAGTTATAGTTTAATAGTTTCGATCACGTTTTAAATTGGCAATTGTTTAATCATAGTTTCATTATTTCCATCTCGTTTTGAATCTGGTGATAATTTAATAGTAATTTCTTAATTGCCATCACGTTTAAAAATTGATAATAGTTTAGTTATAGTTTCATAGTTCCCATCTCGTTTTGAACCTAGAGATAATTTAATCATAATTTCATAATTCCCATCACATTTTGAAATTGACGAGAGTTTAATCATAATTTCATAATTCCCATCACATTTTGAAATTGACGAGAGTTTAATCATAATTTCATAATTCCCATCACATTTTGAAATTGACGAGAGTTTAATCATAATTTCATAATTCCCATCACATTTTGAAATTGACGAGAGTTTAATCATAATTTCATAATTCCCATCACATTTTGAAATTGATGATAGTTTAGTTATACTTGCATAGTTCCCGTTTCGACAGCGGCTTTTAATTGCTATCTACTGCTGTGTTACATTTCATTTGTTTTAGCCTGTTCTCGAAATCACTGAGAGTATTACTGTTATAGTCTGTGACTATTTGGATTTCTTTCTTTTAATTTTATTTTATCTATTGCCATTTTTCTATTATTGCAGGAACTGTATCGGCCAAAATTTTGCTATGCACGAGTTGAAGATTATGGTGGCCAGAATCTTTCACAGGTGTGTGTGTGTGTGTGTGTGTGTGTGTGTGTGTGTGTGTGTGTGCGTGTGTGTGTGTTGTTGTTGTTGTTGTTGTTGTTGTTGTGTGTGTGTGTGTGTGTGTGTGTGTGTGTGTGTGTGTGTGTGTGTGTGTGTATCGTGCGCGCGCAAGTATATATCTCAGGTATATCAGTGGAATTAAAATTCTTGATGTTTATATAAACTATATACATAGACGCTCCGTTTCATTTTTAAAAAAGAAAACTCCTGACGCCTCTAACGCAGTCTATGAGGCTTTTATGTACAAGGGTAACTTTTCATAAAAGTGGTGTCTTGTTTAAGATGTACAACGGTAACTATTCATAATGAAATGTTTGGTTGAACTATGCGTGGCAGCTATGCATGTATAAAAACGTATTTTTTTTTAGTTTTACATGTACATCAATTCACAAAAGGACTTAGTGTTACAATATTATTATGATGTCAGGAACAGTACATTGAGTCGTTGTAACCGAAGTTGTACGCGAGTAGTTAACTATTCCTGAAATGACGTTTGTTTTACGTTGTACGTTTTACGAGTGTAACTAACTATTCCTGAAATGACGTTTGTTTTACGCTGTACTACGGTAACTAACTATTCCTGAAATGACGTTTGTTTTACATTGTACGTTTTACGAGGGTAACTAACTATTCCTGAAATGACGTTTGTTTTACGTTGTATGTGAGTAACTAACTATTCCTGAAATGACGTTTATAGGTTGTACATTAGTAAGCCTTCCTGAATTGTATTTAGTTTAAGTTGTATGAGGGTAACTAACTCTTTCTAAGTGACGTTTTGTTTTACGTTGAGCATGGGTAACTAACTATTCCTGAATTGACGTTTGATTTTACCTTGTACATAGATAATTATAATTATTTCTGAAATAACATTTGATTTTAAGTTGCACTTGGGTAACTATTCATGAAATGACTTTCTGGTTTTAATTTTATCATTCGTCGTTGTTCAAAAGAAACTTTTATTTTACAAGATGTATATTATTCATTTATAAATATTCATATATTTAAAAAATGTTTTACGTGGACAATTACTTATAATTGTCTTTGTCAAAGGGAGATGGTTATCTAGGTTTTTCCTCTTTAGCATTATTATTTCCCTTATATCGATCACAAGGTGAGTCGTCCACTGTCTGTATGAAAGTTTTTGTCTTACATGCATGGTCAGTATGTACGAGAGTGGATATATATATATATATGCATATGCACAATTTAAAGAAATGTGTGAAGTGGTATTTATTTATTCAGTATTAATCAATAGTTAATATGGATTATATTTTGTTTTTAGGAGTCTTGCGCCCTAGGAGTAATACGCCCTTTGTTGAGAAATATTTTCGTCGTGCTACACGCTTTTGCCATGGACAGCTTTCTAGAAACTTCGTCCAACTGAGATTTTTGCCATGGACAGCTTTCTAGAAACTTCGTCCAACTTGAGATTTTTGCCATGGACAGCTTTCTAGAAACTTCGTCCAACTTGAGATTTTTGCCATGGACAGCTTTCTAGAAACTTCGTCCAACTTGAGATTTTTGCCATGGACAGCTTTCTAGAAACTTCGTCCAACTTGATATTTTTGCCATGGACAGCTTTCTAGAAACTTCGTCCAACTTGAGATTTTCGTCAGTCACATAAAAGGACTGCGTCGCCATGTTAGTTTTAGTGTGTGTATCATCCGAGCTACAGTGAGGTGTTGAAACTCAAATATTTTTCTACGCTGACCTCTGGCCGTCTTTCTAGTTTTTGTCTGTGTATCATCCGAGCTACAGTGAGGTGTTGAAACTCAAATATTTTTCTACACTGACCTCTGGTCGTCTTTCTAGTTTTGAGGTGTTGAAACTCATATATTTTTCTCCACTGACCTCTGATCGTCTTTCTAACAAGTTTTAATAATTTACGAAAGAAAGAGTTTTGAATATTTGCCGTTTTCCTGTGTGGAACTGTGTTCGTTTTGTCGACCTCCCAGTTCCTTTTGAGGTCCAGACTTCATAATCTCGTCATCACTTTAAAATGGGTCCAACCTCGTCGGCAGCCAGCTTTCAGTGAGCGATACCAGGACTGAAGAGATTTCTAGCGAAGAGAGACATATTCAACACCACTCACTAGCGGTCATCACCGCCAGACATCATTTTCACGTTCATCAACGCGAAAACCATCGTCCATTCTTCAACGAGGAGCATAACAAGACATCACTTGTGTGTATGCGAATGTGTACCCCACCACTTTTCAGCGTTCGGTGTCTCGCTTGTGTCTGTTTGCCTTTTTGACATACAAAGTTGGACTTCATGAACTTCGTTGATTGTGTTCATTAACTTTGTGATTTTGCCAGTGCGTTGGTAAGTGTGTTCTTCGTTACTTTTCATCGCCATTTTCTGCAGACGTATTACTACTATTTCTTCCACCATCAACTACTCAAATCAGAGAGAGTAAGAGCAATATTATATTAGGGGCGCATTACTCTAGGTAGGTTAGTCAGAACGTAATTATTAATATTTTCATTAATAATAGTTATTACTGACACTCGGATTTTTCACCCTGAACTTTATTTCAAATTGAACAGTTTAACTCAACTAAACTGAGAGACTTATTTCAACAAATTGTTTTGATATTTGCGGTTATTGCCGCTTGTTAACATAGTAATTTCATTGTGCGGGTTTTTCACCCTTCGTATTTAAAATTATGACTCATTAATTTATAAGAAAGTATTCGGTTATCACCGGTGTTGTATGTTGAATGGTTCTTTTTATTTTATTTTATTTTGCTTCATGATTCATCGCTCTGGTCCAACCCCATTTGAATATTGAATGTGTAAGACTGACTGGATGAATGACTAACAGCCGTACGTGAGTGGGATCTTTTCCAGATAAGCCCCGCCAAAAAGTTAACCCCCGCCACCCAAAAAGATTATAAAAAAGAGGATATTAAACTTGTACTTTTAGTTTTTATTGAAGAGGGTGAAATTGGGACATGTCATTAATAATTTGCATGAAAAGGTCCGTTAGGGTTTGCAAAAAACGTATTGCCGTCTCCTTGTCATGAACGAGAGTCGAAAAGCGTCAGAAAGTTCATTTCAGGTTTTTACGTCCGAACGTAGAAATTTTTTGCACAAAATGAGCCTAGAGGCGGATAAGGAGTTGTTTTTATGGCGTGCTTTTAAATATTCAAATGTCCAGACATCAGAAATAGGTCAAGGTTGCGTGCGTGCATTAAATTGGACCTGGCAAAAAGAGGCGGGGCTTAACTTTTCGCGCGTGTACTTTTTGCATTAGTGGCGGGGCTTATCTGGAAAAGTGAGTGAAGCCCAATCACCCAGAATAAATTTTCGATTATTATCATAATCGCTGGCTCGGTCTTGACTTCGGAAGCGAGAGTTGGTGCGGTTGTCCTGTTTGTCCCTCATCCTACATTTAAACTTTGCATGCTCGCACTCACACACACTGCTGTCTTTCACATTTTACCCCGCAGGCAGAATAAATTAAATCCCACCAGAACATCGTGGTTGTCTGTATGCGAGACTTTACGTTTAACATCTAGCAAGGTTGGTGTGTCGTCCAGCTCGACCGCTGCTCTCTCGATGGTGGTGGTGACAATAATGAACAAAGTTGTTTTACTTTTGTAGATTTTTCGTTCATAAAGAGACGTGTCACTTTAAGTTGTACACGGGTAACTATTCATTCAGAAAAGTTTAGTTGTAAAAGTGCAGTTATGTAATTAGACCAAATTTGTAGTATGTCAGACGTTTCTGCTATAATGAGAAATTTCATACGACTTTTATTTGGCTACAGACTCACGCACGTCCTACTCCTGAATTTCAATGTCAAACAAACACTCGGGTCTTTCACCTGAATTTCAGTGTCAAACAAACTACTCACTCATGTCTTTCACCTGAATTTCAGTGTCAAACTACTCACTCACGATCAGTAGTAGATTTTACATATTGATTCTCACATTACGTCTTGGATGGCACGTGAGGACTTATTCCTTTTTCTAGAATCCTGGGAAGGGTATGGTGGTGGTGGTGGTGGTGGTGGTGGTGATATGTCGTGTGTCTGGTGTCTGTTGGCGGTCACCTCATTCTATAGCCTTGAGTGTTCCTGAACGTCACCTTTTATACACTTTGCTTTTGTTGCCGTGAACGTCACATTTTGTATACTTTGCGTTTGTTGCCTTGAGTGTTCCTGAACGTCACATTTTATATACTTTGCGTTTGTTGCCTTGAGTGTTCCTGAACGTCACATTTTATATACTTTGCGTGTTGCCTTGAGTGTTCCTGAACGTCACATTTTATATACTTTGCGTTTGTTGCCTTGAGTGTTCCTGAACGTCACATTTTATATACTTTGCGTTTGTTGCCTTGAGTGTTCTTGAACGTCACCTTTTGTATATTTTGCGTTTGTTGCCTAGATTCACGCTGAAGTTGGATCCAAATCACAAGGTGGAGCAATATCCCTTGGCAACCTTCAGAACCATAACAGGGATCAAATGTTTTGCCGCACCACGTAACATTGCCTGAATGACGCTAGGCCCTTTGCTGGGTCTCGCTAGATGGTCACGCAATGAGAGCTGTTGTCGCGCCATATAAGATTAGCACGTGGGGACAAGCTGTATGAAACACTGCCACGTCACGGTAAACTATCAGAAACAACAAAATGGTGGCAGAAAGAAGCATTTCATTTTCACTCCTTTCGCCATTTTCCACTCTGCATTTACTATTTTATATGATCTATGTCTTGCCCTTAACCTTGCAAATAACTTTATCATTCGTTGCACATCCTCGCACGCACACACGCACAAAGGACTGATAAACACAGACACATATACACACATAACTCACAAAAACACATTCACACGCTCACGACTCATACACACTTACGACTCACATGCGACTCACAAGTACATATTTACACACCCAAGACTCACAGAACTCACAAGCATCATACATTCACCAGCACGCTTTCGAATCTCACAAGAATCACAAACACGCACATCTAGGATTCAAACGCTTACATTCACATGCACGCGCACAAAACGCTCTCTTACTAAAACATGACTCCAAAGATATTCATAAAATCACACACACAAAACGCTCTCTTACCAAAACATATGACTCCAAACATATTCATAAAAACACAACGCACTCCGGTAAGCCTTACAAAATATACACATAGGTGAACATACACCAGAAACTCCACACTTGAAAATACTCTTGCGCGTAGACACACTAATAAGCGAACGCTCAGAAAGTAACAAACACACATACAGAAACGTGCACAAGTACACATTGGTGCACACACAGGCAAACTAACACCACACACAATCACTTGCACACATATTCATTCATCAATGCACACCCCTTAAGCACATGCAACTATTCACACTCTGATACAGTCCGATTTCATTTGCTTACATTAAATAAATGATATTCATGGTAATTATCTAACTAATTAATGCAACTTTACATTTCTTTAACCTTGCATATTCTTCGTTTTACTTTTGTATGTACTTATTATAATGCATTCATAAATTTACTTCTCCGAAAAGTCTTATTGATTTGTCGCTTGTTTATTTTATTGTTTATTATTGATTGGAAGAATTAGTGAAGGAATGGATTTGGATAGGTTAAATTGTGAATTGGATATATTAGGATTAAATTAATTTGGACTGGATGGATTGAAAATGAGGTGGAAAGGGATTGGATAAATTGTGGATTGAAAGATTGAAAGGGTTGATAATTTGATGAATTGTGAATTTGATAAAGTGAGTGTTTGATGAATTGGATGAGGTAATGGATTGGAAATGGAATATATTTAATATTGGATAAATTAGAATTGGATGAAATGCACAATTGAACTTTATACTATAGCTATTAAATCATGTTTATACAATGGAGCAAACAATTTAACTCTGAGCCATTACATTACGTTTATTTGGTGTAGTAAATTATATCACTGGGTGTCGTTATTTGACATGCTGTGCAGTATAGCAGTGTAAATGAGTCATTACATTACATGCTTACATGGTGTGGCTAACATTTTAATTACGTGTCATTAATCATATTCTCTATCATCAGGGCAAGCAGTGAACATTTACACTTCAGTGTTTGGTGTGGCAAACAATTTATGCTATTTCATTACATCTCATGGTGTGTCTAACAATTAAATTTCATGTCAATAATCTCATAATTGTGTGATGAGGAAAACAATTTAATTTTACGCCATGACCTCTCGTGCTTGCATGCTATTGCAAACACTTTAATTTTGTGTCGTCACATCTCGTGCTTGCGTGGTGTGGCAGACATTTTAATCTTGCGTCATCACATCTCGTGCTTGCGTGGTGTGGCAAACATTTTAATCTTGCGTCATCACATCTCGTGCTTGCGTGGTGTGGCAAACATTTTAATCTTGCGTCATCACATCTCGTGCTTGCGTGGTGTGGCAAACATTTTAATCTTGTGTCATCACATCTCGTGCTTGCGTGGTGTGGCAAACAATTTGATTCCTTTCTCTGCTTTGAAGGTGACTGTTGGGATCCGTACCACTTCGTGGTCTGGGTCCAGAATCACAGTGAACCTGATCAAATATGTTACAAATAAAAATTGTTATAATGTAACAAAACGTAAGCTGGCCTGTGCATTTAAAAGAACCGTTCTCAATGTCTTCTTTTTCTCCATAGTTGTAAAACAGGCATATACAATTGTCTTTTGGAATAGCATATTTAAGCAATTGGGGTGGACTAGATTCATGAAAAGAATACTATCACATATTATGAGACTGTATATCTTTTCTTATGCTATAATCAGTAGGTACAAAGAAATATTAAAACTTTATTACTTTTAAGCATTAAAGTAAAATTATATATATATATGTATATATATATATATATATATATATATATATATATATATATATATATGTAATATACAACAAGTCAATACAGTTATCACAAGACCTTATCATCCAGTAGTACAATATACGCACTAAAATACAACATACCAAAATAACATCAACATAAAAATGTCACAAGTAATGTAATTCAACTTCTTCAGTGATAATTCCCATTAATATGAAGTACTGATGTTTTTAAAGCCAAAAATTAATAAATGAATGGCTAAAATGAATTGCAATTAACTGTGATGAGATTTACATTAAAAGAAATGAATAACATTATTTATGGCAAAATTGTGGATAGCAGTGATTTGTTATGCACTATAAAGAAGTACTCTGAGTTACTCATCTTTCTAATTATGGGAATTAAGAATATTTGTTACTCATCTTTCTAATTATGTGAATTAAGAATATTTGTTACTCATCTTTCTAATTATGTGAATTAAGAATATTTGTTACTCATCTTTTTGGCATTATACAGTATATGTGTTTTAAAAAGTACTCTTTTCTCTGTGGCAGAGTTAATTTGCCTATCCATATTTCTAAACTTAATTGTTATATAAATTATTAAATTGTCAAAGTGACCTGATCTTGGGCACTCCTTATGATGGTATTTTTGTGTCGGAGTAAACAGCCTGGGTTGAGAATATGATAAAAATTGCTGATGCAATCCAAACCAGTTCCAATTGGATGAGGAGATTTTTGACTAAGCCTCACACTTGTTATAACAAATACATCCATTGTGGATGGACCAAAAGTTTCTTTATTGAAGAAGTACTCTATTCTATCACTTTGAATTTGAACATAACTCAAGTCTGGTCATAAAGGTGATCGTTAGCTTAAGGTAAATTAACTGACCCATAAAAAAAGAATGGACTTAGAAATATTTTCATCCATTTGTCATTGATCTATAATTTGAATTAGAGAATGCTTACGTAAGTAAACCATTATTTCTATGTTCACTAATTCAGGATGATTCTCTATGGCGTGCTTTGAGATTACATCTAAGATTCTGGAACAGTTGTGTAACTTGCCGAGAAGGGACACGTGAGGCAGTCACCCAAATAAGAAATACAGTGACTTGTTGCAAACCGGGCGATTGTGTTCACGTGCAGGCGACAGCCACCATCTTTGAGAAAGATTATATGCATTGACTTTAATTATTTCTCTGAAACACTACTCTCATTGTCGTGATGATATCGTTGAACTTGATTATATATTTATGTTAACTGACTGCTAATGCCTATGAACTTGATTATATATCTATGTTAACTGACTGCTAATGTCTATGAACTTGATTATATATCTATGTTAACTGACTGCTAATGCCTATGAATTTGATTATATATCTATGTTAACTGACTGCTAAAGTCTATGAACTTGATTATATATCTATGTTAACTGACTGCTAATGTCTATGAACTTGATTATATATCTATGTTAATTGACTGCTAATGCCTATGAACTTGATTATATATCTATGTTAACTGACTGCTAATGCCTAGGCTAGGAATACTGAGTGAGTGTCCAGTGTTAACCCAACATTATTGATTATATTCATATAATGTGTATTTGATTATTGACTTAATAAATTTATTGTTAAATTTATTGACCTTCTTACACATATTGATAAACTTATGTTCGAGAAGAAAGTGGGTGGATGGGTGCTCGCTAAATATAGATTAAAGTCAGATTGTCTTCTCCTTTGGTAAGACGTTTTCCACCAACGGAAATATTGTGTGACGGTAAATGTTTGTCTTTAATGTTGTGGAAGAGAGAAAACGTTTCCAGCGCCCGTATATTCGCCAACTTAGAGAGTCGAGTGGGGAATTATTAATGACATAAATAAAGATTTTAATCACTTATAATGGGTTATGACTGATTAAATAATAATCATCACCATAACTGACAACTAGTGTGGTGTACGTGTCACAATCTCATTACTCAGGTCTGCAGAAATAGCAATTGATTGCTACACATCGTGTTTGCCAACCATTTCCTCTGTCGCATTAGAAAGATGAGCAAATAAATATTCTCACTCTGCTAGATTTTATTGCAAATTGCTCTAAATGTCAGTGAGCCAAGAACATTTTATTAAGGATAATGAGGCACTGAAATGGGTTCACTGCATTCTCATAAAGCTGAAGAAATATTTACAATTTCTTTTTAATCGTAAAAGCCAGCACACTTGCACGCAGCCCTTCTTCACCTGTGGAATATTCTGGCAACCGTAATCTTGAGCTCATGCATGGCAAAGTTCTGGCCAATGCAGTTCCTGAAACAAAGAAACATTCACTTAACAGGCAGTAATACAAGCATAAGTTTAAACTTACTCAACAGGTAGCAATAGGTATGCCAATGCAGTTCCTGAAACACATCTATACTATCAACAGGCATTACGAGTAACACAAGTATACACACACTTCACTCAGAAGGCAGTAATACGAGCGTATAGATATATTTATACAATAATTAGTAAGACACGCATACAGATAAGCAAACACAACAGTTAGGAAGACAAACACATTGATGAACTTGCTTAACAGGCAGTAATACAAACGTACAGATACACTCACTCAACAGGCAGTAATACAAACGTACAGATACACTCACTCAACAGGCAGTAATACAAACGTACAGATACACTCACTCAACAGGCAGTAATACAAACGTACAGATACACTCACTCAACAGGCAGTAATACAAACGTACAGATACACTCACTCAACAGGCAGTAATACAAACGTACAGATACACTCACTCAACAGGCAGTAATACAAACGTACAGATACACTCACTCAACAGGCAGTAATATAAACATATCGATAAACGTACACACACTTTTTTGACAGGCAAGGCCTTGGAGACAACTCAGCGAGTAGTAAAACAAGCATACAGATAACTGACGTAATTGCTTTGACTGCTATAGGCTTACTCTAAACAGCAGTAACAAAGAAAAATAAATTATAGCTGCGTTTAGACTAAGTTTGGAAGAAAAGTAGAACCCTATGTAAAATAATTTAAATTGCAAATTTATAGTTTTACTGACAGACTACTCAATTGCGCCAAAGTATTATATGGTCTTTTTAAAAGCAAAAAGAGGGTGTCTTTAAATTGTCATTGGGATATTTTGCTGACGCATTTCACCTGTATTAATGTCATTCAACACCCTGTACTTCGTACTTTGGGAAGGTTAATTTTCAAAATGGGTCATTAAAGAAATAAGTTGCAGCAAGAATTAGCTGGTGTTGGCAGAGATTCATTGCTGTGATATACAATGCATTAAACACATATGATTTACCGATGGATCAAATACTGAAAATATTTTAATTAGTTCAAACTGAAAATTTAGGTTACATATGTGGAAACGTTGCATAAATATGTATCTTGGTCTTGACAATAAATAATGAAAATAAAATATATGCGCTTTGGTCTTAATACAGACTATTCTATCGAAGTACAAACGTGAATAATTAAATTATGAAAAACTAAGGTATGTTAGATTTTAAATGTATATTTATTCTGGCATCGTATGGAAACATGAACATTTTAAAATTAAAGCGAAAAATGAATCTGGTATTAATATTAAAAGTACTTTTGATGAAATTATTCAGTTGATTAAACAGTAACCCCTCAACTCCTAATTTTAATGGCTAAATACTGATTTATTTCTCTGATTAAATTAATTTCCAACTTCATTAATATCTAGGAATGCTTAATGAACTCAAAAAGAGAGGGCTACACTACATTAATATCTAGGAATGCTTACTGAACTCAAAAAGAGAGGGCTACACTACATTAATATCTAGGAATGCTTACTGAACTCAAAAAGAGAGGACTCCACTACATTAATATCTAGGAATGCTTACTGAACTCAAAAAGAGAGGACTACACTACAGCTGCTTGTGAAGCGTAATCTAGGAAAATAAGGGCTATAAATAAATTCACCTTGGTCCTGCAGAAAATGGAACAAACTTGAAAGGGTCTGAGCCTGCTGCGCTCTCTTCCAGGAAACGTTCTGGGAGGTATTCATGAGGACGGTCCCAGAGTTCTGGGTTATGATGAAGGCACCACAAATGACATGCAATAAATGTTCCTTGAGAGGAAAAATTAAATACAATTTTAAGATACTGGAATCCTGAACATTTCAGTGTTAAGTTACAGGAGACAACGCTTGTGATACAATCTACTGTCTAACCTCCAGAACATTCATCCCATCAGTCATTCAATCCTTTCCTTTGTCTGTCTTTCTGTCTATCTGTTTAATCTAACCTAATCTTATTCTATTCTGACCTATCTTCTCCCATTGCACTCCGGTCCAGAATAATCCATCCATCTATTAATGTTTCAAAATCAGAAGAGTCCTACACAAAGAGAAGCATCCTAAACCTATAGATTAAATAGAAACTCTTAGAGTAAGGAACAATATGAACTCAGTCTTTAAATGTATGAATAATATATGAACAGATATCGAATACACGGTGGTAGACTGGAGTGTTATCACAAATTTAAATATATTACTTCAGGCGAAGAGTCATAATTAGTGGAGATGTAACGGAAGAATTAACTTACAGTTTAAACATTTAATTATTGTATAAATATATTACTCTAGTTTCACAGTACTAATGTGTGGCTTAATCAAGCTATACAAGAATTTATAATTCTGTCTTATGTATTTAAAATAATGATTGTTAAAATTAACACTTTACATACTGTGAACTATTTTGTTAGACCCAAACACTTTCAACTAGCTGAAAAACCATTTGTATTTAAAATAATTATTTCTACAATTAACTCTTTATATAATGTGAACTATTTTCTTAGACCCAAACAGTTTCAATTATCAGCAAAACCAACACATCTGTTAATTTCCCAAATGTAAGTACATTTAACAGTCACATCAAAACACAAGAATTTATTGTACAAACAAACCTTTAGGAATCTTGTGACCATCAATGTCCAGTTCGTTTTCTGTCATGCGCGCTGTAAATGGTACTGTGGAATAATTCCTCAAGGCTTCTTTAATGCAAGCTGTTGTGTAAGGCAATTGTGTCAAGTCATCCCTGAGCAAACCATGTCTTATCCTTAATATCATATTTTAGAAGTAAATTACTAACCCTGTACATATTATGAAAAATAAATCTCAATATGCTATAAAGCCTGTTTAAACGAATAAAGCGAACACCACCGTGCTTGTTAGATTGAGAGTCTTTATATATCATTACTTATTATTTGCTGAGTGCGGTCTTTATATATCATTACTTATTATTTACTGAGTGCGGTCTTTTTATATTATTACTTATCATTTGCTGATTGCGGTCTTTATATATCATTACTTATCATTTACTGATTGCGGTCTTTATATATCATTACTTATCATTTACTGATTGCGGTCTTTATATATCATTACTTATCATTTACTGATTGCGGTCTTTATATATCATTACTTATTATTTGCTGACTGCGGTCTTTATATATCATTACTTATTATTTGCTGACTGCGGTCTTCATATATTATTACTTATTATTTGCTGACTGCGGTCTTTATATATTATTACTTATTATTTGCTGACTGCGGTCTTTATATATTATTACTTATTATTTGCTGACTGCGGTCTTTATATATTATTACTTATTATTTGCTGACTGCGGTCTTTATATATTATTACTTATTATTTGCTGAGTGCGGTCTTTACATATCATTACTTATTATTTGCTGAGTGCGGTCTTTATATATAATTACTTATTATTTGCTGACTGCGGTTTCATTCGTGACTTTCATTCGTTGTAACTCAAATATGTTTTCATGATTGAGCCTTGAGAGTGCAACTATTCTATTGTAAACATCCAGTAGAGGCTTAAAATTGTATGCAGATGAAAACATTCCCAGTTATAGAATAAATTAAGATGATTAAATTGGGAAAATATCCAATAATAAATTAATACTATCATGATTATCCTTCCTAAGACAACATTCTCCCCAACGTTAACCAATTAAGACATAAATCGTATGTTTTTTCTGTTCTTCTTTTTGTAACTAGCAAAGATACATGATAGTGTTTTCGAGGTCAATGTTTGGGATAACTGATTACGGCTTTGGAGCAAAATTTCATATTTCAAAATAATAATATATATTATTTATAAGATACAGAGTTAATCAACTTGAATATAATAATACATATTATGGATAAAGATACAGAGTTAGTCAACTTGAATATAATAATATATTATGGATAAAGATATAGAGTTAATCAACTTGAAGACACAATGACATTGAAAGTTCAAAGGTGGACTGAAATATGTCATGAGTTTTAAATTCAGACTGGGATAATTATTTTGTGGAAGAATAATAATAACTTTGCACAAGTGTGAACAAGGCAACAACTCGAAACATGAAAACGAGTCAGAAAGTTTACAAAACAATGTATTTTAAAATTTGCTGTTAGCTTTAACTGTTTGTTGTACGCACAGTTCAAAGCATGAAAACTCTACATGATTGTGAAATATTTTAAAACCAGTTTAATTGTTGCCATAACAATTTCACTTTCCGTATGCATCATAGAAGAGAGGCTTGCATTGATATGACTTTTGTTGTGTATCAGGGCCATATGTCCATTGCAGACTTTTAGTGTAATATAGAAACAATATTTTACTTCAGCAATGTATAATGTATACAAATGGATAACCATGTGACAAAAATAATGGCTGCACGAGTAACAATAATAAACTATGCCTATCCACATCCACTACAGGTAAAGAAACACTAAATGAGTCTGAAATGTGATTCCTGGTAAGTGATGGGTAGCTATCATAGCAGTGTTGTCTACATATCAGCCATGTTCTGCTCAAAAACATCATCACAAAACAACTTGGATTTCATACAGTTTGTACAAGATCGATTGATCAACCGCTCAAAGCATAAACACAAATGTCTGACAATTATTCCAAGGTCCACTTATACACAGGGCTGTCCACATATTTGATGCCCTTGATGTCCGAAAAAGTAACATAGAGGTGTTGTAGCATCCTTTGTAGTTCTGATGTGGCTCCTTTTCCTAATAAGATGCTGTCAGTTCACCAGTGAAAGACGTAGTGTATTTATATCTTGCCACTCATTTAAGCCGGTTTGTTTTTGGTGAGAGCATACAGAACTGTGTGGACAGTATACATATTGAGGAAGGATCTATATAGTTAAAATTATGCTATTGTACTTATATTATTTCATTACAAGAAAATAATTGCAGATGCTTTCTGAACCTCTCCTGTTTAATTGCAGGTAAAGGAAATTCAGAATAAACCTCTTAATTTAGAATATTATTATAATTATATTTGTAACTAGTTACATCCTTGTTCAAGATGTGGCTTATTTAATTTATCATATTTTACTTATTACTTATTATAAATATAAAATATAAATATTTTACTTTATATGTATGCAGAAAACTGTTTCATAATTTATTGTTGAAAATAATACTAGTATTGTAAGTGTAATTCTGAATCTGGAAAGTCATCTCACCATAAAATATAATCAGAGTCACGTCCCTTTAGTAGAGCATCCACTTCTTCCTGAACTTTGACCTGATGCTGCGTCCATCGAGCAAGACTGTACAGCGTCCAGCTCAGTGCACTAGCTGTGGTATCAAATCCTGTTTTGTTGTTGTGTTTCATGGTAAATAAAAACAAAATTTTGATTAACTAAGCCCAACCATGTCGAATTATTTTATTTTGGTCTTACGACAGGTGATGATTATTCATAAATATGAACAAAGTTTTAAAAAATAGTTAAGTTTAATATTTTGTAAAGCCTATGTTTTGATTTTGTATCTTTTTTGTCATTAGTAAATACTTTTGTGAAAACTAAAACACTCTCTTTTCACATTTCAACGATAAAGAAATGTACACATTTATAATTATGCGGAGTGTGTCGCTTGTTTGTTTTTTCTTAAAATCCAATCATAAATTTGATTTAGTCATTTATTTCTTCTTTTCCCTTCTTCTCCCACCTCACAGAATAAGTAAAACATCATGGTCTTATAACTTACATAACCCAGAAAAAATTCATTTCGAGGATTTTCATTCTCTTAAAATGATCATATGTATAATTTTTATCATCTGTACCTGCAACAAGAAACGTGTCAGCCTCGTTACGGATTTCTAGGGGTGTCATTCCTTTTCCATTTTCGTCCACAGCGGTCAGCAAGATGTCCACCAAACTCAACATGGGTTTCTTTATAGTTTTCTTCTGTAATTTATCTTTATTTTCTTCCTGGAAGACAAAATTAAGAGATTGCAAATCATTTTTTTTTAAACTATGAAATTACGAAGAAAATTTTAAAAAGCTAATGCTAGTACAGAAGACCCAAAGCCAGGAATAAGATGGTGAAACCACTTGCTTAAATCACCCATTGTCCTTGTGTCATGACAGGGAGGAATCATTAGTGGGAATTCGATTACTATTCCTTTTATTCTTCACATAATGCTTTCTAGGATTCACCCTCCCGCCCCCACTCCCAATTATACATTCAATCCTAACTCTCTTTCTCTAGTGTGGCTACGTTCGTAACAGATTGCAGGATTTCTCATATATATTCCATATTTGTAAACAGTATACACAAGATGTTAAATGGAATATAAACCATTTATATAGCATCTATCTGCAAAGGAAGGATCTGATCTATATTACTCATTGTAAACATGCATTTCATGAGGCTTTAAATTCAAGTGTTTAGGGCTCTGCCCCTCCCACTTTTAGATTATTTGGTGTTGTATTATGTGTAACCTTAACCTTAGCTCTAGAAAATAAAGATACCGTACCTTTTAATAGAAATGCACCATACTGAAATGTAACCCAAAGCTGATATAAGTGAACGGTTGCACAGTTAAAATAATTATCTGTCTGCAATATTTTAGCCTAGTAATATGCTATATGCTATTTTCATTTTATCAGCTGGTAATAAGAAAATGCTGTAAGCATTTTGCAGGTCAGATTTACTAAGTTATTTGAGTAAAGGGAAAACATGATGGGATCAATCTCAGCAGTCAAAGAAGATTGGCTAGGACTTCTTGGCATTATGATCCACTTTAAAATAATGTTGTCCTCATGTTGACATTGTGATCCACTTTAAATTTCTGTAAAATTCCTAAGCAGGGTCTTTAAATAAATACTGGACATGTAACACACACACACACACACACACCTGGAAATAAAAGCCTCGACTACGCATGTGCTTTGTCCTATGAACTCCGAAAGTTCTCAAAAAAAATGTAGCTCGTTAGCCTCACACGTGTTCTCCAAAGAACATCAAAAAATAAGATAGACAATTTGATGCCTCTCCAGTTAAAACTTGGTGTTCTCAAACCAATACCACTCGACAATGCTGACAAACTTAAAGTGTTAATAGCATTCTAACTTGACCAACAAAATATAATTTAAAATATCAGCAGCACTTATGAATTGCCCTGAGTCACGTGACAGACCCATTGACCACAAGAAATCTATTAACTGAAACATTGCCATTTAAGATTATTTGTTTTGAATATCAATAGCGCTGTGAAATGTCATACTGATTTAGATCTTATATCGAAATAAAATTATTAAAAGTTGCCTTACGAGAAAAACTCGACGCTTGGCGATCAGACCATCAGAAATCGAGTGCACGAAGTCGCACAGTTGTCGCCATTTCCGTCCATTTGCAGTTAGCTTGTAAAGTATGTCAATACGTTGCCATGGAATCCTGCACGATTAAATAAATGGATATAATATATAAAGTGGAAAATTACATAAATATATATTCTCTCTCTCACACACACATGCACATACATACAAACACACTGTTTTTATATTAGAAAGTTACTTTTTCATTGTTAGTTATGTATATTTGTCAATTTAAAAATAAAACCATTCTAAGACCATAAATAACCGCTAGACCAGACCCTCTCTATGCACTTTTTCTACATTTCAAAATTGACCAGTTGGTCTTAGAAAAATGCAATCCCTATAAGACAAACAATGAAATAAAATAACAACAGGACAACACCGTGACTGCACGAGATCACAAGGTGAAACACTTTCAAACGTCGACAGGGTAATACAGACTTACAAATATTCACAGGATAAAAAACACACTTACAAAAGTTGACAGGGTAAAACGCACTTACAAATGTCGACCGGATATAACACACACTTACAAAGTTGACAGGGTGAAACACTTATAAGTGTTGACAGGTTAAACACACACAAACATTGACAGGGTGAAACACTTACAAATGGTGACAGGATAAGACAAACTTACGAATGCTGACAGAATAAAACACACTTACAAAGCACGCTTTGACCAGAGAGACGCTAACTCCATGACTGCTTGCACAAAAGAATCCTCAGTTCTGAAAATAAACAAATCTGTATCTTCACACATGCTATTTAGTTCATACTGTTTTCTTGCTCAATCTTGCCATTTATTTCAGCCTCCTATTAGTGACATAACAGTCTTTTGTTCATATGTGTCATTAGAAATTTAATAGTGTGACACCTCTCTGTGCACCATATAATTGTTATGGTGATTATATATTAATTAACAACATATCACTAACTACATGTCATTGAAAATCATAATTTATAGTTATTAATATTTCTCCCGCAAGACCAACATTGTCTCTTTACACAATAAAAGGATAGACGTTATATTGTCACATAATGTTTCTGCAGGTGGAAATTTCTTACTAAAGGAGTAATAAAAATTCGTCTTTTATTTAAATTCACTGAGCCCCCATCCACTCAGTATTACACCATCATATGATTTAGTACATGTGTAAGGTCGATAAATTTTATAATAAATTTATTAAACCAACAATTAAATTTAAACATATGAATATAATCAAAAGTGCATTGACATTTACATCACATTACATTACGTTAGACAATCATTCAGTATATCTTAGCATAGACATCATCAGTCAAATTAACATATATGTATAATATACTATATAATCAAGTTCGTGGGTATAATTCATCACAGAAATGGGAAGGAATTTTTGGAGAGATAATTAGAGTCAAGTTACATAAACTTTACAATGATAACTGCTGCCACTAGCACGTGTTCACAATTACATGGTTTGAATAGTTGACGGTCCAATGTACGCCTTCTAGGCAAGGTTAGACATCTGTTCCAAAATCGGCGATGTGCTCACAAACACAAGATGGAGAATCATCCGGAACCTTTTATGCACTATCACAACACATCACAAGGAGTGTTCTAGAATTTTCCCGTGTGCTGCATAGCACATCACAAGGAGTGTTCTAGAATTTTCCTGTGTTCTGCATAGCACACCATGAGGAATGTTCAAGAAACTTCCAGACCAAACTCAAGTCTCAATTTTAGCTGTATTGGTTCTCAAACGTAATTCACAGGAATCAACATACAGCAAAATGTTTACTGATAAGTTCGAGACCAAACCCCTACCCATAACTGAACTTTGATCTATATTGATTTTTATATATATATATATATATATATATATATATATATATATATATATATATATATATATATATATATATGTGTGTGTGTGTGTGTGTGTGTGTGTGTGTGTATGTGTGTATGTGTGTATGTGTGTGTGCGCGTGCGTTCTTCTGTGTGTATATATATATATGTTGTCTATGTCCATATTTTATAGTTGGCTAAATGATATAATTGTGTAACATGTGTAGATTAATGTAGATTAATAAATTTTATATCTACGTTAACATCCACTATTTCCGAGCAATATATTTTGGAAAAAAAAAGACTCTTCAGACATGAAGGTGTCTACTCTCTCTCTCTCTCTCTCTCTCTCTCTCTCTCTCTCTCTCTCTCACACACATACACACACACACATACACACACACATACACATACACACACATACACACACACACACACACACACACACACACACATACACATGTACTCATACGTACAGGCATGCACACATACAGTGCACAAACCTGCACCCTACTTGGAGAATGACACTTTTATATTGCACTGCTTTGACTTGCAGTTATGGGGTTAAAATTTGTCACTGAGATTATCGTTGCTATTCTGAACATCTGGTATATATTATTAACTGATTTCTCTAGGCACTTTTAGTATGAAGGATTATGTGCTCCTTAAATTCCCTGCAAGACGATTTACACAGTTTCAACTTTAATTATAAATTTTGAATTCTCTTGAAAGTTTCCAGTACTCTTCCGCATGATTTTAAAACAAAAGGAAGTATGACTTCTGAAGGAAAACTCAGCGGTGAGGAAGAGAGATAACAAAACTCACCCAGTTGTCTGACAATTGCTTGTATGAGAGAAAGCACACTGCAAAAGGACATCAAAGAGATATAGATTGACCAGGTGAAACACTTCAAAGGATTCGTTATCTTCTGCACACTTTTGTATCTTGTCCTGCGTACAAGAAAATAAATCGAACACACTAAATGACTAATCACTAATAACGTTCCGTAAATACATAATTGTACAGAGTATATGTCACTTGAGATTATCTTTAACGCCACTTAAACATTCAAAACTTCATGTCAGCAGATAGATAATAGATAGATAGATAGATAGATAGATAGATAGATAGATAGATAGATAGATAGATAGATAGATAGATAGATAGATAGATAGATAGATAGATAGATAGATAGATAGATAGATAGACAGATGCGGGGTAGCCACAGGCAGACTTACAAGGGCTTTGGGTCAAAGTATGTTAAAGGCTTCAATATAAATTAATATAAAGCACATAGACAAATAGAATTGAAAGACATAAATATATTTTTGATGGAACAAGATATTGTAATAATGTTCTTCCACTGTCGTATGATATAATATAATATACTCGTCAAAATTATGGTTATTAGGCAAAAATGTATAATTTAAACAATTGCAAAAGTGTCACATTTTAATAAATGTATTTAGGAAACTATTTTATCCTGCCAGCCATGGACAAACTACGCCATTCAAATTTCTTTTCTGCACGTCATTGTAGGCTTGTCACATGTGGGGTTATTTTAAAGGGGACACTGTCTCAGCATTAATTAACAGAGTTGTGAATTTTGATTGAATTGACTTTAATCTTGATAAATGCCCCACAGCCTAATCAATTCATTAAAACGTACTGCTTACATTATGGGACTTTTAAATATGTAATATAGCGACAAGTAGATTTAGATGACGTGCACTGGGTTTGGCAATGCTATCTTTCCTTTTAATTAATTACAACATTCATATCTCCCTTGGCTCGCCCCCAGGCCAATTCCCATTTAACGGTCACTCCAAAAAATAGTTAAAATGGGGGATTGAGACCACATAAAATTTTAATAGTAAAAACAATAAAGATAAAAACTCGATTCCGAGAACAATATGCAAATAAGATATTCCCATCAGTACTGTTCCATTATTTAAAGTTATTTTTAGCCAGATTATTGATGGTGAATAGTTCTGAGGATGATGTATTTCGATCCTCAGATATAGATGAACAGTCCCACTATCTGTGCTGTTCACGTGAAGCTCTTTTGTCAGTAGCACTTATCTCCCTTCGAATCATGTGGGATCTGGGTCACCAGAAGTGGAGGAATGAATCAAAGAGGAAAATTGAGAATAAGCCAAAATGGGCCAAACTTCAATAGTATCATAATTTTCCCTTTGTACCTGGTGATAATTACTATAATAACACTAAAGTCTTTGTCTCTTTATAATCAAAAACATCCAAAACATTAACTAAATGTTAACTTACAATTCAACAGAATCATCAAGGATCATTTATAAAACATGACAATAATTATTGTAACTATTATAATAGATCAAAATGTAACATTCATAATCTATCAACATAGATCTCAATAAGCCTACAAATGAATTACTGCTAATGCCACATAGCGACTCTCTGAAAGAAATACGCATTCCTACCACTATCTGGATCATGCAAAATCTTCTTCTAATGTACAGGTTCAACTCTGTCCTTAATCAGTATGGTTGTGGTCATGTAAAAACGTTTGTGATCTAACCAGTGCATATATACATCTACCTGGGTCAGAACTGTTTTGTGTGTATTGTGACTTGGAACTCAAATATCCCTATTTAGTCATAACACATCCCGTTAACTTCACTCACCACTATGAATCACTCCCCTATTAACCTCTATATCTCACATGTGCCCAAAGGTCTACTGTTTGACCTAATTCTTCTCCTCACACGCAGTGTAAGCAGTTGTGGCTGATTACAAATAAACAATTAAAGGTCACCCATAATTAGTGCACTACACAATATTAATTATCAGTTATTAAAGAAGCAGACTCTTAAAATGAAAATTAAAATAAATAGCAAAAGGAGAGTAATTTACCGACAGGCCCTGGCCCTAGAATGTCCTGGAAGATATCTGTTTCATGTAAAATATCTAAACCATTGCTAAAATTTCCTTCTCTGCTTTGATATTTGCATTCATAGAAATCTCAAAATGTTTCTGTAATCTTCAATTCTTTTAAAACAGCCTTTGTCATCTTGAATAATATTCATAAACCGAGTATTTGGTTTAACTGATCTGTTTTAGAAATGTCTTGAGTTGTGTCAGTTATGACTGAAAAAAATAAATCGCATTTGATTTCGGGAAGAAGACTAAGTTCGAAGTGTGTTGCAGACACTGAGATCAATTCATTCTGATATTGTTTTCTCTGGGTTTCCTAGAAGGTCTCTTATTACAAGATCAAATTCACCAATCTATTCTACCTGAGATAGAAAGTTTCCATTGTAGATATCACCTACCCTTTCTACATCAGATAGAAAGTTTCCATTGTACACATCATCTATCACAAACGTTTCTCCTTTCTTAAAGTTGATTCATCATTTTCGTTCAAGGGCCATGTCTTTTCCAATGTTCAGCATCATACATGAAACTTTGTGGACATTGATATTTTTATCTTTTCTTTTTCTGCTCAGACCTCGCCAATCACTAATTCTATTAGACCAAACTGAGTGGTATTTTGAATTATTGCTATTCGCAATGACAGGGTCTATCTTAGGAAAACAGCACAACCATGAAAGGGGTATAATAAGTCCTGATTTGCTCGTTATTGTGTAGTAACTGGAAGAAATAGATCTTTGTTGATGGACGTTATTGTGTAGTAACTGGAAGAAATAGTTGATGGACGTTATTGTGTAGTAACTGGAAGAAATAGATCTTTGTTAATGGTCGTTTCGTGGAAAGGTTCTTCTGGCCTGCATGAACCATGTTCAAATAATTAACCCTTTTAAAAAGTCATTTGACAATACGTCACCATAAAAAACGTCCTGCCAGTTATATATTTTTCTCACAAAATCGTTTATAGTAGAGGATTGCTGTTATCAAATGTCACATGAATGTCAAGAATCCGAGAGGTCACAAGATACAGAGGATCAAGTTGAGTTCTCTCAAAGACATCATTAATTCATTATGATTGCTTAGTCACCACTACATTTTCATTTTGGTTTTCATTCTTGATTAAGAGAACTAGGTGTTGGGACATCTTTTTCATGTCCTTTAAATTATCTGGGGAAACATTATATGATCTAGTAATGGAGCTGAAATGGAAAATACATTTTAAAAGATTTACTTTTTGGAAATTTCTATAATTACTTCTCGTCTTCTATGCCCCATTCTTGTACCGCTCATTGAAAAAAGTGATTAAAGCTATCATGCTTTGCAATTTAACGGATTTTCTTTTCTATTCCTGATTTTTATAAGCAAACGGCAATATAGAGATGGTTTGTAGCGGGGTGGTGCCTCTATCACCGCTGTACTCTGAACAGCGTACAGGGAGTTGATACTACTTATAAGGTGTGTTATCCTTCAGCCACTACGATTTGAAATCTCTATTGATGTTTTGTGTATTAAGGACCTTGGCAGAGTGAAGGACGGAGGGAAAAAAGGGAAAGAAGAGATACTTCTTGCTGATCACTGATCTTGCGCACTCTCTCCCTCCTTCTCCCCTCTCTCTCGCTCTCTGAGAATCACTTTGTGACTCGAGCAATTCTATGTTTTTTTCAAATTTCAAGAATAATTTTGTTTTTGTAAAAGTAACAAATATTGTGCCCCTTCTGTAGAAATGCCCTCGGGCACTGCAGGGGCTACATGGCAGCAGCTATGCACTATTCTGAAGAGAGTTAACCAGGGTGTGTCTCGCTAAGTGATGGTCATCTATTCTTGTCACTATATTCTGCAATATGACAGTCGAAAAAATAGTTACAACATTAAGTATTGACAGTGATATCAAATAAGACTGTGTAACTGCTATAATCTCCAAATAAAGAATTCAGAGAGGCTTCCGACTTACCAGTAAAATATCTCCAGCCTCGTTTTTGATTGTGACGTATGGCTTGAGAATGTCAAAGTGGAAGGCCGGGGTCAGAAGGCGGCGATTTCGTGCCCACTTGTTTCCATAACTAATGACCAGTCCCTCCCCTAGCCACCCGAGTCCCATGTCGTACTCGGATAAAAGGATACTGCCATGTGGTTTAGGAGCTGGTGTCATGTTTGATGGCGTTGTCAGAGAGATAAATAAACAATATAGTTATGTGTAATGGTGAATGGAATAAATTATCATAGCATAATGCAAGTACGATAACACAAAGTATAAAATAATTACTTTATTATATGTCAAAGGACAATATTCTACAATAGTAAACACTGCTCATTGCATTATATTATCAACAAGTGCAAAAATCAACAAACAATACTTCTGGCCTCAGTCGAAAGTAATACTGTTCTTTTGGACATTCTTCGCAATAAATCTATACTTTCTTTTGGCTTGCGCTTTCTCAGTGACTAACAACTGCTAAACAAATTCCAAATGCTTCTGGTGATCACGTGACAATATAATGGCATCATGTATGTCATGCATTGCATACTTATAATAATGAGTCTCAATATGATTAAACAAATTAAATTAATGTACTGTGTTTTTCGGCCAAATGTTTCTGAATTTATGCATTTAATTTTTCATTTTGCATACTGACAGACATTGCCGAGTCTTAAGGTACTGTTAGCCATGAACTCAAGGGTCACGTGATTATGAACGTTGCTATAAAATGTTACCTGATGATTTGAGAACGGGGCGAACTAGGTCAGGATGGTACACAAGCAAGACTGGAACAAATGGGCCTGCCCACAGCCTGCTGAAGCGTGGGTGTTTGTTCATCAAATCAATGGTATACTGAATGCCTGCTTCATTGAACCCTGGAAACTAAGCATCACTAAAGTATATTAGCCTTTTCGCCTTTAAGGAAAACTACTATAATATAACCAACATCTAACACTGAAGTATATTGTCTTTTCGACTGTGTGAATAATAACTATAATTTAAACTTCTCTAACACTAAATAGAGAGAGGAAGTAAATTGCTAAATACCCCTTCCCTCCATACAGTTGGAAAATACCTGCAAAAACTATTTGGTTTCCTTTCAGGTCGTTGAACTTAAAACAGCTCATTGTCAGATGACTGACCTCTGATCTAGTCACTACTCACCACCTTTACTTAACGGCCTTTCCAGGAAGTGATGGAACACGTACCACCTATCAGTACGACCTATCACACACACACACACACACACACACACACACACACACACACACACACACACACACACACACACACACACACACACATACACACTTGAAATAGTCAGACATGACGGCACTGTCGGCCACTTCTGAAACTAATACATCGTGAACATATACTTCTGTCGCATATAAACAATTTAAGAAAAAAAATAATTAAATAAAGGAAAGTTATGGCGTTGTTTGAATGCGATAATTTGTTTGACACAAATATCGATACAGTAAATAATTAATCCTTGTGATTAAAATTATTAGAAAAGTTCATAAAAACATTACAATTTTTCTAAATAATTACAAATAATAAATAATTATATTTGTTGTGATGGAATGAATCGAGTGTGGTTGTTGTAGTTGTTCGTCATATGGGTCACTCTAGGATGCGAGGAGATGACTGGATGAACGATGACGATGATGATAAGACAGACAAGCAGACAATACCGCTACGGCAGCCACAGCAGAGGAGAGAGGCAGCATAACACGCAACACGTGTTTTACATTTTCATAGGATCTTTATTTAGGCGACACACCGCCAACGGACGACCAAGGATGACTCAGAGGCAGACACTCAAAGTAGTAGTGCTATCAATGCCCAGACTTTAGGTGACTCTAATTGTAGTAGCTCACTCAAACCACACACGCTCATTATATCTTATAGGAGCGGCCCTCCCCGAAGCCCACGGGTTATGAAAATGAAAATCTAGTGTGGAAAGGCTTCTAAAAATAACTTTTGTGTTTCTTTACTTGCTTTCCACTATCAATTATAGCTATATGCCTAACAATTACAAAATAATTCGAATATACAATGAAACTACTTTAATTATACTTTAATATACAAATATTTTTATATATATAATCTAAAGAATTAAACCTTTAATAAAATAAAATATGTGTTGGCGGGCTTCAGAAAAAGCATTCACACACACATAAATTACAAAATACACAAATACAATAACATTATACATCATACAAAAATACATCAATTAAAAATATAAACTATTTCCTTTCTAACTATATAAATATCAACTTCACTTACTAACTACCTAAAACAATATATAATAATAAAAACGCGTATTCTAACACAGCTAGTGCTAATATAGCGCGCGCTTTAAAACAAAAAGAATAATCATAAACAATAAAAGCACGCACTCACCGGTGATTCACACTAGCGGCCGATGACCTACTTTGCTGCACGCGTGGGGATGCGACTATACACATACATACACAATGATGACACAAATACCTAAGCTAACACGGGCTACATTATTCCCCCCTACTAAAAATAATCATGGTCCTCCATGATTCGAAGGTCTAGCACACCAAAAAGTCAACAAACAAATCACTAAACATACTAAAATTGTACTATTTTAACAATCTCAAATGGAAACCTCTAAATACAAAAAATGTTCTATGGTTACTTTTGAATTCTGTCTATCCAATGCTTTATACCACTACCGAGACTTCTGATCACATCTGCTAAACCAGAGTTGCTTTACGCACAATGTAGAACAATGGGGTTGCTTTTAGGCTCCTCCCCTCACTGCTACATAACCTCTAGGAGCAATGTATAATACTCACAAAATCAATACAGCATCACAGCTGTCAACTCACCAAAACTTTCCTGGAGCTTCCTCCTGCTCCTTTAAAACCTATATTGCAAACCTCAAAGGGCTTGACGCCAGTGCAGACAAGCAGGGTGCTTTTAAGCTCCTCCCCTCTTGTGCACCTACCTTGAGAGCAATATTTAAACAAAACTGCAGCATATCAGCTGCCAAAAAAAAAAGAACCAAAAAAGTAACCAAAATAAATACCTTCCGAGCACCCTGGCTCCAGTACACAGTATGAATAAACAAATATCTGCTACACATCTAATCAGACGAGACAACACGTAACAAAAGAAACGATTTCCAGCCAGCGTCCACAGTGACCTGACTAAAGCTAGCAACACATAGACCACTCACTAGGATGCAAACTATCTTTTGCCAAACATCAGTGATGAACTAGGGCTAGCCAAGGAATTCCAAATTCCTAACCCAGCGAAACTCTAAAACAAAAATACAACTACAAACTGTATTACCACACGGGACATAAGTTCTTACTTAACAAAATAGATATTGCCACAAAAACTTACATTCCAATACCTATGCAGTAACATCACACAGCAAAATAAATGCACGCCCGAATTTAGCACAATTTCAATAAAACATCTAAATATCTTTCTTTTTTTTAAAAAAATAACTTGAACATCATATTCAATATAACTTTCTAATGCTGCACATTTTAGCCTAACTAAAATAATCACATAAACACACAAATTAAAATTAAAATCTACACTAAGTACTAGCACTAAAAAAAGTCACTTTGTGTCTTTCAAATAAAGCAAATGTTTGTGACACATTTTTTTGTTGTTCCATTCTTCTTCTTTCTAAAAAAATGTCTAATACCGTCCATACCTTTTTAACAAAGGGCACAAAGTTTGTGATTTATGTAGTTGAGTGAAAAATACGTCTTTAGCTTGTCCTGACCGTTTTTTGCTGCTGTTGGTGATATCTGGCGTCCGTCATGCCACGAAGGATGGCCGTCAGCGCGTTGTTAGCGCCATGCGGTGTGCTGTCAGGGTCCGGTCGACTGCCACTGTCGTCCCTCTCTGCCATGAAGTTGGCGTCCGTCGTGCCGCGATGGATGGTCGTCGGCGTGTTGTTAGTGCCATGCGGTGTGGTGTCAGGGCCTGTCGACTGCCACTGCCGTCCCTCTCTGCTATGATGTTAATGGCTGCCGTCCGCCTGTCCAGCCAGAAAATGTTGTTTGGCCATTCCTCGCACCCTTTGGGCCCATCCTGCTCGCAGCGCCAATTTTGTTGTGGAATGGACCGAGAGTGGTTGTTGTAGTTGTTCGTCATATGGGTCACACTAGGATGCGAGGAGATGACTGGATGAACGATGACGATGATGATAAGACAGACAAGCAGACAATACCGCTACGGCAGCCACAGCAGGAGAGAGGCAGCAGAACACGCAACACGTGTTTTACATTTTCATAGGATCTTTATTTCAACGGCACACCGCCAACAGACGACCAAGGATGACTCAGAGGCAGACACTCAAAATAGTAGTTCCGCTATCAATGCTGAGACTTTAGGTGACTCTAATTGTAGTAGTTCACTCAAACCACACACGCTCATTATATCCTATGGGAGCGGGCCTCCCCGAAGCCCACGGGTTATGAAAATGAAAATCTAGTGTGGAAAGGCTTCTAAAAATAACTTTTGTGTTTCTTTACTTGCTTTCCACTATCAATTATAGCTATATGCCTAACAATTACAAAATAATTCGAATATACAATGAAACTACTTTAATTATACTTTAATATACAAATATTTTTATATATATAATCTAAAGAATTAAACCTTTAATAAAATAAAATATGTGTTGGCGGGCTTCAGAAAAAGCATTCACACACACATAAATTACAAAATACACAAATACAATAACATTATACATCATACAAAAATACATCAATTAAAAATATAAACTATTTCCTTTCTAACTATATAAATATCAACTTCACTTACTAACTACCTAAAACAATATATAATAATAAAAACGCGTATTCTAACACAGCTAGTGCTAATATAGCGCGCGCTTTAAAACAAAAAGAATAATCATAAACAATAAAAGCACGCACTCACCGGTGATTCACACTAGCGGCCGATGACCTACTTTGCTGCACGCGTGGGGATGCGACTATACACATACATACACAATGATGACACAAATACCTAAGCTAACACGGGCTACATATTAAAATGTTATTAGTAAATATAGTGGCGTGAAGTAATATTTTGTGCATGTTAAAAATTTATTAAGCATTTCATAATTAATCTCTCTCTTTGCTGAAGATGATGAAAAACATTTTCTTGTTGTTGAATTGCATTCATAATTTCTAACTTTGCTAACTGTCAAAATAGACATTACTATTAATATTGTTTGCACAAAATGTTAACTTTAATTAAGTTTTAAACGGTAATGAAATCTTGTCTAGCTGTTGTGATTAACAGTTCAAGACGACAGTGTGGTTGTAGTATTGAAAAAGCCACGATTAAGAAAAGGTATCCATTGTCGTTTGTGTGATTGTAGTATTGAAAAAGCCACGATTAAAAGAAAAGGTATTTTTTGTCCTTGTGACAGTACGAGGGATAGCTGCCAAACATTTCATTTATCTTGAGATTTCGTAATGTGGGTGTTGCCGGCATTTTGAATCGTTGTAGATCTCATATCTGCCCGAACAGACTCCTGGTTCTTACTTCTGTTGAATTATGATACTTAAGCTGAGTGAATCCGTGCTTAATTCTGTATGTCCTTTCTGTAGAGTGGTATGTACTTTCACAATTAGTTTGCCTTAGAAATGAGATGTGTAGCAAATCCACGACTGAGTAAATAAATAAATAAATAAATAGCTTTTGTTTTTTGAAGACAATTTGTAAGTCACTGCCTTGCGACAGAAGTCTTCGAAATGAACAAAGTCGTTTGGAAAAATACATATGGTTCATTCTCTGGGCAAGTGTACCACAAAGGGTGGGTCAATTTAAAATATATATTCTGTAAACTAAGGCATTGAAATATCAAGTGTTTATATTCTATATATTCATAATTGATGTGAGAGATACATAGGATAGTTGCATGAACGTATTTATGTTGTAATTATTTGGTATACACATTCGTTTTGAACTGAAAATGGCACCTCTTTTTGTGACACGGATATATAAAGCTATTTTGTTTCATTTTCATTGTTATAAATAATCCAACAAACATATCGTATCAAGGTTTTCTTAGAAGTGATAATACATTGAAGCAACATTCAATATTCCTTTAATAAGAAAATTATCAATTTTGTGAAGAAATAATATTTTAAAAGGCTCATTTTGTTTTTAAACGCATAGTTTCCTCATAAATCGGATCCAAAACTTTTATTCTTTTACCAAAATCCAACATGCCAGACAAAGTGGTCATGTGCTTTTTAAATAATTCTCTTACTCGACGTATTAATATATATTTTAAAATAAGCAGTATAATTATCTCACTACATCGAATATATTTTCCTTATAAATCTAAATTATGAACTTAATCTGGATACATATTTATTTAAAATGGGGTATTAAACTATAATTTCGTCACTTGGAAATCTTAATCATCTCCCATATTCAAATTTATCAACAACCATAAAATAAGCTCTGTCGTCTAATGAACTAAAAATAACCTGGACTACTTATTATGCTGCGAAGACACTATTAAGTATTATGATATGTTCATAAGATAAACTTCGGCCATAGTTCTGTGAAGACATCTACAAAAAAAAACAACAATTCCTAGTTTGACTTACCTTATGTATAGTCCCATATAGCCAGTGGAAATCGGTCTCCCCAGGGCAGTCATTAAAAATTTTGGCGTAAGCACGGAAATCCCGAACCGCTTTGACGATTTTGTACAGGGCATAAGTAGCCAAAGCCCAAACTAGCATGTACTTCATCAAAGACAATATAAGGATACGTGAGATTGCAATGTTCAAATCCATATTTCAGATAATATGATCATTTATTTAACAGCTAGATATATTTTTTCCACTGCATATGTGTTAGCAGTGACGCCAATGAAGTGTACCTGGCAGTCAAATACGTCTACATCTCAACGCTTTACCACCAATCGTAATATAGATCGAAGCAATCGACCAATCAAAATGCATTCATTGATGAGCGTAAGGTTCTTAAGGCAGTTATGTGGTATATGTGGTATTCATCATGCAGTGGATTTCGTGGTTAGCTCCAAAACATCTCTAGCAGTAGCCCTAAATTGTTCCTATATGATTTCGCCTATCTCTGACTTAGTGATATGCATGTATTTGGCTTATAGTTGATTAGGATTAGGGTTACAGTTAGTTTTATTATGCTTATACTTATAATATAAAAATGAATACATTAAACTGAAACATCGCTTCAGTGCCATGCTTGTTTGTTCTAAGTTTTAAATGGATATTTAGGCATTGCATTAATTTATTAAACATTGAAAGTACTTGCATTAACTTACTAAACATTGAAAGTACTTGCATTAACTTACTAAACATTGAAAAGTACTTGCATTAACTTACTAAACATTGAAAGTACTTGCATTAACTTACTAAACATTGAAAAGTACTTGCATTAACTTACTAAACATTGAAAAGTACTTGCATTAACTTACTAAACATTGAAAAGTACTTGCATTAACTTACTAAACATTGAAAGCATCGTTTACAGCAAGTGACCATTCTACTACATTCGTTCTGACTGGTACTGACAGGAAAAGGGATACAATGGAACTTGCATTTAGGGTTGCAAGTGTACGATATGCAGACGGTCTCGGAATCTTACCAAGATTCTGGGAGATCCAAGGTTTTACGGAGGATGTGGGCACTTCCGAGGAGCGCTACTATGAGTAGTGGAGCGAGTCTGTGGTTTCCAGGGAGTTTATTCAGGTAGCCTTCCAATTCAGATGTTGTGTTCCCCAAGGCTCCTATCACTATAGGTATCACTTCCGCTGTTACATTCAACAGTCTCTGAATTTCTAATCTGAGGTCTTGGTATTTTTCTATTTTTTCTCTTTCTTTTGTTTTTATGTTTCTATCACTTGGAACAGCGACATCAATGATTGTTGCTGTTCTCTTGGACTTATTGAGAACTACAATGTCTGATCTTCGTGCAGGAATAATCCGATCTGTTCTCATACTGTTGGACTTCTTCTGTTCGGTGACTGCTTCTGGTTGGTGCATCTATGCTCTTTCTGGAGATTTTATGCCATAGTTCTCTCAGATTTCTATGTATGTGTTTTGCCACTTCGTTGTGTCGTTTTGGTGTATTCTATTCCAGCCAGAATCTGACATCCAGATAGTATGTGCTCTGTTGTCTCATCCTTGGATTTGCAGTCTACATTTGGAATAATTTGATATTTTCATGATTTTCGTTTTGTGTGTTTTGATGTTGAGTGCTTGATATTGTTATGAATGCTTCTGATTATGCTTTCAATCCTGCTTCTTTCAACCATTTGTACGTTGATTGCTTTGTTGATATTTCGTCAACTTGTCGAACATACTGGCCATGGAGAGGTTTTTGGATACAGGTATATGCTAGTGCTTGTTTCGTTGTTTTCTTCATGTTTCTTTGTTTCTGGGGGTTGGAATAGCCCACTCATCTTTACTGCTTCTATCAGTGGATCATATTTGTTGTTATTCCAGATCTAGTCCACAAGACCAATGCCTTCTCCTTCAATGACATGTTTGATTTTCTTGAGACCTCGGCCTCCCATTTTTCGAGATACATAGAGCCTGTCCACGACAGCTTTGTGGTATAAGACTTTGTGTACTGTTAGTACTTCTCTTGTTTTTTGTCCAGTTCATTTATTTCATTTGTTTATTATTATTATCATCATCATCATCATCATCATCATCATCATCATCATCATCATCATCATCATCATCATCATCATCATCATCATTACTGTTGTTGTTATTATCTAAAATACTCTCTACATTGTGTTTGGAATGCCAAAAAACACATACAGATACTTTCTCACCAGTTAATTTTCTCCAGGCGTGTTACATTTCGGAATTCCATTAGAAATAATTATACAGCACATTAGGTGGAATAATTTTTACTGCTCATCACTCTGAATAATGCATACAGTTCACCCGTTGCAAGCATGTATATACGTCATCACTGAGAACATAAAGGCTAGCAATATCTCCATATATTTTAATTTTGCAATTTATTATCCGCGAGTGATGCACGCATGCACACACGCCGGCCTGAAATAAAAAAAAAAGAGCAGGAAGAAACAAGAGGACTATTGTTTCAACAAGAGAAGAGAGTAGTACACTGCATTTTCATGTATGGAGTACAATGATAGCCATTAGATGGCTTGAGAGCGCCACCATATTGATCTAAACAAGAAAGACAAATCGCTTCTTCTCGTAAATAAAAGAACCGCAGTTAAACATAAGCTTAAACCGTCTGTATTTAATTAACAAAATCGTAATTTGTTTTCTATACTTAAAACTAGACTGCTATCTACTCTATATCTTTTAAAAATTACATAATAAAAACACAATACCTGTGGAAATTATTCTATAAATGAATATATTTATTGTCAATCAGCAGTTGTCACTTTTTTAAAAGCACTTAATGTCCAGAAGTGAAAAGTAAAAAAATATTTACAGTAAAAATAAATTGAAGTTTTGCCATACTAAGATAATATGCACAAGTTCATTACATTGGATTATTATGTACTTTGTCACCTCTCATTGTATTTATACTGCAGCAATTAACATTACTTTTAAAAATAAATATAAGATTATTGGCATTTGATAGCAATCAGTTTCTAACGTTCCAACTTGTTTCTGCTAGTATATAATGCTAAATCTGCACTTAGTCAAAAATCATTAAAAGAAGAAAAAATATTAATTTAAAAAATAAATCAGGTACTTATTACTTATATGGTCGCCATTTCTGCATTTTGTTCTCGGTTTTGGAACATTCCTGTGGGGCCTTCCTCCCTTCCGTGATTTCAGGGAGGGTAAGTGTAAGAGGGTGTATCCTGAGTTGTCGTTTCTTAATGGTGATGGTGCTTGCACTTCGACATAACTATTGGTGATTTTTTTAAAAATTTAATATTTAACTGTGGTGCAAAGTGTCTGGTACTTTTGTTTTGCGATGAGTTTCAATCTCGCTCTCCTCAGATCTTGCATTACGTTAAGTGGCTGCTTTTGCTTCTACCGTAGCCATTTCACGGTTGAGCTAGTTGCCCTGAGTGACTGAAAAGTGTTGGCCAAAATCATTTAGAATTCTGAGTGTCTGATTAAGATATGGAAATCATCTCTTCAGATGTACTCTATATCACTACACATGATGCACCCCTCTTTCGACAGTTGTAGAGGTGGTGTGACGGAGTAAATTTGCCTCTCCCTATTTTAAAATTTAAATTGTTTTATTTGCTTCTAAATTGTCAGAGTAAGCGATCCAATGGTTATGATTTACGAGAAAAAGACCAGCCAATGGACTGAGATAAAAAAGTTTACTTGCTGTACAAAATTATATTCTCTGATCAGTTTGAATTTGGAGTGTCAAGAAGAAGTCCAATTTTGAAAGGCAGCCATTAGCTTGATAGTGAGTTAGCTGACTGGATGAGTTAGAATGAATTTAGAAATATTTCATCTACTTTTGTTATTGATATGTTATACTTGTGTTTTATGTAGTGATGTACTTGTGAGTTGATTTTTATTTTTACAAATGTTTGAACTAAGCTGTCTGCATTTAGTGTGCTTACACTTGACATTGTTTTCATAAGCAGTATTTATTATGCCAAGTGCATGTTGGGTTAATGAATACCATTGCAGGAAACTGTAAGTTGAGACTGGAATGTAAGAAGGAATGGAGTTATAAAGCAAAAAACTGGAAGCTTAGCATTTGTCCCTTAATTATATTTTGCAGTGAGCAAGAGCCTTTCCAGTTGCCTATTTTCACGTGTTGTTTGAGTCTACTGGTTCACAGGATATGGGTCACTGTGACCGGGGAGATGCAGAAATCGTCTGCTGCAGTGTGTGTAAATGTAAAATGGATACACTTCACTCTGTTTGATGTATGGTGGCAAAGTATGTTCACTCGATTGAGAAAATTTCTGGTAAGGGGAGTATTAGAAATTACTACAATTGCTGTTCTGCTTGAATGAACAGATAAGGCAGAAAAAGGCCCAGGTTGACTTTTAGAGAATGAGCGGCAAATTATGTTTCATTGTGAGACCAGAAACACATGGAAATTGAACTGATGTTTAATGTGTGACACTGTGGCAAAGCACAGAAAGGACTGTTAAGACTGTGCTGAATCAGGTTACATAAAGATTATTATTGACGATGATGAAGTGGGATTGATAATTCTTACTTGTTTGCTAGACTGTTTGTAGGAACTACCTTGGCCAAAGCTTTGCCATGCAAAAATTGAAGATTTTAGTGTCCAGGATATAAAATAACTGCACTTAGAAAATTACACTAAAATCATACTGTGAAAACAGCATCCAAAGAAACCAATAGAGTTGCGAAGTGTGAATGAACCAATAGGTAAATACACTTGCAGGTGGGTATCCACAAGAGTTACCAGCAAGGTCAATGAGAGACCGATGAGAAGTATCAGGTGAATGATGAACTGGTAGGTTCAAACCATCTGTGGGTATGCGAAGAAGATGCGAAGAGGTGAAAGAAGAGTTGGAGACAGACACAAGTGTTGCTCAGTATAGCATTCTTGAAAGGTACATAACCGCCATTAAGTGTTGAATTGTTCTCTCAGAACAACACCATTTTACTTGAAATACTAGATAAAATCTTTGCTAAATGACCACAAGAGAATTCTAGTCCATGGAGGAGCATCGCATTAGCTAACTGTTGTATAGCATTCTCCGTACTCCAGTATCTAGAGGCCATGGTCCAAATTTCCATCACAAATCTTCAAGCCTGTCCACATGCTAGGACAGAGACCTTAGACAAAGGGGTTTCTAAATATCTGCATCCCTGGGTTGTTTGGAAATTCGCAAAGACAAAGGAGTCCTGCCGAGTCTGCCAGTTGTGGAGTTGTGGTCAATAGTTGTTGGTGTTATGTGAAGGAGGTCACGAGTTCTTCTCGCCAAAACAAAGATAATGGGGGGGGGGTTGTTCCTATTCAAGCAATATCAGAGGAAGGTTGTACCGTGTGACAAACTGTCAGCAGAAACTTTTATGTGACTTTATTGCTGGTGTGTACGCAAAGCATTGTGGACAATTAAATACAGCAGTATGAGGTGGGACCTCAAGTGTCAACATTGCACAACGACATCACCGCTGCCACAGGAGCAGATAATCAGGTCAATTGTTATCAGTTGTTATCATATACTCTTTCTTTTCAAACTTCTCATTTCTATCATGATAATTAGTGGCTATAGGACTGTCATTTCTCAATAGTTACCTCTGACCTTCGTTGAACATTCCATTAGATAAAATTCAGGATCAGTTGTTTCTAGCAACTAATTGTAGGCATGTATGTTTCCTTTCATAATTGTTATATTAAAACGTATTGTTATTCATTGTACCCATCATAAAAGATTAGTCAGGGGTAGAGGACGAGTGGGGTCTTAAATAATTAAAACCTATCCATTAATCAAGAAGTTCCAGTTGGTAGAAAACTTTTTACGACAAGAATGATTATTTATATTATAGTGTGCGTATTTAGTATTTTGAAAGTGGCAGACAGATCCGACTGGTGTAAATTGGAGTAGGTCGTCTAATTAGGGTTATCATATTCATATGACCCATCCTTCTGTATTATTATTATAGTTATTAATTATTGAAGATGAATGCTACTAATAATTAATAAACAGAGTAAAGCTTTCGTGTGCATCTAAATTTTAAAAGACAAATTTAGCAAATGTTGACAAATTTGCTATTCATTTAAACTTATCGATCTGACTATTATATAATTGTACCAATACATTTAATTATTGTTTGAAAAGATTGTCTTATGACATGCATATAATATGGGTCGCATAATTTGTTAGTGTGAACGCAGGCAATGTGTTGAACTGTTACAGAGTAATTCTACGATATGCAAATAGTTTTGTTGATTGGTTCCACAAGCATCCTTTTTTTCACTTTTGAAAAACAGTATGATATAATAATTTCTATATCACCAAACCCCTTTTGTCCCAGGACATTTTTTCCAATTCGCTTCTTTGAGTGGCCTACCCTTGGACAGTGCCTTTGGAATTTTTGCTGATAAACGCTCGATATAAATAAATGAATAACTTTACCAAACTTTTTACATATTTGTACTTGGTTTGCTACAAAAAGATACATCACTTGATAACGTCTGTATATTCTTTTTTGGCATGTAATTATGTTTATGTATTATTTACATGCTTGTACGAATGAATATTATTGTGACCTTTGGGTAACAGAATTGTGGCAGTGTGTAAAAAAGTACGTATGTTTGTGAGTATTTATCGGAGTGTACGTATGAGCTTGAACAACCTTAGTGACAACCGGCGGAACACTTATCCCAAGCATATTTTTAAAAAATATCCAGCGTGTTGTACCACAGTAAACCTTGGCCTTGATACGTCTGCACTCACTTCTGGGTACATTTCTCAGACGTCACTGATAAAAACTACAAAACGTGTCTACTGACTTGCTAACAAACTTAAAAAGGGCGTAATATATTAAGCTGTTAAATAACTGATCATTATTATCAGAAGCATGGATTTAAACATCGCAGCCATGGACATCGATAGGGTGTCTTTGATAAAGTACACTCTGATTGTGGGTTCGGCGACTTATGTCCTGTACAAAATCGTCAAAGCGGTTCGGGATTTCCGTGCTTACGCCAAAATTTTCAATGACTGCCCTGGGGAGACTGACTTCCACTGGCTATATGGAACTATACACAAGGTAGGCCGGAATTGTTTTCTAGTAGATGATTGCAGTGAACTAAGGTCAAAGTTTACCGTATGAGCTACATATCGGCTGAATTTACTGCTAAGTGATCCACCCACCCGCTTGTTTACTTTTAGGATTTATGTCTACCTTTCTTATTTTCTTTTATAATATGCCGATTGATCTTTAGTCTAGCAGGCGATTTTCGATTTATTTATTATCAAATGCGAAACTAAAATCCTCGTCTTCAGCTCAGGAGCAGTTGAGAATCTCCCGAAAGTGTTGTCTCCCCACCACCATTTCGAGCGGGGATCGAACCCTGGACTTTATCAACAGGCCAGTAGTTCTGCGCTATTAATTGTTTCTTTTCGACTCTTTTTCTGACCTTGACGCGTTCAATGATGTCCGCATATTTACTAAGAACTTCGTATCAAAACGGTCTGTCGTAGACTAAAAAAAGAGAACAACAATGAGCAGCAAAGTACATGCAAGGTTGCGCTTAGAAAAAAGATAGGAAACTAAAAATAACTCCTATGTACATTTCACTCCAGTCCTTGCGTTGCCTTCGCCTGGTCTGACGAGAATATTAAACAACCGCTATGACAGAATAAAACTTGCAACAAAGACGAACCGTTTCGGGAATTTTTCCTTGTCAGGTGCATGTACCTAAAATGTCCTTTAAAATGACCCACTTTAAGCAAGCTTGCCCTCTCAGTTTTATTTTCTAACTGTTCGGCACACTCCTATAGCAGACTGTTTCGGCACACTCCTATAGCAGAATGTTTAGGTTCACTCCTATAGCTTACTGTTTCGGTACATAACTATAACTTAGCTTACTGTTTCGGCACACTCCTATAGCTGACTGTTTCGGTACATAACTATAACTTAGCTTACTGTTTCGGCACACTCCTATAGCTGACTGTTTCGGTATATGACTATAACTTAGCTTACTGTTTCGGTATATGACTATAACTTAGCTTACTGTTTCGGCACACTCCTATAGCTGACTGTTTCGGTACATTACTATAGCTAACTGTCGGCACACTATCATAGTTTAACTTTTCGTTTCGGAACATTTCGATGACATGGTTCATTTTCAATATTCACTTTTATGAAAGTTTCTATTATCACAGCATTTGTGTATTCTTTGCGTCCAGGATCTCGCAGTTTCCAGTTTATACAACCTCCACATTGCGGCTCGTGCGTATGAGGGAAAGACAGGAAGGATAATTGAACATTACTCTGATTATCGCCCTTTTCACTATTAGAGTTTAACTCATTCTTTCAGTCCACACACATATCACCTTCTCTATCAGTAGGTAAAAAACGAACGAAATAAAACCATTTTCTCACGCATCTGATTTATGCCAGGTACATTTAACACCAATTTAAATTTACAATTGGCTCCAGCCACCCCTATCTCCTTTTAAACAAAGTTTGCAGCAAAGATCGACGTACGTGTACCCTGAACATTATGTTAAAGAATTTTAACACTACCTTTAGTTGCTGTAAAACCAAATAACGTATATTAAATTATTATATATGTTGAATTAATTTAATGATATACATATAAGTAAATATTTAATTGGTTAGAAGATTAGGAATAACCCAATGTAATTAAAGCAAGGATTAAATGTATTTATTATAGTTTATATATATATATCCATGTGAATGTACACGATGACGTCACAACCGTGTATATATAAAGTTTACACAGTTTCTTTCTTATATATTTCTGTCCAATTCATTTATTTTTCTAATATGTTTTACTTATTCTGTGTTCGCATTACAAACACAAAATAATCTATGCAAACCCATCATGTACATAGTTTACACGCACGTGACAGCACAAATATTTCATACATATTTATATTCACAATCTCACCCCCATATCACATGTCTGGTAATTTTGTTTTTGCTTCTTAGTCCAAGTAAAATGGAATGTAAGTCAGAAATAGACAAGAATAAATCCATATGAAATGAGTAATTCCCTTCCTTGGAAGTTATTAGAAATTGAAAAAAATGTTGTTCTGCTTGAAGGAGCTGACATGACACAAAAAGGGAGCCCAGGTAAGCTTCGATTGAACAGCAGTGTATCAGTGTTTTAAACATAAGGAGAGAAACATGTTTAGTTGGCAGGAGTTGATGTGAATAACTTGTGACATAGATACAAAAGCATGTGAAAGACTATTAAGACAGTGCTTAAAACAGGTTGTGTAGTAAATATTATCAGTTATCTCTAATAACTCTATTTCTGTTCTGTGATAAGAAATATCCTGTGATTTGTATGGGCACTATATGTTGTATTTTTAGGATATATTACTGTGTAACAGAAAAATTATTCAAACGTGCTTTTGTAGAAATATTGATGTCAAGTAATCTATTTCATTCTATTTGTCATATGCATATTTGATTGTTGATTTAATAAATTTATTGTTAAATGAATTGACCTTCTTACACATATTGATAGCCTTATGTTGGTGAAGAAAGTAGGTGGATGGAGGCTCGCTAAATATAGATTAAAGGCGGATTTGTCTTCCCTTTAGTAAGACGTTTTGAACGTATGGAAATATTGTGTGATGGTAAATGTTTGTCTTTAATATTGTGGAAGAGAGAAAACGTTTACAGCACCTGCATATCCACCAAGTGAAAGAGGCGAGTGGTGTCTGCTGACTGGAGGATTATTAATAACATAAATTCTCGTCACTTGTAATTAGTTATGGATGATTAATTAAAAATAATCATAACTATTAACTAAGTGGCGTTGGCTTCACATAGTGTTATTCTTAAGAGTAAAAGCAGACAATATATATCGATTTAGTGTTAGATGTTAGTTATACTATAGTGGTTTTGCATGATACGTCAGTGAAAGGTGTTGATCAAATTAAAGTGGTTATTCTAAAAGTTTAAAAAGAAAAAATACTTCAGTGTTAGATTTAGGTTATATTATAGAAGTTATTCGTAAAAGTCGATAAAGACAATTCTCGTTTGGGATGTTTAGTTTCCAGGACCGAATGAAGCAGGACTTCAGTATGACATTGACACGATGAATAAACGCCCACGCTTCTCCAGGGCGTGGGCAGGGCCCTTTGTTCCAGTCTTGCTGCTGTACCATCCTGACCTAATTCGCCTCGTTCTCAAATCATCAGGTAACTATTTATAGCAACGTTCATTATCGCCTGACTTGAGTTCATGGTTTTAAAAATGCCTTAGGAACTCGGCAATGTCAGTATGCAAATCGGAAAATTAAACGAATAAATTTAATATGTGACAGAAGACCCCAATACGATAATTTGCTTATCCATTTTATAATCAAATTGTATCTGATTAAGTAAGCATTTAAATTTCACAACATTTTATTGTAATTTATACGATACTTGATGTCTTTTTATAATGTCACGTGATCATCGAAAGCATTTCGGAGTGACAAGATTTCTTTACCAGTTATATTCACTGAAAAAGCGGAAGTCAAGAAAGAAAGAAATTGTTGACATTGGTTGATTAGACTGTCCAAGGTAATATTATTAATTTCGATTGTGGCCACAAGTATTGACATTTGAACTTGTAAGTAAGTGAGTACAATTTTGTGTTTGGACATACAATGTAGTAATTATTTTATTCTTTATGTCATTCTAATTGCATTATGCTGTGACAATTTAGCCTCTTCACTAATAATTATAACTGTCTACTTATCTCGCTGAAAACACCATTCAAACCATGACACCAGCTCCTAAACCACGTGGCAGCATCTTTCTGTCCGAGTACGACATGGGACTCGGGTGGCTAGGGGAGGGACTGCTCATTAGTTATGGAAATAAGTGGGCACGAAATCGCCGCCTTCTGACCCCGGCCTTCCACTTTGACATTCTCAAGCCATACGTCACAATCAAGAACGAGGCTGGAGATATTTTACTGGTAAGTCAGAAGTCTCTCTAGATTATTTATTACGAACTTATTTCAAGAAATCTTATTTTCGGTCGTTGTCAATATTTCTTTTGGCAAAGTACTTTAGTAGTCATATCCCAGATTACAGTGATAAGAAAGGGCGGCCAGACCTTAGCAAGACTCATTGTGGATAACTGGGTGAAACAGGCGACACCTATTTGGCGCACACCCTCAACCGCCCTCCGTCGGTGAGGGTGCCGAAGCCGCGTGTCTTGATGTAGTAGAGAGCGCCATGTAATTGTTATAAATATATTTTTGCAAATAACTTGTGTAACCACTTTCAAAAACTTTGTTTACTGAATATTATTAGTTCTTAGTGTGTTTGATTTTAATTGTACACAGGACAAGATACAAAAGTATGCAGAAGATAACGAATCTTTTGAAGTGTTTCACCTGATCAGTCTGTATCTCTTTGATGTCCTTTTGCAGTGTGCATTCTCACATACCAGCCATTGTCAGACAACTGGGTGAGTGATTATCTCCCTTTCGTGGTTACTGCTTTGCATTGTTCAACATTCGTACTTTGTTTTTAAATCTTGCTGAAGAGTACTGGAAACTTTCGATAGAATTTAAAGAGCAATAACCCGTACCATTAAAAATGCCTAAGTAGATCATTTAACAAAATATGTCTAAATATATATTTCAGAACAGCAGCAACAAAAACGTTATGCTTTTCTCAGTAAGTCATCCTTATCTCATTACTATGACTTTACAATAACTGAAAGTCAGCAAAGTGCAAAAAAAGCGGTCATTTTTGCTGCTCTGTGCACTGTCTGTGTGTGTGCATGCGTGTTTTCATGCGTGTGTGTGTGTGTGTGTGTGTGTGTGTGTGTGTGTGTTGAGTGTTGTGCATTTATGTAAAAAGTTTTATGAAATTTTTTCAGTGATGTGCTCTTCGTACAACCTAATACTAATACGAACACAAGAATTTTACACTGTTAAAAAAACGTATAACAAAACACTATTATATTGCTAAAGATCGGTTTGAACAAATCACTCTAATATTGCTAAAGATAAGTTTTAATAAAAGACTATTATTTTGCTATAAACAAGTGTGAATGAAAATATATTATTTCGCTAATAACATAAACACAAACAAAAAATATTATATTGCTAAATTAAGTATGAACGAAAATTTGTTGTGTAGCTAATAACAAATATGAACAAAAGCTATTACATTGTAAAAACTGTATGAACGAAAATCTTTTATTCTGTTAATAGCTTGTATGTACAAAATATTTTTATTTTACTAAAATCAATCATGAGCTAAAATGTATTAGGCCTATATAGCTAATAACACTTATGAATAAAAAAAGTTTCATATTACTATTAGCAGGTATGAAAGAATATGTGTGTGAACAATTGCAAGAATGAACAAGAAACCAGTATGAACCAAATAACAAATGTGAGCAAACATTCTACTATAAAAATATAATATGAACTAAAGAATATGTAACATCCAGACTGGCAAAACTCAAACAACAGCTATAAACAAGTAACAAATATGAACTAAAGACAACTTTAAACAAAGAATATGAAACATCCAGACTGGCAAAACTCAAACAACAGCTATAAACAAGTAACAAATATGAACAAAAGACAATTATATGAGCAAGAGAAAAAATAACTAAAGACTTACAAGACGAACAAGATGAGTGAACTTATTTTAAACAAAGTGAGGACATGCTTTCTTTCAGAGCTGAGGACTCATATGTGCAAGCAGTGAACGAGTTACTGTCCCTCTGGACAAAACGTGCTTTGTAAGTGTTTTACCATGTCAAAATTTGTAAGTGTGTGTTTTATCCTGTTAACATTTGTAAGTATATGTTAATTTATGTAGATGTTTGTCTTTCAGGGATTTTATTCTTTTCAATAATACACTGATCAGTTTTGAAATATTTGAAGATTATTTAAAGACGTGTAGGTAGAGGGTCTGGTTTGACAGTAATTTTATGATCTTAAAATGAGTTTTTAAACTAATTGATATATATATATATATAAAATATATGTGTGTGTGTGTGTGTGTGTGTGTGTGTGTGTGTGTGTGTGTGTGTATGTGTGTGTGTGTGTGTGTGTGTGTGTACAATATCTATTTCAGTCATCTATATAATCATGCATAGGGTAGTTTATCTTTAAACCAACAAATGGTCAAAGTGATTATTTCAGTCAGACAATTTATCCCCAATAAAGTATTTTATAAAATTAATCAGTGTATGCGTATGTGTGTGGGAGGGGGGGAATAGATTTTTAAGTAATTTTTACACGTTGTCTGTATATTATAACCCTTTATTCCATCATTCAGGATTCCATGGCAACGTATTGACATACTTTACAAGCTAACTGCAAATGGACGGAAATGGCGACAACTGTGCGACTTCGTGCACTCGATTTCTGATGGTCTGATCGCCAAGCGTCGAGTTTTTCTCGTAAGGCAACTTTTAATAATTTTATTTCAATATAAGATCGAAATCAGTATGACATTTCACAACGCTGTTGATTCAGACAAAATAACCTATAATTGAAAATATTTCTGTGAACACACTTCTTGCAGTCAAATGGCCTGCCACGTGAGTCACGTGCATAAATTATGGGACAAGTTTGCGCTACACTTCTTTCAAACAGTTCACTGACACTTCCTCCCAAACAACGTTAATGTTATTAACGCCCTTCAATATGTCGAATGAGAGCCAGTAATCCTGTACGTTTGTCTGACCTGTCTAAAACTCTCCTCATTTCCATAAAGGTTTGGCAGAGGTAATAGTTGTAAAAACGTAAATAGCTTATTTGTGCGTAGTACCCAAAGAGTTTGAGTTTTCAGAGTTAAAAATGGGACAAGTATTTCAAATCAGTATGTTTATGTACACACTCTTATATACACGTACCGATTGTAGACAGAACAGTGTACTTAAGAGATTTTCTGTTTTCAGAGCTAAAGGAAAGATTCATATGAGTACGTAGTTAAGGGTTAAAGAAGAGCTATTCGTGCAGTTCACAGAAGTAAGAGGTATTCATTTAGTTCACAGTAGTAAGAGGTATTCACGTAGTTCACAGTAGTAAGAGGTATTCATGTAGTTCACAGAAGTAAGAGGTGTTCATGTAGTTCACAGAAGTAAGAGGTATTCATGTAGTTCAGAGAAGAGGTATTCATGTAGTTCACATAAGTAAGAGGTATTCATGTAGTTCACAGAGTAAGAGGTATTCCTGTAGTTCACAGACGTAAGAGGTATTCCTGTAGTTCACAGAAGTAAGCGGTATTCATGTAGTTCACAGAAGTAAGCGGTATTCATGTAGTTCAGAGAACAGGTATTCATGTGAATAACTATTCACAAAACCAAAATTCTATGTCGGTTTTAAGACATACACATAATTAATTCAACAGTAGGCTTGCTTATGCTTTAATACTGCAATCATATATATATATATATATATATATATATATATATATATATATATATATATATATATATATAATTACTTTATGCATATTACCGTTAGTTAAATTCAGCATTTGTTTAAATTTCAGTATGGTGTATTTCTAATAAAAGACGTTTTTTCTTTATTTTTCAGAACTAGGTTAAAGTTTATATTTGATAAATTCGTTAATCTAAAGGTGGGAGGGGCAAAGGTGGAGGCCCTATATACCAGATCCTGTTAATTCTGTTTACAAATGTCAAAATATATATTATCTGAGAAATCCTGCAATCTATTACCAATGTAGCACTAGAGAAAGACAGTTGGGATTGAATGTATAATGGAGGGGGAGGGGGGAGTCCTAGAAAGTATTATATGCTGACTAAAATAACTAGTAATCGACTTCCCATTGATATTTCCTCCCGTGTATCAAGAGACAATAATTTAAAATGATTTCGGCAAGCGCTTCAACAACTTATTTCTGGCTGAGTATCTGCACTGGCATTAGGTTTATTTTTTAAACTCTTTTTCGTGATTTGATAGTTTTGAATAATATGATGTGTATTTTTCTATTAATTTTGTATGTTTCAGGAAGAAAATAAAGATAAATTACAGAAGAAAACTGGAAAGAAGCACATGTTGAGTTTGGTGGACATCTTGCTGACCGCAGTGGATGAGGATGGAAAAGGAATGACCCCATTAGAAATTCGCAACGAGGCTGACACGTTTCTCTTTGAAGGTAGAGATGATACGAATTATAAGTATACATGTATGATTAAGTCCTCAAAATGATTTTTTTCTCGTTTATGTAAGTTAAAACTCTCTACTCTTTTTCTTAATCGGCGTGGTGGATATTAAAAGAAAAAGAAAAAAGAAATGACAAAATTAAATTTGTGATTGGATTTTCTTTTAAGATAAAACAAACAACACGCACACACACACACACAAAATTATAAATTTGCACAAGATAAAGATGGAAGAACAAACATACCAACACAATTCTTTGTATACAAAATGTGAAAAGTACTTGTAGTTTTTACAAAATTAATGTTTATTAATTACAAACAAAAATATAATATCAAGCAGCTTTGAGTTGATTCTTTTTAAGGCTTTTTTCAAAACCTACATGATTTTTTTAATAGGAGGCGGGGCTTTATAAAAAAAGAAACTTAATAATTTTGTAAAGCCTTTGAAATACTTGTGAAAAATCATTAATCTGTTTTTAAATCAATTATATTTAGACCTAGTTAAATCCGATTTATATATATATATTTTTTTTAATTATTATTTTTTTTTAACCATGAAACACAACAACAAAACAGGATTTGATACTACAACTAGTGCACTGAGCTGGACGCTGTACAGTCTTGCTCGCTGGCCGCAGCATCAGGTCAAAGTTCAGGAAGAAGTGGATGCTCTACTAAAGGGACGTGACTCTGATTACATTTTATGGTGAGATAACTTTTCAGATTCAGAATTAGTTACAGACTAAGTTACAGTGTTTTTTCTTTTTCAAGAATAAAGTTTTTATATGAGAATGTAATAAATTTTAAGATAAAGTAAAATGCATAAATATATTGTGCATGATTACAAGATTATTATAAAGTACAGTGCTGAGTAAAGTACGTCAATTGAAGTAAATATCTTACGCTGTACAAAAAGTAGATGCCATGTAGTTTCTGGCATATTGGTTGTAGGGGCTGAATTATATATACATTATGGGAATAGACACACAACATCAGTCATTCACTACTATAAAATCAGTGTTATTGATTGACTAAAGCAGAAAAACAGTAGCAAATAGCAAACAAAGCAGAAAAACACAAAAGGTCAGTCATAGTTCAGTGTATAAGCCACAAGAAAAACATCTGTTACCAGCTTAATTGAAAGAATATTTCATATTATTAAATCATTTGTTCCAAATTCGATTTTCCTGCATTTATACAAGGGTGATTCCGAAAGCATCTGCAAAAATTTTTTTTTTTTTTTATCAAACAGTACAATTACAATAAATATAAATATAGTTCTTCATTATGGACACTCGTACACCCGTTATTTTTGTTACATGATTATCCATTTGTATTCACTATGCATTATTGCACTAAAATGTTGTTTCCATATTGTCCTAAAAGTCTGCACTGGACGTATGGCCATAGTACACAAAAATTGTATCAATGCAAGCCATTCTTTAGATATGGAAAGTGAAACAATCATATTAATTCTGCAATGGCACACTTCAACTGGTTTGAAAATATTGCACAATTACATAGAAATTTCATGCTTTTACCTGTAGACACAACAAATAGTGAAAGCCAACAGCAAATTTTAAAATATATTGTTTTGGAAACTTTCTGACTTGCATTTATTTATGGAGTTGATATCATTGTCGAATGGCACCCATGTTACACTTGAACACAATTATTAATTATTACTGTTCCACAAAATAATTATCGTAGGCCGAATTAAAGAACTTAGGACATATTTCAGTCCACCTGTGAACTTTCATTGTCATCGCTCCTTAAAGTTAATTAACGCTGAATCTGTATCCATATTAATAATAATATATATTATTGTTTTCAGATATTAAGTTTTGCTCCAAATCCGTAATCAGTTCTCTCAAACATTAAACTCAAACACATTATCAAAGGATTTTGCTGGTACAAAGAAGAAAAGAAAAAAATAAACATATGTTCATGTCTTAATTCATTAAAGATAATGGGGGATGGGGGGGGGCTGTCTTAGGAAGGATGATCATGATAGTATTAATTTATTATTGGATATTTTCCCAGTTTAATCATCTTAATTTATACTATATCTGGGAATGTTTTCTGCTGTTTAAAAATCTTTGAGCCTCTCTGGATGTTTACAATAGAATACTGAATAGTTTCAAACTCCAAACTCAATCTTAAAAAAATATTTGAGTTACACTCGGCACTAATGAAATTCACTCAGCATATAATAATACTCTCTTATAATGACCCTCATTCCAGCAAGTAATGTAGTGTTCATTTTTAGCTTAAATAGGCCTTATACTTTATCTTACTGAGATTTATTTTTCCATTAATATTTAGAGGGTTGGTAATGTACTTGTAAAATATGATATTAAGGATAAGACATGGTTTGCTCAGGGATGACTTGACACAATTACCTTACACAACAGCCTGCATTAAAGAAGCCTTGAGGAATTATTCCACAGTGCCATTTATCGAGCGCATGACAGAAGAAGAACTGAACATTGATGGTCACAAGATTCCTAAAGGTTTGTTTGTACAATGCATTCTTGTGTGTTGATGTGATTGTTAAATTTGTTTGATTTGATGGTTTTCAGCTAGTTGAAACTGCTTGGGTCTAGCAAAATAGTTCACATCATGTAAAGTGTTAAATTAAAAATAATTATTTTAAATACATAAGAAGGAATTATAAATTCTTGTATAGCTTGATTAAGCCACATTTTAGTACTGTGAAAGTAGAGTAATATACTTATACAGATAATTATAATTAAATGACCTGAATCACGAATAGACTGAATAGTAGGAAATTCAAATCCACTAATATAACGGCGAGCATTCGTAGGGTCTTTTCGCTAAAATTCTAAAAATTCGGAAAAGACCGGCTCCGGCTCTAGTAAAGTGGAAACGTTAATAATCTTGTTCTCTAGTCGTGCATACACACACACTCTGACAGAAAAAGGGCATCTCAGTGTTTATAAATGATCAGTCGAAGTCCCCCAAACCGTCGAAGGTCGAGATTTATGGCACATTAAAAGCGTGCCCAGAAAGTCCTGAAGTCGGTAAACACTATTGTATTAGGTGCATTCTCACCTTTCTAAAAGCACAACTAAAGAAACACATAACTAAATGTTATTAAGAATATAAAATGATTAAATACAAGTCCTATTTACCCCAAACATAACTAACTAGATGTCAAAATAAATAAACATATACATAAAACAAAATATACACGCACGCAAACTCACTGACTGCTTTGATTCACGAATTAAAAGAAAACGCTCTTGTGACCGGTAACAAGGGAAATAAACAATTCGAATAAAAACTGAGAAATATATTTAAATGGTTGTTTCCCCTTAACCATGACTCCTGACTTTCTTATGCTCATCATGTATCTATTTTATTCGTTTCGTTATTCTTTTTTACTAGTTATTGATGTGAAGTTTTATGCCCTCTTGACAGTTAGATTAGACACATAGACACTGTTACGTTTCCAGTATTTATTTAAAGACCCTGCTTAGAATAATTAAAAGACTTTAAATATAATTAATTCTTTCTCTCATATCCTATGCAGACTGGTTGCTCAATTTACTATTTGACTAATTAAAAGTGTGTCTTGTAGTCAGACGACAAATTTACAAACTAATAAATTGCGAACTTTTAGCTAGATTGAAAACCGTTAAATCCCTCTAAATTAATATGCATTCATTTCAACATCCTGCTCATTCGCCCCCATTTCAATCTAAGAATCTATTGGTCTATTATGCATAAAAATTGACTACTAAGAGGTATTAACAAGAAAAATAAGATTTAATAAAGTTTAACAAGTTAACAATAATCAAATACGAACGCGAATAGTCTATTACTCTGTCTCTACGCGCACATGTTCAATTCTTGTCACAACTTAAATTGCCATCAATTGTTCGTTTAACATTTGTATTCTGAGATTGTACTCAGCTGGATTGCTTGTATCAGCCTGGTCTCTTTATTTGGCCAGTCAGTCTATTTTCACAGTCCCGCTCTAGCGACGCACGTGGTGCATAAGGAAAGGCGCTCCTTTTTCATGTAGCTAGGGAACTTGAATTTTAACGACATGGACCCTCAATGTAGAGTTCACCAGCAGAACCAAAGCAAGGTGAGGTAAGGCATGGACGATAAGACCGATCTGGAGAACAATGGCTCTAATATACTTTCGATTGAACACATCCTACTAAAGCATGTCCCAGATAAAATGCGCTGAGTAAGAGTTTCGACCTCGTGTCGTTTTTACAATTAGATTTAGAAAAATGTAATCGTCTCACGCATGTTTTCATTTAACAGCATGACGTATGAAGCAATAAAATAGATACAACGTTAAATTAATGTTCATACAAAGGGGTAATTCAAACTAACAAAGCGCTTCACAATTTACAATTAAAATTACACGCAATAATTGAATTACATGAGAAATTCATATCGAGCACAGGCATTCTGACTCTTAATGAATTAAAACAATATAAATTAAAGTACAAAATGGAAAAAGAGTTACAATCAATTTATATTCAGTAACTTATAGGTTTTCAGCCATTTCTCTGGACCATGCTCAAGTATTATGGAAATAATATAATACATAGCATAAATACATACTTAAACAATATAGGCAAAATACTATTAAATAAAATGATACCTTTTTATGAGAAGTCGAACGGAATCTTGATTCTCAACGGCTTGTCGGCTGCCCTTCATGACCCGAGTTAGCTGAAATGGACCTAGCTAATGTGTTTCTTGCAGTGACGGAGCGGAAGCGTGTAGGCATATATATAGAAAAGCATATTGCGTATCACGTGACTGTTCACGAAGCATGTAGTTGGTTCGAGAACCGGACAATGGTCCTAAAGTTACATAACATCTTGACCTGTTCTAGAAGCATCTCGAAAAAGGGAGCTTTGAACAAAGGAGTCAAGGGTTTCAAAAATTCAAATTTGAAGTAAACAAGACAAGTGGGTCATCAGGTCGGACATTTTTATCAGACTGTGACAGACACAGAGACAGAAAAAGGAAAAGATTGAATGGCTAATGGATGACAGCACATATGTATCCTGAGTCTTGCGTCATGAAAATTAATACTGAAATATTCAGGATTCTTTGTCCCAGTAGTAACTTAAAAATGTTGTATGTATTTAATTTTTACTCTCAAGGAACATTTATTGCATGTCATTTGTGGTGCCTTCATCATAACCCAGAAGTCTGGGACCGTCCTCATGAATACCTCCCAGAAAGGTTCCTGGAAGAGAGTGCAGTGGGATCGGACCCTTTCAAGTTTGTTCCATTTTCTGCAGGACCAAGGTGAATCTATTTATAGTTCTTTTTACCCCACATTACGCTTCAACAGCAGTGGTAGTGTAGTTCTCTCATGTTGTGGTCAGTGAGTGTTTGAAGAAATTAATGAAGTTGCAAGTGAAGCAGAGAAAATAGTAGTGTTTAGCAATGAAAATTATACTAGCCTTTATACATAGGATGATTTTATAAGTTTGATAATTTCATCAAAAGTATTTTCAATATTATTAGCATTGTTTGTGCTTTATTTTATAAATGTTCGTGTTTGAATTAATTTGTCAGAATAAATGTAGGTTTGAAAATCTAATTTAACCTACCTTAGTTTTTTTCCATAATTTATTTGTCCATTTTTGTGCTTAGACATAATATTCTGTACTCAGACCATATACTTTATTTTCATTATTTATTGTCAGGACCAGAACACATATTTATCAAATTTTATGCAAAGTCTTCACAAAGCAGTCCGAATTTTCAGTGTCTATGAGAGCTGGAAATTTATTAAGTTAAAACATTTTCGGTATTTGATCCATCTGAAAATCATATATGAAAAATAACTTCTGTGTGTTAAAGCAATGAATATAACATATCTTTGTCAATATCCGTTAGTCCTTGCTGCAACTTATTTCTTTAGAGTACCATTGCACTAAACCTAACCAGTATCTATACTTAAACTCTCAGATGTTGTATGATACCAATTTCATTAATATAAGTGAAATGTTTTTGAAAAACAATGGCAATTTAAAAAATACTGCTTGTGTTTTAGAAAGACCCTATAATATTTGGGCTCTTATTTTGTGATCATTCAGTAAGACTGTTAACTTGTAGTTAAATTTACTTTAAATAACATAAAACTGTTGTTTCCCAACTTAAAATACCTTCAGTAGTCTAAACAAAACTCTTTTTTTTTGTTAATTTGTATGTTTGTAACTGCACACTTGAGTAAATCTATAGCAATCTATAGTGCACAAATATATATAAGTTCATTTCTACACATATTACTGCTTGTTGCACATCCACAAGCCCTCAGCAGTCAAAAAGCATTTGTAAATTTATATGTATGTTTGTATTACTGCTGTTGTGTAAATTTATATGTATGTTTGTATTACTGCTGTTGTGTAAATTTATATGTATGTTTGTATTACTGCTGTTGTGTACATTTATATGTATGTTTGTATTACTGCTGTTGTGTAAATTTATATGTATGTTTGTATGACTGCTGTTGTGTACATTTATATGTATGTTTGTATAACTGCTGTTGTGTAAATTTATATGTATGTTTGTATGACTGCTGTTGTGTAAATTTATATGTATGTTTGTATGACTGCTGTTGTGTAAATTTATATGTATGTTTGTATTGATGCCTGTTAAGTAAGTTTATGCTTATGTTCTATTACTTATAAATTTGCTTGTCCCTATTTCTAAACTTAATTGTTATATAAATTGTTAAATTGTCAAAGTGACCCGATCTTGGGCACTCCTTATGATATATTTTTGTACGAGGAATAAGTAATTTGCATTGAAAATGTACTAGAGAGTTGCTGATGCAATCCAAACCAGTTCCAACTGGATAAGTAGTTTTTCTGACTAATTGTCTCACACTTGTTCATAACAAACTCATCCAAATGAGATGAACTGAAAGTTTCTTTGTTGAAGAAGTACTCTATTCTAATCACTTAGAATTTGAACATAACTTGTGTCAGGTCATAAAGGTGATTGTTAGCTTATGGTAAGTTAATTGACTGATAAAGAAAGAATGGACTTAGAATATTTCATACATGTTTAATATTGATTTATGGTTTGATATGTAAGTAAACCATTATTTCTATGTTCATTAACATTTTAAATTATACTTGTGAATTTTGATCGATGCTATATTTCTTATGCTGTGTGTTTATCAGGCTAATGAAATTGTTGCAGGATTTGTAAGTTGAGAATGTTCGTAAGAGAGAAATGAGTTTAGAGATGAAATATGCCTGAAATTTAGTGCTGCTTTAATTTGACTTTTGCCTAGAAAGCACACCTTTTTTCCTTTTGCTCCAGGCAACATTCACTTCTGTACTTGCTTGGTCATGTTGATATATGAAACCAGCATTGTCTTCAATTTATCAGTTGCTGTAATTGATTACTGTGAATTCCATTCGAGAGCCAATACTGTGGAAATGATGGCTTGAGTATGGTCTCAAGAATTCATGAAGATTATTTTGAATGTTCCTTGTGGTGTGTTGAGTACTACACATGGAAATTCAAGAACATTCCTCTTGATGTGCTTGGTAGGACATGTGAATTCAGGCCTATTCTCTAAGGTGTGCTTTGTGAGCTCATCGAGGATTCTGAACATGTGAAGCCATTGCCTGAATAAGAAAGACAGTGACTTGTTGCAAACCATAGGATTGTAAAAATGTGCTGGCAACAGCTGCCATCTTTGGAAAGACTATGTGCATTGACTTTAATTATTTCTCTGAAACTATTCTCATTTCTGTAATGATATCCAAGAACTCTATTATATATTCATGTTAATTGACTGCTGATGTCTATGCTAGGATAAAGTGAATGATTGTCCAGCGTTAATCGAACATTGTTGTGAAGTGATGTAAATATCAATGCTCTTTGATTATATTCATATGTTGTATATTTGATTGTTGATTTAATAAATTTATTATTAAATTTATTTACCTTCATATGCATATTGATAACCATATGTTGGAGAGACAGTGGGTGGATAATGGCTCGCTATATATAGATTAAAAGATGGATTGTCTTCTCCATTGGTAAGAAATTTTCCACCTACGGAAATATTGTGCAACTATAAATGTTTGTCTTTAAGATTATAAGGTTATGGAAGAGAGAAAACGTTGACAGTGCCTGTATATCACCCAAGTGGGAGAGTCGAGCGATGTCTTTGGGGAAATTATAACAACATAAATTGAGATTCTTATCACTTTTAATTAGTAATGGATGATTAAATAATAATAATAACTGATAACTAAGGTGGCATTGGCATTACCTGTTGCTACCTGTTGAGTAAGTTCAAACTTATGTTGGTATTACTGCTTGTTGAGTGAATGTTTCTTTGTTTCAGGAACTGCATTGGCCAGAACTTTGCCATGCATGAGCTCAAGATTACGGTTGCCAGAATATTCCACAGGTGAAGGGCTGTGTGCAATTGTGCTGACTTTTAAGATTAAAGGGAAATAGTAAACTTCTCTTCAGTTTTAGGGAATTTAGCAAACTTATTCCAGTACCTCATTATCCTTAATAACATTTTCTTGGCTCACTGTTATTTAGAGCCTCATTATCCTTAATAACAATTTATTGGCTTACTGTTATTTAGAGCCTCATTATCCTTAATAACATTTTCTTGGCTTACTGTTATTTAGAGCCTCATTATCCTTAATAACATTTTCTCGGCTTACTGTTATTCAGAGTAGTGTGTACTTGATTATAGGAGAATGACAATAGTAGTGTGCATACCTTTCTAATGTGACAGAAGAAATGGTTGATAAATACACAATGTGCAACAATCAATTACTATTGCTGCACAACTGAGGATGACATCAATAGTACTTTAGTTATAATATATATTCTATAATGCTAGCAAGGTGAGTAATACATTTTCTTCATTCACATATTTCACTTAGTTATACTATGTAGTACTAGAAAGATGAACAAGACAGTGATTCATTCAAATATACTCTGTAACTAGCAAAATAAGAAAGGTACAGTCCTTCATTCACATGCACACATGCATGCAGACACACATACACACACACACACACACACACACACACACACTCCTCTAAAAATAGGCTACACATAAACCTACCTTCCTGAATGGCTGACCCTTATCCCCAGGCTGGAAACATACCTGAATGTTCCAGACACTCTCTCTAACAAACCAATCGGTGTGCCACTCAACTGATCACAAACAAATGTACTAGAAACTCACCTGATATTCGTCAATCGAATGTAAGCTGACCATAGAGGAGACACATATTTTGGCTCCCGGTCTTAATACGTTATACCATAGTGATAACTCTTAATGCTGGTGTTATCAACAGCAGGAAATCATCCTCTCTCTCTCTCTCTCTCTCTCTCTCTCTCTCTCTCTCTCTCATATATATGTATGTATGTATTACTGCCAAAGGTGTTTGTGGCTTTGCTTGTGTAACTAAATATTATATCTATGTTCATTTAATTTGACTATATTTTATACTGTTATATTTCACTTATGATATTAAAATTTATGATGACCATGTAAGAGTGTTCTATCAGAGAACACACGAGGATGAATTCTTAGCCCATTTGTATTTTATTGGCAGATCGACACTTTATCTGAGATGTTGAATTCAACAAGCACTGAACTGTGAAGCAATGCCAGAACATACCCACATTATCTTGTCTGTTGAATTCATCAAGTGTTGAGCCACAAAGCTATGCCAGAGCAGAACAACCAACAGGCCAGTTCCATGGACCACAAGCATGACCACATATATATATATAAAGTCACTGGGACCCGAGATGACAGGTCAGACAGCCTCTAAGCTAGTGATCTTAAAACCAGCAAGCTGAACAGCTTCAGTCAAGATTCAATCAAATTCACTCAAACTTTAATCAAAGTACTTTTAGAGTTCACTCAGAAACATTCAGTCTTCTCTTATAAACTCATTTATAGTTCACTCATGTGAATGAACCAAATAACTATTACAGTGCCATAGGACTCAAATGAACATTCTCTTACAACACCATATGGTTGTGATTATGAAATATAACCATTTATAATCTCTAATTGTAAATGTTGAGTTATTTGCTATATGTAACCATGTTGTCTTATGTTATTTCTTGTTGCATACATTTAATTTTGGTACTTAGACCATTCGTGTTAGCATGACTCACTTACATGTTATATGTTGTAATCTGTCACCTGTATTTAGGCCTACTTACTATCCTGGCTATATGTATTGGAGGCTCGAACTATCTTCTAGAACTATCACTCTTGTATTCTACATTACCTATCTTAATCTTTCTAACATGTGTGGCCAGCCAGGTGTGTTTTGGGGATTAGCCTAAGGTTACAGTCACCCTGGGGTTGTGGTTAATTAACATCTTGCCCATATTCCAGTGAAACTCACAATTTGTTGGCATTGTATTATTGTACATTTTAATTTTACTACATTTTGTATTGTTATTTTTACTGTATTGTGGCTTCCTTTTTTTAAATTTCTTCTATAAGCTTTCACATTTTTAAAATCTCATGTGTATTTCTATTAATCTCTTCATCACTCTCTGAGTTTAATATTGTAGTTTGTATTTTTACTTTAATACTCAGTATTGTTTGAATATTTTCTTTTATCTAATTTACTAATTATAACTGACGCAGGAATTTACAACATTAGAGTGTGATAAAGTGTGATAACTTTCTTTTTGTGGATTTAGGCTAGTTCAGTTTTTTAAATATACAAAAATATCCAAAAGATTATTGAATGTATCTGTTATTACAACTTTGGTAGAAAGTTTAAAGATTGATAAAGGTTCTTTTTAAATGCATCTGTCACTTCCCACTACATCATAACAATTTTTGTTTGTAATATATTTGATCAGGTTCACTTTGAAACTGGACCCTGACCATGAAGTGGCACGGACCCCATTAGTCACCTTTAAAACAGAGAAAGGAATCAAATTGTTTGCCACACCACGCAAGCACGAGATGTGATGACACAAAATTAAATTGTTTTCCATGTAATGACACAAAATTGAATTGTTTTACATGTAATGACACAAAATTAAATTGTTTCCATGTAATTACACAAAATTAAATTGTTTTCCACACCATGCTTATCAAATGATGTAATGACATGGAATTTCATTGATTATTATACTGTCCAAGCTTGTCAAATGATATAATGACATGGAATTTGATTGAACATCACACAGTCCAAGTTTGTCAAATGATGTAATGACATGGAATTTGATTGACCGCCACACTTCCAAACTTGTCAAATGTTGTAATTACATGTCACGCTATGTAAGCTGTAATACAATGTAAATGGCATGGAATTCAACTGATTGTCACACTGTCCAAGCTTGTCAAATGATATAATATCGCATCATGCTATGTATACTGTAATATAATGTAAATGGCATGGAATTAAACTGACTGTGAAATTATGTAAGCTTCCATATGATATAATGGCATAGTACTGACTGCCACAATATGTAGGCTTGCCATATAATGTCATGGGATTGGCTGCCACAATATGTAGGATTGCTATATAATGTCATGGGATTGGCTGCTACAATATGTAGGCTTGCCATATAATGTCATGGGATTGGCTGCTACAATATGTAGGCTTGCCATATGATGTACTGGCATGGAATTAAATTAATTTTCACACTACTATCACACAAGCTTGCCATATAATGTAATATTGGAAACTTTAATTGTTTGACATACCAAATAAGTTTATAATATGACGTCTTGGATTTAACTGCTGAACTAAAATGTTTAGATTATGCATCTTTATCTAGAATATTATAATACACAAAGAATATGAATCGCCTGTCTTTAAAAATTAATTTATGTTAGAAAAAGACAATTTTTTGCATTATTATAAATTTATTACTGTGGTTTCTTTAAAAGGGACAATTCTGTAGGAATACTAGTTTGCTGTGATTCATTATTTTCAATTCATGTTCGCCAAGTGGAGAGAATGAAAGTCATTAAACTCCCCCACACTTCCACCGTCACCATCTGCCTTTAGAGAACTAATAGAATTTTAAATTCATTATGTAGATCAGAGTAGAGTATAAATGATCTTACATTCCTTTGGCCAGTTTCAAGAGAGTACAGTAGTTAATGTACATAGTTTATTGATGGTTTATTTATAAATTCATGTAATAAATTCTTTTTCTTTAATCACCATAATGCCTAACAAAGAACCACAACATCTGTTAAACAGAGTAGAAAATATGTGCACAAGCAAATATATTTGATTCATGGTTGGCCTGGTTTATCCCATGGACCATCATTTGTGGGGATGGGGGAAGTAGTCACCCTTGGGTGTAACCTTTCACCTACATATATAAGATGGGTTTTTAATATGAGAGAAATATTTAGGAAGATAAAATTTGGTACAGGGCATGTGACTTTGCAATGGACTTGGGGAGTCAGGGTCCACCCTTGAGGTTACCCCTCAGCTATACATAATTCATCATTTTTACTAAATATGCATGGGCTATTATGGTTCATAACCATTTATCAATTATTTTCTGCACCTGTGCAATGCTAGATTTCTGCTAATTAATACTGAAACTGCTAAATATGATTTTAAATCTAATTCAAAGTATTCAATAACAACAACACAATGATGTGAACATAAAAAGTACGCCTATTTTTCATTCTGACTTAGTTTTACAATATATCACTTGATAAAAGTACATTACTTATTAATTATTTCATTATTGCTGGTTATTAAAGTGTTAATTTGAAAAGTAAGATTTTATTAAATATTTTCTTAATTTGTTAGATATATTTATTCAAAACTATAAAATGTGAAATTATATTTTAATTGATTATTTAACTACTGTTAAAAAAATATAGAAGAAACAAATTAAAATGTCTTTCACTATTTGTTAATGATATTACTATATAATATTTTTTGTTTTATTAAAACTTTTCTGTTTTCATTGTGCAGAAATAAACATATCTGTGTCATCTTTCCCTCAATGTTAAAAATTAAATTGTATTTCCATCTGTCAATCCTTATTATAAAATAGCTTCTTGAAGCCATGTTTAAGTTAACGTCAGAATGAACTTAATTACACCTTTTAGTCCATATGAGAATAGAACATTTTGAAGACATCTTAAATCAATCAAATTAACTTTATATTTCCACTTTTCACCTCCTACCGAAATCAAACATCTTGACAAATGTCAAATTGAACTTTTTAACTCCATCTGTTGATCCATATAAATCAATGTTAAAGTGAACTTTTTAATTCCATCTTTCAATCTGCATCAGAACAGAACAACTTGAGATCGTGAAACCATTTACATTGTGTAATATTTCTTCTCTTTTATAGTTTCCTGTACATGTACTTTAAATGGAGTGGAGATGGATACACACTTTGGAGTGTTTTGGTTCATTTCTGTTTTCTGTAATGGTTATAATTTGAAGCCATTGCTGGCATGATAAGCATAATAGAGTAGAACAATTAGCATGTAAATTCCCTTTAATTTTAACTATCTATAAATAATAAAACCAGAGTGAATTAGTATTATACTGTTACTAGAGTTTCCTATAAAGAGTTAAAAATATTACTGCTTTTAATGGCAAATCTTATACACTAAAATGACTAAATGATAAAATCTATAACACTATAAATATGGAGCTCTGAGAATTCAATATTCATAAATTATTGTATTGTGTGTATGTGTTCCTTTCCTTCTAACTATTCTGACTGAAAAATACTACAGTACTGTAACTTAGTCAGTGTGTGTGTGTGTGTATGTGTCTGTGTGAGTGTGTTTTATTATGGTACTTCATTGTCTGAACTTTAACAACAAAAAGTACAATCACAAAGACATTTTAGTAACTTGTTTTAAAATAATGCAACCAAACTACATTAGTAAATGAGACATATGCAGGACAGTTGTTAACTTAAATTCTAAATTATGCTTTAAAAAAAATATTTGGTTAAATCTTTGTTTAAATTTTGAATTAGCAGATGTCTGTTCACTGAATTACAAAAATATCTTAACCTTACTATCAAATAAAGTTATATCTAAAAGTGGCTAATTGTCATTGTTGTCTCTTCAATTTAAGTCTGAATGACTAGATTTGTTATTATTTTCTGAGTTGTTGATACATAAATGACTAGACTTGCTATTATACTGGGCTTGTGTTGATACTATAAAGCATGGTCACTTGTGCAGAAAGTACAAAAACAAAATCAACCTTGACATATTTTGTAAAAATTTATGCATAAGTAACCATTTTACTAATAAAAATTCCCTTTGATAATCGACCAATAAAAAAACTAAGTACTTAAATTAATTTTGCTTCCATAACAATTTAATTTAGCAATATGGTAATTTAAATAATTGATAGCAAATTTATATTTAATCACATCAGTAGAGATTTTTCTAGAAAATGACCTTTAGTTCTACCTTATACATAAACATAAATACAAATACTGCATGTTGAAATCATACAGAAGTGAATAATTCAAATAAATTTAAGCTTTGCAGAAATGGTACAGATATATTTGTTCAAAATAAACTGCATCATTTAAATAAATTTACATGTTGCAGAGATCTGAGATACAACCATAAATCTCTTTACATTTGTTTTATCATGGCAAACATGAATTACAAGACAAAGAGTAATATTTATGCATACCTTTTACACACACAATCTACTTATGCAAATATCATCATGCCTATGAAAACATGCGTACACTGACATATGTATACAAGTATTTATACAGCACACAATTATATATGTACAATCAATGAGTATAAACAAATATTGTACAAAATATATACACTTATATTAATCAAAGTACTGTTATAGTTCATCTCACATTAAAGTGCTAATAAGTTTTAATTGTAACCAGGTTGGATCAGCATATCAAAGATGAAAAATATTTATAAAATCTGTTTTACTGCCTGTCTACCTTTTGAGAAAATCAAATCATTGTTCCCTTGCATAAATATTTCAAAGAAGAAGAAAAACATTGTTGAAAACATATTATAATATTGATTACCATGATATCAATCAGTCTGAATTTAAATTTACATGAACAAGCAATTTCCTTGCCCCCAAAAGACAAAATTCTTTAACAATAAAACTGAAATTAAACATGTTGTGATGTTTTAATTATAAACTATTGTGTTCATGAAAATTAAAAGTATTAACTAAAGTAAATAAGATATTTAACTATAAAGTATAATATGCAGTGATGGTTTATAAATTAACATTTTGTTCATGAAACTTGATATTATTAACTAGAGAGCTAGTGACTCTTAAGTAAGACATTATAGTGATTGCTATACATGAAGTATTTTGTTCTGAAGCTTGTTATGAATCAACAGGGTGGATCAACAGGGACTTAAAATATGACACAGGGATAGGTATACATGAAGTACTATGTTCGGACAGCGCATTCAGATTGTAATTCCTTGCCGTGATGTAACATGTTGCTATGGTGAAAAGTCAGTCTCGCAAATGAACGAGAGCTCTGATTTCTTTCAGAAATATTGTCTTTCTGTACCAAAATAAATGCATTTATACAAGTCTCCGAAAGTTTAAATTTTGCAGTCTTGATTCTAATAATGAGAATTACTCATTTCATACGGATTTATTCTTATCTGCGGCTGACCTAGATTTCACTTCACTTGTCTTTAAACTTAAGCTCTTTCTTCACGATTAGGTCCACTCCTAGCACGATTTTCCAATCCTCTACTTCGTCTTAACTCTTACGTCACCTGGCACTCCTAATGCACACTCCGATGTGCCCTTGCTTCCCTGACGTAACCAGTCACAACGAATGCAGGATAGTCTTAAACACAGTTGACCTCAATGTAAAGGGAAATAAGTTCAAATAACTCTTATATACTGTTTGAAGTTCCTAGTAACTGCTTTAAATGTAAATGAAGGCAGGCTCACTAGTTTTATTGAATTCATGCATATATATATCCATAAAACTCAGTTTTATCTATGACAGATATATGGGCTATAAAATGTGCATAATCAGTCACTATGATCATATATATATATATATTGATACAGGTCATCGAAACAGTGTCAGTGTTTCAAGTGCTAATTGTGCGTTCTGTATTAGAAAAGCACAGTTATACAGAAGTTAACTTTTCTTGAATTGTACGAAAAGCTCAGTTATACAGAAGTTAACTTTACTTGAATTGTACGAAAAGCTCAGTTATACAGGAGTTAACTTTACTTGAATTGTACGAAAAGCTCAGTTATACAGGAGTTAACTTTACTTGAATTGTACGAAAAGCTCAGTTATACAGGAGTTAACTTTACTTGAATTGTACGAAAAGCTCAGTTATACAGGAGTTAACTTTACTTGAATCGTACGAAAAGCACAGTTATACAGGAGTTAACTTTACTTGAATTGTACTAAAGGATGAATTCCCGATATCGTCTGCCGCAATTCGTGTATGGCATTACGCTTTCTTTTTAAACTAATATTAGGAAGGTCAAGGTCAATGTCCTTTATGGTGTACTCATAATGCACAGTTGGGAGGGATGATCACTAAGGAAAAAAGTTTCTAGGAATAGCATGACTTGTTAAATTATTGAAGATGAATACTACTAATAATTAATAAATAGAGGAAGCCGACATGTGCATCTAAATTTTAAAAGACAACTTTTAGCAAATGTTGCCAAATTTGCTATTCATTTAAACATACCGATCTGACTACTGACCAATACATTTGATTATTCCTTGAAAAAATATTGTCTTCTGACATGCATATAATATGGGTCGCATAATTTGTTAGTGTGAACTCAGGCAATGTGTTGAACTGTTACAGAGTAATTCTACGATATGCAAATAGTTTTGTTGATTGGTTCCACAAGCATCCTTTTTTTCAGTTTTGAAAAACAGTATGATATAATAATTTCTGGATCACCAAACCTCTTTTGTCCCAGGACATTTTTTTCCAATTCGCTTCTTTGAGTGACCTATTTATGGACAATGCCTTTGGGTTCTTTTGCAGATAAATGCTCGATATAAATAAATGAATAAATTTACCAAACTTTTTACATATTTGTACTTGGTTTGCTACAAAAAGATACATCACTTGATGTCTGAATATTCTTTTTGGCATGTAATTATGTTTATGTATTATTTACACGCTTGTACGAATGAATATTATTACTACCTTTGGATAACAAAATTGTGGCAGTGTGTAATACAGTTCTTATGTTTGTGAGTATTTATCGGAGTGTACGTATGAGCTTGAACAACCTTAGTGACAACCGGAGGAACACTTACCCCAAGCATATTTTAAAAAAATATCCAGCGTGTTGTAAGCCTTGACCTTAATACGTCTGCACTGATAGGTACATTTCTCAGACGTCACTGATAAAAACCGTGTCTGCTAACAAACATGTAGTGTGCGTAAATATCGAGCTGTTAAATAACTGATCATAATTATTATCAGAAGATGGATTTTAAAATCGCAGCCATGGACATCGATAGGGTGTCTTTGATAAAGTACACTCTGATTGTGGGTTCGACGACTTATGTCCTGTACAAAATCGTCAAAGCGGTTCGGGATTTCCGTGCTTACGCCAAAATTTTCAACGACTGCCCTGGGGAGACCGACTTCCACTGGCTATATGGAACTATACACAAGGTAGGCCGGAATTGTTTTCTAGTAGATGATTGCAGTGAACTAAGGTCAAAGTTTACCGTATGAGCTACATATCGGCTGAATTTACTGCCAAGTGATCCACCCACCCGCTTGTTTACTTTAAGGATTGCTGTCTACCTTTCTTATTTTCTTTATTAATCAGCCGATTGATGTTTAGCATAGCACTAGCAGGCGATTTTCGATTTATTTATTATCCAATGCGAAACTAAAATCCTCGCCTTCAGCTCAGGAGCAGTTGAGAATTTCCCGAAAATGTTGTCTCCCCACTACCATTTCCAGCGGGGATCGTACCCTGGACTTTAGCAGCAGGCCAGTGGTTCTGCGCTATTAATTGTCTCTTTTCGACTCTTTTTCTCAGCGGACACGATCAATGACGTCCGCATATTTACTAAAACTTCGTATCAAAACGGTCTATCGTAGATTTGAAGAGAAAAAAACAAACAGCAAGGTACAAGCAAGGTTGCGTTTAGACTTAGAAGATAGCAAACTAAAAATAACTCCTATTTCACTCCATTCCTTGCGTCGCCTTTGTCTGGTCTGACGAGAAAATTAAACAAACGGCTGCAGTTGTGAGATCTCCCTCTGACAGAATACGACTTGCAACAAAAACGAACCGTTTCGGGAATTTTTTCTTGTCAAGTGCATGTACCTAAAATGTCTTTTAAATTGACCCACTTTAAGCAAACTGGGTCAAATTGAAAAGGGCGTGTCGTCTAGTCGCTCTTTTCGTTTTCTCTTGACGCTTTGGAGATGACACCGTCCTCTAATTATAATATTTGCACTTAAAGCGCATTCTCTCTTAATACTTTGTACGATTTCGTACGATTAAAGCGCATTCTCTCTTGCTACTTTGTACAATAAATGGAAAGGTTGAAGTACACTTTTATATGATTTCCGCTTTCCTTCTTGGTTTGAAACTCAGCTGAGTTGGAGTAAACACTCGATTTGAGAATATGCTAGAAATTGCTGACACAATCAAAACCATTTACAAATGTATGAGCATTTTTATTATCCAATGGTTATGATTTACGAGAACGAGACCAGCCAATGCTGTAGAAAATTCTTTTGTCTAATCACTTGAATTTGGTGTGGCAAGAGGTCTGGTCATGAAAGGTGGCCATTAGAATAATGGTGAGTTAACTGACTGATTGAGAGAGATAGAAATATTTCATACATTTTTGCTATTGATATGTTATACCTGTGTTTACATAGAATGTATTATGTGAGTAAACTATTATTTCTACAACTGTTTGATCTAAGATGCTCAAATATAGTATACTAAACACTTGACATCGTTTCTAGTGGACCCACTCATTAAAACTGAAAAGCTGTATTTATTATTATGTGTTTGTGTTGGGCTAATAAATACTGTTACAGGAAATTGTAAGTTGAGATATGAATTTAAGAAAGAATAGAGTGAAGTAGGTATAAACTGGAAACTTAGCGTTTGTTGCCTGATTATATATTTATAGGGACAAATCAGCCTTTTCTTGTGTTATCTGATTTCTTGGTTTACTGATTATAAACTACTATGACCACGGTAGACACGGGAAGCATCTACCTCAGTGTGTGTAAGTGTAAGAGATACACTGCACTCCATTGATGTAAGGTGGCAAGGTATGCTGACTACATTGAGCAATTTCTGGTACAAGGAAGTTACTAGATATTGCCACAATTGTTGTTCTGCTTGAAGGAGTTGGTAAGGCAAAAAAAGTGTCCAGGTTAGCTTTGAGAGAATAGCAGTGAATCACTGTTTTCAACTGAGGGGAAAAACATAGAGTTGACTGGAGTTGATGTGAATAACTTGTGAATTGTTACAAAAGCACGTGAAAACTATTAGGTTATGTAGAAACTATCATCACTTACCTCTAATAACTCCATTTCTGTTCTCTGATAAGAACTATCCTGTGATTTGTATTGACACTAATCTGTTGAATTGTACTTTTAGGATATAAGACTGTGTAGTATAAAATTTATTCGAATGTGGTTTCATGGAAATATTGATGACAAGTAATAATTTTCATTGTAATTGTCATATGTATATTTCATTGTTGTTTTAATACATTTATTGACCTTCTTACACATATCGATAACCTTATGGTGGAGAAGAATGAGAGTCGACGGAGGCTTGCTAAATATAGATTGAAAGACGGACTTATCTTCTCCTTTGGTAAGAAGATTTCCACCAATGGAAATAGTGTGTGACAGTAAATGTTTGTCTTTAATGTTGTAGAAGAGAGAAAACGTTTACAACACCGCCATGTGAGAGAAATGAGTGGTGTCTGCAGGAGAATTATTAATAAAATAAATATAAGATTTTCATCACTTGTAATTAGTTATGGATGATTAATTAATAATAATCATAATGATTAACTAAGTGGCGTTGGTGTCACCTAGTGGTAATCCGTAAGAGTCGAAAAAAAGACAGTATACCTCGCTTTAGTGTTTGATGTTAGTTATACTATAGTGGTTATGCATGATATGTCAGTGAAAGGTGTTGATCAAATTAAAGTGGTTATTCTTAAAGTTTAAAAAGAAAAAATACTTCAGTGTTAGAATTAGGTTATATTATAGTAGTTATTCTTAAAGATTAAACAGAAAAAATACTTCAGTGTTAGATTTAGGTTATATTATAGTAGTTATTCTTAAAGTTTAAACAGAAAAAATACTTCAGTGTTAGATTTAGGTTATATTATAGTAGTTATTCTTAAAGTTTAAAAAGAAAAAATACTTCAGTGTTAGATTTAGGTTATAGTATAGTAGTTACTCGTAAAAGTCGATAAAGACAATACTCGTTTGGGATGTTTAGTTTCCAGGACCGAATGAAGCAGGACTTCAGTATGACATTGACACGATGAATAAACGCCCACGCTTCTCCAGGGTGTGGGCAGGGCCCTTTGTTCCAGTCTTACTGCTGTACCATCCTGACCTAATTCGCCTCGTTCTCAAATCATCAGGTAACTATTTATAGCAACGTTCATTATCGCGTGAGTCTTTAGTTCATGGTTTAAAAAATGCCTTAGGAACTCGGCAATGTCAGTATGCAAATCTGAAAATTAAACGAATAAATTCAGCATATGGCAGAAGACCCAAATACATTAATTTGCTTATCCATTTTATAATCAAATTGTATCTGATTAAGTAAGCATTTAAATTTCACAATATTTTATACGATATTTATACGATACTTGATATCGTAATTTATACGATACTTGATGTCTTTTTATAGTCACGTGATCATCGAAAGCATTTCGGAGTGACAAGATTTCTTTACCAGTTATATTCACTGAAAAAGCGGAAGTCAAGAAAGAAAGAAATTGTTGACATTGATTAGACTGTCCAAGATAATATTAATTTCGATTGTGGCCACAAGTATTGACATTTGAACTTGTTAGTAATTGACTGAGCAGTGCTTTACTATAGTACACATTTGTGTTTGGACATACAATGTAGTAATTATCTTATTCTTTATGTCATTGTAATTATGTGTGAAAATTTAGTCGCTTCAATATTAATTATAACTCTTTACTTATCTCGCTGACAACACCATTCAAACCATGACACCAGCTCCTAAACCACGTGGCAGCATCTTTCTGTCCGAGTACGACATGGGACTCGGGTGGCTAGGGGAGGGACTGCTCATTAGTTATGGAAATAAGTGGGCAAGAAATCGCCGCCTTCTGACCCCGGCCTTCCACTTTGACATTCTCAAGCCATACGTCACAATCAAGAACGAGGCTGGAGATATTTTACTGGTAAGTCGGAAGTCTCTCGGGATTATTTATTACGAAGTTATAATATTTCAAAAATCTTATTTTTGGTCGCTGTCAATATTTCTTTCGGCAAAGTACTTTAGTAGTCATATCCCAGAATACAGTGAAAGAATGGGCGGCCAGCCCTTAGCAAAACACATTCTGGATAACTCCTTTCAGAATGAATGACGTAATTTGTCTGTGACTGGCATTATTAAAAGTAGTTTTCTAAAGCCATTAGCGAAAGCGTGACAAATTTGTGATTGTTTGAATTGTACATTTAAGCCTAGTAGTCATAATGCTCATGAGAATGTTAAACATCCTATGACATTGAAAGAACACTTATAGCAATGTCTTGTCCCGTCAATAAATATATTTGTGTTTATCTATTCTATTTCTCTGTCTATAATACTCCATTTTGACACTTTTAATACACCCATGACCCTATGTTAATTATTTTGTCTATAATATTCCATTTTGACATCTTTAATACACCCATGACCCTATGTTAATTATTTTGTCTATAATACTCCATTTTGACACCTTTAAGACACCCATGACCCTATGTTAATTATTTTGTCTATAATACTCCATTTTGACACCTTTAAGACACCCATGACCCTATGTTAATTATTTTGTCTATAATACTCCATTTTGACACCTTTAATACACCAATGACCCTATGTTAATTATTTTGTCTATAATACTCCATTTTGACACCTTTAATCCATATATTCATAATAAATCCCATTAGACGCCCAACTTGTCTCCCCCTTGTCGGAACACTTGGCGCTGCGTAAGTCTGCCACTTACAACATTTAGACAGATATTTTGCTGACATAATTCCTATAACTTCTTACTTATGGAGTAATTAGATCCGTCTTTAAGTTATTTTAACGAGCCCCCATCCACTCATTATTACTCCAAACATATAATTTAGATATTATGTATATGAAGGACACATCAGAAGCAACAATAAATTTATTAAATCGACAATCAAAACATACAAACGAATACAGCTGAAAAAAAATACAGACTCTCATACTTCTACTGAAGATAAATGTTCAGATAATGATCAACAATTATTCAGTCTGTATCATAACAATTAAATAATCAATAGTAATCAGTCAAATTGTGAGTCTATTTTTCATCACAGAAATCAGACCGAGAGTCTATTTCTCAGCACAGAAATCAGACCTTCAAATGACAAGCTGTCACTGGCTCTGTTTTCCACCACGTCACAAGCTCACTTTGCCTGTATTTGGATAATGGGGCTAATGTGCGCCTCTAGGCACGCTACCTGAACTGTTCCAAGAATTCTCTTCCGAAAATCTCAATGTGCAATCTCTCCAGATCAAAGCCGGACCCAACATCTGCACAGAGATTCACATGGTCAATTTCTAATTCTGTTGCCAGCAAATGTAATTGAACAGCATTGGACACACAGATGACGTCACGTCAAGTGCAGTAGATGACTGCAGTCTGACGCGAATATCATAAAACAAGAAAGGATCGCTCTTCTCTGGAAAAGTCAAATCAAGGGACAGCACTGTAAGATTCAGGTCTAAAATATTCTTCACTCCCATTCTCCTCACAAACATTCTCAAACTACATTCCTGTAATTAAATTCATTAGCCCGATTCACATATGCATTCTCAAACTTACATTCCTTTAATTAAATTCAATAGCCCGATTCACACAAATGAGCATAAAATATAACATAGTTAAATTCACGAATAACATTTCCACTAAAGACAATGTCACATGTTCAGCAATGCAATACACAAATCTCTCTAATTACAAGTCGTAGAACATCAGTTCAAATAGGCCTACATGGAAACATGTATTGCAATTGCAAACATGGAAACAATTGCAAACCCATAAATCAACATCCCAAATACATGAAATCATCTCTGAGTAAAATGACAAACACAAATCAATAGTTCAAAAAATGTAAGAAAATATTTCTAAGTAACAAACCATAAATCAATAGTTCAAAATGCAAAAACAATATTTCTAAGTCCACCCTTTCTTTATCAGTCAAACAACTCACCAGCTCACGATCAGCCTTATAAGACCAGACTTGATAAAATCACAGTGATAAGAACAAGGGATTTTTCTAACAGGTCACTTTCTGATTGACTCTTATTGGTTAGGTTTGTTATTCCAGTACCAAATCATGGTCGCTATAATAACTAGCCAGCCGCCTAAAACTGGTTAGCATCAATGGGTGAGTTATATATTACTTAGCCTGGTTTGCTGACTTCAAGAAACATCGACCATGAAAAATTCGACAAAGTGTGACTAGGTAACCTTGCTTCAGGATTTCGTTTAATTCTGGACAATTCTGACATCCTTACACATTTATCTTAACATGCAGTGCATGAATTTTGTTTTCAATTCTTAATCCATTAAAAATATAGCAATATAAATATAATAACTACTTCATAAATTGGTAGAGGCAACTTTTACTCTATCTATCTATCTATCTATCTATCTATCTATCTATCTATCTATCTATCTATCTATCTATCTATCTATCTATCTATCTATCTATCTGTCTGTCTGTCTGTCTGTCTGTCTATCGGTCGGTCTATCTATCTAATTTACTTATATTAAGTTTGCATGCTTAGGTTGCGTTCAAGATAATATCAAATGACCATACTATGACAAATATGTTTACCCTTCCTCTGTCACTTTGTTACATATATTTATTTATATTTAATGTATGAACTTTATATGACAAAATGTGGTGCATTTTATTCTTGTTATTTTAGCTAATGTAGCGATGTTTAAAATAGATGTTGTGCTCTGCACATTAAACGTAACATGTAGTGAAATTATTGCAAGTATTTTCTACATTCTTTATTGTAAAGAAACGGTTCACTGAAATAGCGTCTGGCTAGAAAAAAAGATTAGCGTCCATCTTTAGAAATATTAGGGCCAGCGTCTCCTGCTTCCAGTTGTTAAATTAACTATAACTTTAGCAGTGAGTGATAGTGAGTGACCGTAATTAACTGACAGACAGATACGTCATAGTTAACCAATGGTCGAGTACTGCCGACTTAAGGTGATCAGTAGAAACTTGTAAAGTCTAAAGAGCAAAGTTGGTCCCTTTGAAATAATTTTTATTCGGAGAATATTCGTCCTGGTGTAGATAAGTATTTTTTCCGGTCTCCATCCAGACGTGTGGGTTAGCATTTCAGTATTGTGAGTAAAAATTCAGAGTTAGGACTTCAGCTTGTAATCTTTCATGTTTTCGTTTAGCCAGAAGCATTGTATTTTATTCACATGTGTGTGTGCGTGTGTGCTTGTCTGTGTGTGTAACATAATTATATAATTATGCGTGACGTTTTATAACTCTGAAAGATTTTCTCGCGTTGTATTTTCTTGATTCACTAGATAACCTCATGCTATTGTTATAAGTGTAATAACAGGTGTAGCTACTGTTTGAAAACTTTGTTTACAGAATGTTATCAGTTCTTAGTGCGTTTGATTTTAATTGTACGCAGGACAAGATACAAAAGTATGCAGAAGATAACGAATCCTTTGAAGTGTTTCACCTGGTCAGTCTGTATCTCTTTGATGTCCTTTTGCAGTGTGCATTCTCACATACCAGCCATTGTCAGACAACTGGGTGAGTGATTACCTCCCTTTCGAGTAACTGCTTTGCACTGTTCAACATTCCTACTTTGTTTTTAAATCTTTTTTGAAGAGTACTGGAAACTTTCGACAGAATTCAAAATTTGTAATGAAAGTTGAAAATATGCAAAACTTCTTGCAGGGAATTTAAGGAGCACGTAACTCTTATCACTAAAAATGCTTAATAGATCAGTTAACAAAATATGTCTAAATATGTATTTCAGAACGGCAGCAACAAAAATGTCATGCTCATCTCAGTACTATGACATTACAATGTACTTTAACCCCATAACTGAAAATCAGCAAAGCGCAAACAAACAAAAAAGTTTCATTTTGCTGCTCTGTGCACTGTGTGTGCATGCGTGTTTTCGTGAGAGTGTGTGTGTTGAGTGTAGTGCGTTTATGTAAAAAGTTTTAATGAAATGTGTTCAGTGATGTGCTCTTCGTACAAACTAAAACTAATACGAACACAAGAATTGTACACTGTTAAAACAAGTTTGAACAAAAATACTATTATATTCCTAAAGATAGGTTTTAACAAAACACTTTTATATTCCTAAAGATAGGTTTAACAAAACATATTATATTCCTAAAGATAGGTTTAAGAAAACATATTATATTCCTAAAGATAGGTTTTAACAAAAAAATATATTATATTCCTAAAGATAGGTTTTAACAAAACTGTATTCTATTGATAAAGATAGGTTTTAACAAACACTATTATATGGCGAAAAAAAAATGTGAATGAAAATATATCGCTAATAACATTAACGAACAAAAAATATTATATTGCTAAATAAGTATGAACGAAAATTTGTTGTGTAGCTAATAACAAATACGAACGAAAGCTATTACATAGTTAACATTCTGTTAATAACATATATGTACAAAAAATTATTATATCGCTAAAATAAGTATGAACGACAATTTATTGTGTAGCTAATAACAAATACGAACGAAAGCTATTACATTGTTAACATTCTGTTAATAACATATATGTACAAAAAATTATTATATCGCTAAAAACGATCATGAGCTAAAATGTATTATATAGCTAATAATAAATATGAACAAAAGACTATTATATTACTAGAAGCTGGTCTGAAAGAAGATATTTGTGAACAATGGCAAGACAACAAAAAGCCAGTATGAACCAAATAACAAGTATGAGCAAATATTCTAGTGTTTGTTTTTTGCCAGTTCAGATGTCTTTAGTTCATATCTGAACTGGCAAAACACAAACGACAGCTATAAACAAGTAACAGATACGAATAACGACAATTATATGAGAAAAGAAAAAATAACTAAAGACTTACACGAACAAGATGAGTGAACTTATTTTAAACAAAGTGAAGACATGTTTTTTTTTCAGAGCTGAGGACTCCTTCGTGCAAGCAGTCAGCGAGTTACAGTCTCTCTGGACAAAACGTGCTTTGTAAGTGTTTTACCATGTCAAAATTTGTAAGTGTATGTTTTATTCTGTCAACATTTGTAAGTGTGTTTTGTTTTCTACTGTCAACATTTGTAAGTGTTTTGTTTTCTGCTGTCAACATTTGTAAGTGTATGTTTCATCCCGTCACCATTTGTAAGTATGTGTCTTATCCTGTCAGCATTTGTATGTACGTGTTTCATTCAGTCAGCATATGAAAGTGTATTTTATTTTGTCAGCAATTGTAGATGTGTTTTATGCGGTCATCACTTGTAAGTACACATTTTATTCTGACATCATTTATAAATTTGTATCTTATTCTGTTAGTATTAGTGTGTCCTATTTTGTCAACATTTGTAAGTATGTGTCTTATCCTGTCAACATTTGTAAGTATGTATCTTATCCTGTCAACATTTGTATGTATGTGTCTTATCCTGTCAACATTTGTATGTGTCTTATCCTGTCAACATTTGTATGTATGTGTCTTATCCTGTCAACATTTGTATGTATGTGTCTTATCCTGTCAACATTTGTATGTCTTATCCTGTCAACATTTGTATGTATGTGTCTTATCCTGTCAACATTTGTATGTATGTCTTATCCTGTCAACATTTGTAAGTATGTGTCTTATCCTGTCAACATTTGTATGTATGTGTCTTATCCTGTCAACATTTGTATGTATGTGTCTTATCCTGTCAACATTTGTATGTATGTGTCTTATCCTGTCACAATGCATGGTGCAGCGTGTATTTCAACGTTAAGAATTTTACAATTGATGTCAGCATTTCTTGTAGTTATAGTATTGTTCCATTTTTAATTTATTTCAATGTTTGTATTGCAGAGTTTTATTCTTTTCATAATAAACTGGTTAGTTTTGAACAATTTGAAGAAGTATAGATAGTGGGTCTGGTCTGACAGTTATTTTATGATTTTAAAATGGGTAGTTTAGTTCTTAAACTGACAAATATATATTTAGTGTCTGTTTCAGTCATCTTTATAATCTTGCATATGGTAGTTTATTTTTAAAGCAACAAATGGTCATAGTAACTATTTCAGTCAGACAATTTATCCCCAATAAAGAATGTATATAAAATTAATGAGTGTTTGCGTACGAGAAGTGTGTGGGAGAGGTGTGGGAGAGGTGGGGGAATAGATTTTTAAGTAATTTTTACACGTTGTCTGTATATTATAACCCTTTATTCAATCATTCAGGATTCCATGGCAGAGTATTGACATACTTTACAAGCTAACTGCAAATGGACGGAAATGGCGACAACTGTGCGACTTCGTGCACTCGATTTCTGATGGTCTGATCGCCAAGCGTCGAGTTTTTCTCGTAAGGCAACTTTTAATAATTTTATTTCAATATAAGCTCTAAATCAGTGTGACATTTCACAATGCTATTGATTCAGACAAAATAGCCTATAAATAAAAAGAAAATGATTTGTACAAGTCACTACCATCCGCTTTCTGACGAAAGGAGGCGTGGTTAGTCAGATTCATGCAGGACCTGTATAGGTGTTGTCACAGAGTCCACACGCAAAACACCATGGATATTTGTCTGGCTCTTTTTATTCTGCATGCAGGGTTACGTTTACTGACGTGCTTGCATGCAAGATTGTGTATGGTATGGTAAGTGTGGACAGAACAAAACAATACAACATAAAGAAAAAACAAGCTGCACTTGCCCTTTCAAAACAATGATAGACAAGTTATAGTTTTGAAGATTATAATTTATGTTTATTAATCTACGGGCCTCTCTTTTATGTGGCGGTTAATCAGTCACTGCAAATCATTCACAAACATACACTCTGGGGTAGAGGTAATGATGAAGAATAGAAAATAAATAAAAATAGCAAATCTAGATTTTACAACAGTTGTAACTTCCGCTAATATTAGCTACACTAGTAGCACAAAACTACTTCTCTAAATTGTCAGCTAAAGTTCTGGAGCTATTGGCCTAAATTGTAATTGAGAGGTGCATGTTAAATTCTGTTAGAAATGGTCAGTCGTTGATAGACTTAGAAACGGTCATACAGAAAGGTATCCGATTTCTCAACATATCAGACTAATTTGATCTTCAGTGTTTAATGGGCAGCGTTACTAGCATTTAAGTTGTTAGTAAAGGATATCTGGATCTCTTGTTGGTGAGATGTGTCTATCAGCTAAGGGCTGGTAGGGGTTTAGTGGCCAGGGGGGTAATAAGTGGGATCTTGTTACGGCCGGCCATGTGTTAGATATTTTTTAAACTCTTTTTCGTGATTTGATAGTTTTGAAGAATATGATGAGTATTTTTCTATTAATTTTGTGTGTTTCAGGAAGAAAATAAAGATAAATTACAGAAGAACACTGGAAAGAAGCACATGTTGAGTTTGGTGGACATCTTGCTGACCGCAGTGGATGAGGATGGAAAAGGAATGACCCCATTAGAAATTCGCAACGAGGCTGACACGTTTCTCTTTGAAGGTAGGGATGATACAAATTATAAGTATACATGCATTAATTATGTTAAGAGAATGAAAATCCTCAAAATGGTTTTTTTTCTGGGTTTTAATTCTGCATGGTGATTAAGAAAAGAAAAAGGAAAAAGAAATGACTAAATTACATTTGTGATTGGAGTTTCTTTTAAGATAAAACAAACAACACCACACACACACACACACACACACACACACACACACAACTATAAATTTGCACAAGATAAAGATGGAAGAACAAACATACCAACAACACATTTCTTTGTATACAAAATGTGAAAAGTGCATGATATAGTTTTTACAAAAAATAATGTTTATTAATTACAAACAAAAATACGATATCAAGCCACTTTGAATTGATTTTTTGTAGCCTTTTTCAAAACCTACATGATTTTTAAAAAACGGGTGCAGGGCTTTTTAAAAAGTAAAACTTAATAATTTTGTAAAGCCTTTGTCATATTTGTGAAAAATCATTAACCTGTTTTGAAACCAATTATACTTAGGCCTAGATAATCAATTTTTTTAATTTACCATGAAACACAACAACAAAACAGGATTTGATACTACAACTAGTGCACTGAGCTGGACGCTGTACAGTCTTGCTCGCTGGCCGCAGCATCAGGTCAAAGTTCAGGAAGAAGTGGATGCTCTACTAAAGGGACGTGACTCTGATTACATTTTATGGTGCGGTAACATTTCAGATTCACAATTATTTACAGATTAACTTACTGTGCTTTATTTTTTTTATCAAGAATAAATTATAGAAAGTTCTATATGGTGTAATAAATATTAAGATAAAGTAAAATGTATAAATATATTGTGCATGATTATAAAATTATTATAAAGTACAATAAAGTATGTGAATAAACTATAGTAAATATATTACGCTGTACAGAACGTGAATTCCATGAAGTTTCTAGCATATTGGTTGCACGAACTGAATTATATTTAAATTATGGGAACAGATATACAACACCAGTCATTCAGTACTATAAAATCAGTGCTATCGATTGACTAAAGCAAAAAAACTGTAACAACAGCAAACAAACAATCAAACAAAGCAGAAAGACAAAAGGTTCAGTCATATTTCAGTATATAAGCCACACCTTTAACAAGAAAAACATCTGTTACAAGCATAATTGTGTGAATATTTCATATTATTAAATAATTTATTCTAAATTCATTTTCCAACAATTATATAAGGGTGATTCAGAAAGCATCTACAATTACAATAAATATAAATATAGTTCTTCTTATGGACACTCGTACACCCGTTATTTTTGTTACATGATTATCCATTTGTATTCACTATGCATTATTGCACTAAAATGTTGTCTTAAAAGTCTGCAATGGACATAGGGCCATAGTACACAATAAAAATCGTATCAATGCAAGCCATTCTTTAGATATGGAAAGTGAAACAATCATATTAATTCTGCATTGGCACACTTCAACTGGTTTGAAAATATTGCACAATCAGAAATTTCATGCTTTTATCTGTGCACACAAACAGTGAAAGCCAACAGCAGATTTTAAAATATATTGTTTTGGAAACTTTCTGACTTGCCTTTATTCATGGAGTTGATATCATTGTCGAATGGTGCCCTGTATTACACTTGAACATAATTATTATTACTGTTCCACAAAATAATTATCATAGGCCGAATTAAAGAACTTAGGACATATTTTAGTCCACCTGTGAACTTTCACTGTCATCGCTCCTTAAAATTAATTAATGCTGAATCTGTATCCATATTAATAATAATATATATTATTGTATTCAGATATGAAGTTTTGCTCCAAAGCCATAATCAGTTATCTCAAACATTAAACTCAAACACATTATCAAAGGATTTTGCTGGTAAAAAGAAGAAAAGAAAAAATAAACATATGATGCATGTCTTAATTTGTTAAAGATAATGATGGTGGTGGGGGGTGTCTTAGGAAGGATAATCAAGATAGTATTAATTTATTATTGGATATTTTCCCAATTTAATCCCATCTTAATTTATTCTATATCTGGGAATGTTTTCTGCTGCTTAAAAATCTTTGAGCCTCTCTGGATGTTTACAATAGAATACTGAATAGTTTCAAACTCATAACTCAATCTTAAAAAAATATTTGAGGTACATTCGGCACTAATGAAATTGTTCTCAGCATAAAATAATGAATACTGTCTTATAATTACCCTCAGTCCAGCAAGCACTGTAGCATTCATTTTTAGCTTAAATAGGCCTTATACTTTACCTTACTGAGATTTTTTTCTATAATATTTAGAGGGTTGGTAATTTACTTCTAAAATATGATATTAAGGATATGATATTGTTTGTTCAGGGATGACTTGACAAAATTACCTTACACAACAGCCTGCATTAAAGAAGCCTTGAGGAATTATTCAACAGTGCCATTTATCGAGCGCATGACAGAAGAAGAACTGAACATTGATGGTCACAAGATTCCTAAAGGTTTGTTTGTACAAAGCATTCTTGTTTTGATGTGATTGTTAAATTTGTTTACATTTGGGAATTAACAGATGTGTTAGTTTGCAGCTAGTTGAAACTGCTTGGGGTCTAACAAAATGGTTTACATTATGTGAAGTGTTAATTTTAACAATAATTATTTTAAATACATAAGAAGGAATTATAAATTCTTGTATAGCTTGATTAAGCCACAATTTAGTACTGTGATATTAAAGTAATATACTTATAGTAGTTATACAGATAATTAATTAAATGTTTAACTTGTAAAATGAATTTTCTTCCTTGACATCTTGTGATAGTAGTTCAAACTGTCATTTATTCATATTTGTTTATATGTTATTCCTAAATGTAAAGTTTGAGTTTATATTGTTTTTCTTACTCTAAGAGTTTCTCTTTAAACTATAAGTTCAGGCTTCTTCTCTATGTTATGAATTTTAAACATTAAAGAAAGGAAGTTTGAAGGAAGGAAGGGAGTTTGGAAGGAAAGAAGAAAGTTTGGTAGGAAGGGAGTTTTGAAGGAAGGAAGGGAGTTTGGAAGGAATGAAGGGAGTTGGAAGGAAGGGACAAGGTAGGCCTGAATAGTACAAGACATGGTTAGTGTTGGTCGCCCGTAAATTGATGAATAATTCGAACAACAGAACAATTGAGGTCAACCACTTGCAATAGGTCATACAAGCCCCCAGAGGAAGGAATTTCTCATATTTAATTGGACAAAGACAAAAGACAGTTACAGTTACTACTAGAATGATGAATTTTACACGAAGTGAAAGATGATAAGAAATGATGCAAGCGGGGTGAAAAATTAACAAAATAATTACATTTTTAAAAAATTGTACTATACAAGAAAGAAAACAGCAATCAAATAGCAAACCCCACAATTACAAATTCCCAGTGTTCATCAGTCAATTCAGACAAAACTTTAGCCTCCCCTAAAGAAGTCTGTCCAGCTGATAGTTTCCTTTCTCAGTTTCTTTTCCATTATCTATCTTATTTGCTTTCTATTCCCCCCCCCCCCAGTTTTCACACACCTGGCCAGTGTACCCTTATTGTACTTAACTTGGTCAGTACTGGCGGAGTCTCTTAGCACTGTCACCAAACGGTCAAGGCAATCTTTATACACCTACGCATGTTTACTACATCTTGACTGGTCGAATTTCCGCACATACTTCCATTTGAACCCAGTTCATGGTCAAGGCTAGATTACCCAACTGTGATCAATTTTTGTATGAACTGCAAAAACGTGGGATTGGGATCTACTTGTGATGTGAATAACTACGTCAAACATGTGTGCTTGCTCTAGACTTTATTATACAACTCATGTATCTAGATTTTATTCCATTCATTATTCTTTTTCAATTGACCTGAGGCCGGGTGAAATTTTATGTCCCAAAGGAAAAGATTGAATGACTAATGGATGACAGCATATATGTATCCTGAGTTTTGCATCATGAAAATTAATACTGAAATGTACAAGATTCTTTGTCCCATAGTCACTTAAAGTTGTATTTATTTAATTTTTCCTTTCAAGGAACTTTTATTGCATGTCATTTATGGTGCCTTCATCATAACCCAGTAGTCTGGGACCGTCCTCATGAATACCTTCCAGAACGGTTCCTGGAAGAGAGTGCAGTGGGCTCAGACCCTTTCAAGTTTGTTCCATTTTCTGCAGGACCAAGGTGAATCTATTTTCCTATATTACGCTTCACCAGCATTTGTAGTGTAGTTCTCTCATGTTGTGTTGAATGATTGTTTGAAGAAATTAATGAAATTGCAAGTGAAGCAGAGAAAATAGTAGTGTTTAGCAATGAAAATTATACTAGGCTATTTATTCATAAGGGTGACTGGATTAAAGGTTTATCAGTTTGATAATTTCAACAAAAGTATTTTTAATATTATTAGCATTGTTTCTGCTTTATTTTTTAAATGTTCATGTTTGCCATATGTCAGACAAAAATCTAATAAACAACCTTAGTTTTCTTCATAATTTGTTTGTCCACTTTGTGCTTAGACATAATAGTTTGTATTAAGACCATATACTTTATTTTCATTATTTATTGTCAGGACCAGTTCATAAAACAGTCTGAATTTTAAGTGTCTATGAGAGCTGGGAATTTATTATTCAGTTAAAACGTTCTCAGCATTTGATCCATCTGAAAATCATAAATGAAAAATAACTTCTGTGTATTAAAGCAATGAATCTAACATATCTTTGTCAACACCCATTAGTCCTTGCTGAAACTGATTTCTTTAAGAGTACCATTGCATTAAAGTTAAATCTAACCAGTAAATATCAATGCTTTTTGATTATATTCATATGTTATATATTTGATTGTTGATTTAATAAATTTATTGACCCTCTTACACATATTGGCCACCGTATGTTGAGAGACAGTGGGTAGATGGGGGCTTGCTAAATATAAATTAAAAGATGGATTATCTTCTCCCTTGGTAAGAAGTTTTCCACCTACGGAAATATTGTGTGACAGTAAATGTTTGTCTTTAAGGTTGTGGAAGAGAGAAAATGTTTACAATACCCACATATCCACCAAGTAAGAGTCGAGTGATGTCTTTGGGGGAATTATTAACAACATAAATTGAGATTCTCATCACTTGTAATTAGTTATGGATGATTAAATAATAATAATAACTGATAACTAAGGTGGTGTGACATCACCTATTGATACCTGTTGAGTAAGTTTAAACTTATGCTGGTATTAGTGCCTGTTGAGTAAGTTCAAACTTATGCTGGTATTACTGCCTGTTGAGTGAATGCTTCTTTGTTTCAGGAACTGCATTGGCCAGAACTTTGCCATGCATGAACTCAAGATTACGGTTGCCAGAATATTCCACAGGTGAAGAAGGGTTGTGTGCACTTGTGCTGACTTTTAACATTCAAAAGAAATCTCTTCAAGTTTTAGGGAATTTAGCAAACCCATTCCAATACCTCATTATCCTTAATAACATTTTCTTGGCTTACTGTTATTTAGGGCTCACTGATATTTAGAGCCTCATTATCCTTAATAACGTTTTCTCGGCTCACTGTTATTTCGAGCAGTGTGTAGTTGATTATAGGAGAATGACAATAGTAGTGTGCATACCTTTCTAATGTGACAGAAGAAATAGTTGACAAAAACACAATGTGCAACAATCAATTTCTATTGCTGCACAACTGAGGATGAAATCAATAGTACTTTAGTTTTATATATATATATATATTCTATAATGCCAGCAAGGTGAGTAATACATATTCTTCATTCACATAATTACACTGTAAACTATAACACTAGAAAGATGAGCAGCACATAGAGAGAGCTTCATTCACATAATTATACTCTGTAACTAGCAAAATAAGAAAGGCACAGTCCTTCAATCACGTAATTATACTATTTAGTACTTGAAATATGAGCAAGACATAATGCTTCATTCTCATAATTATTATACTATAATGCCTGACTAGTCACTATTGTCTCAACATCTGCCATAAATAACTTCTCATTTCTTGTAATGTAAATGTCCTATTACAGTTAATTGCAATTCGTTTTAGGCATTTATTTATTCAGATTTATTTAATTCACTGCTAATTTTTAAATTATTAGTAAAAGAAAATTTTCACAAGGTTTAATTACATTACGTGACATTTTTATTTTGATGTTAAATGTTTGTGTGATGTGTTATAGAGAGAATATACATTGAATGCTATTGGTTGACTAGCTCTTGTGATATAACTATTGATTTGTTGTGAAGTAAATTGAGTATCCGAGTCACATAAATGGCTTATGTAGCCCACACTCATCCTCCTCTAAAAATAGGCTTCACACAAACCTACCTTCTAGAATGGCTGACCCTTATCCCCAGGCTGGAAACACCTGAATGTTCCAGACACTCACTCTAATGAACCAATTGGAGCGCCACTCAACTACGCACAAATGAACTTACTAGAAATTCACCTAATATTCATCAGTTGAATGCAACCTTACCATAAAGGTGACACATTTTTTGGCTCCTGGCCTTAATAAGTTATAACCATAGTAAGAACTCTTATTGCCAGTTATCAACAGCAGGAAATCATATTCTGTATATATTACTGCCAAAGATATGTGGTTTTGCTTGTGTAACTATATATTTTTATCTATGATCATTTAATTTAGCTATATTTTATACTGTTATATTTCACTCATTAAAATGTATGATGACCATGAAAGTAAGAGTGTTCTCTCAAAGAACACATGAGGAGAAATTCTTAGCCCATTTGTATTTTATTGATAGATCGGCACTTTATCTGAGATGTTGAATTTGATGAGTGCTGAGCCGTGAAGCAATGCCAGAACAGAACCACATTATCTTGATTGTTGAATTCATCAAGCATCGAGTTGTGAAGCAATGCCAGAGCAGTACCACATTATCTTGATTGGTGAATTTGTCGAGCATTGAGATGCAAAGCAATGCCAGAGCAGAACCACATTATCTTGATTGTTGAATTCATCGAGACGTGAAGCAATGCCAGAACAGAACCACATTATCTTGATTGTTGAATTCGTCGAGCATCGAGCCATAAAGCAATGCCAGAGCAGAATGACCACAGGCCAGACAGTTCAATGGATCACTCGCGCAACCACATATATATATAAAGTCACTGGGACCCGAGACGACAGTTCACCGACAAATACGCACCCAAACAAATGAGCGACGACAAAAGCGCGACGACACATTCTGTCCCTAACTCTAAACCTAACCCTAACCATAACCCTATCGTGCATTTTTCGGTGCGCGCATTTGATGGGTCTCCGAGATGACAGGTCAGACAACCCCTAAACTAAGTGATCTTAAAACCAACAAGGTGAGCAGTTTCAGTCAAGATTCAGTCAAATTCACTTGAACTTTAATCAAAGTACTTTTAGAGTTCACTCAGAAACATTCGGTGTTCTCTTATAAAGCTCATATGAACAAACTGAATAACTACCTCAGTGCCATAGGACTCAAATGAACATTCTCTTACAACACCATATGGTTGTGATTATGAACTATAACCATTTATAAACTCTAATTGTAACTGCTGAGTTATTCGCTCGATGTACCTATTCTGTCTTATGTTATTTCTTGTTGAATACATTTAATATTGATGCTTAGACCACTCATGTTGCCATGACTCACATGTTATATGTTGTAGTCTGTCACCTTTATTTACTTACTATCCTGGCTGTATGATTCGGGGGGGGGGGGGGGGGTTGAGCTATCTTCTAGAACTATCACTCTTCTATTCTACTTACTTATCTTCCATCTTTCTATCACACGTGGCCAGCCAGAACAGAAGGTGTGTTTGGAGCAATAGCATAAGGTTATGGGTGGCCTGGGGTGGTGGTTAATTAACATCTTTTATTTTTACTGTATTGTGGTTTGATGTTTTTAAATCTCTTCTTCTATAAGCTTTCACATTTTAAAAATCATACGTGTATTTCTATTTATCTCTTCATCACTCTCTGATTTTAACAGATGTTGGGTGGGTTTTTTTTTTTTACTTTAATATTCAATAGCAATATTGTTTGAATATTTTTTGTACCTAATTTACTGATTAAACAGAAGTAGGAATTTACAGCATCAGAGTGTAATAACTTTCTTTTTGTGGATTTAGGCAAGTCCAGTTTTTTAAATATGCTATTCTAAACGACCATTATTATTGTAACTGTGGTAGAAAGTTAAAAGATTGATAAAGGTTCTTTTTAAATGCACCCATCACTACTCACTGCATCATATCAATTTTTGTTTGTAATATATTTGACCAGGTTCACTTTGAAACTGGACCCAGACCATGAAGTGGCACGGACCCCATTACTCACCTTTAAAACAGAGAAAGGAATCAAATTGTTTGCTACACCACGCAAGCCTGACATGTAACGACACAAAACTGAATTGTTTTCCATGTGAGCCTGACATGTAACGACACAAAATTAAATTGTTTTCTGTACCATGCAAACATGAGATGGAATAGCACAAAATTAAATTGTTTCCCATGCCATGCAAACATGAGATGTAATGATATGAAATTGAAATGTTATGCTGTACCATGCAAGCATATGTAATGAAGAAGCATTAAATTGTTTGCCTCACCAAACATTGAGATGCAATAATAAAAAAGGTAAATTGCTTAATGTAATATTAAAAAATGTCATTAATGCTACATAATTAATTTGTTAGCCAAACTATGCAAGCATGTGATGTAATGACTCAAACTACCATACTGCAGAGAATGTAAAATAATGACACCCAGTTAAATATTTTTCCACACTACACCACACAAGCATGTGATGTAATAGCATAGTTAAACTATTTACTCCAGTGTGTAAACATGATGTAATGGTAGAAAGTTAAACTTAACTCTTGTTTGTAAACATGATATAATGGTACAAACTTAAACTGTTTACTGTGTAAACATGATATAATGGTACAAACTTAAACTGTTTACTGTGTAAATACAATATAATGGTGCAACATTAAACTGCTTACTCTACTTTGTAAACATGATAAAATGGTACAGAGTTAAACTGTTTACTACAATGTGCAAGCATGATGTAATGATACAAAGTTAAACTGTTTACTCCAGTATGTAAACATGATGTAATGGTACAAAGTTAAATTGTTTACTCCAGTATGTAAACATGATGTAATGATACAAAGTTAAATTGTTTACTTCAATATGTAAAATGATGTAATGGTACAAAGTTAAATTGTTTACTCCAGTGTGTAAACATGATGTAATGGTACAACGTTAAATTGTTTTCTTCAGTGTGTAAACATGATGTAATGGTACAAAGTTAAATTGTTTGCTCCAAAGTGTTAGAATAATGTTTAGGCACAAAGTTCAGTTGCTTCATGTGAAGTAAGGATATAAAGTTTAATGATTTCCAGACTGAACAAATATGAGATGCAATGACAGCATTAACATTAAATTGCCACACTGTAAGTATGTGATGGGGTGATGTAAAGTTTCAGCACTTTGTCACATCACAATAGGTTATTATATAATAACATGAAATTTAACTGCAAATATGCCAGCCTGTCAGTGGCATGGATTTAATTGACACACTATGATGTAATGGCATGGAATTTGATTGATTATTATCACTGTCTAAGCTTGTCAAGTGATATAATGACATGGAATTTGATTGATTATCACAATGTCCAAGCTTGTCAAGTGAGATAATATCATGTCATGCTATGTAAGTTGTAATACAATGTAAATGGCATGGAATTAAACTTACTGCCAAAGTATGTGAGCTTCCATATGATATAATGGCATGGGACTGACTGTCACAACATGCAAGCTTTCCATACAATGTGGGAATGGCTGCCACAATATGTAGGCTTGCCATTTAATGTCATTTGATTGGCTGCCACAATATGTAGGTTTGCCATATGATGTACTGGCATGGAATTAAATTGATTATCACACTACACAAGCTTACCATATAATATAATCATGAAACTTTAATTGTTTGACATACTAAATAAGTTTATAATATGATGTCTTGGATTTAACTGCTGACCTAAAACGTTTTGATTGTGCTTTTTTTTTCTCTAGAATAATGCACAAAGAATATGAATCACCTGTCTTTAAAAATTAATTTCTGCTACAGAGAGACATTGCCTTGTTTCTTTAAAAGGAAAAAATCTGTAGGAATAGTAGTTTGCTATGATTCATTATTTTCAATTCATGTTCGCCAAGTGGAGAAAAAAGTCATTGAACTCCCCACACTTCCACGATCATCATCTGCCTCAATAGAACTAATAGAAATTCATTATGTAGATCAGAGTAAAATATAAATGATGTTACATTCCTTTGGCCAGTTTCAAGAGAATACAGTATATTTTATTGATGGTTTATTTATAAATTCATGTAATAAATTCTTTTTCTTTAATCACCATAATGCCTAACAAAGAACCACAACAATTGTTAGAGTAGAAAATATGTGCACAAGTGAATATGTATGATTCATGGTTGGCCTGGTTTTTCCCATGGACAGTCATCTGTGGGGATGGGGGGAAGTAGTCACCCTTGGGGGGTAACCTTTCACCTACATATATAAGATGGGCTTTTATTATGAGAGAAATATTTAAGAAGATGAAATTTGGTACAGGACATGTGACTTACCTCTGGAATGGACTTTGGGGAGTCAGGATCCACCTTTGGGGTTATCCCACCAACTATACATAATTTATCATTTTTACTAAATAAGTGTGGGCTATTAAGATTCATAGCCATGTATCAATTATTTCTGCACCTGGGCAATGCTAGATTTCTGCTAATTAATACTGAAACTGCTAAATATGATTTTAAATCTAATTCAGTGTATGCAATAGCAACAACAGAATGAGATGAACATAAAAAGTACGCCTATTTCTCATTCTGTCTGTCTGAAGCTTTACAATATATAGTATGATAAAAGTACATTACTTATTAATTATTTCATTATTGCTTTTATTAAAGTGCTAAAGTGAAAAGTAAGATTTTATAAAATATTTTCTTAATTTGTTAGATATATTTATTCAAAACTATAAAATGTGAAATTATTTTTTAATTGATTATTTAACTACTTTTTAAAGAATATAGAAGAAACAAATTAAAATGGCTTTCACTATTTGTTAATGATATTACCTTGTAATTTGTGTTTGTTTTATTAAAACTTCTGTTTTCATTGTGCAGAAATAAACATATCTGTGTCATCTTTCCCTCAGTGTTAAAAATTAATTTCTTATTTCCATCCATTACAAAAGAGCTTCTTGAGGCCATGTTTTAAGTCAGTGTCATAATGAACTTAATTATATCTTTTAGTCCATATGAGAATAGAATATTTGGAAGACATCTTAAATCAGTCAGAATAAACTTTATATTTCCACCTTTACCTCACACCAAAATCAACCATCTTGAACATTTTAATTCTATCTATTGATCCATATCAGAATGGAACATCTTGAAGACATCTTAATCAGTCAGAATAAACTTTATATTTATACCTTTCACCTCATACCAAAATCATTCTGACCAATGTCAAAATGAACTTTCCATCTTTTGATACATATCAGAATGGAACAGCTTGAGAACATTTTAAATCAATGTTAATTCCATCTTTCAGTTTGCATCAGAATAGAACAACTTGAGATTATCTCCAATCAATGTCAAAATAAACTTTATAATTCCACCTTACCTTCATATGAGATGAACCCTCACAGACTAACCAAGAACATGCTGTGCTTATTTGCTCAGCAGTTATTAAGAAATAAAAATCACAATTTCAAGCACTCAACAGCAAGTCCACATAAACATTCTTAAAATTCCTAAACTCAAATTAGAGGTTCTCAAACAAAAACTTGCAGAAGAGTGATTAATTAATTATATCTGTCAGATAAGACAAAAATCTATGGAGGTTCACTTTAATTTGTTTTAAATCTTATGCTGTTATTATTGTTTAAGGTATGTATGTATATATGGTGTTTTCATAAGTACTGATGGTGAAATTCACAGATGAAGATGAAACTACATCTTTTATGCCCAAAGTAAATTTACTTCAGTTCTTTGTACACAAATTGTCACTGCAATATATTAAGCATATATTTCACTCAAACTGCCATGCACATTTTAATCCAATTTTGTTTCCATTGGGAGAAATAGAAATAAAATCATTAAAAAAAAATAATCACATTATATAATAAGTTGGGGATTTGTCAAAAGGTTAAAACAAAACAGATCTTAAAAACCAGTCCATGTTATTTTTATTGTTTGGAAAGAGCTAGCAAATAAAATTTAAAGAAAATATAAAAATAAACATATTTTCTGAGTTGTTGATACATGAATCTAGACTTGCTATTATACTTGCTATTATACTGGTCTTGTGTTGATACTATAAAGCATTGGTCACTTGTGCAGAAAGTACAAAAACAAAATCAGTCTTGACATATTTAGAAAAAAAATGAGTGGATAAGTATTTATTTAATAATTAAAACTCCATTTGATCAATAACAAAAAAGTCTTAAATTAATTTTGCCTCCATAACAAAATATATATACAGTAATTTAAATGATTGATAGCAAATTTAAATTTAAACACATCAAAAGAGATTTTTCTAGAAAATGACCTTTAGTTCTACCTTATAGCTAAACGTAAATACAAATACTGCGTGTTGAAATCATACAGCAGTGAATAATTCAAACATATTTAACCTTTTTAAGCTGTGTAGAAATGGTACAGATATATTTGTTCAAAATAAACTGCATAATTTAAATAAATTTACATGTTGCGGAGATCTGAGATACAACCATAAAAACACTTGATATTTGTTTATCAAAGTCATGGCAAACATGAATTACAAGACAAAGAGTACTATTTACACTTAACTTTTACACACGCAATCTACTTATGCAAATATCATCATGCATATGAAAACATGCATACACTGACATATGTATACAAGTATTTATACAGCACACAATTATATGTACAATCAATGAGTATAAACAAATATTGTACAAAATATATACACTTATATTAATCAAAGTACTGTTATAGGTCATCTCATTAAAGTTCTAATAAGTTTTAATTGTAACCAGGTTGGATCAGCATATCAAAGATGAAAAATATTTATAAAATCTGTTTTACTGCCTGTCTACCTTTTGAGAAAATCAAATCATTGTTCCCTTGCATAAATATTTCAAAGAAGAAGAAAAACATTGTTGAAAACAGATTATAATATTGATTACCATGATATCAATCAGTCTGAATTTAAGTTTACATGAACAAGCAATTTCCTTGCCCCCAAAGACAAAATTCTTTAACAATAAAACTGAAATTAAACATGTAGTGATGGTTTATATATAAACTATTGTGTTCATGAAAATTAATAGTAATAACTAAAGTCAACAAGATGTTTAGTTATAAAGTATAATATGCAGTGATGGTTCCTGAATCTTGATAATAATTACTATAGAGTAGGAGGAGTGGATTAACAAGGACTTTAAGTAAGACGTTATAGTGATGGCTATACATGAAGTTCTGTGTTCTGAAGCTTGTTATAAATAAGAAGTGGGGGGAAGTCAACAGGGACTTGAAGTAAGACATTAAAGAGATGGCTCTACATGAAGTATTGTGTTTTCAAACTTGCTATGAATCAGTGGAGTGATTAGGAGGCTCCTGAAATAAAACATAGCATGCAGAGATGATTTACTGTGCTCATGAAACTTGATATAACAAATCAGAGTCGGCAAACTCTTGACATAAATGAATGTTGCCATTTCAGCTAATCTTCATATACAGAACAGGTTGAAATCAAATGTGTGTGGAAACAACTAAGTTGGACTAAAATGTTTTGCATCTATGGAATTCATAGTCAATTTAAGTTTCTTACTATAGCTAATAGCATTTAATTCAAATTTCTTTTTTAATAAAATTTAAACCCTTATCATTCTCCCCTATATTTTTTAGGTCTTTAAATACTTTTTTTTTAAATACATGCTCTTAAGATATCCATTTTATATAATTCATTTTCTCGGAATCATGAAAATACTTTATTCTGAAACAAATATACTTCCCCAAGTATTTCTGACCTTTATTTTAAAGAACTATGTAAATAATTTTAGGTATAAACATGGCTTAGTCAAGTGGGACAATTGAGATAAGATTACAAAATTTGTTATGTGCTAATATAAATAACATCAAAACAGAATATATTCTACAACTATGTATAAAACGGAAAAAAAAACATTTACCCCAAAAAACCAAAATGGTGCTGATACTAACTTTACTGTGTTATTATTATGAATGAAACTTTAAACATGCTTTTATGTATTGAAATTATTCAATTTTGACTTTACTAAATTATTTCTATAATTCTAAGTTATGTTTACAATCCTCAAAAAGTGTACAAGGGACTTCCAGACTTCAAGGGAAGCAATGTTATGGCAACACAAGAGTAGCTTCCCATTGTAGGCACTTCCATGGTAAAAAAATAGATTACAATTCAATTCCAATTTTATTAGCAGAACTACATTCAACACAAACAAAAAGCAGTTATTCCAATAACAATCTTTGCCATTTTAATGCATGACTTCCATAAATGGAAGCATATTGACCACTACAAGCAAATTACAGTATGTAAATTGCCCACTCGTTTAGACAGGACAGTCTCAAATATTTTACTCATTAAGCAGGGTTTTGCTGATGAAACTTCATATAATGTGTGTGTACTTAATTTTTCTTTGCTAAATGGAATTGTTTAGTGTCAATAGAAAAGATTACTGCAGATTCTCTTTTGGCTACAGAAAATTCATTTCATGACTTAAAAAAGGTTAATATTATAAATTAATTATTAAGAATATTATGTTTGGTTTTACATAATCAGGTAATTTCACAAGGATCCTTGTGTGAATCATGATATTTAGAATGGCTGGTGCTTAGGAATTAATAAAATTTGAATATCAGACTGGCCACTATCAGTCAGTTTTTTTTTATATAAGGTCATGCCATTTTCTGAGTGACAACCTTTGCAAACAAAGTACCAAGTTATTTGTCACTTTATTTTCTCTTCAATGTTTTATCTGTTCACCTAAATCAAGCAGCCAAAAGTTTAATTTCTTCATTTGATATCAAACAATGTTTATTATTTTTCATTATAATGCCATGTGATTTATCATATAAATCTTAATCCTTTAGTGTGATCCCTGGGCGTGTGCGTTCAGAAATAACTCCATAGTGTAAACTCCAAATTACTTCTCCTGAGCTTGCAATGTATAATTAGTTTACAAATTCTAATTTAGGTGTGTAATGTAAGAAATAAGGAAAAACACTTTTTATTTGATTTTACAGTGTGTGTTTTGATGTCTCATATGCATGAATTAAATTATTGATAATAACTGATTACTCTTGATTAGTCTATACTTGTCCTATAGTGTGGTGAATGTGTTTGTTTGGAGGGATGCTATTTTACCATGTAACAAATCCTTGCCACAGGGATGTTACTGTTTTGTCAATCTTCCATAAAAAGTAAACAAAAGTTGAGTAGCCACCCAGTATAAGATATTAATTTCAATGTAGAGCATAATGACACTCGCAATTCATTGCTTTTAGTATGCAAAATACAATTATTTGGTAACCGAATAGAGTTTACATTAATGTCTAGAACAGTTTATTCATTCTCTGTTACAAATTATATATATATATATATTTATATATACACACACATATAAGTGTAAAATTGGCCCAGGACAAAAGCACTCCTTCCCCTCCCTCAAGTAATTATCCTATATATATAAAATTTCTGATTCTTTTACTATCTGAAATTTTTGTCACTTATGCTTTTTTGCAACTAATTACTGAAAAATGAATTATATGCCTGAGAAGAGGATTTTTTTTAAAAATTTTATTTCCAGCCTAAAGTACTTTAACAATAAGAAAACAACTCAGACAAAATTTGTTTATAATTCAGTAGGTCTTGTTATTTTGTACAGCTACAAGATTTTGTCTGTTAAGGAAAAGAGATCCAGCACTCGTTGTAAGATTAATGAAAGGTCTAAATCATACTTTTGAAAGTGAAAGCAAATATTTTTCATTTTAAAAACAGCTGTCAAAGATAGTAGAATAAAAATACCATCTGCATTAATTGGCTCTGAAGGCAATTTTCTTTCTAATAAAGTAGGAAAAAAGGAAAATTAAAGTATATCCACAGTAACATTATTTGAAACTAAATGTTATCATAAATATTAAATTAAGCAAAAGTTTTGAAGTCACATATTGAACTTGATAATTCGTTACTCACTTTAAAGTCAGGTAGTACACAAGTCTTTGTTTAATCTTTGAAAGTCATCTGTCTGTTCTGCTATCATATGGCTGATTGACAACCATGACTGTCAGATCAAGATCTTTAGCACTGTCTCTACCAGTCATCTCTGTCAATGGCAAGGAAATCTTCTTGTACAATCTGCAGGCACATGCTATGACCTTGAAAGATGACTTCTAACTGTAAAAATGATGACTTCAACTGAATAAAGAAAAATGAATGATAACATCCTTGCTAAATTCCATTCTGCATCTAAAGATTTCAATGAATAATTCCTGTCAGTACTCTGACTTCAGACTTAGGGAATGACCAGTCAGATTTGACACCAACAAACACAATCTGGTACTATTTCAAATAAGCCTTATGTCATCATTTTTCTTTTTTTTAAGAAAGTGACAAAATGTCTGATCAAAAGACATTTTAACAGAATTCAAATTTCACAAAGCAGTCTTGTGCTGGTTCAAATTAAGTTCAAACTGAACCTGTCATTTAGAGTTCAGTGTCCCCTTTTATTACCCAAGATTGAGTTATTGTTCTTGTTTATTATTTCCCTTTAGGACCAACAGCAGGTTGCTTTGCCATTAAGCGCCGAGGATTCTGTTTACAGCCACGAGGGTTGCGCCCCATGAGGTGTTCTTTCCACCCATCCTCACCCAATGGAAGGTTTTCATGACAAAGTGGGCAATGGTTCATGTTTGGCTTTGAAGCTAAAATAAATAATATGAACAAACAGAGGACATAATTGCAAACCAGTCATCATATTTTAAAATAATAATTTCTTCCCATGTTAGACAATTTAAATATATGAAGCTCAAATCTGCCCATGATAATCTTGAAATGCTCTTCTTTTTCTTTTTCTTCCCAACCAACAACCCCATCAATATAAAAATCATTATTCAATAAATTACAAAATCCTAGATATATAATGATTCAAATCCAAAACCCAATAATAAATCTATATAAATTGTCATTCCAATCTTTTTATCTATTAAGGTTTGATCAAAGAATGTTTTTTTTAAATCTCAACAGTTATGATTTGTTAATATGTTTATTTTAATTAGCAAAGGATATTTTGTATCTATAACTCAATGTATTAGCAAGTTATTCTGTCACTTTAAAAAAAATTATTGATACTTTAAAGCAAAGTAAATGTACATTTAATAATCATTCTGAGTTTCTGTCAGATTAAAAAATTTACCCCAATTATGAATTTGCAAGTTACTTTTCTCTAAGGGTTATCAATGTTGGAAATTACTTTTCTGCAAGGATGACCTTCGTTGCTAATTACATTTCTCTATGGGATACTAATTTTGCAATTTTTAAAATCTATGAATGTTGCAAATGTTCATGTTACCCAGTCATAACACTTTTATAAAGTTAGTAAATTAAGTGATGTTAACAATTAATTAAACAATATGCAATCAAATTACAACAGCATTGCAGAGGTAATTTTAAAAAATAAACATAGAAATATTTAGAAAAATAAAGCAAAGTGTAAACAGAATTTTAAATAAACTTACGAGTACAAGTCTTATCAGCAATATGCTGGTCAAGCTCTGCTCGTGGGATTGCTTCAGAGCAACGTGGACACTTGCCAAAGTTGCTCTTTGCTTCACACTCAGTCAGAACATGGTCAGTGTATGTCCCAATTTCAACAACCTTTTGAAACACATTTATAAATTAGAAATTTGGGGATCCAATTGTTAAAATTAATTTAGCTGAAATACAGTTTGGTTTACTCAAACTGAAAGGCATTGTGATTAAAATTATTGATGTTAATGTTTTTTCACATCTCCAGAGCATTTCAGCAGAAATTCTAAAAATAGACTGAAGCAGCTTATTTCAGCAGGATATTTCAAATCTTCAAGGGAAACAAAACTGCCCCACACTATTGGTCAATAATTTCTGGACTTTGGGTGCCCCCCCCAAAAATCCTAATACACTAAGGGCGCCATGAGCTGTGAACATTTGAGAACCACTGGACTAAAGAAAGAATTTGATGAAGAATTAAATAATCACCTGCTTGCAGTTTGCGCAGCGTTTCAGCATGGGGCAATTCTTCCAGTAATGAGTGTCCAGGCCTTCATCCGTAAAAGCTTCATTTCGCTCACCACAGAATATACAGATTCTGAAAGATAGGTTGCAACGAGTATAGCTACCAATTGTACACAAAACACGCACACACAAAGTCCTAACAACAGATACTGTGTGTGTGTGTGTGTGTGTGTGTGTGTGTGTGTGTGTGTGTGTGTGCATTTGATATATCGACAGAAACACCTTGCACCCACTGATAGTCCTTTACAAATATTTATACTTATTTATGCTATTAGCTCATTACAATGCTTTAAAACGAACATTTCACGTGAAGATTGTACTTTAAGAATAATATTTTTCTATAAATTTTATATCTTATTCACATCACTATACAACTTTTATTGATAAGGATACATATTACTTAATGTATGCCAGTCAAATAAAACAGATGAGCAGACCCCAAACAAGGATGCAACAGTAATAAACACATATTTTTAATGTTGATCAACATTAGACCAGAAAGAGCAAAAGTCTATTTGACCAGATGGACAGACCTAGAAAAAGAAGGCAGATAGCAGTAAATAAGGATATTTAATGTAGACTGACAAAGGGTTGATGACACTCCAACTGCATTTAAAGAAAGTCAACAAACAAGGTCCCACAAGAATCAAGTTCAATCTTGACAAGCTAAAAGACCCAGAGGTATTGGAAGCCTTTCAAGCAATGATAGGAGGAAAATTTGCACCAGTGTTACTTCTTATTTAACACCTCAGTGACCCAAACAGCCAATGAGATCCTTGGCAAACATAGACAATCAAAGAAACCTTGGGTTACAGTTGATGTCCTTGATTTGTGTGACAAGCGTTGAGAGCTAAAGAAGAAATCAGAAGTATAAGGAGCAAAACAATACAGGGAAATTAATCAGATTATCCAAAAAAAAGCATGAAAAAGGCAAAGGAGACATGGATTGAAGACCAGTGTAAAGATATAGAAAATAATCTTAAGAAAAATAAGAGCAAAAAAGCATACCAAATGGTGAAAGACATGACCAGTGTAAAACAAGGATGCTCCTCCATCATTCAAGATAGTGGAGGGAATTGTCTTACAGAAGACCAAGACATTCTTAAGAGATAGAAAGAATACTGCTCAGACCTATACAACCACAGACATACAGGGTATCCCAGACATACTCAACATCCCAACAGTGACCAACACTGACAACTACCCCATCCTCTAAGAAGAAATAGTGACCGCAGTGAAATCAATAAAAAAATGGAAAGGCAGCAGGAATAGACAATATCCCTTCTCTTCAACATCTTCCTTGAAAGAATCATAACAGATATCTGGAAGACCATGAAGGAACTGTCAGTATTGGAGGCAGAACTTACGCTTTGCTGATGGCATCGATGACCTTGCAGGAAATGAGGAGGAGCTAGCTCAATTGGTGGAAAAAGTGGACAGGACAGCTACTGCTTTTGGTATGGAAATGAGTGCAGAGAAGTCCAAATTGATGACCAACAACACCAGTGGCATTGTCAATGACATCTTCAGAAATTGTTAATAAATTCAAGTACTTAGGAGCTATCGTGACAGACAAGGGATCAAAACCAGAAATATTGTCCAGGATTGTGATGACAATAACAGCAATGGCAAAGCTGAAGATAGTTTGGAAAGACAGAAACATCTCAGTCAGTTCAAAGATCAGACTGATGTGCTCCTTGGTTGATTCTGTGTTTTTATATGCCTGTGAGTCATGGGCCCTCACAGTGGATCTCGAAATGAGGATGCAAGCTACTGAAATGAGATGCTTTCAAAGGTTGCTTGGCATTTTGTATAGAGATCATGTCACGAATGAAGAAATGGGAAACAGAATTAGGCAAGCCATTGGGCCCTATGAAGACTATTGGCCATTGTGAAAAAACGCAAAATGAAATGGATGGGCAGGTCACACAATCAACAGGACTTGCCAAGACAATCATGCAAGGTACTGTGCAAGGAGGGCGAAGGAGGGGAAGACAGAGGAAAAGATGGGAGGATAACATCTTAGAGTGGACAGGACTGAAACTGAGCAATATGGTATGATTAGCAGAGAACAGAATGGAATGGAGGAAACTGGCTGTCAGGTCATCAGTGGTGCCCCAACAATCGACATGACTAAGGGATAGATAGATAGAGATAGATAGGCAAAGAGACCACAGAGAAAATCCATAATCTGTCTGATAAACCAGATGGACCAGTAAAAGAAGACAGATAGTAAGTAATAAACATGGACATTTACTGTAGACTGACAAATAGACTAGAGATATAAAGAGATGCAGAGTAATCCAGAAAGACAAACAAACAGGGCACACAAATTGTCAGTAAAGGTTTCTGTTACTGTGAGCCTGTAAAATAAGTTATCAAAGATAATTACCAGATAATTGTGGCCTAATATTTAAACAAATAATCATTAGAAGAAATAATGACAAATTTTGATTGTTATATATAACACAATAATTATGTCCTATTAATTTTGTTGTCTAGAGAAAATCCATTCATAGAGAGATAAACTACAAAGCAGCAATTTTAAAATCTACACTTTTTCTAAAAACAATAAATGTTATGAAGAAACAATAACAAGAAAAAAAATACAGACAATATACCCATGTACCTATGTAAAAGAAATCACAATACAGACAACTTAATAAATTGGTGTACTGAATAGAAATGGTGTCAAAGGGACTCCCCAAACACAGGCAATGCAAAACAGAACAAATAACCATTTGTAGTCTATAATTAAGATTTACAGCATTATTTAGAAAATGTACAAGCTAACCACAAATATTATTTTTAAGTACATATTGATGTATAGTGCAGAGACCCATTAATTGCCCACATAAAAAATACCATGCATCATATAAGAATTACAAAGTAAATTCACATATATGCAAGATTAGGTAATTTCAATACATACTTACATAATCACAATCATGCAATCAACTATACACAAACAACTACTCTCTACACATATCTAGAAAACTAATAATTTCTACACTAACAGAATGAATTTTTGTTTATAAATTCATGGTTTCACATGCACACACATGTGCTCTCTCTCATTCATACATATTATTTTTTAAAGCCACTCCCCCTGCCACACACACACACACACACACACAATCTTAAAGAAAAATCAAATATTTGTTTAGAAGTCATTGCACTAAATTAAAATTTATCAGCTAAGCAATCATACTGCATGATCTAACATTAAAAATTATCAACCTAACAATCATGTAATATGACCTAGCATAATCAAAGTTATCAATTAAACAATATTATTGCATGTTTTAATATAAAATTAAAACTAAAAAACACCATATGTATTCTGATCAAAAATGTGCAAAGTGTATTATTAGAAACAACAAACAGGAATTCTATCATGGCAAAAATAAAAGTCTGAGGTCAAAGCATTCGCTTTTTTAAAATCGTAAAATCAGTTTTTCCTGAATAATTAAGATCAGTCACCCACACTCATCTGACAGGGGAGATTACTCTTAGAGTCAACACCCAACACCAAAGTAGAGAAGATAACTCCAGTCACATCATTACTAAACAGTCATGCCATGCTTCTCAACAACAACCTGATTATCTGTTTTGTTCTGAGAGCAGTGACATTTTCAACTCACTCTTAGCAGGAGACAGGAAGAAAATTTTTGCTTCAGACACAATTTAATTATTCAGGTAAAACAAATTTAATATTTATTTTTTAATATTTTTTCAAATCACAGAGTTGAGCACCCAGAACACTAGAAGAATTACAAACAGGTGAGAGTTCAATATGAACTATCTTCATTTTTTTTTTTAAGTGAAAAGATATTTCAACAGCATGCTCGAGTAAGAAATGCAACAGTATCACTCATGCAACACAGTATCACTGATACAAAGAGTCAGACAACAAATCAGCAAGGAATGAACAGCAGATTAACTTTCACAAAGATCTGATCCTGATATCTTAGGGTAAGACTTTTTCTAAAATAAAATTAACAGTGGTGGACAGAGAGTTCTAACAGCATGATTGACATGTTTTGTTTGGGAAAAAAAACCCCTCTGAATTCATGCTCTTCTACTGAGGTAGTTCATCTTTTGAAGCAATACATCATCTTTTACTGAGATGGTTCATCTTTTACTGAGGTAGTATAGTGAACATGAGATTTCATGGTCTTTTACTGAGGTAATACAACTTTTACTGAGGTAGTACAATGAACATGAGATTTCATGGTCTTTTACTGAGGTAATGCAAGTTTTACTAAGGTAATACAATGAACATGAGATTTTATGGTCTTTACTGAGGTAATACAACTTTTACTGAGATAGTACAGTGAACATAGTTTAAAAGGATCTAACTAGATCTTTCTTGAGCTCAACTTATATGTTTAAATCTATCTGTGTCATTCCACAAAAATGTATATGAGTCATGTCAGAAACTTATCTGTCATTCCATGTTAAGGTCTGTGTCATTCCATGTTATGAGCAGTATCATTCCATATTCCATGTTATGATCTGTGTCATTTCATGTCACAAAGAGCCAGTGAAATCTTCAAACAGAATGACCAATATTGCTATGCAGAAATTCCCCTTGTTTCTTCAGCAACTAGAACTGCTTTAGATCTAGCACCACAAAGCTGCATTACCTCCCTTTGATGCTTCTATCTATTTATCTGTGACATCCTTATTTTGTGTCATAATAAGCCAGACTGCAATTCTTGCAAAAAGATTAGTGTTATAACAGAAATTTAATGCTATTCTTTGTCAGATATATCAGCTTCACATCTCTCTACCTCTTTCCTACCACCCATTAATGTCAAGTTTATTTTTGATTTCTTTATGTAGATTGAGAGGCACAAAGCTTGTCTGCAAAAATGATGCAACTACTGCCAACCCCACCTGTTAGTGAAGACCTCTGGGAAGTTTTTAAAATGGCAGACCATTTTGATAGTATCATAAAAAGTGAAGGCAGCAATAATAATAATGTAAATCTATTAATGCCTCATATATATTAATTCTCTCAGTGGTCTATAATGGAGATGGGGGGGGGGGGGGCACATTTAGACATTCCTGAGAAGGAAAGGGTGAATCAAGTACATTAAAATTCCAAACAATTGTGGCTGAAGTGGGACCCTGAACCCCACTCCTCCAAATCAGGAAGAAATCATTGTCTGATTTCTATAACTTAATCTTTTTATCTACCAGCATAGCAGAATCAACACAAAGAATGCTTCTCAATGGAATGCTTCTCAAAGGGAAAGTGTTTAATTTTTAAAAAAATACATGAGATAAACCACAGTATGGAAGAACAAGATAATGGTGAATTACCAAAAGCCACATATAATCAAGACACAAATAACTGCCAGCATACAATATTTCTATAGAAAGGAAGGCATGAGTATACCAGTACAAAAAAAAATACGAAAAACATTGAACTACCTATAAGACAAAAAAAATCCTACAGACCATAGCAAAAATACAAATATGTTGACTGCTCACACACACACACACACACACACACAAATGCAAACACACACACACACACACATATACAAACACATGCATGCACACAAACACACACACAAATGCAAACACACACACACACACACATATACAAACACATGCATGCACACAAACACACACACAAACACATATATACACACATATGCACACAGAAACACATATATACACACACGTGCACACAAACAGACACATGCACACAAACACACACACATACACAAACAAACACACATACACAAACACACACATGCACATATACAAACATACAAACACACACATAAAACACATCACAGCAATAGACAAACAGGACAGAATGAACAGCAAGAAAAAAAAGGGGGTTGAAAGAAAATTAAACATGGGATTGTTGGAATTAAGACAATTTCAGTGAGAAGCCTCTCAATTTCAACTGTCTTCCCTTAGCATTGGTAAGGGAGACAGTGCCAAGCGGTTACTGCTTGGATGTGTTATCAGTAAAATATCTCCAAGTTATCACTGGAGACTATTTAACTGTACAATGAAAAAGAAAAACCACTGAGCACATGAATTAAGTTTATTACAACAGCAAAGATTACCCAGGCCTACTCTGTCCCTGAATGCTGAAACAATCCGATCAAAGAGGAGATAATCCATTTACATCAAAAGTATGAATCAAAGCATGTAAGAAAAAAATCAATATATGTGAACAACACAGATTAATATGTCTATAGTTTCTGATTAATGAATCAATATTAACCACTATGTATTACTCAAGAGAGGTTATGAATGCAACAATATTAACCACCATGTATTACTCAACAGAGGTTATGAATGCAACAATATTAAACACTATGTATTACTCAAGAGAGGTTATGAATGCAACAATATTAAACACTATGTATTACTCAACAGAGGTTATGAATGCAACATTATTAGCCACTATGCATTACTCGACAGTGACCATACCTGTTTATAAAAATCATGGCATGTAATCAGTGAATTCAATAATGAGACTGATGTTTTTTTAAATGAAGCAGTTATGATATATATTACATCATCTATATAATAAAGATTGCTATTATTTTCTTATGCAAATAAACATTCTAACATGTACACAATTGTTTTAAAGTATTGATGCTCAATAAAACCTCAATAATGCTCTTTTATCACACAACTTACTTATCAGTGTTAAATGTTGAAATCTCATCATCTTCTGGCCGCTTTGCCTTTGTGGGGCCCTTTTTTAAATCAGGCTTTTTCTGTTGGAATACAGTAATATTCATAAATAATGAATTACTGCACATGCGCGCACACACACACACACACACACACACACACACACACACACACACTCACCAAGTCAAATTTGCAGATAAGGCTATTCACAGCAAATCCACCCATGTGTATTTGTGCTTCAGGTATTTGTCTAAATATTTTTATTAATTCTTTCATGTCTAGGGAATGCAAACTTGAACATAAACAAGTAAAGCAAATGTGGTAATAAAAATAACTGATACATGGGTATGATGAGTATATAAAGACCTGATAAATGCGATGACTTTAACCTGTAAATGCGATGACTTTAACCTGTAACATCTGACTTTCTCTCTGGCACTATTAACAGCTTTTGTTTATTAAAAAGTTCCCACTATATCTGTTTTATCTTTTCACAATAATTCTGGAGTTTCTCTACAAAATTTAGTACTAGTGAGTTGTTACCTTTCCTCCTACAGTCTTTGGCTCTTCTTTCTTTGCTTTATTTTGTCCTGCCTGGGAAAAAAACAACAACTCAAGTGCCTAGAATTCAATTAATAACTAGGGTAATAATTATAAATAACATCAAAACATTTAATGATTAACTCTATGAGAAAACTGATGAAAAGCTAAATGCCTAAAATAAATTAATATTACAATAAAATGAGTACTAATAAGTCAAAACAATCATTAATATGAATCAAATACACATGAATCTAACAAATTCACATCATTCAAAATCATGTACTTTTCTCTTATTTGTTTCAATGGGATCCTTGATGTTGATTGTTAATAAATGTACATCAAAAGATATATATAGGTTTATGACCGTGGGGTAAAAGTATTTGAAATGCATAGAAATCAATGCTTGACTGATGAAACCATCAGTTGCTGAGAATAAAGACTGACTGCAGATTGAATAGCAATATAAAAAGTGTATTCTTTCTTTTCCATCATTTTCAAGATATGTTTTTTTTTTAATATTGCTTTGATTAAACCTACTTTAGCAGCATTCAGTGCTTTAAGCTCTTGAAGTTGCTTCTGTAGTGCTTCGATTTCTGCTTGTTTTTTGGCTTCTTCATCTGAACGCTTTTTCTGTGTAGAATAAAACAGACTCAACTCATGTCATCATTATAACAATTTACTCATGATATTTTCTTTTTATATGGACTTGCATGCTGGCACTTGTGTGTGTGTGTGGTGTATGTGTGTGTGTGTGTGTGGGTTGTGTGTGTGTGTGTGTGTGTGTGTGTGTGTGTGTGTGTGGTGTGGTGTGGTGTGTGTGTGTGTGTGTGGTGTGGTGTGGTGTGTGTGTGTGTGTGTGTGTGTGTGTGTGTGTGTGTGTGTGTGTGTGTGTGTGTGTGTGTCTGTGTGTGTATGTGTGTGTATGTGAAAGAGAGAAGTAAATTGGTTTTATGATCCAAATATATAATGACTTTAAAACAACAACAAAGACAAAACAACAAAATATAATCTCTCTGAAACTGAAATTCTGATAAAAGCAAAATATGTTTTTTTGTTTCTCAGGTCACTCTCTCAACAAGATTATTTTATGCTGAAAATGAGTATTTTAAATTAGTGCCTGTCATCAAGTTTTATTTGACATTCAAATAATATATATATACTTGTTATCAAGTTTAAATAGATATTTAAACTGCTGTGATTGAAGTCTGCAGTGTTATGTATTCATCCAGATTATTCTTATATTTAACCTATAGATTGGGATGTGAGATATATGACTCCCATCCCTGACAGGGTAAAAACAGTGAGCTCAACACTTGCTCACACCCACATATATTACGAAGCATTTTTCCAATAATGGAAAGAATTATTATTCACAAGTATTCACCTTGCTCAAAAATTTCTTTCCTTTCAATTTAATAATAATTTACGTTCTTAGGAGTTTTTTCTTTACTTTTCAACTGCATTGTCTATAGTCACTATTATAGAAATTATGGTACTGATGGCAGTTTAAGTATGGTCTATAAAAAATAATATTTATTTCAATAATATTAAAGAATCAAAGACAAGAATTAATAAAGAATATATTTATCTTGTGCTGAGTTATTTTTACACCTTTTAAAAGTTAAAGATTTAACTTTAAAATACTGATGTTCCTATGTTCAAATAACAAAGTTTTTCTAAATTTTGTCTCTAAAGTTTTGAATTATATTTATGTTCTACTTTATATTGTTCAATATGTAACAATATAAAGTAGAACATAAATATAATTCAAAACTTCTAAATATTTACAAACAAATTTATTGTCTGACATTTTATTAGAAGTTATTTGTGCACTAAATTATAACCTGCTACAATGAGTCACTGATCTCTATAGATTACCAACAGCGATTGAGTTCAACAGTGACAAAATACCTTGAGATCTGCTTTGCTGGGTTTCCCATCGACTTTGTCAAAATACTCAAACAACATGCGCCATAATGTGTTCTTCCGTGTCTTATCATCGTCCGGTGGCAGATATGTTTTGACAGGTGCTCCCATATCTCTGTACAGCTGTTTTACAATGCGTTCAGTGACTTCCCTTACTTCACCTGCAGTGTGCTGCAAGGCTACTGTGCAGAAACCCATCATGTTATCCAAGGTGAGTCCACTGCAATTGACAGTGGCAACTAATTAAGTGTGAACAGGGTGAGACAACTCCAGTAAAAATTCACTTTATAAAATAACATGGAATTGATACTGTCCAAGGTAAGATACCAACAATAAAAAATCACTTTATAAAATAACAAAGAATCAATGCTGTCCAAAGTAAGATAATGGCAGTATAAAATCAGTTTATTTAAAAGCTAAAGAATCAACTGTATTGGTTAATTTATAAAATCCAAAACTCTTTTGCAAACCATACCAAAAATAGAATGACATATTCCACAATTTTTTTCCTTTATGGATTACGGATCATAGTATACACTAGAGAAATAGAATGAATGCATGACTTAGTTACCTGCTGAGACCAAGCTCTTTGTACAAGAGCTCAACAATTTCTGCTCGGCTTTGAGCCATGCGTGGTGAAATGGTCAACTTAAAAGGTTTAACACACTCATGTGGTACTGCATGGGTGGGCTGAAAAAGAACACATTTCTTCCATTAAACCTTTCATCAGGAGTCCCCATATAATTTGTCCAGCACTGACCTGGTCCATAATATGAACACCTTAGTTAACTCTCTATACCAGTCTGATTCATAATATGAAACTCTAGTTAATTAGTTTAATACCAGTCTTATTCATAATATGGAACCCTACTTAATCAGTCTTATTATTTTATCAGTCTGATCCACAGTATGAATACCTTAGTTAACTGTCTAATATCAGTCTAATTCATAATATGAAACCCTAGCTATTTTGTCTTATATCACTCTGATTCTAGGGTTCCTGCCAGAAATTTAAAATGATTTTTCCAGACCTCCGAATGTAGAAAGGCAAAATATTAAAAACAGTTTCCAATTTTCCATCTGCAGATGAGCCAAAAATTAAAATGGTGAGAAACCTCAAATTTAAGACTCTTTCAAGATTATTTTGACATTTCACTGATTTTCAAGACCTTTTCCAAAATCAAATGACAGACCTTTTCCAGAATTCCAGATCTGCACAGAAACCCTGTGATTCATAATAAACAACCAACATTAATTAGTCTAATAGTGATTTCATCTATAATATACAACCAACATTAATTAGTCTAATAGTGATTTCATCTATAATATACAACCATAGTTGATGTCTGTCAAACTGATTCATAACATACAACCATAGTTAATTAGTTTAATATCGATCTGCTCCATAATATGAAGTCCTCGAATATCAATCTATAATATCAAATCCTAACAGTAATTAACTTTTCCAATGTAGATCTGATCTATAATATGAAGTGGAGTTCCTAAAACACTGATACACCAAATGTATGATGTGGAATTAGAACACTGCCAACTTCAAACACAAATTATTTTTGAATGTTTTGATCTTTAATGTGAATCCTTTTTTCTATGTAATCAACTAACTTTTAAAATTTTCAATCTTCTTTTTATGCACTAAAAACACACAAATAATTCTGGTGATTTCTCAAACAAAATCATGGTGCAGAAAACTTTAAAACGATATTTTCTACATCACAGGGTTGATGTGGTATCTATTAATATAGCATATAAATCCTCTTTAATAAGGTTGCAAATACTGCATTCCAATACACTTAATGACAATAATATAAAACCAATTTATTGTCTTGTCTCAAATGAAACATTGATTTTGACACTTTCGTAAAAGAAACAAAGTGAAAGAAATCTACTCTGACAAACAAACTAACTTACGTGACAACAATTTCAAATTAATATAACTCAAATGAATACAACTAAAATGAACACAGCCTAAAACACCACCAGTCACATAAGTGTTTTTATCAGTTCTACAAAATATTTATGAATGCTTATCACAAAGATTTTAACAATAAAAATTATTCATCTAACAGTCTTTTCTCACAAGCTGGGGACAATATAATTATTTAAAAAAGAAAATATATTTTTAAAATAATGAAATAACTTCACTATTTTAAAGTAGAATTTTAAAGTAAAAATTGCTTTGCCAGATGATAAAATTATAACATTTTCTAGTTTTCATCAAGAGCAAAGCAAACAGAGGGTTAAAACTTCTATACGTCAAAATTAGATTATGTCTAAATGATTTGTCAGAAATTATTTTTAAATGTAGAGAAAAATAAATGATTATATAAATATAATTTAATTAACTTTCCTGATCTTCAAATTGTAAAAGTGATGTACCCTCTTTTAATCTAAATAGTACAACCATTGCTGCCAATGATAAAGACAATAAAGAAAAATATTACATCCAGCTTAACAAAATAAAAATCCCCAAAACTTATATATATATACCACAGGTATGAATGAAAATCACACTGTTTACCTTAACTTCACGAAATTTGGCCATATCCATAATAAAATTCTTGGCATCATCACGGTTTCGAACAGCCTGAAAAAGAAAGAGCACTCATTTTAAAACAATGGAATGGAAAAACAAAAGAATGTTTTACATTTTGGGGAGGAAACTATAAAAAAATTATTTACAATTTTCTTGTCCCCACATAAATGTGGCATTATGCTAAAAGTTTGATAGAAGAATTGAAAAAAATAACAACTTAGCTTTTTTTAAATAGTTAAAAATAATAAAAACAATCCCTATATAAATTAAAAAATATAATTAAAGAGCTGTGAAGATGGATATAAAAACTGTTAAAGATTCTTTAATTTTTTCACAGAATTGTGTTCTAAATTTCTTGTTTAAAAAAAAAAATACATAAAATATGTATTTAACAAAGGTAATTAAAATTTAAAACTTATATAAAATTTATTACTACTTATGCACAATCAATGTCAATATTATCAGTGAATCATAAAACTGTTAAAATCTAGTCAAAGTTTGTAAAATTACATAGTACACAATTATCTATACAGGACACCTCAATAATTTACACAGCATTTGATTGTCAACATGATAATTAGAAATGAAGATAGAAAGAAACATGTTTGGCTATTGTACGACAAAATACCAACATAATTGTACTAACTGCAACGTAGATTGATAATAATATAAGAGGAAAAGAGGCACTTATGAGAAATACCTTTGACAGATATTACCTCTCTGTTTATGGCAGTCTTTAGTATGGCATACATACATAAGAACAAAATACAGTCACATACATTAAACATTTTGAATATTTACACTTGCTTAAGTTACAGCCTTAAACACCATGCTAAGATGAATTACTTAAATATACATGCATGATTCTGAGATGCCATGAATAAATTTTATATGTATTAACTATATTGGGATTGGACTGTGACCTCAAATTACTGACTTTTGCAAGACATGATATAAACACATTTTTTTTTTTACCGTTTCACCAGACTTGTGAAGCAAGTTCTGCAGACTCCGTTCCACAGCTGAGGTGATCTCCTGTTTGGGAATTCTGGCATTTGAAAATAAATAAAAATACAAATTAAATCTTCTTTTGAGAATCATCTTTCGCAGAAGAAACATCAACTTCATTTTTTACTATAGTACAAAATAAAATACTCTTTTACAGAAAGTGCATTTTTATTTGTTTTTATAAAGGGTACCTTTATGTGCACCTATCAATAATAAAAATAAATATATTTGTACATATAAATATACAAACACACCAACGTGTAAACAAAGATACACACATATGCACACAAGCATAAACTTGTAAACACATGCACATGTACATACACATATATTTGCACATGAACATACACACACACACACACAAACATTCAAATAAGCACACACATACACACACAAACACATGTACATACACATAAACATACACTAACAACATTTATCATACAATTATACTTTTAAAATCCCTCTAAAAGAACTGAACAAAAGACATTCACAGGTGACAAACTGCAACAAAGCAATCTTCCTTACTAAATTAATCTTCCTTACTATGAAGTCTCTGCTATAACACATAAGAATAGTGAGTTTCATGTTTCTGTGCAAGTTGATCTTACTCTTCCCTTAAGAGCAAAATAGATCTCTGCTCTATATTGCATTCCAACAACAAAATGAGAGCTACACAAAGTCATGCAAAAAGAAATGAAATAACAGTTTAACAGGTTTCAGTACATGAACTTTAAATAGTTGGTGGTAGTCATAATCACATTCCTCTTTTTGATTCTGTAGATCTTGTACAGTTAAAGAAGACTAAAGAAAATAAGAATAATGTAATTATCTTCAGTGCCAGTCTTGGTTAAAAAATTTTTTTTTAATTGGAACTAATCATAAATACATTTCCAAATAAATCTAGCACTTATAAAATATAGTCATAATGCCACTTCTAAAATAAAATTGTGATATAAAACATAATTTTATTGCATATTTTCAGACATATTTTTAATGCTATAATTTTTACATTTCAGCAAATCAATAGACTGAAATAGAAAAACAACAACACATATATAGTTTCTTACTTGTGCATGGGTACAAATTCCGTTAGTATCATTTTCAGTAAACTGAGTGAAGCCTTAAAGACCTGTTAAAAAAAAATATATGAATAATTAAACTACCACCAAACTGATGAACAAATTCAATGAAAATTATTGTACTTAATACAAAAATTTAAGGCAATGAAAGGCAAATTCTTTAAATCTACATGAAACTTTTCACACAGATTATAACACACTATTAAATTAGTGATTCTTTTCAAAGGGATGAAATGCAACTTTTTTAAAAAAGTAATTATAAAGTATGTCTGATTACTGACAGCATAAACATTGTCGTCTATGCCTCGCTTGACAAGAAATATAGCAGCTCGCATAGTATTTTTGGCATCTTCTTTATTGGAGGCAGGTAAATCCTGCATCTGTTTGTACACAGCTAGCAAGGCATCTTCTCTGTAAGACCAGGTTTTGGAGTAGGCTTTAGAGACCTGTACAAGAGATAAGAAATCTACTGTTTCCATTTTCTTCCCATTATCATCATTATACACAAAGCTGTACTGTGACACAAACTCAGATTACCTCCCATTTTACTTCAATAAGACAAAATAATATAACTGCTGTATTTTAATGCTTCATTAAAAGTTGTTGATCTTTAATTTAATGAAATGGCAGCATTGTTTATCATAATTCTCTAAAATGACAATGAATGTAATTACCATAAACTTATTCTTTCCAACTCTGTTAAATGTAAAAGCATTTTTAATGTTTGTTTGCTTTTGTTTTCTTTTATAGTTGTAAAAATCCACAATATGTATCGCACAACCTACCAAAGGAAGGCCGAAAACATCAATGGCTGTAGAAGCTTCTCTCAAGTCGACCTCGCTCATTGGCTCAGGTTCTAAGAACATTATGACAAACAAAGAAAAAACAAACGGCATGATAATGTTCACAGTATTCATAATATCAAACTTGTAATTTAAATTATCAATCTAAAATAAAGTAACTTTTATTTTATAATTTATCAAATGGTGTAGAATTGACACCTGCTTAATTCATTTAATTCTATCAGAGATGCAAAATAATTTATGAATCAGTTCATTGGGTTCTTTAAACTATGCTTTAGTAGTTAAAGACCAAGTGAAATAGAATCTAGATCAGCCACAGATAAGAATAAATCCATATGAAACGAGTAATTCCAATTCTTAGAATCAAGTCTGCAATATTTAAACTTTCAGTGATTTGTATAAATGCATTTATTTTGATACTGAAAGTCAATATTTCTTAAAGAAATCAGAGCTCTCATTCATTTGCGAGACTGACTGTATATGACAAATTTTCTTGAATAGATAATCTTATTACTCCAGCCACTACCAGGATAAAAACTGGTCTTTATTTTCTGCCGTTAACTTTAGTTGGTAAATCCATTAGAGGGCATTTGACACTTATTATTATACATCTGCAATAACTACTTGTATACAAATGAATACTTGAAGTAACTTTATCATAATTAAATATTTTACTTTACAGTTTATGGTTTCAGAATACTGCATATTAGTAAAGTTAAAGAACTTTGTTGCACTAATTATACCACTATTAGTAAAATGGCAAAACTGGAATTTTCCCCTATAATTCTATCCATTTTTGTAACTACCAGATTGTTAGATCAGATATACACAATAAACTAATAATTGTAATATTAATAAGAGAAAATACATATATTTAAGCTTAATAAGACTATTCAACTATTAAACTAATATAACACAGGCCATTAATTGTTAATTGGAAAAGCTTTAGATTTACAATACTAAAATAAATAAAATAGTACACAAAACAAATATATACAAACACTACACTTCTACAGACATTCATGCATAAACATGCAATTATAATATACATGAAAAAGAAAGTACTTTACTAGTAAGTAAGTAAGTAAAAATTATATATATTTATAATATGAATAATAATCATTCAATTAAAACCATGACTACTGCAATTCTCTATATTGTTCATCATTAGTAAGTAAAGTAATTTTAAATTATATACAGAATGATAATCACTCTTATTTAAAACATAAGTATACTGCTATCCTCTAAATGTTAACATAGATTGTTAATACTATCACAAGTAGTAATAAATATTGATATTAAATGTAATATATAAATAATGATAATTATGAAACTGTACATAAAAAGCTTTTGTCATTCATAAAAAAATAATACCCAACTTATATTTTAATAATACTAATAGAAATATGTCTATGAACTTAACAATGACTACAAACATGAAGTAGGCCTATGTAGTATGCTGATTATATTAGAAAAATAACTTATTAGATATGGTCTTTGTCAGTCATTGTTTCCTTAGTATCTCCAACATCGTTACAAATGGTTTGCGAACTACTAACAGTTGAACTTTCACTGTCATCAGTATAAATTGGATCAAACATACATGAAGAACCAGAGAAAAATACATTGGCAGCCATTTGACTCCTTGCCTGATGTCACTTCTGCTTGCTTTTACCCCAAGGGCTTGGGGATTGTGTATCTTAGAAATGGGCAAATCTCATTCACAAACTATGTTTGACCTAGATTCCATTTCACTTGGCCTTTAATCTATTCAAATTCTCAACCAACTGATTTTTAAAAAATTTAAAATACCAACAACACAGTCCATTGGGAAAAAATAAACTCTCCATAACTAAATAACCTAAATTCCATAACTAAATAACCTAAATGATTTTTTAAAAACCTCAGAAATCACCAATAAACAAGCCTGCTATTTAAACAGCCAGGTAAGGAATAAATGGTAAACAACAATGCATAAAGGGAATAACACACACATATATACATGTGTACTTGTGCACATACACACACATACACACTACACAAAGAAAGAACATTTAGTTCAGAAATGTGGAACTCATGAATATTCAAACAAATATGCATATATTATCTGAATAATGACAACAATACTGGCAGGACAAACTCCATAAAGCAATGTCTTGATGCTGACCTTGTTCTATTTCTGGTTCAGGATCTTCTTCAGGCACTAGTGATCTACATTGCAGGAAAAGAAAAATAAGTTTTTTAAAAGATTATGGTTTACACAAAGGAGACAGATTTACAAAGGCAATCTTTAGTTATTAAAACCTTAGGGTCTCCAAAACTGAATGAACACACTTTCTGTCTTTTTCAACACAGATACACAGACAAAAAAATACTCTCACATAAGAACATATGCTACCAACATCTTAGAATTCAGAAGTGTACATTATTTTGTGATTATACAAACATCCTAGAATTCGGGAGTGTTTAATATTCTCTGTTTATACAGATATCCTGGAATACAGAAGTATATATTATTTTGTGACAGTATGAAAATCCTAGATTATAAGAGTGTATATTATTTTGTGATTATACAGACATCATAGAATACGGAAATATATATTATTTTGTGACAGTATGAAAATCCTAGATTATAAGAGTGTATATTATTTTGTGATAATACAGACATCATAGAATACGGAAATATATATTATTTTGTGACAGTATGAAAATCCTAGATTATAAGAGTGTATATTATTTTGTGATTATACAGACATCATAGAATACAGAAATATATATTATTTTGTGACAATATGAACATCTTAGATTACAAGTGTGTTTATTATTTTGTGACAGCATGAATATCAAAGAATGTAGTAAATTATTTTAAGACTGTACATAATTTAATAATCATCTCTGTAGTGGAAAGGGTGTGCCTTAGAGACAACAGCAATGATGTGAATAACTAAATGTACTATGACTCAAGTTCTCTAACATTTTCAGAAGCCCAGCTCCTTTATACAACTGAAAACAAAACTTTACAAAACGTACCAGCCTTCTATGAACAAGCCAGCACATCAGTTGAATTTGGAATCAATGTACCATTTCTTAGCAATGTACTAGAAATAACATGACATTTTCTCTTCTAAATGATGTGTATTATATGTGTGTGTGTGTGTGTGTGTGTGTGTGTGTGTGTGTGTGTGTGTGTGTGTGTGTGTGTGTGTGTGTGTGTGTGTGTGTGTGTGTGTGTGTGTGTGTGTGTGTGTGTGTGCATTCATTACTTAGGTTTCAGATTTAAGTATGTTTTATTTCACACATGTACACTTTTGCTAAGTTTGTGTTCATCAGCAGATAATATTCTAGTAGAAACTTGTGCTCATCACCAGACATTACACTTTTGCTAGAAGCTCGAACTCATCATCAGACAGTACACTTCTATTAGAAACTTGAGCTAATCATCAGATAGTACACTTCTGCAAGAAGTTTGTGCTCATCATGAGATGCATGCATTTTCAACATTTTGAAGGTAAAACATAAGTCAACATCAAACAATCAACATTCATTGCTTCTTGGGGTCCATCTACCTGGAATTTGCTGCCTCTGAGATATGACCAAGAGATGATGGTCATTTTTAAGAGGTTTCTCAAGACATTATTCCATCAGCAAGAATACTTCTATGGCAGTTTATTCAAATAGCACCTTTGCAAATTCATTTTATTTATATTTGTAAATACCGTTATTATTATTATGCATTTTTCCATAACTTCTGTTGACTGTTGGTTGTGAACCAAGGTCTCAGAATCTTACCAAAATTCTGGGAGATCCAAGGTTTTATGGATGGGGCACTTTCGAGGAGCACTGCTTTTAGAAATGGGATGAGTCTGGGGTTTCCATGGAGTTTGATCGGATAGCCTTCCAACTCAGATGTTATGTTCTCCAAGGCTCCTATCACTATAGGTATCACTTCTGCTTTTACATTCCACAGTCTCTAGATTTCTAATCTGAGATCTTGATATTTTTCTACTTTTATTATTATTATTTTCTACTACTACTACTATTATTATTATCATTTTCATCAAGATTTATATTATCAGATTTACCTCACAACATGAAGAAGAGTACATTCCTCAAAACTTGGCATATCACAAATCCATACACATGTACAAAGTGTCCCAAGCTACACTAGTGTTGTACTCTGGACAATTCTACATTAGTTGATGTTTGCGTAACACTGAAATGCAGTAGAAGAATGCATGTGAAAACAAAGTGACCCCACTACTAAATACAAAATACCGAAAATGTTGCCTTGGTGGATGGAGATGCCTGCCACCTGATCTGCACTCCAAATTTGCATTATTGAGATGAATTTGGGTCCATATCTAATGCAAAATTTACACACCTTGAAAATTATTTTAACAGTGGTTGCCCATGTAAAGTCAGAATTGAATGACTCAGGTGCAATTAGCAATTCAAAATCTCTACAAGTGTATGAATGAAGATGAGAAACAATCCCTAAAAATTCCTCACATTTGTTCTTTTCAAGAAATAACAAGTCTGTGTTTCTTCAAATGTGAAGAATTGCAATGATTTTATAACAGCATCTATAGAAAACCAAGAGTATATGGTGTAAATGAGCTTCAAAGGCTGTTCCACAATCAAACTAAATGATGCCACTTCATGATCTTGAGTGATCCTCTAATTCAGGTTCTTTGTGAAAAACTTAGTCATCTATGAGATGTAAAAAAAAAAGTCTCAAATACAAAACCACACCACTACCATTATTAACCCCAAACGCCATGCCACAAATTCTCCAAAGAACCATCCCCACCACCCACCCCAAATACACTATTTTCTATCATACTTTTGTATTTAAATTTTCATCGCATTTATGACAAGGAAAAAAATAGCGGTCTTCTAAGGGTTTTCAAATTTCATCCATATCTATGACATGGGAAAAAATAGTGGTCTTCTAAGGGTTTTCAAATTTTCATCACATTTATGACATGGGAAAAAATAGAGGTCTTCTAAAGGTTTTCAGATTTTCATCACATTTATGACATGGGAAAAAATAGCGGTCTTCTAAGGGTTTTCATATTTATGACATGGGAAAAAATAGCGGTCTTCTAAGGGTTTTCAAATTTTCATCACATTTATGACATGGGAAAAAAGTGGTCTTCTAAGGGTTTTTGATTTGTCTAACCCTTACCTCTGAACAGGAAGACTGACATCAGGGTCAGGAGCTGGAGAGACAGGTGGCTGTATGGCTTCAATATGAGGGACAGCTTTGCTAATAAGTACAGCAAAGGGTTAGTTAAAGCAAGCAGCCTGTAGAGCAAGCAAGCATGTGTTAGGTACGCTATAAGTATAATGTAGACTAAATACCCTGATTGCAATGACTGAAATGGTGGTCAGGTAGCAGGAATTCAATTGTGTAAAATAAACTAATAACAACTCTAGCAAAATAGAGAAAGTCTATATTCAACGAGTGAAATTTGTTAAGTGAAAATGATTTAAAATAGTTATATAAATGGACAAATGCTTCAGAAAGTTATATAAATGACAAAGACTAAAACAGCAATTCAATTATTTGAGTAATTATAATTTATGTCCTAAATAAATAACTATCTATAAGTTTAAAATATCATTTCTATTTTAATTCAGAATCCTTTCAAAAATCTACTTATAATGCTCTCTAGATATCATTTATATAAAATAAAAATCAAAACTGGTAAGATATGAAAGAAATTATTTTGTTTACAAAGTTATGCAGGATAATTCTGTGGGAAAAACCCTCAGAATTTGATTAGGAAATAAATATTTCAAGAGGTATTAGCATCTTAATCAAATGTAAAAACTATAGCAGTATAAAACTCTGAGAACTGCAAAAAAATGTATTTAAAAACTGTGGAATGCAAGAATTAAAATTTAGCAATGAAAACAGGAAAAAAAATTAATAAATAACAATATGAACGACTATCTAAAAGATTTTCACAAAAACAACACCAATGTTTTCTTTTTAAATATCACCTGGATTTCGTTTGATAGATGTTTCTATTCTAGCACAACATTTGATTCATTAGTTGTGTACATTAGCATTGTTTTATGAGTTATTTTAGAATGAATGATACCTGTACTGGAAAAATTGTACATACTTGTTTTGTTTTCAATTCATATTTTAATTATATGATTTCACAATTTTTTAACAACACACATATTTAACTCACTATTATTTAAAACAATAAATTAATTTTCTACAAATTTCTATGAAAGACTAGCAAAAGTAATAAACAAACATTGGGAATGGAAAATGCAGTGAATGAAAGCTGTATTTTTTCACTCATAAAACAATACTAATGTACACAACTAATGAATCAAATGTGCTTAAGCATAAATAGACAATAAATGTACACACACACACACACACACACACACACACACACACACACACACACACACATACACACACACACACACACACACACACACACACACACACACACACACACACACACACACACACACACACACACACACACACAAGCAACAAGGTAGATTACATTAAAATCCTCAACCATGTATCCATCAAATGATTGTAGCAGTGAAATAAGTCCTCAAAAGCAAAATAAGCAAAATGCAATATTCTACTCAAGCCACTGTGCAAGCATATTCTGGTGCAAAGACTGCTTCAAACATGTAGCAATCATCTAAGCCAAAACACACTAAAAAAAAAAAAAATTCCATTTTGCATTTTAATATAGGTATATTTATTCAAAGTTAAATACTCCCTTCCCCTTCAACACTTATCAAATGCCCAAATGTTGTCAAACTTTATCTTACCGTAGCAAATATTGTGTTTTCATTGACTAGTACCAGGAATATTGGAAGGTGACATAAATAAATTTAGTTTATAAAAGAAAACTGACGTTTTGTAAATTATTCACATTCACACCTACAATTACTAATCCACCGTTACCTCTTTATTACAGGTAATGGTCGGTCATCATATGTCAGCCGTGGTGATGGGGAATTTGCTACAGGCAAAGGAGTTCGTTCAATTTCTATCAGTCGAGGAGGTGTTGGTTGACGATAAGGTTCTGTGATGATAGATGAACCATTACAATAGCACTTTATACTTTAAACATTTACTTAAGTGATTACTATGAAAACTACAAAGTTAGATTATTTGTAACAACAACAAAAAAAAGGTTTTATATGGGGGTAGGGTGGAATAGGGTGGAGAGAGAGAACTGTTACAAGCAGATCTAAGTTTGATCTACAGTTCTGAATTACTGTACTAAGTGAATTTAGATATATTCTGTTTGTCTGATTTGTCTAGAACTAACAATAGTTTGACACATATTCAAGTTACAGAAACCAAAATTATTTATAGAATTTATCAATACAATGATAACTGAAATACCATGAAAGTCAATGCAAATTTCAAAAGAGATAACAACAGAAAGATGCCAATGACAACTTATGGTATGGATTAAGTAATATCTTGAGCCATTTCTAATGAATTCAAAAAAGTTTGCTGATCAGATAAGAAAATCAAAATTATTGAGAAAATGGCAAGACTGTAAAATAGCTTCTTGAAGAAATAAATGTCTAATGCAATTCATGACCAAGCTGTACCCACTCCACAAAATACTTTATTAAAAATAAATTCAGAATGGCCAGAATTATATAATTCAGGAAAGTCTTAAAATGTAAGCTGCCAATTCCAATCTTAGATCAATAAAAGTAACATACAGCTGCCCATGAATAGTGCTTTGGTCCAAACCTGGTCAAAAGCTAAACCAAATAATCTTATGGCCCAGCATATGGCACTTATTTATAACCTTATAAAATTACCTGGAATTTAATGATTGCACTGTTTTAAACTATAAACAATGTCAAGAATTGTGAAAGCATTTGGCTTAAAAAATGGAATACTTATTTATAACCTCATAAAATTACCTGGAATTAATGATGTGTACTGTTTTAAACTATAAAAAATTGTAAAGAATTGTGAAAGCATTTGGCTTAAAAAATGGAATACTTATTTTAAAAAGTCCAAAAGTAAAAGGCTTAAATGTAGTGGACTTTTTTTGTTGCCATCACTGTACTTATTTAATTTTTTGATATTAGTAAGAGAGATATTCATTTTTTTAAAAAATCATTTACTGTACAATTAGAATCTAGAATCTAGAACAGTTCCATTTTACTTCATTTGAGCAAAAACACAGCATTTTTCAAAGACTTATTATAAAATTTACTCCTGTCCTTTGAACTAATCTCTATTAAAATAATAACTAATAATAAATGATTTGTATTGTATAAAATCCATGGTATACATGGAAAGACATCATCAATATGTGTGTGCACACAAGTATACACATGTTCCTATGCACAATTATACACTTGTGTACACACAGACACGCACGCACGCACGCACACACACACACACACACACACACACACACACACACACACACACACACACACACACACACACACACACACACACACACACACACACACACACACACACACACACACCCCACATACGTGTGATCAAATATAATATCTTACCCAATTCTACATGTTGAGGATGGCGTGTCTGAAAAATTAAACAAAATACATGTAATTCAACATTAGCATTATTTGCTCAACAACAGTAAAACTCATTTCTCTGAGGAGGCAAGATGTAATAAGTTCAAATCCTTTTTAAAAAAATATTTTAAGTCATCAACAAGTTTACCTTCAGTGAAGAAGACAACGAGGAGACAAGTCAGTAAGCATAATGCTAACTCATTGTCTGTTGCTTTATGTCTTTTTATATCAATGAAAATAAAGCTGCTCTTTTTATGTTGATTTATTAAAAAATAAAATTATGAAAAAAAACAAATGATATCATTAATAACTGATATTTAATGTTATTTTATCACACTATCAGTTATTATAATACTGAAATGTATAGGTAGTAAAAAAAAATTAAAAAAAAACAACTATTCAACAGCAAATGTTACTTTCTTTTAATTGCATGAAAGTGAAGAGGTTTATGATGGGACTTGTCTACACTAACCAGTGAGAGGTTTATGATGGGACTTGTCTACACTAACCAGTGAGAGGTTTATGATGGGACTCGTCTACACTAACCAGTGAGAGGTTTATGATGGGACTTGTCTACACTAACCAGTGAGAGGTTTATGATGGGACTCGTCTACACTAACCAGTGAGAGGTTTATGATGGGACTTGTCTACACTAACCAGTGAGAGGTTTATGATGGGACTTGTCTACACTAACCAGTGAGAGGTTTATGATGGGATGTGTCTACACTAACCAGTGAGAGGTTTATGATGGGATGTGTCTACACTAACCAGTGTGAGGTTTATGATGGAACGTGTCTACACTAACCAGTGAGAGGTTCATGATGGGACTCGTCTACACTAACCAGTGAGAAGAATCAGTTTAACTTATAATATAAGTCAGAGATAGTCATTCGAAACACTAGTTTTATTAGTGTTTATTTTTATTATTATTTTTATTATTATTTTATTTTTATTATTATTTTGATATTAATTAGTCTGTGTTTCAAATTACAATAAACATCCAGGTTCAGCAGCAAAAGTCTGGAGTTTTTTAGCACAAGAAAGTGTAGATATGAAGATATATAGATAGATATGCAGAAATTTAGGTACACATATATGACAATAATCAATAATTACTTTACCATCATGCTAATAAAACAATGAAAGATGGAAACTCCATCAAAGGCCCTTTATTTATCATATGTCTATATATCGATATCTGCTGTTCCTACAAGATAATCCATCCATCTGCTACTTTTGTACAAACTTATACTATAGTACTATTGATTACCATATACTTCTGTGATAATCTTTTAATGTAATAATGTAAATTCATTTCAATTCCTTGTCATAAACGTTTCTTTTCTTTTCTTTTTTTAAGTATAGTGTTATATTTGTTTCTTATTCTCCAGTGGAAACATCTCTCTGTTGAAATATGAGTATCTCCCTTTACTCTCATAAATTCTTTGTTATCTACAATGCTGGTTACTTTAGATTTATAAAAGCATTATCAACCATTTAATGCTCTGTGCAATATCACTGTGGTGTAAAGACAGAATTAACTCCTTCACTACTAGTGCTACTAGTATATCATTTAAAATGAAGAGTTAATAAAATATCTTCAGATCGATTCTCTTTATAATTTTATACAAGGAAAATTATGGTAAAAAATTTAGATAGCAAGAGAAAACACAATACACAGTAAACTTTTATCATTATTAGATTGTATAATACATAAAAATTTAAACTGAATATGATTTCCTTTATTATAAAACATAAAAGTAATATAGTTATGTGGCATTATGAGGTACTTATTTATTCTATTTAAGTGCCTGGCAACAAAGGTAATACACCCCTAAGGTAGTTTCTATGAGCAAACATGATAACAAAAGCAATATTATATGACAATAAATTAATGCAAAATTCATACATGCTTTGGGTCTATGTCAAAACAAAACACAATGAAATTGGCATTTTAAAAAATAAAACAATGGAAAGGCTCAATTTTACTAGTAATTAGATTTCATTAATCGAGTTCAACATGACAATAAAATCCTTGCAACTACATGAGCACTGGCAGTCTTTTAATTATTTCTCAGCATCTGAATATCAAACTGCTACTACAATATGTACAAAGTTAGTGTTAACCCACTCACCTACCACTAGCTACAAGCAAAGCACTGTTATCAGAAAAAAATATTAGCACCTATTTCTCTCCATCTTATTTCATTCATGCAAGAGTGCTAGCATGCAAATACTGGAAACTGGCATGAGATATAATAAACTTTCATGCTGCTTAGCTTTTACATTTTATAATAAATTCAAAGAGCTTTAGAGAACATTAATGACTGCTCTCAAGTCTAGATTCTGTAAATTGTTTGTTTATAACCACTATGTAATGTCAACTAAGATTTATACATATATAACAAATATGATTACTGTTTATTGATAATAGTGATGTAACAGATGCAAAACTCTATTACTGTATTAAACTTAAAACTTCAGCTGGAAACGAAACCTACCCCAGTTGTTTCTAGCAGGTCGTGGATGTTCAAGTCTTTATAGATTTGTAGCCGCAGCTCATCAATCTGCAACTTCTTGACCGTGGCCTTGTCATAGTCCTCATTTTCCACGGCCTGTCTCTTTTCCACCTCCATCTTTCCCAGTTTCTCCCCAACCTACCAGTCCAAACATGGTAGTGAAATAGGTGTAGGAAGCAATTTAAATCAAAATCCGTTGTCTGGGATTTTAATGGGGTATTAGAACATGTGTCACAATGTTCATCAATCCAAACAAGGTAGATAATCAAAGGTGACCAAAATTCTTGGGCAATTTTTTTTTTTAAGTTTATTTTGTAATCTATTAGAGTAATGTGTCCGAACCTCATCCTGTTCAAAATTTAGATAAGCAAGAACATATTCTCAAAGTAATAAACCATAAAGATTTCCTGATTTTTTTTTTATAATTGATATGTAAATTCTTATTGAGAAACACTCTTACAAGATGCCCTGGGATTTCCCTCTCAGTATAACCCAACTATATTCCGCCCTAACGAAGCTGAAAATCACATTTTAACTTTCCAATATACAATTTCATTTTAGTATGGCTTTGTGTACAGAGTGATAATATTTTAATAAGTCAATATGACATCACCATTGCATGCAAATGAGGTAATGGTTAGCAAGCCATTATGGTGTGATTTTGCCATGCCATTATCAGATCACTTTAGACAGCCATTACCATGTTATTTTACACTGTGTAACTTTGCCATGCCATTACATTGCTTTAAAATTGATTGTCTTCATAGCTTTTCCTTAAGGGTGTAATTAACAGATCATAATGATGTCATATAGATCATACAAAAACCAAGACACTGCCTAAAACAGTTTGGAAAGAGTTGCTTAATGGACATGTGTAGGTTCTACCTCCAAGATGTACAGCCTAAAAAATTGGGCTAAAAGTTGCAGTATTCACCAAGTATGGATTTTACTTTAAAGACATATTGCCTAAAACTCTTTTAAAACCTGATTTTAAAAAAACAATATAAACTACAAGTAATGTACGCAAAGGAGATCTTTGTATCCACAAGACTGAAGTAAATTATTAATTTGCCTTTAATATTAATTTTGCATTTAATTAGACTGAAATTCGGTTGTAGAGACTAACAAGAGGCTAAAATGAAGCAGTAATAGTTACAGTACAAAATATAATATAAAATGGAATTTAAGATATAAACTTTTCATCTATTCTAAATTAATGTAACTACACCTCAAATGTTTAATAAAGAATGATAAAGGCAAACTAATTTTAATAGTACAATACTCAAATTTTTACTGCTAAATAAGCATGGTTAAAGGAAGCTTATAGCTGCAGTTTCATGCAAGTTTACAGGCACTATTAAAACACAAACATACAGAATATACATATATACACACAAACACACAATACACCACACACATGACTACACATTTCTTGTAATTAATTAAAATTTTAAAAAGTAAACATTATTCAATTTAGTTAAAATAAGAACTGTTCTATTACTAAATATAAGGTAAATTCATATAAATAGTTTTTCAAATTATACAAAATATTAATACAAACTTGATTTATTTGTATATGATTATTCATGAAAATTATAATTACCACTCTTTAAAATTTATGAGCAAAACAAAGTGTATACAATCTTTATAGTTATGGTCTAATACCCAAAAATATGCACAGCCTACCTTCTGCAATTCTGTTATGGCCACCTTTAACCTCTTTGCATAATCATAGCGCTCCTCTATAATACAAAATAAAAAAAAAAAATGTAGTAATTGTTTTAAATAAAAATATTATAGTTATGTCAAAATTCACACATGCACGCATGCCTACAATCTGTCAGAAATAATTTCATAAAAGTTGTAAGCTAACAGTTACATTTATATATTATTTTAATTTTCAACTCACTATTGGACAAATAACATTTACAACAATGTACAGTTGAACAGTGAATATAATATATCTGCATTAATTAAAACAAATAAAATATAAATAATAATGTCAACTATAGTAAATCAGCAGAATCAAAACAATTCAAACAAATATATAAAACAGATTCAAGGAATATTTATAACTTACGCAAAACTGCTTCCTGTTTTTTCCGTTCAAGTTTTCGGATGATCTGTGCAATCTCTGGGTCTTGGTACATATCAAAAGCAAGATCATCCAGTGGTGAAATGTAGTCAGGTCTGAAAGACAAAATTTGTTTGTTTTCACAAGTCATATATTCAGTAAGCATGATTTACCAGTGTGAAAGGTAGTCAATCTATAAAAATAATGTATGTTTTAACAATTTACATATTTAGAAAGCAAGCTCCTGTAGTAGTGAATTGTATGTAGTAAATCTAAGATTGCGTGTTTTAATATTTCATTGGAAGTAAATTCATCCAGTAGTAGATCTAGTAGTAATAGATCTAAAAGTGAATGTTTTAATAATTCATTAGAAACAGTCTAGTAGTGAATTGTATATAGTAAATCTAAGATTGCGTGTTTTAATATTTCATTGGAAGTAAAATCATCCAGTAGTGGATCCAGTAGTAATAGATCTAAAAGGGAATGTTTTAATAATTCATCAGAAACAGTCTAGTAGTGAATTGTAGCAGATCTAAAATTGCATGTTTAATAATTCATCAGAAACAGTCTAGTAGTGAATTGTAGCAGATCTAAAACTGCATGTTTCATAATTCATCAGAAACAGTCTTAGTGAATTGTAGCAGATCTAAAACTGTATGTTTAATAATTCATCAGAAACAGTCTAGTAGTGAATTGTAGCAGATCTAAAACTGCATGTTTAATAATTCATCAGAAACAGTCTAGTAGTGAATTGTAGCATATCTAAAACTGCATGTTTAATAATTCATCAGCAGCAAGATCATCCAGAACTGAAATGCTGCAGATCTAAAAGTACACATCTTAAAAAGTCACAAAAAAGCAAGAAGTGACATGTAGCCAGGTCCATAAATTAATTTTTTAAAATCATTAAATGTTCAAAATAGTGTTCAAAATAAAGTACTTCACAGTTTAAAAAAAAACATAAAATAGTGTTTATGTTTTTTTTTAAACTGTGAAGTACTTTATTAGCCTTTATTACTTTATTAGCCTTTCATTTTTTTTTAATCTGCAACAAAATGCCATTCTGTCTACCTCCTTTCTACCAAGACAGTACAGAGCAAAGGGAAATTATTTGGTGAACAGTATCCTGACTGAAAATGCTTTCTGCAGACTACATCAATGAAACAATCATGACAAAAAAAAAGTCTCAAGAAATCATCTGTCAAAGATTTTCCAAACTGCCATAATCACATTGGCTATTTAATAAAGTATGCCTTTCAGTTGATGTGCTTGAAAGCTTTAGATAAGACATTACCAGAAAAAACAGAGACATTGAACAGTAGGCTGTATTTATTTATTTACTCTTTTAATTTAATGTTGATTAATATATAGTTTTCCATGTGTATGAGAAAACATGTTTAGTATATCAGCAAGGATTAAAAAGTTTTAAAATATTTTAAAATAAAACAATAAAAACTCTCGACATTTTAAGGGTATTAAAAAACAAACAATTGTACGAGTCAAAGTTTCATCATCTGCTCAGATAAATTTTATATTCAATAGGCTTACACACTTCACTATTTATCTATCGCCTTTATTAATAACTATTTCATTCTGACAAAAACTATTTAAGCAAATCAAAAGCTCTTGTAGATGTTGTGTATTGCTCACAATATCTTTTTAATTTCATGTTGCATTGTTTACTTTTATTAATGCTTTGTGGCCATTTGGTTGATGTTGATAAAAATCACAACTTTATTATGAGACTCTGCTCATGGAATAATCAGCCCTGATAGTAATAGTAGTAATAGTAGTAGTAATTTTATTTGGTTTAGGTTTGGGGGATAATCTGTGACTAAGTAGCAATTTATCAGACACTCTTAAACATATATTCTTTTCACAATTAAACTCACTTGTTGAAATAACCTTCCAGAGCTGGGTCTTTCTCAAGATCTCGATTATCATTTATGTCTATATAGAGACCCTGCAAACAAAAGAATGCAAACATTTTTGTCTGGGATAAACTGAAATGTATCTTAACATAATTCTACAAAAGTTTCTAATGAAAAGTGAATACTATGATTAATGTGCAATAATTCAGAAAAGCTGACAGCAAAGACTGTTTAGTTTACATTTCAATAATATGTATGTATACTGAAAACATAATATCGATAATAATTATTTCATATCATGATCTACATTACTAAGATTCACAAGATTAGCTTACTTTATCATTTATATCTCCTGGAGTCCGTATTTCATCACCTATAACATTAACTGCCACAATACCAACCTGTAAAAAGAAAAGTCTGTGTTTTAACAAGATGCACATCACATCGCAAAAATGATATTCTTCAATATATAAAAGTGACAATCGTATTATTAAAAATTAATATTATCAGAATGATAAATTTATGTGGTGAAGAAAAATCTGTTACTAGTCCAGAAAGAAGGCTACCAAACTGACTACTTTGGCTAAATTTGTTTTATTCTTGTTAGGGGCAACTTTTCCATCAAACCATTAATATGTTCTCTTTCCTGTTTTTTGATAATTTTAAGAATGTGTTGGGTTTTTCTAAGAGTTAAAAAGTAAGATCCAAGCAATAATTACTTTCAAAATTTGTTTTTCTATTTTTTTTTATTTTTTGCCCCCCAAAAGTGAAAGAACATTTTAGCCAAACATGGATTTACAACTGTAGTTTCATACAGTTTCTGAGTTTGCATTTCCCCAAAAAGCAATAGGTAATGAATTTACAGATGATTTATTTTCCTTAAACTTTTTTTATGATTATGGGAGACTGTGTAAATGATAACCAAAAGTACTAACAGAAGAACAAAATCAAAACAAACAAGTTAAAAAAAAAATTTTGTTTTCTTTCAATCCACTGGGAGAAAGAAAAATTCAACCAATAAAGATGGTAAGAAAGAGGGAAACTTTTTACAAAGATACAAAGATCAAGTAACAAAAAAACACTTTGAGTTCAGAGAGTGCAGGTGAAAGAAAATTTTATAACAGAGATGCACCCAGTGGAATAAAAATAACAACTGTGAGATTCTAAGTAATAAAATACATAAAAAATAGGCGTTAAAGAGTACCCAAATACAATCTTGTTTTCGTAAGCACCAAAGGTGTATAATTTTTTCAGACAGATGATAAAGCTGTATTAAATGGGACAAGTGAAAATGGTTGTCTTTACTAATTCACAGTAAATAATAATAGTTCTCTATATGATCTGTACAACTAGTGATGGCAATGCATATGGCTGAACACAGATATAAAAGAATTACTTAATAAACACTTGAACATTTTATCTACATCTAATGCAAATGATTGCAAAATGCAATATAAACAACATTTGACAAAAGATATAAGGCCTTACAGTCTCAAGAAAAATTCTACTTGGTAACTACAATGCTTTATTTAAAACACAAATGGATTGCATGCATAAGGCAATCATAATAGTTTCAACATCAGACATGCACAGTGAAACTAAGCCAAGATAATGAATTTCCAGGGCAAGTGCAAAATGATTTCAAACAGGAATGGAAAGAACACTAAACAAACCCTAGTTTTAATACATAAAATTATATTCATGCAAACACCACGAATAAAAAACAAATGAATACATTTCAAGAGAGATTCCAAAGAGATCTGGGTGTGCTGATTTGCAATTATTACGTCAAAGTGCCAAGAAATATACACATTTGTTTTCAACACACATACTTGAATGTATTCACTGTAAATGTCGCTTATGATTATTCTATTTTTATAAAATAATCATGATGCAGTTCACTGCACAGGTTATTTTTAATTACTCCAGGAGGTACAACTTGGTTATTTAGATCATTAAATAAGTAAACACAACATAGGCTGTGTTCTGTGTTTTCAAACTACCTGGTTGTAGATACCATGCTTCTTAATACGGTTATTAACTACCTGGTTGTAGAGATTGTGTTTGTTAATGTGGTTCTTATGGATGTTCAGTCTCAGGTATCTTCCAACTGCATCCACGTGTACAGACTTAAGCTCACGGGCCTTGAACCCTGTCTTCTCATTGTCAGAGAGAGAAACATATCTGGAAAAATTCAACCAATCAAGATCAATAAGTTGTATTATCCATACAGAGTTATTCTTTATTTGTTATTATCTTTCAATATATAAACATTTAAGATCTTTCAAATCTAATTTTTATCTAACTTCTACATATTTCCATACTTTTTCCCGTGCAATTAGTGTTAATGCATTACAATTAATAAATATTTTTCTTCAGAAAAATTTTTAATGTGTTCAATATTCTCAAATGTCATTGATGATGAAATAGCTTTTTTAATTTCAAATTTTAATTCTTTTCAAACTTACAGGTGTTTATACTTTTGTCCTACTTTATTAACATCACCATAAACAGCATTATTAATTATTCAGCCTTTTTGATTTCTGTTGACTTTTGGTCGTGAACCAAGGTCTTGGAATCTTAACAAGATTCTGGAAGATCTAAAGTTTTATGGAGAATGTGGGCACTTCCGAGGAGTGCTGATTTTAGTAGTAGCCTTCCAACTCATATGTTATGTTCCCCAAGACTCTTATTGTTACAGTTATCACTTCTGCCTTTACATTCCACAGTCTCTGGATTTCTGTCTGTTTGAACAATTAATTATATCTTCTAGCAAACATTTTACATTTTATCAGTCAAACTAACTACATCAGGTTTGCTTTGATGTCATTGCTTACTGGTTTCTTGTGCATTCAGTTTTAATGAAGAGTTACAATTTTCACTGTTATATCATTCTTGTATTCTTTATTTGAGATTAATAATTGCTTTAAATCAAATGATATTGTTTCAAGATAACAATGATATTGTTTAAAGATGTCACTGAAACTGTTGCAAGATAACATTAATATTGCTTCAAAATAGCAACCGTATTGGCTTCCCAGTATTAGTAATGTGATTTGACACATCTATGGATACTATATGTAACCACAGGTATTTATAAGATCATAATGTCATTTTATATCATTTGTTTTAATTAGCATTCCCTCAGAGTCATAGCAGTTTAAAATCCAGATTCAGCTGATTAAGAAATCATTGACTAGTACAAAAACAAATTGTTGTTGAACACAAAGTAAAAATAATACATTTTTCTGGGATCAAATAACAGTACAGCATATGTGATTAGACAGACAAACATGAAGATAGATAGAGAAACAGATAATAATAAAAAATATTAGTTTTCTTTTGATTATTGTCCTCTCTATTTACAATCTATTGACAGTTGCATACCCTAGCACAATCCTTGAACATCTATCTATACAAAATGATAAAACCACATATCTCTGAGTTTGCAATACCAAGATCTGGAAGTTAACTTACCCAAGCCGTTTATATCGAGCATTTTCAAGCACCAAAGGAGTTCCTTCAGGCACATCACCAACGAAAAATTCTATTCGAGTTGCTGTTGTTTCACAAAATGAATATAAATAAATAACAATTCACAGATTTTCTTATTCAAAATTTAAATATCCCATCAAGTACAAATGCTAAACTTTACAACTAAATATAAAAATGTATCCCCCCAAAATAATCAAGATACAAAAGAGATCAAAGAAGTACTGAGTTCTGAAACCCTAAAGACACTGTACAACTTACAAGTCTGTATGTCTGTAAGCACACATTTATAATCAAATATTACTGTATAATAATAAATAATTTGAATAGTTCTTCATATTTTTGCACAACTTACAAATCTGTATGTCTGTGAGAATACATTTATAATCAAATATTACCGTATAATAGTATATAATTTGAATAGTTCTTCGTATTTTTGCACAACTTACAAATCTGTATGTCTGTGAGAATACATTTATAATCAAATATTACTGTATAATAGTATATAATTTGAATAGTTCTTCATATTTTTGCACAACTTACAAATCTGTATGTCTGTGAGAATACATTTATAATCAAATATTACTGTATAATAGTATATAATTTGAATAGTTCTTCATATTTTTGCACAACTTACAAATCTGTATGTCTGTGAGAATAATTTATAATCAAATATTACTGTATAATAGTATATAATTTGAATAGTTCTTAAATTGTTGTACAACTTATAAATGTGTATGTCTGGAATATACATTTATAATCAAATATTACTGTACTGTTATACATAATTTATACAGTTCTTCTAACTTTTGCACAACTTACAAGTCTGTGTGTCTGTTAACACTCACATTTATAATCAAATAATACTGTACTATTATACATAAATTATACATAATTTATACAGTTCTTCTAACTTTTGTACAACTTACAAGTCTGTGTGTCTGTTAACACTCACATTTATAATCAAATATTACTGTACTATTATACATAATGTATACAGTTCTTCTAACTTTTGTACAACTTACAAGACTGTGTGTCTGTTAACACTACATTTATAATCAAATAATATTGTACAGTGATATATAATGAGAATAGTTCTTTTTACTATTATTTTAATAAAGTAGTATAAAAGTGTATTTTTTAGCTTTGTGTTTCTTATATAAGTCTTGCATTAAGTAACAAATGTCACATAAACACATACGAATAAGATACTGATGACTAAGGATTTGAATCTTGCGGACTCGAGAGCATTGTTCAAGCTGAACCACAATATCCTGGGGATACAGGCAGAATCTGCAGTGCAAGGAAAAAAAAGAAAACATTAAAGATAGAAAGAGGAAAATATATATACACCTGAGGATAAAGGTAAGAAATGATAATATAATGAGCATGAGAAACTTCACCACTTATAAGCAGAAACAAAATGTGGTTTCATTCTGTGGACATTCACCCCATAAAGATTTGAAGGTATAACATAATTTTTCTTTCCATGTATTCACCTCAGAACATTTGCTTGCAAATTACAAAACCTATTTGTGATAATAATGTGTGTTGCAACTTAAACATGAGTTCTATTTTAGAACTTATTTTGTGTTGCCAATATAATTTTTAATTTTGCATTTTTTTAGAAATTCTGCGATAAGCTACTTTTAAGAAACACAAAACATTACATTTACAAAGTAGATTTCTATGAATTCTCATTCTAAAAGCATACCTTTGCCAGCATTCCTTCTCAATAACTCATTTATTATTATGTATAATCTTTTTGATGGCAATTCACTTTATAATAGATGATTTTTTTCAAATTATATAATAATTCATCTTAATTTAGAAATCCTAATATTCAATTAAAAATACTTTAAACAAATTACTACATTATGCACTTATATAATATAAGAATTGTAATAGCAACAATATTTCACATAATAAGTAGGTACTTTCTGCAAGCAAAATATATATTACATATGACAGATAAAATATAGGCAAGTAATTATTTTTAATTTAAAAAAAAAAAACTACAGTAATTTAAATATTTTCAAAACAAATTCAAGAAAATGTAGATATTTCTCTTTGCCATTTCATTTAATATTATATGTTAAATGTAAATTAAGTAAACAAACAAAATTTTTTAAATTAAATTTAAATTATCAATTACTTAGAAGCACTTTTTATTTGAACATAATTAGTTAAAAGCCGTGTTTTTTAGAGAAAAAGTAAACTAGTAAATACATGTAAAAACAATTTACAAACATAGCAAAATTTGATATATTACTAGTAAAACAGTATTTTATAAAAGAACTATCTGAGGTTACATACCTAGAAGAGTGCCACCCATTAGCCAGTGGTCCATGATGGTTCAAATCTCCAGCTTTGTGTACATCATCTTCTCCAGATGCATGAACAACGTGGAACTGCAACTTATGTGGCATCCTGACAACAACAAAACAGCATCAACAATTTGCATTCTAGCAAAAAATATTCTTCAAACACACAAGAAAACTAAAACAGAATTGGAAATATAACTTTATCAGTTATTTACAGAGAGAATGAATCAACAACTGGCTCATGTTGAAAGGGTCTACAGAACATAATTAAAGGAAGCACTGTTTGACATGCCTTTGATACATTCTTGAAATTCTGTCTGAAACAGAAATTGGTGCAAATCAAAAATAATATTTTTGCATAGGATATTTGTAAAATTAAGGAAATTTGAGGGCAAATCTTATCTCCAGTCTATGTTATCAAATACTGATCTATATTGATTCTTGAGCATAATTTTCAAACCATCTTGTGAACAGCATGCAAGTCACAGCTAATGGTGTCAACAATATTAAATTAACTCAAAGTTAAAACTGAATTTTATTAAATCATTATAACATTATAAGTTGCATTAAAATGAAAGTCCATAAATCTAAAATGCAAGTAAACCATGCAATATATAAATACACAATATAATTTTACACTGTATTTATATCTATTTTTTTAATCCATTTTTAAAACATTTTCTGTCTATATTACTGTTTTCTTTAAAATATAATAAGGTGAATACCACCATCAAGCATAAAAACTGAAAAATATAAAATTAAAATTACAAAAAAAATAAATAAAGAGAAATAAAATGTGTTCAACTTTTCAACAAAATTCACACTAGAAAGAAATGTGATTATTAAGATTATGATATGATTTAAATTTATTGTTGGTATATGTGTGTGTGTGTGTGTGTGTGTGTGTGTGTAGAAATTTTTGTTAAGTTTATAATGGAATGAATTCTGAGACCAAGGTGACATTGTTTGGTCAAAATATCAAATTTATCTTAACTGATAATTACAAATGATATCCATTAGTATATTATAAGATAATTAGTTAACCATGATAATCCAAGTGAAATATTTACAGTTGTGTTCTTTAAATGGCAAATACTTTGTCTTGTACATCTAAAGAAATTTACTATAACTAATAGCAGAAATATAAAATACATCCAGTCCTTAGGATCTTATAATACATTTTCCTAATTGCTCTGGTCATTATATGAACAAAAACACACACACACACACACAAAATAAATCTGATTAACAAGTATGTGCCAAAATGCAATAAATTGAAGGTGTGTGTTTGTGTGTGTATTTGATTGTGAAAAACTGATAATGGTACACACTTAATATAGATCAGTTAAAATGTAGTTAAAGGGTACAAGCCAAAGTAAACAAAGTATATTTCCAGGACTGTTGGCAGTTTTATAATTATACTGTACAATTTGACATGAGTTGGTTTAATCATAGATACCACGTCCAAGGCTGAAGCACAGTTACTTCAGCGTCCTAATTTAAATACTTTAGCAGCTATTATTGTATCAGTCGTGGATATTTAAATTAACTAATATAATAAAACAAAGCACATAACAAAAAAAAAAAGGAATTTAAATGTAACTCAAGACGATGCGATATATTCAAATTACAAATTATTTTTTGAAAGTTTGAATAATATACACTTTTGAGAAGTTAAATAAATGAAAGAAAGTACTGATCATAAATAAATTATTGTATTTACTGATACGTTTAAAACTGTAAAGTTTAATAATGATTACCCTTTCACGAGATTCCTTTTCTTCTTGACAACCACCTGCCGATGGATTTTGTGTACATTGGATTGAAATGGCGGAAATCTCGTTTGCACGAGATATTTCCTTACATAGAAGTATTTCTTTATTTAATATATTATTTTATTTTATACATTTGTGCTTGATTTACTATTTTTTAATTCATTAGTTTACAATATGTGTGTGTTTTGAAAGTAATTAATTAATGAATATAAAAAAATATCGGCAAACTAACTCTGGATTATTGGTCTAGAATTTAGATTATCTACCTTTTCACCAGCTGTTACGAGTTTATACTGCAACACAACTTGTATTGTAAAGCTCTTAGAGCCAACCACTTAGATAATGAGTGAATCTATGCTTAAATAGTCTAAAATCATTATCTTCAGAAGATCATGGTGGCTATTTTTCCGTGAAAATTTTTTTCTTAGTATCCACCCAACCCTTTTCAATGATAGAAGTTCGTGGGAGAAGTTTGTTTTCCTTACATGTATCAAAACTGAAAATATTTTATATGCACCCCGCCTCACCCAGAGTTCGATACTAAGCGCAGTGCGGACTTCTTCACCGAAACCAATAAAACGAGTCCCTTCAATACCAACTGTAGTAATGTCAAATTGATGAAAAGTTCTTTCAGGCCTATAAGCTGAAACACATTAGCGTAGCCTCTGTCCAGCTCTCTTGAGTCGTGTGTGTGTAGACATTGACGGTTGCTCTAGACTCTAGAGTCTAGCCTCTAAAGCAGGGGTGCACAAACCGCGGCCCAAAACAGGGCTCTATGCCCCCCCCCCCCCCAGGACTTTATTTCATTATTTGTGTTGTTTGTTTGTTTGTTTTTCTATGAGCCATCTATGTGTAATCTGACTTGCGGCCCTCCACGCACTATCAATTAGAAATTTGGCCCTCTGGCCTAAAAGGTTTGTGAACCCCTAGCCACCACCCCCCTCCAGTCGATTATGGTCATAGATGTGAGAGAGATTTTTACTAACTTCTTTCTCTCCCGACTCCCATCCTCCGCCCATCCACACACCCTTAAAAAAACACGCTCCCATCATTGATGCCAAATTTTACAAAAAATTAAATTATTTTTTCCACATGATTCAATGTCAGCCACCTCGTTTATTATATAAGCTTTCAGTTGGAAAATCTCGCGGTACGCGTTTGCGCGACGATTCAGCTCCACTATGTGTTTGACGTTTATAGAATAACCCACGATGTTGAGTCACGTGTCATCATATACTGTTGAGAGTTTAGATTAGGAATTGTCTGGGTTAGAGATACGTTGCAGTTGAAGGTTATTTAACTATATCTATAATAATCGAATTTAAAGGCAGCAGTGATTTTGCTTTGTGTGAAAAGAATCTATGACCATACTATATTCCTCTCTTGCTTCCATAATACTATTAATACAATTTCGTGCCCCATTTTAGTGGAAATGGAGTCAATTAAGGCAACTGAATGAAAAGATTGTATTTATATGTGTATTTCATTTGTTTGCTTAAATGCGCGTAAGTAATTTAGCTTGTTTAAATATTTTTTAGACATTTAAAAACAGACTGCCTGATTTCATAACAATTGCTATTATATTCTGTACTCACACTTTCAGATCTGTGTTGTGGGTTTTTTAAATTTTAAAAACAAATAAATCAAACGACAAACCCCTGAAATCACGAAAAACATACTTGCATCTGGTATTAAAAGATGGGCCATAAATCAGATAGTTTGATTACATTTCATGTCTATAAAATGCTTTGGACTAATCGTTGTGTCTTTATCAAACAATACATCATGTTTGTGTATTTATTAATTTAATATGTTTGAATGTCTTGTACCTCAGTTTGAGCAAACCGATCTTTAGAAATCGAGCGTTCACACAAGGTACCTAGGTAAATTTACAATTAATACATTGTACTGGTTTTGAATAATTTTTACTCTGGTAATGGTACTCTGAGAACCCAATTTCGTATCCTTTTAACACAATGACAAAGGTAAATGGTGTTCAGATGAAAAAGTTGAATGTTTAGCAAAGAGAACACAAATGAAGCGACATTCAAAGGAATATAGTTTCAATATGGTACAACAAAGATCTTTAAAATTAAAGGAACAAAGGTTTAAAGTTACATGGAAAAACAACGTTATACTAGTATGTATAAACGTATACTATAATTTTATTTATTCCGCAATAAATAGTAGGTAAATTAATAAAGGTTTAAAGTTCTATGGAAAAACAACGTTATACTAGTATGTATAAACATGTATAAACATATTTTATTAATTCCCCAATAAATAGTAGATAAATAAAAATGTAAAAACAGTAGAAGGAAGAAATCAATAAGTAAAAATAGCAGAAGGGAGGATTTATTTTGTCACAAATAATATATATTGGCTCCTACACATATTTATACTGATATAATGACAAGAGGAAGCAATGAAGAAATGGTTGCAATGCTACCATATTTACAACTGGCCATTCAGTGTTCAGTATTTTATTCAATGAGAATAAGACAAAATGTTAATAATACATTTTTAATCAGACTCTAAAATTCATATATTGTACGTGTTATTAAATCATTGCTGTATACAAATTTCAATGAAACAAGCATTCCATCTGTGCAGATGTTTGTACAAATAAACTTCAAGTAAACTCTTTGATATACCCATACCAATCGAGCTTGTAGCAGTACATCTGTATTAGCCTGTTTGTTTATGCCGACGATCGTTTAATAATGAATGTGTTTATTTGTATTGATTATGGTTACTTCTATACCTATTGTCCATCCATCCATCTGTCTATCCGTCTGAATTTTTCTCTATAAATATATTATATATCTAGCTGCATATCCATCTGGTTATCTTTCTGCTCGTCTGTCTGTGCTTCTATCTATTCACATCGTCTACAGTTTTGTGTATGCTACATGTGTACTCTAATAATAGTAACAGCTGACGAATTAATAATTCTGCAGGATTAAATTCTGAATTACAGTAATTATTTTTACACACTGCTTCTGACATGTAGTTGATGGGAGCGCTTTCAATATGTTTTAATCGATTTTGCGCAGGCGCGAGGGGCAGGGGTATAAGGAATGCGAAGGGGGACCTATCTACAGATCTCTGCGAGCAAGTTTCGCTGCCTCACTGTGTTGTCTCCACTTAGCAAACAGTGAAGAGGGTTTAGATGTGGCGGTGACGACATAGAAGAGATGACAGGATGGTGATGATGACGACGTGTTGGAGATACCAAGACAGAAGGGGTGACAGGATAGTGAAGATTACATGTTGGAGATACCAAGATAGAAGGGGTGACAGGATAGTTATGATGATGACATTTGGAGATACCAAGATATGAGATAACATTGTTATGATGAAGAGGGATTGCACTCGGGATGCCGTTGGAGCGTTGTTATTAATGAATGATATGTATGACGAAAGTGTGTGTGTGTGTGTGTGGGTGGGATGGGGGGTCGTGAAGAGTCCAGGCTACTACCACACGAAATCCATACTTGGCAAGTAAGCACGTCCGATGTTGTTTGGCCATCTTGAAAGCAGCTGATGTTGGCTTTCTGGATGAGTTTTTTTTAATCTGTCTCCGGTAGTTTACTGTTCTTTCAAAGTGGTGGTTGTTGAGGCAAGAATAATTGACTAAGGGGTAGTTGTAGTGACCCTAGCGAAAATGTTGCTGTCTTTGTTGCATTCCCCCCCCCCCTCTTCACTGCTCATAGGATAGGATTTTGTCTTTGTTGCTGCTGTTGTCTCATGTGGTGGATGCCACTGTCTTTTCTCTATGGAGGTTGATGTTCTTCTGATGTAGGTGGTCCACTTAAAATATTTGCCCGGGTCTTTGTTGAGTAGTGGAAGAGGGATATTAGGAGGTGTTAAGTTGAAGGGGTCCAAGATATTGTACTCGTTCTTGGACAACCATCTTGTCTGGGTATCTGTTTTTAACATTTCAATGGACTTCGTATGGTTGTCACTGAGTGTCAGGACTGTTTTAGTTTGTTTTCTCTTTACCTGTTATTTTGCTGGTTTGCGGAATTAGCTACCAGATATGTTTAGTTAGTCGTATTGGTAACCGGTATTCCGTCATTGATTTCAATTGAGCTTCTGTTTCATTTGTTGTTGCAATTGGTGTCTGGGTGTGGGATGGGGAAGCTACTTCCGCCTCTGTCTGGAGAGTACGAGATTTCTTGATTTTGGTTCTTACAGTATGTATGGGTATTGCAGTCATCATTTTCCGTCTGTTTTCCTTCTGTTCGAGTCCCTTGATGGACGGCGTGTGGAGATTTCTGTACGTACCTTGAGCGCAAAGTACAGCAAGATGGTGACTATATCTATCTCCTTTTCTCTTGTGTCATCCATACTAGTGAGTAAGATGTGGTCTATTTTTTTCTTTTTTATCATGATGGAGTGGTCGGTTGCAGTTTTCAGGAAAATAGTTCTATATGATTTTCTTCTGTATTTTCATAACTGTGCATGAAGAGGTTGGGGTGGCTCTTGACGTGTCCGCCATTGATTGGTCCTATCACACTTCTCGTGAATTGTTCTCACATGATTCACTTGCTGACTCACTTGTGCTAGCGTTATCTTCAGTCCTCGCCATTTGACTGTTCAGTCGATTCCTTGAGCAGGCGAGGAGACAAAAAGCGTGCTTGCTATTAAAAAGTTGCAATCCGAAGCCCTTTGCTGTTTCTCTATACTTTGATGTATGAAAATTTTGTAAATAATTGAAAATTTAAGAAACAAGTCCTATTTCTCTACATACACCACAACTCATAACCATAAATTATTGTTTGTATTAAGACAGCTACCGGATAGTCTATATCTAAATTTTAGAAACAGATCCTATTTCTCTACATACACCACAACTCATACCCATAAATTATTTTATTGTTTGTATTAAGACAACTACCGGACAGTCCATATCGTCCATCATAGAGGTGAAGATGCCTGTGTTTCAAAGAGAATGTATTCAGTCAACAGAACAAATAGTCTAGAGATAACCATATTGATTTCTTATATCAGGATCGTCTACAAAGAGGAAAAGAGACCAAACTAAGCGCCAAAATACTATTTGCTTGCCTAAGTTTCTTTCTCTCAAGATTTTAGGCTAGCGCTTGACAGTTTTATCGATGAAACAAATTAAAATTAAAATAAAACATAATAATAAATATAACTACTATTAAGTGGAGACAATGAGTGTTGATAAATTGAAATGGTAAAAGTAAAATAAGGTCATTTTGATTTGTATAACTATGCGATGTTTTAATTATAAAATAATTATTCACGTCATACAAGTTTCGTGCATTATGGGAATTGCAAAAGACCCTTTATTTGGTTCTGAGCACATAAGGTGTGAATGCCATAGGACGCTGAACCCTCTATCTTCGACTCACTCTCCTTCCAACACCCTACCACCCGTAAATATATACCTGTCTTCAAAAATCTATACTCAGACGTGGTAGGCTCATCCGTGTTTCTTCCAGAGTTTTGGAAAACGAGTATTTCTTAGACCGGGTGTACCTTCTTTTCACCACTATGACTAAGATGACGAGAAGGACGAGTAGAAAAAAGATGGATATCGCCAAAAGGACTGGGATTAAAATATTGACTTCCTTTTCGGTGAGAGAAAATGAAGTGAATCTGACGACACTGTTCGTTGCGTTTTCCGACGTGAATTCGGAAGGCGTTACCGGAAGTATATGTGACTGAATTTGGGGTACAAGATCAAGCCATAACGAGGTTCTTAATGCATACACGTGCTGTTTCACAGACGGTGTCAGGCTGAAACTTAGGTACGTCTCATTGATGACGTCATATGGCAGCCATCCTCTCCCTGCACCGCTATGGATTCCTTTTACGGGGTTTCTGAAATAGATTTTAATAGAGAAAGATTTTACAGTTCGCGGAAATGCGTACAGATTCTGTTCGAAAATTCTTTAGTTTCTGTTTATTGATAATAGAGTTATCGGAACTTCTATTTATATACCATTGTAGCTTGCAAAGCTGTCAGTAATGTTTTTTTGTTGATAACATTATGCAGTACAACAGCACTGCACTAGTAATATTTTACTGAAGGCTTTACAAACTTAATCTAAAATTACATTTACTTCTCTGTCTCTAAATGTGACAAGTAAGAGAGATAACATTTTATTACAAAGAGATCTTTACCTCACTGGACCTTCCAAGCTTTTATCACACTCCATTCAATTGATTATATCTGAGACCTGTATTTAAATGTAAGTAGGTTAGTTTGTCTAGTACTGAAGAATTTGATTTCCATACTAATAAAATTGCTTGGGTTTATTTCTGTCCACTATATGGTATGAATGTGTGTGTGTGTGTGTGTGTGTGTGTGTGTGTGTGTGTGTGTGTGTGTGTGTGTGCGCAAGAGAGAGAGAGAGTATGCAAGTGAATTCTTGTGTATGATTTTGTCTGTGTTTGAGGGTAGGCAAGTGTGAATGTACTTGTGTATGTTTTGTCTGTGTTTGAGGGTAGGCAAGTGTGAATGTACTTGTGTATGTGCGAGCGTAAGTTAATAGCATGTGCGTGTATGAGACAGTGTACCTATATACGTACAAGTGTTTATGTAGGCACGTGAATTGGTGGAGTTGAGAATTGCGATTTTATAGACCAATGATGTTGCTATAGAAACTATTATAATAATTATCGTTGACCTCTGAAATGCGGGTTGACCAAGATAACTACGTCAGGCAATTTTGCTGTTTATACATCATAAATTCAAATTGTTCTGACTGAATGATTTTATATCACATATTCGAATGTGTGAAACAATAGAAATTAGAATTGTAAATAAAAAAATTAAAAAGACCCACCATACAAATTATATTTTTTGATCTAAAATGAACCTTTCAAAATAGTTTGAAAATTGTATTTGTGATATCTCAACATGATTTTTTATTATTAAATCATGAATAAAAAATATAACGACCAATCAAATATAACTGGGCTAGCAATGAATTTAACACATAATTTTGTATATATGGCCTTTTTTTTATACCTGGTGAACAAAATTATTCAATCATAATATCTTTTTTGTATGCCAATATGATTGAACGATTTGATTTAATTATCATGTCTTTTTAGTATTACAACCTGAAGGATCAAGGGAGTTAATCATAATGTCTTTTCAATATTAGAACCTGATGAATCAAGTGATAAATAATGTCTTTTCTTTATTAAGACCTGAAGAAATATGGCATTTAATCTTAACGTCATTTATGTACTACAACTTGAAACAATGGTTTTATTCATTTATCTGTTCTTTATTAGGATCTCATTTAACAGAAGATGTAATCATAATGTCTGAGTTTTGACTTGATTTATATAAGGAGTTTATTGTTAATATATTTCTGTCACAGGAAATGAGGGACAGAAATTATATTTTATTTCATTTTAAAAAACCGCTAACAAAACTAGTTGAAGTAACCCGAGTTTTGTTATTTTTCATATGTAGCGTGTAACTTCCAGTAACGGTCACCTAAGATCTCTTTAGTAGACAGACGTTCGTGACGCAGTGTGTGTTATTATATCATATTGAATATATATATTAGTTTGTGAAAGATATGTATATTGAACAATTGGGACAATTACGCACTACTGGTCACATGTTGTTTACGAGAGAAAAGGCCAGTGCGCATTAGAATTGACCACAGAAAAGCGTGCAGCACGGACAGCACTAAATATCCAAGGCAAAATCGAGTCATGAGACATAGCTTCTGGAAGTTTTGGAAACCTTCAGTGGAAGCTATATAAGAGGCAAAAGGAAGATTTTACTCTCAATGTTGAAAACGTCGATTCGTCTGAAGCCAGTCTAACTTCACGTATGAATTATCTCATGTACAGAGATTTCATAAAGGAAAGCTGCAAAAATCTCTTTCCATCCGTTTTCCATCCGTCTGATGCCATATATTGAGTAACGAGGCAAAATTACTTCAGTATAATTTTTGGCAAAGTGGAAAGTTCACTGTCAAGAAAAACCGATGTATGCGATGCTGGTTGTATGCAGTTAACGACACGAGGGACCAATTTTGTACCCCCCCCTGTCTGAGTTCGTTTGGCAGTCTATCCCGCAATTGAGAAGGCTAGCACCGAGATAGTCTCACAGACATCCGGATTTCTACACTCAATGTAATGCGACGACACATCCCACTGGACGACTTCATCCGATAATGCTAAACGTCGTTGGGGCGTCCGTTTCCACGACAACCAAGAAACAACGACAGTTATCGAGGCTGACAACAGTCAGCTAAATTTCAGATTTCTCCCCAGTGATAATCTGCAGAATCTTCACCTGTAATGCAATGCCGCAATTGCGTCCTGTCTTCATTTTGAAGTGCCCCTTATAAGTGACGTGCGAGATTACGTCATCTCCTTGGAACTCTGACATTAATAGTGAGTAATAATTAGCACGGCTAACGAGCACATACTTAACTCTAGGACTCTAAGAAAATGAACACTATTATATCGTTTGTGAAATACGAACTTTAATGTTAAAAGTAATGCTTATTTTATATGTGAACTATTGTTAAAGCGGCCCCATTTGCCGCATAAGAATTGTGTAATTAATCTTTATTTTATATTGTGAATTTCATCATTTTCATCTCCCCTTATTTTCCCACAGAGTGTATGACATTGGAAAGTTGAATGAATGATTAATCACTGTGCGAAAGAGTAGTGCCCCTTTTAAATCGGGAAATAAATATCCTGATTTAACCATCTTTCAACTCTCTTGTTATTCATAGTTTTTGAGAGGGACGAAAGAATTTGTATTAGTATTGTTTTGCACCGTTCGTCTGTTCGTCCATTTATTCACATTCATGATACTCACTCACAACACACACCGCCAATAAAACGTTCCTTGGCATGACATAAATAAACTGGGCCCCACCCAAACATCAATGGTGTATGTCATGTGTGTCTATGTAACAACCTGACGCGACGTAGTACTGGCATATGTCACGGGCTTTTCTTGGAGGTGCACCGGAGCAGGCCAAAAATAGACTTCACCCCTTGCATCTCTAACTTCAGCTCGGGTCGGCTTGTAACGAGCCTCCCAGTTTGTGACAATTTCCTGTTCTGCTACTTGATTTGTGCAATGGATTTAATCCTAATGTTTGTTCTGTTCTGCTACTTGATTTATACAAGGGATTTAATCGTGGTACCATTTCTATTCTGCTACTTGATTTATACAAGGGATTTAACCGTAGTATGATTTCTGTTCTGCTTGATTTATACAAGGGATTTAACCGTAGTACCATTTCTGTTCTGCTACTTGATTTATACAAGGGATTTAATCATAGTACCATTTCTGTTCTGATACACGATTTACACAAGGGACTTAATCTTCATGTCTTTCAGAATTACCACCTGAATTAATAGTGAATTTGGTCTGAACATTATTTTTTTTTAATTATCTCATACCAATCGATTTTACCGAAATGTACTTTTTGTACTTCTTCCTGAATTAATGTACTTTTATACTTCTTCCTAAATTAACATTGGGCTTTTAGAGTAATGTATTTTTGTACTTCTCCCTGATTTAATGTATTTTTTCATTTCTTCCTGAATTACAGGGAACATTATTACGTCATGAATTGGCAGGGCATTTCAGTGCAATATCTATTTTCTGATATGAATCTAAATTGGCAAATGGAGTTTGCATTCTTGCATTGAGGTCTGAAACGATTCTAACTGAAAAAATTCAGAATCTATAGTTACCACTATTGAATCTTAAGATCAAGATTTTCGTTTTTAATAATTATGCAATATTTAAAGGCGACAATTACTAACAGAAATGTTGCACGCCTCCACTCACAAAGACCAAGAGAATTAATCGCACTAATGAATTATCTTTTTATTTCTCTTCTCAAGTTCTTTATTATCAAATTACACATTTAATTTTGTAAATAAATACCTGTAATATTTTACATACAAGACATGGGCACAAATGTCGGTTAACATAAAAATAATAAAATACATAAGTAAATTTATAAAACATAATATTGTCATTGCTATAATTTAGTGTGCTATTGTGAAAATATATATGTGACAGAGTAAATTTGCCCTCCCTATTTTTAAATTTAATAGTTATATAAGTTGCTAAAATTCTTATGGTGTTACATTAAAAGATTCAGAGTCTGAAGTAAATAGCCTAAGGCAAGAATATTCTAGATTCGCTGACTTAATGGAAACTGAGTGAGCCTTATCCAATGATAATTAATAATCATTTATTAAAAAGGACGAGACAGCCAATGGGCTGAGATTAAAGAATTCACTTACTGTACAGAGTTTTAACCTTTATTCACTTTGAATTCGAGTGGCAAAGAAGAGAGAAGTCTGGCTTTAAGGCAGTCGTTAGCTTGAGGGTGAGTTTTAACTGACTGAGAGAAAATGGGCTTATAAATATTTCATGCATTTTTCTATTGATATGTTATACTTGTGTTTGTGTAGAGATGTACTCTATGAGCTGACAGCTATTTCTACAAATGTTTGAACTAAGCTGCACTGAGGGATGTATTAATATGTTACATTGTTTGATGCACAGTTTATTTTACCAAGTGTGTGCATGGGGTTAATGAATACCATTGCAGGAATTAAGTTTGAAAATGTAATGTAAGATAGAGTGGAGTTACATTGTGATAAATAGGAAACTTAAACTTGCTCCCTGATTATATGTTACAGTGATCAAGTGCCTTTTTGGTTTTGAATTTCACCCTGAGAGTGTGAGTTCAACCTTGAATTGTGAGTCTCAAGTTATGAGCTCCAAGTTCAAGCTTACAGTTACCCACATGTTCACTGGTTATTATTTGGTTATTTGGATGACCAGGAAAAGCGGGAATGTCTGTATAAGCATTAAGGCAATATGCTATGCACTCTTGGTGTATCAAATGATGCTAAGTACATCAGTACAGTGAAGTTACAAGAATCGTTGTAATCATCATGTGCTGCTTGAAGGAACAGACACATTAAGGAGAGCGCTGAAGTTCGTTTGAGAATCTAACAGTTCATCTTTGTTTTCTAAGCATGTAGTGGGAGGCATGTGTTGACATGGACATTGTGATATTGTGGCACTTTTGCAAGGGCTGGTGGTAGACTGTCAAAGCTGTGCTTATTCCAGGTTATGTGAAAGTTTACAATAACCTATATCTAATAACTACATTTCTATTCTCTGATAGGACTAACCTGCAATTTGTACTGACTCTATTGTTGAACTGTAACTATATTTTATTATTATATATGTAGAGAGAGCCTGTAAACAATAGTTATCTGAACGTGAGTTCATGGAGTATTGATGTCAAGTTATCTATTTCATTGTAATTGTCATATGTATATTTGATTTTTTTATATAAATTTATTGACCTTTTCATGCATATTGGTGGTCTTATGTTGGAGAAGAAAGTGAGTGGGTGGGGGCTCGCAAAAAATAAAGATGCATTTGTCTTCTCCTTTAGTAAGAAGTTTTCCACTCACGGAAATTTTATGTGACTGTAAATGTTGGTTGATGTTGTGGAATAGAGAAAAAAACGTTTACAACACCAAAATATCCACCAAGTGAGAGACGAGTGGTGTCTGTTGGGGGATCATTAATAAAATAAAATTAATATTCTCATCACTTGTAATTAGTTATGAAAGATTAATTAATTAAAATAATTATTTCATTAACTAACTGGCATGCCGTGTCAAAATATAAGATATAAGTAAGTACTGTCACATTCTGCTTACTCTGTTCTCACAAAAATTAATTTCTCTATATTTATTATATCCTGTTATCACAAATAACTCAACTTACTTTATTCTCTGAATCACTTTACTTACTCTGTTCTTACAAATAACTCACCTTATTCTCACAAATCCCTTTACTTAACCTGTTCTCACAAATAACTCACCTTACCTTATTCTCACAAATCACTCTACTTACCCTGTTCTCACAAATTCTCCGATCATATCCCTGAACATATTTGATATGGTATTTTCTGTGCCATTCGTAACGTTTACTTTTGTATTGTCGTACACGCGAACTGTGTCAGACAGACCAAACAGGTACGCAACGTCAAGAGCATGAGGCATACCCAGCATGTCCTTGCCCTTCAGAAAGGTAGGGTACCAATCAAAGAGGTAGAAATACGAAACAGGGATGGGTTCAGTGGGTGAAATCATGCAGTGTGCCCTGAGAAACCTCACTGCTGGTACCACGAAAAAACAGTCAGTGATAGCATCGACCACTCTCTGGACAGGCACAATTTGTCTGCTAAGGTCTCGGGGATAAGTATATGCAAATGTCACAGTGTCCTTCAAATCATCATTGTGGCTTCCAGGTAAACTGTTCAATAGCTCATCTATGACATTCTCTGCATAGAGAAATGGAAATCCACCACTGGATTTTAGGTTAGGGTAGAGATTCGCGAGGGGTTGGTACGCTACCGCTCCATCATTGTTCAGCACGCCGACTAGAAAAGTGTAATTGTAGAATCCTATGGATCGAAGATACTCTGTATTGTTCAGAAGGATTTCGATGTCTTCCGGGAAGAAATCTCCATCAATGTTAGGAACAAATATAGGAACCATAGACTTCTCTTCTGCAATTGTAGCTGCCCCTAGTATTTCGTTCAGACTTGCGTTTCTTAAACAAGACAGCAGACGTTCCACGCTGGTCGCAGTAGTATCACAATTGGTATTCTGGACCACAGCGTCAAAATACGTTTGGGGGTTTCTGGTAATGCTCCAGGATGCCATAGCTGTGCCACTCATCATGACAACTCTGCTAAAAATGCCCGAGGAATTGCGAGAAATGGCATGCTGGCTGACGCTGGAAGCCCCGGCTGAGTCGCCAGCGATGGTGATCATGCCAGCGTTGCCGCCAAAAGCAGGGATGTTGTCCTTGACCCACCGCAAAGCATACAGCTGATCCCAAAGACCATAGTTGCCTGGCAAAGACTTGTTGCCCGTGCTGAGGAACCCGAAGACTCCTAAACGGTACTGGATGACCACGACGACGATGTTCTGTTCCGTTACAATCTTCCCGGCATCGAACTTTCTGCTGCTGCCGGAGTTGTAAGATCCACCGTGAATCCACACCATCACCTCTCTGGAGTCGTTGTCTGCACGTGGATATTAACCGTTTAAGAATGGATCCAATGCATATACTTATTTCTGTAGAATTTCACCTAAATCTAACCCATTTGTAACCCATAAATAAATGTATCTAAACCTAAGACTATGTATTTTAGAATGGTATATAGGACATACATTTCCCTTATGTCAAGGAGGGTTGAATGTTCACTTTTAATCTGATTGATTTAGACGAAGCGTGATAATTTAAATGTCTTGACATTTTTAGTAAGTCTTAAAACCAGAACCAAGACGGGCTAAATATTAACATATTATTCTCTGCCCGCATACATTATGTACATGAGGTTTTCTGTGTCGGTGTCCTACACGAAATCTGAGCTGTCTTTTATCCATTTGCTGGATTTAAAAAAAAATGTATTATTAGTTTTTTATTTATTTGTTCACCAACGTATTGCATTTGTCAGATCGTCATTCTGGTGGAAAAAGAAATGGATTTTACTATTTTTTCTACCTCTGTATAACTGTAAGTTTATGTCTAAAATGTTATTGGCGTGTGTGAGTGTCCATGTGTACGTGTCTGCCTATGTGTCCTCGCACATTTAGTGAGGTTTTCCCTCAGTATATATATGAGCGCTCGCACACACACACACACACACACACACACACACACACACACACACACACACACACACACACACACACATTTTTCAAGAATTTGTTATCACATTCTCAGTATACCCTAATTACACAGCCGCACATAACTGAGTTCCATTCTTACCTTCATTTGTAACGTTGGCATTCATTGCTTCGGTTTGATTGGTCAGCAAAGCTGTGGCATTGTAAGGGACATACACATCCAGCACAAGACAGGTAAATTCATCCTTGACAGTACCATTAAATGGAGTTTGTGGACACACACTTGCATAATTAAGTGCTTCTGTTATGTTATTGTTTCTCCGGACTGCCTGTGGATATGACCAGCGTCCGGATAATTCACCATACTGGATACCCAGAAAAGCGTAGTATGGGGCTCCAGAAGCAGTGTACAGTTTTAGCCCCTGGAACTTCCCAACTTTAGTAATGGCGTATGGCGTCTGGCCGTTTGCAGATCTAAACGACATTAGCCAAAGGCCTACTAAGAGGTACCACAGAGATAATTCCAATGAAGATGTCATTATGAAGGAAAGGCTACAGTTATCTTGTAATCCTAATAGCTTTTAAAACATTATTAATGTTAAACTTTATGTTTAAGCTAGGAAACCAGCACTACCATTATCGACTACTTGTGTGTGCTGTTGTTATTTTATCTCTGATCGTAAAGTAAATCTTTATCAATGATGAAACAAACACACACATTATTTGTCCACCGAATAAAAAATACAAAGCGTTGATGATTAAGATCCTGCTTCGTTATCTACAATTGTTCATTGATATGACGTATACATGATACTAGATTAATGATCGACAGTTTTCAAATCACCTTAGTAGCTAAAGTGATGGGCCTTTGTTCAGAGCCAAATTATTTTTCTTGGGAAGGGGTAAATAGGCACATGACAACATAGTGACTGTAGACATTTAAAATAAATAATTATGAGCTAATGTTTTCATTTCAAAACACAAGGCCAAAACGATTTTAAAATCTGCTCGTTCAAACCTCTACAGTCCAAATAAACACTTGAGGATTTAATAAATGTAATGATTATTTTAAATGCACGAAATACATCTTATAGTTAAATGACAAGAAGTGCTTCAGACCTCAAAATTTCAAAATCAGCCTTGTAAAATAAAAACAAATCATGATTAAATTTTCATATTTATTTATTCTTATTTCCACAACACGACTGCTGATAGAGAAATAGTCCTATTTAAGAAAATGTCCAGTTTGAACCAGAACTCTCTGCTTAGCTACGTGTGAATCCTGAACCATCCGTATTTTAAAGAAGAATTATGCAATCTAGTCTTTGAGTTTACTTAATCAGGTCACTGTGAAACTATAAGGAAATGTCACACTACTTTTCACTTCTGTTGGACATAGAATTGTCAGACATTACGTCGTGCATTCAGTATAAAATAAATTCGCGTTTAGACGTAAACATTCAATTTTAGATAGTTCTTAAACACTTTTTGTCTTGTTTTTTAATGTTCAGCTTTTAATAATAACTAATTATTTATAAATTTGAGTCAGGATTATTCGATTTCAGTGCAGCATTTCTCACTAGACTAGCAGTTTCTTGTGCCTAGCTGATTACGTCACCATGCAAAGATAACTCTGATGATACCTCTCCAATCTTATCACAAGTTCCCTCATGTACATAGGCAAAGTGCATACAAAGAGCTTCGATAAAATCTACTTTTGGGTGAATTACATACAGTCCTCAGTGTAATGTTATAGCCAAATATGATCACGACAGATTTATGTTCGTAAACAAACATTATAATAGCACATTTAATTATTTATATTTTTAACATCGACTCACATATCATCACCAGTGAACAAGAAGAGGCCAATTTCTTTTCGTGACAAAATGGCTGTAGAAAAGCAAAGAATTATATCTTTTTCTATGATTGTTATATGTTGCTTTCAATGACAGATAGAATAATTATAAGGACGAATGCAGGATACTTTTACCGAGCCAACATTGCGGAAAGGAATACACTGAAATTAATTTCTTACGACATATTTAGGAACTGATTTAATGAAGACCTTAATAATGCTCATTTTCTTTTAAAATAAAGAGACAGATAACGTATGTGTTCGTTCTACACTGATTGTATGTTTTATGATGTTCAGAGTTTTGTTTGGCAATATTCAGGTTACGGGTCAGTTCAATGAAACAAGTAGCCTGTTGTCAGATAGAAGTCTCAGAAATGTGAAACCAGTTACCTGTTGTCGGTTGTCATAAAAACGGCTAATTAGCGCAAAATTATGTTCAGTCCGCAGGACAGGAGGAAATTTAAATGAAAAATATTTTTAATAATAAGCCTAGCATGATGCGTATTAAAATATCCCGGAAATACCGCCACAAATAATAATAATACTAGTAAGATAAATGGTGACTTATTTCAGTGCCATGCCTTAGAAACCTCTCTGCACTTTTACACCATTGCATTAACTTGTAGGGAGACAAGACTCGTTGATGACAACATGTGAGTCATAATTATAAAAATATAATTTTGATCACTGATGACTGCATGCAGTTAACACATAAAGTAGACATTGCCCAAACTCATCAAATACACGTTGCTTTTACAAACGAGGGAACTTGTGGTAAGACTTACTGATGAGGTGCTGTCAGAGTTATCTTTTTCATGGTGACATAATCAGTCAGAAAAATGAAACAGGCCAGTCTGAAATGCTGCACTGAAATCATTGAACAATACCGACTCTCATACTCATAAAAGTAAATCATAACTCAATCTTAAATTGTCACATGTATGTGTTCATGTTATACTGACTGCTTGGCTAGCATGGATGTCAGTGCAACAGCTTATATAAATATTCTTTATTCTCATTGACCTTCCAACGCTCATCAAACTCCCTCAACTGTGCAAATGGCTCGTCTTCCTGTTGAAGGTTGTTAACTTGCTAGGTTTCCAATTGTCAACAGGAGTTACTGACTCTTTATAAGTTTTGGTACTCATTGCTTACAGCTCGCGCCTATTTCCACTATGTTCACTAGAATCTATTTTGGTGGTGTGCAAGTCTCAGGCAGAATACGTGCTGACACCCACTATGCCATTGTAGTTAGACACATTAATGATACCACTTTGAGCTCACTCAGTGACGTAGAGTGACTCTATAATCTCTGTCACAAAAGACAATATATCTTTTTCACTTTAGCCTTCAAGTTTTACATGTAGGCTTTTGAATGAATGATTGCTGGGTAATTATATCGTGTACCTAACAGTTGGCTTACGAGATTATGATTTATGACTGCTGTTATCACGTTAGCTGGGTGGAATTGCTTACGTCCTGTCTACAGCATTTACAAAGGGCAAATCTTGTTAACTGTCCCACTTTGTGACACAGACTCAGTTCCTTGGAGTTAAGATGTACTGAGATGGACTCGTGCCTGTGTTTCTTGTCCTTGTATTAGTTTCTCTCTACTTCATTTTTCGCACCATGACAACAAACGAGAGACATGTTAACAGTAAGAGAACAAATTTATTTACACAATGTTACTCAATAATAACAAGTATAGACATTAATCAAGTGTAACAATATCAGCGGTATCACAGTCAGTTTTCAGGTATGAAATAATCACTTCCAAAGAAATAAACACAATAGAAATAAACAATATATTAAAAATATTTTATTATAATGTTTCACTGGCTGCCTAACACACAGCCAGTGAATTGCATTTAACCCACTGCAAAGATAAATGTTCAATAATCACATGATCTGTATTAAGATCAAATTACACAAACATATTTTCCCGTATCAAATACCGTGATAAGAAGAAAACTTCTCTCTTGTTCACTATCGATCTTGTTGACAACATAGTTATCACTATTGTAGAATCACCTAACTTTCTAAGTGGGTACATGTGCACTGCGTGCATGCTGTATTAGATATCAAAGTTATTAAAAGGTGGCTAGCGTCTTATGCAAACTACGAAGCAAGACTTATTGAATCTGGAGAGAGGGTGAAAGTGTGACGGTGGGAAGGTCGATGAAGAGAATGGGAACAGACCAGAGATGTAAATTGCCATTAAATAGTCTCCCTTAAGTTTTGAAAGCTCAAATCAATTTGCCAATGGACAATTCTTGTCATTGTGTGATTGTAGCAGTTCCAATTTATAAATAAACAATAAACATTTACCAGTCACCTTTTCGTATTTTTTGTATTTCTTTAACCGTTTGTTCAGTCTTTTTTATCTTCAGTGTACAGTGTGGAGTCTTAATCCCACTAGAGGACCTTAGAAAATGTGCCACTATGGAAAGAGACTTTAAGAGAATGAAAATTATAAGAGGGCCAGTTATAAGGGCAAACGATAGCGCATAATTTAGTGATATGCTACTTATGTGAATAATGTAAGATGTATGCTGACGTCATAGTTTTGAAGAGAGCGTAATTTAGTGATATGTAAATTATGTGGTCGCCGAAAGATAAAGTTTTGATTTGTGTATGAGGATGTTGATAGAATAATTAGATAAATTGATAGTGTTGGTTATGCAGCCTGATTGTTATTGGCTGATGAATTATTTGGGGATTTATATAATAAATTTGCTATTTCATTAATTGTTACCCATCTCTCACTTTCGTTAATTGAAAAGTATGCTATAATACTGAGTTGGGAGGAGAGAGCCATGAAAAGATGAATGAATGAATATATGTATGATAAATATAGCAATATGAATAGACAATGAAGGGGGAAAGCAAAACACATAAAATATAATGTTAATTAATGAGTGGAAATACATAATCTATAATTTAATTGCTGAGTGGAATTTCAAAACCAGTAACGTCTAATAAGCATCTGACTGCCTGGACACACAAGCAAGGACATTTCAATGACAATTATTTTTTAATTAATAATTCTAGCGTGATTATGCATACGTATTGATATACATCGGGAACACCACCACAAATAGTAATAAGACGAATGGTGGCTTATTGAGTGCCACGCCTCGGCACTTTTACACCATTGCATTAACTTGTAGGAAGACAAAGTCACATGATGTTAAACGTAAGAGTTAATGCACTTAAAGGTATTAAAAAATACCCCATGATTAAACGCGATAGGAAGATAGATAGACATGTAGGTAGACAGGTTGGCGGGTAGGTAGGCAGATGTAATATACACTTACAGTAACAAAATAAAAACTCACCAACCTTTCATCGTGTAATGAACATAACAAGCATTGTGAACAGTCCCACACAACAAGAACGATTTCAAAATCTGACACTTAAAATAAAGCAGTATTTGATGATTTTATTTAGGTATTGTAAGAACATTTATAATGGGCCATATTTAGGTATTGTAAGAACATTTATAATGGACCATACTTAGGTATTGTAAGAACATTTATAATGGGCCATACTTAGGTATTGTAAGAACATTTATAATGGGCCATACTTAGGTATTGTAAGAACATTTATAATGGGCCATACTTAGGTATTGTAAGAACATTTATAATGGGCCATACTTAGGTATTGTAAGAACATTTATAATGGGCCATACATCAAATCGCGATATCATTCAGTCAGTAACTGTGCCAACCATAGTGTCAATTACTTATAGAGACTTCATGTGTACACTCTCAGCCATTGCACCTCACACTCACAATCCTCTCACAGTTTCTTGAATTCAATGCAGCCTCAGTCGTTGGAATGGAAGTCTGAAAATCGCTGGTCCTATTGATGAAAGGGGCTGGGGACATTTCTAACTTTTTCACATGGCCTTAATTGCAGTCATTTTCCATATTCAATCGGCTTTCAGTCTCGTGGTTGAGATAAAAACTGACATAAACACTGTCGAATTCATTACAAGCACATCTAGGCCACACAGATATTTTACAAATATTAGTGTGTTTCAGTTTATCAGCCCTCTGCTGTGAATTTTACATATCTGCCCAGGTTGGCATCCATTCGGGCCCGTTGGGTTCACCGTCGTCGAAGTCGTACTCCTTCACGCCGGCCAGAAGTTGCGCCTCCGTGGAACGAGCAATGTCCGGTAATTTCGTCAAGAGTGGAACGCCGTCTTGAGAAGGCCGCTCCTTAAAGAAGTCCACGCCCTGGCTAGGCCAGTGGGTGGTCATTATGAGTTTTTTATAAGCCTTTCTCTTTAAGGCCAGGTCCCGCTCGCTTGCCCAGCGAGCAGGGGTCATACACACGAACACAACGAAACGCCAGCGATCAGAATTGGGGCGTCCGCGTTCGGGCCTGTAAATAATCATAATAATAATTATAATAAATAGTTATACAGCTAATGACAAGTGTTAAGTAAAGACCTTTGAAATGTCACGAAGGCTTGTTATGATTTGCACTGAAATCTCTCTGCATTCTGTGTGTGTGTGTGTGTGGGGGGGTGGCTCGCTGATGGTTGTGATGAGCAATTACGTGTTGCTGATAAGGGTGAAGTTATTGGCTCGTTTTGGTCGTGATGAGCAATTACGTGTTGCTGACAGGGTGAAGTTACTGGCTCGCTTTGAACGACTAGCTCAGTCTGAAGAACTTTCATGGTTTCGTGGTGGGCGGTGGTTGGATATGTTTGCAGTTCACCCGGTGGTGGAGTTTGCAAGGCTTGTTGGGAAAAATGCACGATGAGATATAGAAATTTTGACGGTACTGGGATGTCATATACTTTGTTTGAAGTTTGCAAGGCTTGCTGGGAAAAATGCACGATGAGATATAGAAATTCTGACGGTACTGGGATGTCATATACTTTGTTTGAAGTTTGCAAGGCTTTCTGGGAAAAATGCACGATGAGATATAGAAATTCTGACGGTACTGGGATGTCATATACTTTGTTTGAAGTTTGCAAGGCTTTCTGGGAAAAATGCACGATGAGATATAGAAATTCTGACGGTACTGGGATGTCATATACTTTGTTTGAAGTTTGCAAGGCTTGCTGGGAAAAATGCACGATGAGATATAGAAATTCTGACAGTACTGGGATGTCATATATTTTGTTTGAAGAATTAAAAACATTGAATGGTTTTAGTATGGAGGTTAGCTTTGAATTATATTATATAGGAATTGCACATCTAGCGGTTTGTGTAGAGTGGTGAAGTCAATCATGTTGCATGGTGACTGAATATCGAGCGGGTTTTGTGGACTGGCGAAGTTAGCCTTGTTGGATGGTGACTGAATATCGAGCGGTTTGTGTGAAATGGTGAAGTTAGCCATGTTGATGGTGACTGATTATCGAGCGGGTTTTGTGTGGACTGGAGAACTTATCTATGTTGATGGTGACTGAATATCAAGCGGTTTGTGTGAACTGGTGAAGTTAGCCTTGTTGGATGGTGACTGAATATCAAGCGGTTTGTGTGAACTGGTGAAGTTATCTTGTTGGATGGTGACTGAATATCGAGCGGGTTTTGTGGACTGGAAACGTGAGTTATGTTGGATGGTGAATAATATCGAGCGGTTTTTGTGAACTGGTGAAGTTAGCCTTGTTGGATTGTGACTGAATATTGAGTGCTTTGTAAGAACTGGTGAAGTTAGCTATGTTGGATGGCGTCTGAGTATCGAGAGATTTTTGTGAACTAGTGAAGTTAGCCATGTTGGGTGGTGGCTGAATATTGAGCGGGTTGTGTGAACTGATGAAATTAGCCATGTTGGATGCGAACAATATTGGGCGGTGAAGTCACGAATTACCTCCAGTGAGATGTATCAGGATTTTATTTAGAAACTTGAAAGGAATGCTTGTGTGGACGACCATTATGAAAAATATTTTTCCCGCTAAAGTCACTTCTAACAGTCACGCACAACCACTATATTAAAAATTAATATGAACTTTAAAATAATATTATAAAACTTAATTGAGGTTTTTTTTTACCCACCTGCAGTTGTCATGAACAGTTCTGGAATCCCACAGAATTATGCTTCCCTTGGGTGCTGGAATCTTTTCCAATATACAGTCGCGTTTCTTGAACCACTCCACCTGGTCATCCGTGAGCTTGTAAAATTCGTGCTTTGTGCTCCGCTTCGCTGCTTCGTGAAAGCGTTCGTAAAAATCAGCAAAGTATTTGTGAGATCCTCTAAGTACTCTGCAGGATATAAAGGGGACATTAGAAATGAATGGAGATGTTAGGACTCTGCACACCACTCAACATGCAGAACTTTTATGCACATGTATTATGGGAATGAAATGAGAAGACGAGCTAGGAATGTCAGGGTCAAAGGTAATGACGATAAAATAATTTGGAAAACCTGATAAATGCGTTGTATATTAGACGTGTGACAGTTATAAGAAAAGAATCGTGGGTGGTAGGTTCGTTTGTTAAACGGGTGGCAGATGCTATAGGAAAGGAAACTTGGGTGTCGGTTCGTTTGTTAAGCAGTTGTTTGTTTGTTTATTTTTTTAAATGGCTTTGGCGGTTAACTCATATATTAAACGGGTGGAAATAATTGAAATAAAATAATTTTTTATGGCGGGTAGTTTATTAAGTGGATGGCAATATTTAAAAGGAGGGCAACACTGGACGTTGCCTGACTTAATACATTGAACGGTAGAAATAGTTTTAATAAATGAAATTTTGATGACAGGCTTATATACTAAGCGGGTTTTAATCAAGCACGCAAAGAAAATAAAGGCAGTTGATTTAAATATTTTATACTCATTTATGTGGTTACAAAACTAAAAGCTAATAGTGATTAATTTTAATGAAATTTTGACAAGTTAAAACACACTAATAATTAGTTAATAGTTTTAAATTTGTTATTTACTATCCAATTTCGAGTAATATTCTCAATTAGATATTATATCTTATTCATAATTGTTCTCATAAATGTTCATAATTAGATATTATATGTAATTCATAATTGTTCTCATAAATGTTCATTATTAGATATTATATTTAATTCATAATTGTTCTCATAAATGTTATATTATTAGATATATCTATTTTATAAGTGTTCACATAAATTTTCCTTAAAATAAAAATATTCATTTTTAAAAAAAACCGGACGGTCAAGATCATTTGCTAAATAATGCTTGAATTTTCCAATAAACAAATTCATTTATGTTCTTAGCAATGCATTCATTTTAATTTTCCGCCCGTCGTATGCTCTAGTTGTTTAATAAATAATTATTAATGTATTTTTATTTTATATTCTACTTTCTTTCTTGTGAGAAGAATAGGAAGAAAGGATAGCTTCAATGCATTAATATGTGTAACCAAGGATAGGAACAACCAAAACTGTTGTTACTGTGGATCGAAACAGCAAACGAAAATCGGTTAAGTGTGTCATTTCGATTTAAGTTTGGCGAACGTCAAAAAGCATGCAGTCGTATTACAATGTGCAACGTGATGAAAAGGTCAAGATCAACATGTACAGCTTCATACAATATGAAAAATCGAAGACCTTTGTTACCGTTAAGCTAACAAGTTTAAAATGGTAAACTTTCCTTTCTCTTTGTTGATTATTTTTGTCAGAACATTAATGAAAAAACATGCAATCGTATTAGTGTGCGCGACCTGACCAGAAAGTCAAGGTTATCGTAGACACGTGTTCACTTACCGGAAGCAGTAGTCGGTCTGGGAAGCTTCTTCCAAGTACACAGCGCCTTGGTAGCAATGGAACCCTGTACGTTTGGCGCTTTGGTCCAAGTGCAGCCATGTGCTTCCGGGTATGTCGAAAGCCTGTGAATCTTCTTCCGGAGGGGGTGCTATCGCTATAGCATCGAAGCTGGTTAGTAATTTCTTTGTCTGCCACACAGTCTACAAGGAAAGAAAACATCATGTGCTGTGTTTCTTTCTATAGTGCGATTTAGGTCACAATCTACATATAAACTAAATTAGCATATTAAAGTCACTAATCTATATACACTAGACAAGCAAATTTAGGTCGCTAATCTATATATAAACTAGTTTGGCAAATTTAAATCACTAATATATATATAAATATATATAATCTAGTTTGGCAAATTTAAGTCACTAATCTATATATCTAGAGAGAGAGACCCACACTTCAGCAAAGGCTACCATGGTTATCGTCAATCAACAGAAGAAGATTGGCGGACATTCTGCCCCCACCCCCACCCTTTCCTCCCACATAATTGTGCGAAAATCATGGTGCTATAAACTGCGCTCTTGTCAACTTTTAACGCTATTTCCCCGCCATATCCATACTACTGTTAGATTTTACAAAATAAACAAGGTTTGGAATCAGATTTCAGACATCAGTGGATTTAGGTCATAAATCTAGTTCTGCCCTAAAAGGATTGTTTCACTTTTGTTGCAATACTCGTAAATGGATGTATACTGTAAATACTTAGACATGAAGGACGGAATGCAGAGAGAGAAAAGAAGAAAATATAAAATAATAGTGAAAAAAATTGTTGACATGTATTGATGTATATCAGCCTACGTTCAAAGTAAACTGATATCATTCCTTTTAATTGAGATGATTAAGCACTATTCAGAAAAATGCTGATCGAACAAACTTAAGGACACAGTCTCCGCTAAATGGTGGAAAGAACATCTGCTTTTGAGATTACTGCCTGCTTATTGATGTACATTTAGACAGTCTATCGCAGCTCAGGCTTGTGAAATATCTTACCCTTGTGGTAGATGTACCCAAATGACCAGGGGTGGAGACAGTAACACGTAGTTCTATCTCAAACGAAAACTGAAGTCAGGAACTGTTTTGAGTCACATGGTCATAGTTAGCTGTTTTACAATTACAGAAATTACATTTTTCGATATTGAAGATAATATATGTACAAAATGTATACTAACACCAGTCTTAACTCTAATCCAAATCTTAATTCTTACCCTAGTTCTAATCTCAAATCGCTATAAGCATATTTTAATGCTTTGTTTATTCCTGAAACCCACTGAATATTTATGCTCAGTGCTGAAGACATTTTGTATACAAACTTTACTTATTAACCCCTGCACACGTCAGTCGTGCATGTAAGTTTTCTATAAAGTTCCATAATGTATTGTATTTATCGTTTGGAACCAAACAACCTATACATATTAATAGCATTTTATCCACACTACTGATCATAATAGCATGCATGTATTGACTTAGTTTAGAGGGAGGAAGAGGCTTTAGAAATAGAACTTCCTAAGGGTATATCTCTCGATCACCTTCACGGAAGATATTCTGAGACTATTTTAAAAGTGTAATCAAGGAATTTACTTGTTAATGCTGGTAAAAGGACACTTACCATGAATTTTAGATTGTTGGGCAAGTAATTTATTTCAATATTTGCTGAAACCTGTGAGTTTTGCGCCTTTCGGTAAATAAATATATATATTGCTTTGTAATCAATATCTAACTTAGAGTACACTGAAGTAAATCTGAATGCTCACCTCAAAAACCTTTTTCGCGGCCAATCTCACTGCCCATGTTGGCTCAAAATGACCGACTCTGTACGACTGAATAAGCGACTGGCTTTGGAAGGGAAAATCGTCTTCGCCAAACTGTGCTAACCAATGGCGATACTGACCCACATGTAGGTCACACTTCTCTGAGGTCAGAATATTGGAGACAACGCAATATCCTTTTTCTTCTAGACTGTTCATTATATGATTCCTGTACATTAACACAAAAATCTTGAAATATTATATTCCTTTTATTTATATTTAAACACAGATGCGTAAAATGTGCATCATATGCACTTTAAAGGTATTCATCTATAGTTTACAATATGAACACCTGATCATCCAGCAATTTACACTTATAAATATGCAGTTTCATGGGACCTCCCAAATCTAGGCAGTATGAAAGTTAAGTGTTTTGTCCAAAAGCTCCGACCAGCTGCTAAAACAAATTAATATGTCACCAGAAAATACAATGTTATACACTAAGAAAAACTTGTACATTACCAGTTACTACAATATTACACTTTAAAAGTCAACCGTCACGGGGAAGGATGGAGCCAAAATTATATTTTATTTCATGATCTAAAACTTGCTAACAGACTAGGGGAAGTAACCCGGTCTTGTTATTTCGCACTATATGTTTTATATGACTCTAGAAATGTTCATCTAAAGTTTCATTAAATAGACAGACGTTGTAGACTGTGTGTGTTATCATTTCATGCTAAATATATATATAAACACAGTCAAAGTGCAATAAGTTTGCCAATAACGAATATGCCGCATGCAAATAAAAAGCGTGCATGGACAGATTATGTCACAAGACATAAAGCTCCTAGAAGCCTTTGAGGACTTTTAGTAAAACTATATAATGGAAGAAGGAAGACATACTCTCATGCTGAAAAACGTGGATTTATGTGAAGACATCTTGCTTCATTTGTGTGGAATTTGTATACAGAGATTTTATTAAAGAAAGTCGGGAATATCTCTTTCCACCCGTTTTTTCATCCGTCTACTGCCTAGTGTTGAAGCGATGAGGTAACTTGCTTCAATATTTTTCCTGGCAAAGTGGGATGTTCGATTTCAAGACAGCTTGTGCACGCAACATTGGTTGTATGCAGTTAACGACAAGAAGCCATTTTTGTCTCCCTGTTTGAGCTTGCTTGAATCCATATTCCATGGTTGGAGGGACAGCATCTCGGTGCCCCATGGATACAAGAATTTCTGCATCCATAGACGCGACAACACACCCAACTGGATGACACATCTGGTAATGCTAAACGTAGTTGTTTTTTTTCCATCATCATGGTAACCAAACAAGCAGTTGACAATTACCAAGGTTGGCAACATGCCAACAGAGCACAGATTTCCCCCCAATTGAGATGGTGCCAGGAAGCTGCAGGTCTCACACAAATGCGTCATATCTTCCCTTATGAGTGATGTGTGGGATTACGTCATCTCCCTCGGAACGTTGACATTACTAAGTGATTAATTGTTAAATGGCAAACGTGCATCTAGAACTGTTATGAATAAGAACATTTAATCTATTCTGTTCGTATTCATTATTATCATATTGTGTAATATGAACTCTGAGATAATGTTTAAAGACATGCCTATGTTGAATTATTATTGTTGATATCAGTGTCATTTACCACGTGAGAATTGTATAATTATTTTTTTTTATTTTATAGTTTGAAGTTCATCACTTTCATCCCCCCTTTATTTCCCACAGTGTATGACATTGGAAAGTTGTATGTTTGACTAATCATTGTATGAAAGAGTAGTGTCCCAAATTATGTAATAAACAACCTAATTTATCATCTTCAAACAAACTTGTTATTCACAGTTTTTTGAGAGGGGTGATAGAATTTGTATTTGTATTGTTTTGTTCCGTTCGTCTGTTCATCCGTTAATGAAAGCGTTGGTTAAGTTTCTCATGATAATATCCAGAGCAAGGAAAATATATGACGTAAAGGTAGTTGACTGTTTTACGTTCATGCACTTAAAAAATATGCATGTGTACAGACGCCCATACTCACACATGCACAATAACACATACGCACTGTGACAGATATTGAAAACAGACAAATAGGATTTGAAATACATGTAGTTAAATAAAGTCAATAAATAAATCCGTGCTTCTGGGAAGATATAGAGACGATAGATTGTTAATAAATTAATGTAAGTGAATAATTACGTAATTAAATAAAAACGTATTCAGGGGAAAACATGTAGACAGATATTTGGTAGACAGACATGAATGGATGGAGGGAGAGAAGGATGGATGGATGGACGGACCAGGGAGGGATGGGCGGTACGACGGAGAGAGAGAGAGAGAGAGAGAGAGAGAGAGAGAGAGAGAGAGAGAGAGAGAGAGAGAGAGAGAGAGAGAGAGAAAGAAATAGATAATGTAATGTATACCTGTCAAATTCGAAATTTGGCAGGCTGCTTGCTCCACAACCATTGCTAGCAGACGACATGTTAGGCTGGTTTTGTGCGCTCAAAACTGCTTTATAAATAAAAAGTTTAAAAGATTATTTTAGGTCATTGACTTTCGTAACATATGTAGTTCATTCTAAGTGCATTGTTATAGTGTTGGAGTGAATTACACTTAAAAGTTAGTAGATGTGCACTATTAATTTGTATCTTATCTAAGTTTTCCTCATATCTGCATACGTGTAGTATTTTCTTCCAGCTTACTTCTATGTTAACGATTTGCTAAAATCTAAGAGGCATGTGTAGATTTAGTAAAGCCATTGCCTTGGTTTTTCCATTTTCGTGGTAACTACGAAGCAAATACAACCAAGAGTGTATGGTCACTTAATCGGATGAATTGAAGAAGTTGTAGAGACCACTAAGGCTGTTTGTTGCAAAGAAAGTTGTAGATGCCCATTACTGTTTTATTAAAGGCCTAAAACACTTTCATACGCCTAATACAGTTTTATTAAAGGTCTAATATACTTTATTAAAGGTATATTGCAGTTTTATTAAAGGCCTAATACAGTTTTGTTAAAGGCCCAATACAGTTTTATTAAAGGCCTAATACAATTTTATTAAAGGCCTAATACAGTTTTATTAAAGGTCTATTGCAGTTTTTGGTCTAATAAGTTTTATGAAATGCCTATCTAACACAGCCTCGTTAACTGCCTAATTAATATAGCCTTATTAAATGCCTAATATTTAATGCCTAACACACAGCTTTATTAAACGTCTCTCTAATATAGCCTTATTAATTGCCTAACTAACACACAGCTTTATTAAACGTCTCTCTAATATAGCCTTATTAATTGCCTAACTAACACACAGCTTTATTAAATGTCTCTCTAATATAGCTTTATTAATTGCCTAACTAACACACAGCTTTATTAAATGTCTCTCTAATATAGCCTTATTAATTGCCTAACTAACACACAGCTTTATTAAATGTCTCTCTAATATAGCCTTATTAATTGCCTAACTAATATTGCCTTATTAATTGCCTAACTAATATTGCCTTATTAATTGCCTAACTAATATAGCATTATTAAATGCTGAGTCCAAATGCCTAACTTAAGCAAACATTTTATAAACTAGCAATGTGGATATCTTTGTAAAATAATTTACATGTACAGTCATAATTATATTTTACTAAAATATATTATTCACATAATAAAACGTGGGGTTCACTCTTGACTGATTGATTATTTAATAACTGGTGCAATTTGTTTTTATAGATCGATTCAGCTCTTTATCTTTTGATTAAAATTTTTTTTGAGCATGTTTACTATGCAGATCAAAGTGTTGCCAGCGCTCGGCTCTATTCCTAGCGATGTAAACACTCTTATTGTCCTTTTACACAAATAAATGGTTACATTACTTTAGTACAAATACACACACACACACACACACACACACACACACACACACACACACACACACACACACACTCACAGAATACAATAACTAAAGTCTTTATTTTGTAAGTGATACACAATACACAGAAAATCTCTCAGCACCCCGGTGGTCCAAGTAACAGCCCCCCGGGTTGAGGCAAATTATTGGCATGTCAGTTAATTTTATTTATCCGTACACCCCACCTCTTAGCCCATCATTAAAGTGGTACAAATGAATGAAATTTCTCGATCTAGTGTCGTTCCGAAATAGCCGATCTGGTTAGAGTTTTAACAGCCGTTCATGAACTCAATAAATACTGAAAGTGTTGTTAAGGAAAAAAAATCAATCAATCAATCAATCAATGTAGCGTGATGAAATCGAGATCCTACTCTATTGATTGTCGAGTGGTGGTCCAAAAAGCAAAGGTATTAACTTACTAGTAAGTCCTGTGAGTGGTCCAAAAAGCAAAGGTATTAACTTACTAGTAAGTCCTGTGAGTGGTCCAAAAAGCAAAGGTATTAACTTACTAGTAAGTCCTGTGAGTGGTCCAAAAAGCAAAGGTATTAACTTACTAGTAAGTCCTGTGAGTGGTTGTTCTCCCTGTCTGACGATGGACATCTGCGTTGCTCCAAATGCACAGCAATCTGTTCATTTCATTTTTAAAATAATGCAGGCCAACAGGGCCTGATTCATGTGCTGGGTCGGCATTGCACAAGCTTAAGAAAGACTAGCTTACGCATTCGTCGCTGGGTCGGCATTGCACAAGCTTAAGAAAGACTAGCTTACGCTTTCGTCGCGTTCAAATTTGATATGTGATCACTGAAATCAGAGTACCTGTGTGAGCGTGGTGATCGGTTTTGAAATACTGTCTTTGAACACAAGCCTAGATGTGTTCTGCTGTACTGATACAGTATTCTGATTAGATTAGTTGTAGGTCATATTAAATCTGTTGTAGGTCAGTGATTAGGTCAGCTATAGATAAGTGATTATGTCAAGTATAGGTCAGTTATAGCTACCTTATAGGAAATTGATCATTGATTAGGTAATTTATAAGTCAGTGACTAGGTCAACTCTAGGCCAGTAATTACTTTACACTAAAGACTCAAGAGAGAATATACTGTATTAATGTAATACACCCATTGTTGGTTGGTAAAATTAAAAACGTAATAGAAGATAATTTGCGAGGGGGGCCTCCATAGGGTTTAAAATCAGGCACTGGTCAGTTGAACCATGTCGTAGGTAGTGATTACGTCAGTTATAGATCAATGATTACGTTTGTGTATATTCTATACACTTCAGGCGGCAGCCGGGAAAAATTACTAATATAACCACAAGCAGAAAACAACATAAAATTACAAGTAACATTCAAACATAATTATTCTAGTTTTAGTATTCTGGCTGAAACTGGTTTATAGAAGATGTGTCGCCCTACCTCTTTTACCATAACTAGACCCATCAAGCAAAGCTCACAAGATGGTTTATACGTTCGACTGTTCGTTTCAGTTTTAAATAAAATTTAAAAAAAAAAAAAGAAAATGAACAAACACAAATATTATATCCCTTCGAAAATTCCAGTTTTCTCAGATTAATTTTTTTAGATACTATTTTTTAAAATTAGAAACTTGTTCCATTTGCAATAGCTTTTATGTTGTATAGTGCGATTACAGACGTATTGCGTACGGATTTTCCCAATAGATAAAAATAAAAGAAACATAAGCTGATGTGATTCTATTCAAAAGTCGGACGTTGTTGTATGAAAAATTCAGAAAACAATTGCAGTTTAAAGATGATCCATTAGTCTGGATGCACAAAATGTGATACTAATCGTTAGTTCTTGGCTTTAAAGTTAAGTGTCTTGACCTCTTGAACTTTACTGAGTCACTGAACAACCGAGAGTATTGGCGCCAACTTGATATTATAGCAAATCAGTTCTGAGTGTGAACAGAAGTGCATGAACTCTGTGACAAATATTTCCACCTCTTCCTTTATTTGTCACTTTTTGTCACTTGTTCCTTCTATTTACTATCCATACCTGTGTTTTTATCTATGAAATATTTGTTATGGTAATTGTGGAGCACTTGTTCGTATTGCTGACATTCATTCCTATGACGTTTTAAGTAGACTTTTTGTTCTGCACGTTGAGAACATGCTATGTGGAAAATATTAGGACTCTCCTAAAATGGATTATTGGACTTTGCCCCGGAGTGCTATCATAACTGAACGACACTGTTCATTACTCATATGTATATTTGATTGTTGATTTAATTAATTTATTGTTAAATTTATTGACCTTCTTACACATCTTGATAACCTGAGGGCTCGTTAAATATAAATTAAAGATGGATTTGTCTCATTCTTTAGTAAGAAGTTCTCCACCCACGGAAACAGTGTGTGGGATGGTAAATGTTGTGGAAGAAATAAAACGTTTACAGCGCCCGCATATCCTCCAAGTGAGAGGGGCAAGTGGTGTCTGCTGGAGAATATAAATTAAGATTCTTATCACTTGTAATAAATTATGAATTATTTATTAATTAATAATAATCATAATCATTAACTACGTGGCATTGGCGTCACAAGTAGTGTGGGGGCTTAGTAATTAACAAGACGGTTGATATAGCCTTTTAGAGCGCGAGTGGATGGGTGGTGGTTCACTACTCTGTGTTGTGGACATATGTCATGTCAGAGTTGTTTCTGTAGTGTTCATTAAAATACTAAGGATTACTCTGGGGGGGAGTGCAATAGGTACTCTTTTAGTCCGTCACCCGCAAACTGAAAGGTGCAAGGATGATAATTTTCTCGTAATTAAAGGGGCCCTCTCGTTTTAATAATATAAAATACCTGTTGCACACACAGATTTTTGTGACATGTCTGTACGAAAGCAAAATAAATATTCACTAACCGTTTAACGGTTGGTGTACCCAAGTAAGTACCATTAGATGTTCAACAGATGACGTACATATATTAACGTCACTGCACTGCGTCTTAAATGGACCTGCCGATATTTGGTTAATGAAAACAGCACAAAGACTAGATAGTTCTTACCTTGCTGTGCGCGCGCGCGCGTTTTAAATATGCAGATGTTTTAAACTAAAACAGTTTGGCAAATAGGAATGTCAATCTTTTTCATTGATTGCGGACATAACATAAGAAAGAAAACATGTAAATTCTAGATATTAAAGTACACCGTTTTCTCTGATTCATATGTTTGCATGAAGTGTAAATTAAATTTAAATTCCTTGAAGGAATGATGTGAAATCGAGTTTTTATAAAGCATTCCACTGCATCCATCATTGTATTTAACAAAGCCGTTGACACATGCCATAACATTTTCGTTATTTATTTAATTTACTTCACAATTTGTTGCTGCATGCAAATTTAAATAAAAACCTCATTTAAAATTAATGCTGGGTAGAAAGAATTTACTGGGTAAGATCTATATATCTGAAATCGTTGTTCGTGTGTTATTTCCCTTTGATCCCTGTTAGCGTTGACGTCAACTTTACTAAGGTCACGTTCAGTGGACATCAGCTTTACGAAGGTAGCGTTCAGTAAAGTGTATTTGTTTTGGACTTCACCAGTTGCGCACGAAGACACCGAGGTTGATACCTCTTTTAACAAGCCAGTCGCAGCCAACTTTGGGATTTCTGCAGAAGAAGAAAAATAGATGAACTATTTTTTATACCAGCACACAAAAGGACACAGTATGAATTAACACCAAGAATTACGTGTTGAGAATAGAAATATCTGTAATAACGTCACTGTACTGTGATATTAGTAAAGGATCCAGCTATCATTACTATCCCATCTATCGGTAAAACACTCGAAATTCCGCTGATTATCGTTGGATGCGGGTAAATAGATTAGTCGTGACTGCCTAGCGATCACCTCAATTTGTGTGTGTGTGTGTGTGTGTGTGTGTGTGTGTGTGTGTGTGTGTGTGTAGGTGGGTGGAATGACGACATTGATTAGAAGTAGATGTGTCTTACATTATAAAAGAAGTGTGAGGAAAGGAATAAAGAAGTATGGAGAGGTAGGACGGGGGAGTGAGTGAGTGAATATTATCTATGTTATAATACGTGGAAATGCAAACAAACGTCACTCTTTTGTTTTGAGAATGATTAAGGTGAATAGTTAAGAAAAGAGTAAACACCATTTAATAATGTAAACATAAGATACTTGCAAACTACATGAAAAACTGGCTAAGTAGTTGGCATATAGAGAATATAAAATCTCATTTCTTCAGGTGAAAGAGGTAAGTACATACTTTTCTTTTCAAAGAGCAGATTTGAATAAAGCATACATTTACCATTATTCAAAGACCTTACTCGGTAGCTTTCCCGACCTTGCGAAGCAGGTCAAATGTATTGTATGAGCTGGACTACGTCAGCCACGTCAGGTCTATTGTAAGAGCTGGACTACGTCAGCCACGTCAGGTCTATTGTAAGAGCTGGACTACGTCAGCCACGTCAGGTCTATTGTAAGTGCTGGACTACGTCAGCCAGGTCAGGTCTATTGTAAGTGCTGGACTACGTCAGCCAGGTCAGGTCTATTGTAAGTGCTGGACTACGTCAGCCAGGTCAGGTCTATTGTAAGTGCTGGACTACGTCAGCCAGGTCAGGTCTATTGTAAGTGCTGGTATATTATAAACGCTTTGCAGCTATCTAAGCGTATATTGTATGTACATAAAACCATATTTGATTAACAATATGAAAAAATTACTGTATTTCGCTTTCTACAAGTGGGATGTAACTCTTTGTATTTAATATGAGAGAGATGTAACTCCATTGGTGATTAATTCTTCATTGAAGAGCGTACTAAGCCATTACGTCCACAACGTGATTACGACCTTCTGGAGATGAATGGAATGATCTATAAAGAACGTGACCACGACCTTCTGGAGATGAATAGAGTGATCTACAAAGAATGTGATTACGGCCTTCTGGAGTTGAATGGAGTGATCTACAAAGAAAGTGATTACGGCCTTCTGAAGATGAATGGAGTGATCTACAAAGAAAGTGATTACGACCTTCTGAAGATGAATGGAGTGACCTATAAAGAACGAATATTAATTTACTCACTCTTTTCCCGGAACTCTAAAAGCGTTGAGTTGAATCTCGCGTATTCCAGAAGTTTGACAAAGAACTTGGGCCCAAGTCACCTTACGAATTTCTGCTAATTCATCTGCAACAAATACAAAATCAGCTAGGAAATAGATATACGGATATGCGTGCATACGTGTGTATATGTGCGCATGTGAGAAAGAGAGAGAAATTAGTTTTTTCAATGGTGTGGGTCTCTTCCTATTCAATGACTAATGTTGATCAGTACTTTACTATCGACTAGCGAACCGATCGATGAGAGATTTTACAATTATGTGTATTGATATAGCAGTGGTTTTATTATAATTTGTTGCGCTTATGTGGCAGTGATTTTGTAATTATTTGTGCTGATATAGCTGTGGTTATACAATTATTTGTGTTGATATAGCAGTTATTTTATAATTATTTGTGCTGATATAGCTGTGGTTATACAATTATTTGTGTTGATATAGCAGTTATTTTATAATTATTTGTGCTTATATGGAATGATTTTACAATTATTTGTGCTGATATAACAATGATTTTACAATTATTTGTTTTGATATAGCAGTTATTTTACAATATTTGCGCTGATGTAGCAGTGATTTTACAATTATTTTTGCTGACATAGAGGTTATTTTATAATTATTTATGATGATGATGATGATGATGATGTTGATATAATGAACAACATCCACTTACTTTTTCGCACTTATTGGATTTAATTGACCGGATTTACTCTAATCTTTGGCAGCTTGTTCTGCTTCAGTGCATAAGAATATTTCGTGACCATATTTTACAACATGCATTGTTAACACTCAAAATGTCAAGTTAAAAAAAATTACCTTCACTCAAACTAGACTTTTGTCCTTTGGTCTCGTAGAAGAAACGGTCTCCATACTTGAGGTTGTAGAACACCTGGCTCATTATGCAGTTAAATGTCGCACCCAGCAGACCACCATGCACGACTGGTTCTGACATTCCCCCAGGAAACAATTCAATGTCGTCAGGATGACTGTAAAATGTTATACAGTTAGGGCATTCGCTTTCTAATAACCTAGTAATTCTTAATTTTAAATTTATGCAGATAACAGTGTGATACTTAAAATGATTTGAACAAAATTATGCCATTCATGTTAAATGGTAAAAGGTATGGCATTTATTTAAAAGAAAATATGGATGGCTTCGAGATTTTGAAAAATGAAATTTATGTGATTTTCGAGAGGAGTTTAGATCCTATCATCCTTGGACAAAGAAAACATTTTTTTTTTAAAGACCTAACCAAAAGACACCAGCACGTGTAGATTATACAAGAGTCGATGGTGCTGGTGGCGAATGTGGGAAACAACACTAAAATAAGTGCAGTGAAAATATTGTGGGACTTTGACATAAGATCATAGTTTAAGATTGAAAATGTCTCATCGACAGACGACAGAAGCCATGCGAAGATTCTATGTTGATGATGATGAATATGACGAGGATGATGACTGGTTGCATTTTTTGCATTACATTGCATAGGTGTATAAAACTAATGCTCAGCTATAAATGTCTCGTTTGATTTGGCATTAGATATGAATAAAATAAATCATTGACACACGAAGAAAATATAAAATAAATCAGCAGCACTTAATACAATCACTGGCTTGTTAATAACATAAATCATTTGCACGTGAATAAATTCACTGGCTCGTGAATAAGTTAAATCATTGGATGGTGAAACAGCAAATCATTGGTGAATAAAATGATCCTGCGTGTGGTGATTATGGTGTAGATGAGGATGAGGAGGAAGGGAACAATGACAACAACGACAATGAAGACAGCAAGTACATTTTTTTACAAGTATGTTATAATCACGTATTGCATTTACTTGTAAACTGCAGCCAACGCTCGCCCGGAAATTCCCAGTGCCGGATCATCGAAGGATTCGACCCTGTGAAGACCACAATATTCTCGGTAGTCGTTATAAGCAGACAGACCATGGTCACGGCCTCGCTGAATGTTCAAGGCCAAAAGGTCAAAACTTCTTCCCACACCTTCCTCGTTTTCAAACAGGTGGTTTGTCACCTGATGAATCAAACTAAACAGTCTAAGGATGCACAGCATTAGGGGTTTGAGAAAAAAAATCTTAGACCCAAAAGTACAAAGTATTAGTCTAATAAAACGGTCTTAGTTCCAGGAATATATATAGAATTGGGTTCAAGAAAAAGCCTCATATGCTAAAGTAGAGTATTGTGCGAAATGGTGTTAGATCTTAGACTACTGACGTAAAATAAAGTCTTAGATATCTCAATAATAACATAAATAGACTTACCGGAAAAGTCTTAGATATAAGGATACAGATTTTAGGTAAAAAATAGTTTTAAATTTAAAACACGTAGGTGTCACCAAAAATGGCGCGTTTCGTCTTTGTTCATGTGACAGTGGCTTATGGGATTTAATTTGTTTTTACTAAACTTATAGAGTGAAAACAGATACATCTGTCCCTTGATTTTGAATGCAAAGCTGCGTATTAACTGCACCACTAACCAACAGTCTAATTTTATAGTGAGTAATGGTATTAGGTAGAGTAGGCTGTGATTCATGTGCCTCCACCACGTTTAATTAGATTACTTCGGCAATTTTACGTCACTAGGTTACAGTGACTACCACCAAAAAGTTATAAAAGGAAAACCTGACATCCTTTCAAGAGCAGGAGCTATAGCGAGGAAGTAATTTTTGACAGTTAGTCCCAGGGCAGTAGCTATATTCAGAGTTTGCTAGCGTCATTTGATTATTATTGTTGTACGGGCTGCCGTGAATAGTTATTACTGTAAATGTGAGTCGTTTTCATCATGTTTCCTTAATTTAACCCTCTTAAAGCTAACTTGTCTATAGTTATTACTGTAAATGTGAGTCGTTTTCTTCATGTTTCCTTTATTTAACCCTCTTAAAGCTAACTTGTCTATAGTTATTACTGTAAATGTGAGTCGTTTTCTTCATGTTTCCTTTATTTAACCCTCTTAAAGCTAACTTGTCAATAGTTATTACTGTAAATGTGAGTCATTTTCTTCATGTTTCCTTTATTTTATTCTCTTAAAACTAACTTGTCAATTCTTTACATTTTAGCTGCCTTTTTGATTGTCAATTTTTTATTAATAAATATTTTTTTAAAATGTTGACTACAATTTTCCCATTTCTGGTGTTTTGTGCATTTGTGTACGGTAAGGGCTTTTTGATTATTTTTCTTTCGGGTTTTCTTTTTTGGCGATGCTGATAAACTCATCCGTATTCACTTTCCATTCTGTCACGAGCTGGTCTTACAAGTAGTCATACGCATGCGCCAACAACAACATCCTGTAGCTGAATATTTTTTTTTTAAAGATTTAGTTTCATAAACAATCTTAGATCAAGACAAACTATTAAAGTGAAAGGACAGAGCAGTAATTCTAAATTTAAATGTATTAGATTTAATAAATTGGAGTATTGCGTCCTAGAATACAATATATGTACTATTAGTTCAACGAAACCAGATATTACGTCTTATGGTACGGTTTTAAGCCGACATATCTGACTTTAATGTCTGAATTAATCGAAGAAATCGAACAATCACATTCAACAATATAAATACTTAATGAAGGCATGTATTGAATCATATAATACAAAGTATTATATATCAACAACAAAATGTACGTCTAAAAGTATAGACTATTAGATTTAAGAACGTCTAAAAGTATAGACTATTAGATTTAAGAACGTCTAAAAGTATAGACTATTAGATTTAAGAACGTCTAAAAGTATAGACTATTAGATTTAAGAACGTCTAAAAGTATAGACTATAAGATTTAAGAACGTCTAAAAGTATAGACTATTAGATTTAAGAATTTTATACTATGGTACATTTAAATTGCACAATTGCAGTATAATTAAAATAATAGATATAATTAGAATTTAACTTAATTAATGGGATACGATACGCTAAATTTTAATTACATACGTACATGAAATATCTCCATTTACAGATCAGACGTCAGTAAATTTTAATTACACACGTAATATGAAATATCTCCATGAAATATCTCCATTTACAGATCAGACGTCAGTAAATTTTAATTCAACTGAATGTTTTAAAAAATATCCAACAAACGAACAAATTTAAAGTGATGGAGTTGATTTTAATTTTAACTGAACGAGGTAAACATACAGTACTGTTTCAAAGTGAATAATAAAAAAATTAAAAAAACAAACATGTGGCTTATTTCAATTGCATTCTTTTATAATAATTAAAATTATAAAGAAAATTAGAAATTAATTAATTAATAGGATATTATATGTGGAGTTATCCATCTTGTCAGGTAACTCAATTTCAAGCATAAAAAGAAAGAAAAAAATCAAAACGCAGTGTTTTTTGTTAAAATCCCAACAAACTAAGAAATGCAAACTACTGATCTGATTCTAACTACAACTAAATGAAACATTTTTATTATTATTATTTAAAAATTAAGTAAATAAAAATTTGAGCAGCAACAACATATCACAAATACATAGTGCTTAATACTGTTCTCTTCTGTTCACTCGTTTAATGATTAAAGTCACCTTATTCGTTGCCAAAATATTTTTGACTCTGAAGAACGGGTCACATTCGTCTTTTAAAATTTGATAATTACTGCAAGCGCTAGAAACATTTTACAAACACAAGAACACTGCTATCTGTTATAGTTAAATCGCACTAATTACAAAGATTGCACAGAATAAATAAGAACGATAAAGAATAACCTGCCAATGTTGTGATGTCTTTTCAATTAAAAAGATTATGTTTTACATTTATCTGCTCTTACCTCTTCCACTACAAACGGGTCGGGGTTTTGGGTACGACTGTCCTCGTCATATCCATAGGTGAGTCCCGCAACAAACTCGTCCAGGTTTCCTACGACTGCATAGGGCTTGAAGAATTGCTCACGGAGCAAGGGCTTGTTCCTCCCCATGGGAAACGAGCGAGGAATGAGAGTGTGTCCAAATCTATGTAGAAAATACTACAAGGGTCATACAAAGAGACCATGAAAGAAACCACACACGTGATTTGGAGTAAATGACTTTTTAAAAACAACAACATAATAATATAAAATATGTTCACAAAAATTGAGCTTGCAAATTTTCTCTAATATTTAAAATGTTTTTAATGCAATAAATACAATATGTTAATATATAAGTCAATTACATATTAATGAGGACTATGATTATAATGGTGGTGGTGGTGGTGGCGGTGGTAATGGGTTAATGATAATGGTTGTGGTGGTGGTGATCATGATGAAACACTTCATCATACACAACACGATCGGTACAAGAACGTCAGCCGTTCAAACAAGCGTTGTGTTTACGCAGTCTGAAGAGATTTCGATACACAGTCTCATGTTCATAGATACCGTCTTAAGCAGTTAACTGACACGTTACCTGAAAACAGCCGTAGCGAAGTCAGTTGGGATTGTCGGGTCAATGGAAGATTGATACTCTGGACGCACAAACTCTGGCCCGACAGCAATCCCTTTCGTCCTCATGACGGATTCGCCCAGCACGATCGGCAGCCAATCAGTGTACATTATTTTCTGGGTGATAGCGATGACGATGGAGCGCGCCTTCTGGAAGATCTCCTCAGAGGGGTACATGGGTCTCATGTAGCGCAGCATGTGGGCAATGCGGTTGTGCAGGCGGACGAAGATGGTGTGAATGACGGACAGCCCAGGTTGCTCGTTGACACGCTCATCGCCTGGGGGAAAAAAATAGAGATTTGGTTCGAGAGAGGAATTTTAAATTCTGCATAAAGGTTTTGAACGTCCATAGTCAAATGTGCTTCGTTGCTGTCTACCGAGAAACTTGTATCCCTCTGTATGTACTATTACTGGTCGACCGCGTACAGCCATTTATCGCCCCTGAAAATGACTGACACTACTCTAACCATACGAGTGTTAATTTTAAGTGTTTTCTATTTAGGGTACATCGAACAAGCCAGTCAATTGCGAGATGAGGAACAACGGGCGTTCACACACACACACTTCGCTCCCACTCTCTCTCTCTCTCTCTCTCACAAAAACACTCGCTATTTCTCTCTCTCCTTCTCACGTACACACAAAATTATAAACAATGCAACTGTCTACATACAAGCTGATTGAACTTTTAGCATGAAATATAAATAAATATAAATTGGTTGATTATTCCCGCTTAAAATCTGCTCACAAAATCAGTTGCTGTCGTGGGCATAGGTCTGTTTTTATGACGAGATACAAAAGGATATTACCACAAGAAGTCGGCAAAATTTAACCATAGAACAGAGGTAAAACAGAAATATTAACGAATTATTAAGCAACAACAAAACCTATCTGTAGACAGATGTAACAAAGAAACATTTTCTGGACTGGAGAGCCATAGTGCCATGGATGTGTAGTGCGAAGTTAGAGAAAGAGACATAGCGCCATGGATGTATAGTGTGAATCTGAGGAGAGACACAGTGCTATGGGTATGTAATGTGAAGAGAGACAGTGCTATACGTGTGTAGTGTGAATGTGAAGAGATACATGGTGCCAGTGTGGGTAAATTTGAAAATAGTGAAGTGCGACAGAAAAGTTTTATGGATTTTCTGGATGCAGTTTTGCTCTGGGGCTAGTAATAGCATTATCGTTTTGAAATCCAGCTGCTATCTGTGGATCCTGGGACCTTAATCATTATGCCACGCAACCGACCAGGCACTAAGCTCGCCATCTTTGGCTAGGTAGCGATTATGAATCACATAGATAGATAGATAGATAGATAGATAGATAGATAGATAGATAGATAGATAGATGGATAGATGGATGGATGGATGGATAGATAGATAGATAGATAGATAGATAGATATCTTATCTTATCTAAGATAGGATGGATAGATAGATAGATAGATACGATTTAATGAACTTTCCTTACCTGCCAGAAAGCAATAGTCGTTGTCGTTACGTTTAATGCAGTTGTTACCACCATCCGAAGGGAGATAATCATCTTCGGTCACTTTTAACAAGTAACCTTTTGGGAAAAAACAAAGTGCAAGCTATTCAAAGTAAGCTAAATAGATAGACAGTCAGGCCTGTCGTCAATCGGTCGGTCGGTCGGTCATAGATAGATATTTAGGGTTGTGTATACCATTTTCTTCATGCTGCAAAATGTGTATTTTTGTTATTGCATTTTTGAAACGAACGCTAACATATTCGCCATCTTTATGCTGTATGCTGTGCTGTGGAGGTAAACAGATGGTGTTGTATTAGGCCACTGTGACGTACATTTTGTTAGAATAGAATTCTCATCAGAAGAGTCAGTCAGTGCATTGTGTCATATAATCACCGCCATAATCTTAAACTTAATCCACAAATCTTAATCAGAATTCTCATTCTTACATTATGCAGCTTAAGATGGGAGTTATTGCTTCGATAGTTAGTTAAAGTTTTTGTTTGCTCCAATAAATGCTCTTAGCAAGATCTGACGTGTGTCAGCATTTTTAGTCTGTGGCATTGTACTTTACCTCTTCCTTCATCATCTCGGATCTCTTTCAATCGTTCTTCATTACTTCCGTACACGGTGGAAGCGTCCACAAATGCGGTCACCACGTTCATGTGTTCTCGGGGCACTGTTTTTTTATATTAAAAAAAAAAGATGACAAAAGGCTACAATTGTAAGCATAAACAGAAATGCAAAATACACACTGAATGTTGTATGGCGTATGAATGGGATGATGGGTGAGTGAGTGGATAGACAAATCGATAAACAATTAGAGGAATATTTAGATACATTGGTGACTGAGTACACGAATTGATAGATGGGTAATATGTAAATTGGTATTTATGGATGAGAGGATGGATCGACGAGTGAAGGGGTGGTTTGAATAGCGTTACTTTCAGATAGTTGTGATTGGATGCATTAAAAAAAACGGGTAGATGGACAGATAGATGAATACACGAATTCACGAGTGAATGCATACGCGCATGCGTGAAAATGAATGCTCTTATAAATAACATCACGGTATCGATACAATTAAAATTATATTTATCGTTTAACTACAGATTTGTCCGGCCCTTTTCCTGTTACCTAATTCATGTGGAGCTAAATGTTCAATCTTCTTCGCCACAGTAAAGTATTGGTTACATTCGGGGGGCATGATACTTATTTTGCATTGGTCAGTTTCTAACACAGCAAATGTCACTCACCGTACTGCGTATCTAGGTTCAAATAGCGTAAACTATAAGATAATGAAATTCATGAAAATACTGAGGTCTTACAAATTTAGAATTTGTAAATATCGCTAATGCATTTTATAAGAATATTGATAATAAGGGTTTTTGCAGTCTTTAAAAATCACCCCCACACACACACCGACAGAGGGCGGTTGAGGGTGTGCGCCAAACTCGGTGCGACCTGTTTCAGCCCCTTCTGCTAGCCCTCCTGCCCTCCACCTCGAGATGCAATATGAGTCTGTGAGGTTCCCCCAGAAGCATCCCAATAATATCTTAGGATAAAAAAAAGTCTAATGCACCTTTTGGGGTGAGACAGCAAAAAAAAAAAGTCGTTAATATACACTATCATATATAACCTCCCTTTTAATTCTGGTACCCATATAACCTCCCCTTTAATTCTGGTACCCATACAGACTACATTCTGCATGTTTATTTAGTAGTTTCATTCAAGGCATTAATGTCAAGGCACAGGTGTTCGACATTAACGTCAACTGTCCCGCTCCTTCGTTGTATGGCTGTTTATTGCTGAATAGTAGCTCTGGTTGCTGCTTTTGTAGTCGTCAGTGTTTGATGATGCTGTTCTTGTTGTGGCGCTTCTTTTGTCAGTATTTTTGCTTTTCGAACTGTTTGTTAATATATTTTTCACTAGTCTGTCAATTACCACAGATCAATCACTTGTGTTGATGATTTATCTCACTTTCTTGAAATTGCAACCACTGTGCTTTGCTACCATGATGTGTTTTTATTTTTATTAGACTTTTACGATCTTTAGTAACTCATAATTATTTGTTACTAGTTCCATCATATCCTGCATTAACGATACCACGACAAGTTCCATTGTTCAACCTTTAACAAAATGTAACACACATGCATCATATCTTTCATATTTTCACTAATCATGTTTCTCAAGCTTACAAAGAAAAACTACAAATCGCCAAATAGAAATCTGTTTAAATAATCAAAATACTGGAAAGGTGCTGTGCAATGACGTAAATGAAGATATGGAACTCTTTCCCTCCCTATCATGCTTATCTTTGTCGGAGTGGAAATATAGTCGGGTGGGAAAGGGTGCGCCATGTAACTGATTGTAAAGGAATGTAAAGTCTTAACACTTTCATTCGTACACGGGGCCACTTCCACTCACATTGAGCACTCAACATCGGATTAATGCTAATACAGATAGGGCTTAACATGTCTAATTTAATTAATATAATTTTTACTTAGAAACATTCTTTGAATTTTTTTAATCGATCTTCACGATCTTACGCATCTCACACATCATGCATACGACACGAGAGAGCTTAATATATTTCATTTGATTAATAGAAAGTTTGCTTAGAAATCTTACATTTTACTTTTCCAAATCGATCTTTCATGGGCATGGAGCGTACGAACTCCATACAGGAACCGATAAAGTTCTTGTCTCGTCCAAACATAATTGGTAGGCATTCCCTGAAAATAAGCGAGACAGTAAGAAATATAATAGATAGATAGATAGATAGATAGATAGATAGATAGATAGATAGATAGATAGATAGATAGATAGATATATAGATGGATGGATGGATGGATGGATGGACTGACGGACAGAGAGAGAAAGAGACAGACAGACAGAAAGAAAGAAAGAAAGAAAGAAAGAAAGAAAGAAAGAAAGAAAGAAAGAAAGAAAGAAAGAAAGAAAAAGTAATACAATCATTTTATTCAGATGACGCCAATTTTAAGTTCCAAAAGTAACTAAGAGCGGTAACACCTTAGCAATGTGGCCCATTACAAAGAACACAACTCACGGGTCTGCGTCTGGTCTGATAGCAGTGCGATCATCAGTACAACACTTGAATAATCTCCGTGTGTCATCTGAAATCGTTTTAAACCAGCAGAATTAATCCAAGGATACCCCATAATGTTCACGTGTTATTTGATAGATTTAGTGCGAAATAATGAGTGAATCAGTTAACAGACAGAGCACATATACTTAAATAATATATGTATAAATGAAATTACTGTGATGAATGTTTATAAAGGGGGGAATATATGCCTGAAACTTACACAATAAACTAATTTTCAGGAGAAAAAAAACACGAATAAATTCATTTTATTGAAGAGAAAGAGGGTGAGACTGCTGATTTCTTTTCTTATTTCCTTTAGTTGGTGATGTTGCTATGGTAAGGGTAGCTATTTATATTATTTTAGGTACAATACCACAATTTTCAGAGTTTTCAGAAATGTATCTTAAACATGTTTTGTTAAAATAGACTTGTAAAGTACAAATGGCAGGGCTGTTTTTTTTTAAACATAGACATGCATGATACACATGACAATCAGGTATTTAATATAGGCATGCACGAGACACATGACAATCAGGTATTTAATATAAACATGCATGGTACAATGAGGTATTTAGCAAAGATATGCATGGTACAATGAGGTATTTAACATAGATATGCATGGTACAATGAGGTATTTAGCATAGATATGCATGGTACAATGAGGTTTTTAGCATAGATATGCATGGTACAATGAGGTATTTAGCATAGATATGCATGGTACAATGAGGTATTTAGCATAGATATGCATGATACAAAATGACAACGAAAGATTTGTCCCTAAGTCAATACACTTAATAGTTCGAAGTAAATAGAGATATTCTATAAATGAATTGTTTGTTTTGGGTGCTTGTTCAAAAAGTATCACCATCATTACTTTCTTTATTCTACCACTAATTGTAGAATGTTAAGAATACTTTCGATGCGTGACTGTTTGTGAAAAATTATGTTAACATACTGATCAGCTTTGACAACAAATAAATAAATAAACATACGACTGAAAGACTTGTTCAGTGAATAAGAACTTTTAAAAATAATTTTTGCTTTGTTCTAAATTTATCATAATTCACGCAGTTAAGCTATCTATTTACCTATGGGCGAGTGGGATTATAAACACACACACACACACACACACACACACACACACACACACACACACACACCTACTAAACAATGAGTTAAAATAAAAATCTTATTGTAAATCACACCCTAGCAACATTTTGCAATGATTCAGACATTGCGTGTTTTGAAACTAGTATGACATGTTTTAAATAAATTAATTCCTAATAGTCTAATTTAAAAAGATTATTTCTAACTAGGCTGATTCTAAAGTGGTTAATTCTTAAAGGGGTTAATTCTTAATAGATTATTTCTCAGTTGGTTATTTCTAAACAAACCGTGACTACCTTGTAAAAGTGTTTGCCGCATGTGAATAACGCATTTAAATTTTAGTGAGATACAGTCATCTGTAAATGCAATATCTTAGTATGAAATATTTTAAGCAAAATTAAAAATTAAACACACACTCTCCTCCCATTTATTATCCATTACAGTTATCTTTTCATTTTTATTACTATTAATTATAATTAGATCATGTGAAAGCATAGGACGAAAATTCGTTAATTTTTTTAAAAAGACACGCAGAACATAGACTATATGCTTTTTAAATCCGTTTCTGAATCATTATAATATTACTGATTGGTGAATAACCCAAAACAACGCCGCTGATTGGTGAATAAATCCAAAATGTATAAATCAGTACAATTATTTTATATGAATAATTAAATTCAAGAACAATAAACTCTTTATATATGGTGGTTTTATTAAGAAGAAATAATGGCAATATTCAATTATGTAATTTCGAGATAATTTGCATACATGGAATTGTAACTGTTGTTTTGCCTTTATAAATCTGAGTTAATATGACGTATAATATAAGATATATTAATGATTATATCTGTCAGCAACAATTAAATAAGTAACACGAAATCTCTCACCAGTAGTTGAAGTGGTGTAATAGTACATCTCTCATCACCATTAAACAGAGATACAACTAAATTCTCACCACCAGTTGAAGAAGAGATACAACTAATCTCTCACCACCAGTTGAATATAGGCACTCCCAAATCTCTCACAAGTAAATACAATTCCCTCTAAATCCCTCTCCAACAGATAATAGAAATACGTGCATTTACAAATCTCTTGCTCTCAGATGAATAGAGATGCAATGCATATAAACCAATAAATAACTCACCAACAGCTAAATAGACATATGTAATAATTGATAAATATCTTAACAATAAGTAAAAAGAGTTACATGCACTAGTAACTATTTTACCAACAGCTAAATAGATATATGTAATACACTAAGACATATCTTAACAATAAGTAAAAAGAGTTCCATACACTAATAAATATCTTAAATAAAAAGAGCAGCATGCACTAATAAATATCTCACCAACAGGTAAAGGTGTGGACACGACATCATGATCCATCAGCTGACCCCATTGCATAACCCAGATGGAAAAGGATGTTGAACGGTGAACATCAGGGTGGACAACTTTACTGACTAATCTAGGATTTGGAAGGGGTTTGCCGTTCTTGCCCCTTGTATATGGCGCCTCACGATCTGCGGAAGATGATAAAAATAAGTCACAAAATGTAATTGGTATCTCTCTCTCTCTCTCTCTCTCTCTCTCTCTCTCTCTCTCTCTCTCTCTCTCTCTCTCTCTCTCTCTCTCTCTCTCTCTCTCTCTCTCTCTCTCTCTCTCTCTCTCTCTCTCTCTCCTCATTGCAGATCACCTATTGACAAGTGATCTTTCTATACTCTATATGTATAAATGATTTTAAAGCAACATAAATGCAAATAAGAGAATGAACTCCCCTGAGGTGACAGGCAGATTAGAGGAGACGTAAAATAGCGGCAGAGCTTACATATATGTAAATCTTGAATTATGTTTAAATTTATCAAATATATAACAACAAAACTTCTGTAGCGTAAATATATTAATTTAGATAAAAATAGAAACAAGATGACGTGCATTTAGAAATTGCGTTCTGGAGTTAATGAACGGGTCTTAATGGCATTCAAAAAGTGTCGAGAAACTTGTATTAACAATTCATAAGTTTATGCTCTCTAAGACTGTAGAATTGGTATAATATTGCATGTAACTTGTTATAAGTAATGTTATGTAACTCACATTTGAAGCTTAAAAAAATAATTCTCTCTCTCACACACACACACACACACACACACACACACACACACACACACACACACACACACACACACACACACACACACACACACCACACACCATACACATATATACGCACAAACACCAAAAAACATTAGTTTGGAGCTTTGTGACATCATATGTGCCTGATAACTAGATTATTACAAAAAGGCGTGCCACCCCGAAAGCAGATTTCTCCTCACAGTCAAAATTAATCAGTGATAGAAACACGTTTGTGAAATAAAGATGAAAAAATAAAAGCTGAATAAAGGAGAAACATCACACATTTACCAAAATAGTCCAACCCTGAAAAGCGTGACCCGACAAATGCGCGATAGGGTTAGGATTAGGGTTAGGGTTAGGGTTAGGGTTAGGGCTAAGGTTTCGTCGTCGCGCTTTTGTCCATCGCTTTTTTTGTCGGCGCGCATTTGTCGGTGAATCCTGAAAAGAATGATTAATCTGCTTGATAAAAGGATGAAAATTCACGCATATAATCATCGCCACGATCATAGTTTGTTCTCATTACCAGCATCATGAATTATTAAACATTAATTAAATTATTCTCTTAACTGATTTTCAAAAAGCATGTTTTACGCAATATTTATGTGTTACGTATTTTGCTGCTTCAATACGATAATTGCCGCCATGTTTACTCACTGTCCGCGTATCTAGGTCGTAACAGTCTCGAGAGCTGTTTGGTCGAAGCTCCTAAATTCGCAGGATTGTTGCACGTTCCGTCAACCGTACGATACTTTTTGTCGATGTTGGATATATCGCATTCCTGTAGAAATTATTTAAACAACCATTTTGTCACCGTTGAATATATCGCACTCCTGTAGAAATTAACATAACATTTATGTTGGCAATTCTGACTCTATCACATTCCTGGAAATTATTTAAACATACATTTGCCAATGTTGGATATATAGCATTCCTGTAGAAATTATTTAAACATACATTTTGCCAATATTGGATATATAGCATTCATGTAGAAATTATTTAAACATAATTTTGCCAATGTTGGATATATAGCATAGAAATTAATTAAGCATACATTTTTACACTTTCGATATATTGCATTGTAGTAGGAATTAACATAACACACAATTCTGGATATATCGCACTCCTGTAGAAATTAACAAAACACAGAATTCTGGCTATATCGCACTCCTGTAGCCAGACCCATATGTAGAACACACATGGACTAACGTGACTGGGGCCAGAAATCTTGTACTCGCACTCATTGAGGGCTGAATGAGGAATGTAGTCTGGAACTCTTTTGTCAGTCGCGTGCGGGGTCACAAGTTTATTCATTCCAGCCTTTCTACCATATATACTTTACTTCTTAGGTACGGACTAAATTAAATATTAAATTGGTACGGACTGAATTAAATATTAAATTGGTACGGACTGAATTAAATATTAAATTGGTACGGACTGAATTAAATATTAAATTGGTACGGACTAAATTTAATATTAAATTGGTACGGACTAAATTAAATATTTAATTGGTACGGACTGAATTAAATATTAAATTGGTACGGACTAAATTAAAAATTAAATTGGTACGGATTAAATTAAATATTAAATTGGTACGGACTAAATTAAATATTAAATTGGTACGGACTAAATTAAATATTAAATTGGTACGGACTGAATTAAATATTAAATTGGTACGGACTAAATTAAATATTAAATTGGTACGGACTGAATTAAATATTAAATTGGTACGGACTAAATTAAATATTAAATTGGTACGGACTGAATTAAATATTAAATATTAAATTGATATGGACTAAATTAAATATTAAATTGGTACGGACTGAATTAAATATTAAAAATTAAATTGGTACGGAAATTAAATATTAAATATTAAATGAGTACTGACTAAATTAAATATTAAATATTAAATGAGTACTGACTAAATTAAATATTACATTGGTACGGACTGAATTAAAAATTAAATATTAAATTGGTACGGACTGAATTAAATATTAAATTGGTAAGGACTAATTTAAATATTAAATTGGTACGGGCTGAATTAAATATTAAATTGGTCTTGCAAAACATCACACTCCTCCACTCTCTGAATCAACATCCGTCCTTATAACTGTTCTCGTCATCTTAACCCAAAGACAGAACAAACAAATAAACACTATCGTATGTTAAAATCTTTCCTACCCTTTCAGCATTCACGGTCCTGTTTTGAACCGTCCCCATTTTTGTCAGACCCGATGAGAAAGGGTGGCATATTTCCGGTAGTATGTAAGAAATCTTTGTTCCAGAATCGAAGGTAAAGCCTGATCCTGTGAATCCTGTGAATCCTGTGAAAGAGAGAAGCCCTTGTTGTGATTAAAGTGGTTAACACCTTTGTGGCAAACATACAAAATATCGTGCAAACATTTCGCCTTATTTGTCACGAATGAATGTAATATGCATGATTCTCAACTCCACAAAATATTTTTTAAAAGACTTTTGAAGTAATTATGATGAAGTGTAAACAAGCACTATGTGATATAACTTTTCAGAGTTTGTTTCTATACTTGTAAAGTATAACTTTTGTTTTTCTTTCTGAGAGGGTTTACATAAGTGCAAAGGCATATAGATAGATAGATAGATAGATAGATAGATAGATAGATAGATACCTTAAAATTGTAAATAATAATATATCAAGTCACGTTGTTCAAAAGAATCATAAGTCCCGATTTCCAATAGATATAATTAAAGGGACGTGTGCAGGGCGAGAGGATAACTCTTCTAATAATAAATAATTGATTTTGAAACTTTGGAGATAGATGGGTTCAATAAACGTGTAACATTAGGAAACATATTAATTCAACAGTTATTTTACCTTTCGTTTACAGATTTTCAGATATACACACTGCCAATTCAATGAATGATGAGAAAAAATTGACAGCACACATTGTTCTAATATTAATCTGCGGTCTTTCTTTCTAGTCTTGCAATGGCGGTATTTATTTTTGTATCTACTTAAACAATCAGGGCACTCCTAGACAGATTCTTAAATTATTTTTTCTTACAACTGATGAGGATAATGAGAGCTTTGATTTCAGTTTGAATTAACTATTCATTAATTCATTAATTTATTTCTAATATATGTGTATATCGAATGTTTCCATGCTTGCTTTCTACTGAATAGCTCGTCTTGGTTTTGAAAGGTTTTAAATATCGTTCATACTTATATTCGTGTTTTAAATATTATCAGTTACATCTGTGTTGTTTTTATTGTTGGGAATTCTTAATTTAATATTTTACTGTCCTAATTTATACATAGCGTTCATTAAACTCGGAAGCTAATAAACTTCAGTACTCTCTTTAAACCTGTACTAATAGAAATCCGTATCAATCAAGTCTAAACTTCTAATAGTTATTGATGATTAGTTTTTCTATCCTTTCTAAAAGTTTCCCTTCGAACATGTCGGCATCATAGCCAAAAGGCCAAACCCGATTTGTTTCAAGCGCCCTGATTGGTTGGATTGTTTGTATGTCTAATGATATAGTATAATGTATTATACTACGGAAGACATCGGTGATGTTGGACTGAGAGCGTTTCAACATGTTTATTTCGGTCTTTTACTGGACTGCGGGAGATATTGTAAATACATTTTCTTACCCAAAATTCTGTTCAGTGTAATAGTCCCACTTAGATTGTTGCAGATTGAAAATTCGCCTCATAATGGCACCATAAACTTTTATGTCTGAATTTATCAGTCACGGAAGCGTACTTTATGATGGCTTGTGTTCACATCTTAGAAGATTTTTCGTTTGTTGTATAACTTGTTGAGATTTATTATTAAAATGTCTCCAGATTTCTTGCATATTTTGAGCATTTATATTTATATATTTATTGTATTAACTATTTTATTTATTGACATGTGTACTTGTTAGTTTGTATGTGTATACATTATTTCTTTACTAGTGTTCTTTAGTTGTTTGTTTGTTTGTTTCTTTGTTTCTTTCTTTCTTTTCTTTCTTTCTCTCTTTCTTTCTTTCTTATCCCAGTGATAGAGTTATATAGCAAAAATAGTTTTAAAATATTTATGAGTTTAATTTGACTTTATTTGACTTTGAAATTTTAATGTTTGAATTGCGATATTTGTAGGATATACATTTATATAAATCTGCGGAGTATAATTTTGTGGAATGCAGATCAGTAAAAATCAATCTGCCAAGAAGCAATAAGAAAGGTTACCTATTCCCATGTTGGTGAAATCAAACTTAGGAGAGCAAAACCTTTTCTTGACGCAATCATCATCCTCGAAATACATTCCACAGACAGTGGACTGTAGCTAAAAAGCATACAAACAAATTTGAAATTAAACCTAGAACCAAAAAGACATTACGCTTGTGGCAAAAGAGAAAACTGAAATAACGACACTTTACGCTGTATAGGAATTTGAGATACATGACGTAAACAAACGAATTTAATAGTTTAGATGTTGTATATGTTGCTAGGCAACGGTGAAAGTATGAAAACTACAGGTAAGCTGCGCTATAAAATTTATTTCCTTTGCATCTCGGCGGAGGAAATGCTAACTGAATCAAAATGCATCTGAATCAGGGAATTTGGGGGGAGGGGGTTGAAATAAATGAAAGTCGCTCTTTGTCATCAATTTTTAAATTTTCAGTTTAAATCAAAATAGCGGTGTGCTGTAGCCACCGTAAAGACAAAATCTCATCTAAAGGAATTTTAAACGATTAAAATTAGTTGTCTTATTAAATAAATATAGTTTAGATAATTTCTACTGTACAAGTGCAGATAATTATATACTAATTTGGTATTCTTCAGCACATCTAATTGAAAATGTGTTTTTACAATTTGTATTGTAAATAACAGCACAGACAGCACATCTAATTGAAAATGTGTTTTTACAATTTGTAATGTAAATAACAGCACATCTAATTGAAAAAGTGTTTTTACAGTTTGTAATGTAAATAACAGTACAGACAGCACATCTAATTGAAAATGTGGTTTTACGATTTATAATGTAAGTAATAGCACAGACAGCACATCTAATATAAAATGTATTTTTACAAATTGTAATGTAAATAACAGCACAGACGAAAGAAAACATATTGTAAATTAAAAGCGTGACATCTTAAGATAGTAATAAATGTACACATGTTTCAATACAGATTCGTTTAATTATTATAAAATAAAATACTTTTTCACACTGACATTTTATATAGTTACATTTTTTCTTTTTTTAAAAACAGAAAGGACAAAGAAAGAAGTTACCATTAGTACACCAACAAGAATGTGTACACTCCCCATGATGTCCCTTTAACAGCCGGAAGTGACGACCACCGTCAAGAAAATGATGACCTGCCAATCTTGAGGGTTGGTTTCTGCCCACCTTCCCCTCCAGACACCAAATCTGCTATCCGAAAATTAAAATTAAAAAAAATCTATCGATCTGTGCTTTTATACTTATGCATTCTCGGTTTATTTATCAACTACGTCTTCAGTCTGTTTGCTTTCCGGAACATATATTTCTGGGGGTCTTTCTCTTGGTGATTTTGTTGACGTCACTACGTCTTCAGTCTGTCTGCTTTCCGGAACATATGCATCTGGGGGTCTTTCTCTTGGTGATTTAGTTGACGTCATTACTTTATATGCTCCAGTGGAAGAAAAAGAAAGTTGAAAGAGTATATGTATTTTTCTCTCTTATTTTGATAGTCTTTCCTGGTGAAAGAGATATTCTGTAAAGTATTACTTAATGAAAATTCCGAAGTTGTCAAGTGGTATGAAGCATTAGCCACCATATGGTAAATGTTTGTGAACGTAAATCATTAAGTGAAAACAATTTCTGTCTTTTCAGAATCGAAATCAAAACTACAATAAAATATAAGTGTCATAATTCTTTTGCAAGTGACCCGTTCAGTGCATATCTATTCACTTTAATTGAATACGAAGACAAGTTTTCAAAAGACACTGTATTAGTCTAATACGTCTATTACAATATCGTTAAGTGTTGTGCGCGACAACTACATACACAACAGTATAACTCCAAGCAGTCAGTCGAATAACACAAAGCAAATGGCCAAATGCGATATAGCTGGAACCTATTATTTATTTATTTGGCGGGGTGGGTGGGGGAGGCTTGAGTATCAACCAATTAAAAATTTTATAAACAACAGCAAAAGTAAGTGATTAAGCAGCAACAATACTAAACATCGTAAAACACTGAGACCATTTCATTGCTACAAATTCTATAGTGTGAAACTTTTGGACAACTGGACTGTCACCGCCCTGTGCAGATGTTAAGCCGACGACACCTAATTTTCTATGACTTACCCAGACTCCGGTGATGCTGCAGATTGAAACATGCAAACTTTTGTGACAGCTTTAAAAAAAATTCTTTTCATCGGATGAAGCGTGTAAGGTATGACCCTTGTTCCAAAGATACCTTTCACGTGTATGCTAATGCAAGAGCCAGCCAGCCAGCCAGCCACCAGTAACCTCGCACTTTGCGACTCTTCTTGTTTCACAGCCGCGCCTTCGATGTGGATTACCTTTTCCTGGATAAGAGCACATAAAATAGAGAGCTAGCTGTACAACTATAAAGATCATTTATGGGCGAAACAAAAAGGTGCTTTCAAAATTATTACGATTTTCAACTTCTAGCAGTTTTGTTCTGGGGGAGATTTTTATTGTTTTGTCCCCCTCCCAACCCCCACCCACCCATCCGTGCTGACGATGTTGTACCACTACTCTTTATGCTTGTTCGTGTTTGTGTATATGAGTTTGTAAGTGTGTCTCAGTGTTAGTGTCCACAAAGTATGCCATTGCTCTCAGTTCAGCTGTTTAGGAAGTGTTCCTAACTTATTTCTTTATTCAGTTTTTTTTTTTTTATGGCTGGATTGCATCCTCGCTTTGTGTGACTGGTTTTCATGGCCGTAAAATGAATAACTTAGTTGATGTGTACGTTCGGTTAGTTGCTCAGAAACAGGGTACTGATTCTTACGTCAGGACCGAAATGGAGTCGAAAATAAGGAGTAGGGTGGGATAGGGTGGAGGTGGAGTGAGGGTGCCGAGTGGCATAGAGGTAAACCGACTAAGATTGCCATGTGCTTGTTCTGGACTGTATACAGCCTACAAATGTGTATAAATAAATTTAATTACTTATACATTCAAACTTTGAACAGTTGAGTACCTATGTTAAAATTCTTTATCATATATTGTTCTCGTGCAAAACTGGAAGCCAGGACCCTCATGAGCCAATCAGGGTCGAGGACGTCCTAAGACGAAAGGCCCCACGATAGCTCTCGAGAGAAAGCCAACGCAATTGCTATCGCCATTAAGTCTTTAGCATGTACAGCCCTGCGAGGACGAAAATTATAATAAAAAAAAAATAAAGTTATACTCTCTCACACACACACACACACACACACACACACACACACACACACACACACACACACACACACACACACACACACACACACACACGAGTGTGTATCCATCGCTAGAAATTAATTATAGTTCACTGCAGTATTATTACTTTTGGTAAACTTTATCCTGTCATTGAAATAAAATTAAAATTTTGTACATTTATTTATATTACTCGGCATTTATATCCATTTATTGTTAATATTATATATTTTATCTTAATATTATAGTCTTCCCTATTTAAACTGGGTTTTTTTGTATAATATGTGCAAGGCCATCTGTAAAATCTTCATTGTTTTGGGTTTTTTCCCCAAACTTTTCAAATTATAGTCAACCTCGTCTATTTTTTTTATTTTCAGCTAATTTTATGTTGTTGTTTTTTTTAACTATGCTACTTTTATATGTTTTTAATTTTTTTTATATTAATTCTCTACTACTTGTATATGTTTTTAAATTTTTTTATATTAATTCTCTACTACTTGTATATGTTTATAATTCTCTCTACCTTTGTATGTTTTCTATTATATGCTACCTTTGTATGTTTTCTATTCTCTGCAACCTTTGTATGTTTTCTATTATATGCTACCCTTGTATGTTTTCTATCATCTGCTACTTTTATACGTTTTACGAGAACAGTGTTGTTCATATAATAGGCGCTCTTTGGAGCATATATAAATATAGCAAACTTCTTTGGAGCATATATAAATATAGCAAACTTCTTTGGAGCATATATAAATATAGCAAACTTCTTTGGAGCATATATAAATATAGCAAACTTCTTTGGAGCATATATAAATATGGCAAATTTCTTTGGAGCATATATAAATATGTCAAACTTCTTTGGAGCATATATAAATATAGCAAACTTCTTTGGAACATATATAAATATAGCAAACTTCTTTGGAGCATATATAAATATGGCAAACTTCTTTGGAACATATATAAATATAGCAAAGTTCGAGAAGAGCATATATAAATATAGCAAACTTCTTTGGAGCATATATAAATATGGCAAACTTCTTTGGAACATATATAAATATAGCAAACTTCTTTGGAGCATATATAAATATAGCAAAGTTCTTTGGAACATATATAAATATAGCAAAGTTCTTTGGAACATATATAAATATAGCAAAGTTCGAAAAGAGCATATATAAATATAGCAAACTTCTTTGGAACATATATAAATATAGCAAAGTTCGAGAAGAGCATATATAAATATAGCAAACTTCTAGAAGAGTATATATAAATATAGCAAACTTCGAGAAGATATAAATATAGCAAACTTCGAGAAGTGAAGTGCTAAGTTAAGAGAGAGTATGAAAAACGGGATGAACAAATCCTGAAGTCCAAGCTAACTGGAGCTAACAAAATACAAGCCTTCACTTCTCTCTGCATATTTTCTTTTCTTTTTTTCATGTACGATAAGGTGAAACCATATTTATGTTCTATTGACAGTTATGGCACGTTCAACACTTAAACTTTTGTTTATAGTAAAGGATGACTAGAAGGAAGAGAGAGAGAGAGAGAGAGAAAGAGAGAGGAAGAGAATGAGGAAATAAACAAGTGAAATGTCGCCACAACCAACGCAGCACGCACAACACACAGTGAATTTCCACGCTTATTCATTACTGTTGCCTAGCAAAACATTCATCGAAACTATCTAGATATAATATAGTTTTATTTCATTTCTGAATAATTTTATTTATCTAGGTATAACAGGAATTAAAATACATTAAATGTCAGTCACGAACGAGTCGAAGCACTCCAAACAACAGGTCGATTATCAGCAGGTTGCTTCGGACATAATTCGCAGTATCTTTGAAATAAAACAGGAAAATACTTACATGTTAACAAATACAGGGATTTCAGGTCCAATTTTATTGCAAATTTAAAGCAGCTGTATTAACCAGCAAACAAACAGGAAACAAAAATCTCCCACTTCCTTATAAACCACAGCTTTTTATTAATGACCAACTGTCTTTTCTATTGTCGCCACTCACAACACGCCTTCAATTTTGCAATTGTTTTACAATTTTGATTATTTTATTTTCAAGACAAGCCTATGCATCGCATTCTCAGTGCAGCTATTTTAATTCTTTCTAAGGGCAAAAAGTGACAAACGACCACAATACAGGATCAGTCGACCATAGCCTTTGAAGATGATCGATTTAAATTAATTTATTAGTTAAACTTAAAAGTGTCAAATATTTGTAGAGCATAAAGTTTAAATTTGTAAAATATAAATTACTATACATTCCATGTTAAGTTTTACATTTTTTTGTGATTTTTTTCTCTTTTAGTAAATGCCAAGATTGTGTGTTATTCATACCTAAAGTAAGTTATTACATATATTTTTTTGTGTGAATTGTCTCTCTTAGTAAATGCCAAGATTGTGTGTTATTCATGCTTAGAGTAAGTTATACATATATTTTTGTGTGAATTGTCTCTCTTAGTAAATGCCAAGATTGTGTGTTATTCATGCTTAGAGTAAGTTATACATATATTTTGTGTGAATTAAACTGATTTAAACTTAATGCCATCAGGTGAAAGTGGATTAGCTGGTGATACTGACAGAGGTCATCAAGTCACAACTGACATGAATGATTGTTCCCTAGACTAGATTTAAGTAGATGTTTGTTATGGACGTTAGACTGGCCAAGGGCATGACTTGTAGACAGGTTACTAACTTGACCAATGAGATTGATTGAGAGCGCAACTAACTTAGAATTTTATATTAGGGACAGCACCTTGCAAAAACGTTCTCTTCTAAGACTTTACTCGAAGTACATGGACAAAATCCCCATTTGGAATGCATGGGAAAGTTGCTGGGTTGTATTGTTAAGTATAAAGATTATTTACTCAGAATAGTTAGGACTTAGAATCTGGTGTTATTAAATTGTACTCATGACTTTGGTAATGTTTTTATGACGTAAGTTCGCATCAGCAGCTCAGCTGATAGAAATTAGATTTAATTTTTGTAATGAAACTTAGACTCTTCAAGTAACTATTAGGAGAGACAGAAAGACAAGAGAAATAGATTTAATTTTTTTAATGAAACTTAGACTCTTCAAATAACTATTAGGAGAGACAGAAAGACAATTTTAAAATGATTTTTAAGGAAGGAAGTAACTAATATTTTGCAGTGAATTTTGAAATAACGATATAATAGCATTCTTTATTCTACCTTTTCTGTCTTCATATTTGGCTCCATCCATTGTCGTCTGTTTAGTTTCATTTTATTTCATTGTTGTGCCCAGATGTCCTGCGGCACTGACCAATGAACTTCACTGGAGTGAAAACACATAGAGCTATTGAAAGTGGTCACGATAAGACCACAGCTGCTAGAGCTATTGAAAGTGGTCACGATAAGACCATAGCTGCTAACGGCTATGTATTGTTTTAAATTAAATATCTTTTCCTATCTGCTTTATGTGATGTAACTTGTCCTACGTCATGTGCTGTTTATCACATATCTTTATACTAGTAAGACTAATAACATCTGAATCCTAACGAAAGCATGACGTTATTGATAATTAATAGAAAGCTAAGTTGATTAAGTGAAATAGTATCTTTGAGCTCATTTGAACTGAGAGCAGCTATAAGTGCTCGCTTCTTTCATGTAAAGTGATGAACTGTATTAATGAACATTCAGAAGTCAATACACCAAGGACTGAAGTTTGAATCTTGAGGCTTATTAATTTTAGTATATTAAACAATGTTTAAAGTTTGTAGATTATTCTTCATCTTTGTATATAATTATGTTTACGTGGATGTGCTATTAATTTTTAATGTATAACTGATTCACTTTTTCTGCTACAGTGTATATTGCTAAGAAGAAATCTATTTACTCTGTCTGCTATTAAATTCTTGTTAAACTTTTTACATATCGCAATTCCTTTGAGCATTTAATTGAAAGAAAATCTTGGGCATACAAGTGGAGGTGAGTGTGATGTGAGAAAGTCACATATGTGAAGAAGTCAAACCAAATGAGAATTGAATGCGAAATGCCTTGTATTATGTAAGGTGCTTTATGTCAGATCAGCATTTGGTCTGGAGCATGAGTTAAATGTCTGGGTGATGAAATTGTTAATCAAATGGGCTTGCATTTCCTTAGCCATTTAGACCTCGGTTCACTGAAAGATGAATTTATATTAACTGTGAGTTATTATATATTACTCTTTTGCTAGAGCCACCTTCACGTTAAAAGAAACAACATGTCACAGAAACATTGGTTGTTTACTCGTTAGTCACCCCTTAACCCCAGGGGACAAATAACTTACAACAACAATAAGAGAAATAAATTAATTAATAATACAATTTTTAACAGATATTCGTCTAAACAGGTTAAGTCCGCGTCACGCTTCTAGATCAAACCATACAGTATAGAGAGTTCACAGGGTGCAGTCACAATTATGGCGACATATATAGTCCTTCCTCCTTTGTTTCACTGAAGGCACTCCTATCCCTCTCCCGCACCTTTTGCGGGAGCAACCCCACCCCACCCCCACCCCCATTTACTTCATTTGTACGAGTACCTTGCTACAGACGTTAAGAGTTGTCGCCCTCTTTACTGCGATGTGTTTAATAAGAATACATCGGAACTCATACCGCAATCTTTCTGAATGGAATTTGTTGTTTAATCATTTGGTGATTCTGATTTTAGACAGCTTCTTGTTGTTTAATCATTTGGTGATTTAGACAGCTTCTTCGCTGATACAGTAGCTAGCAATGCGCATATTTGTTCCAAATTCAGAAACATATCAGTGAGGAGGCAACGTATTTTAACTGCAACGTATAATTTATTAAAATGTATTCACTTGTACGTTCTGTGTTGAATAATATTTTCAATAACATTGGTGGACACGGACGATAATGTGAGCGTCTCTTGGTCAGAGTGTTTGTGTGTCAGTGTGTCTGTGTGTCAGTGTGTCTGTGTGTCTGAAATAATACGGAATAGAGTAGGGACGTTGTTTCATTAGTTAGCCTTTTGCCTAGCTACGTCACTGTGTGGACGGGCGAACGTAACTAGTTTGTGGTGCGTGCTAAGGTCACTCATATTGCACAAAGCATTTTAGGAATGAACCAAGCCGCAAACTGACGTGACTGGCCCCAAACCAAACAGATCGAAAGATAGGTAAATGACTCATTCCAAGCCAAACAGATCAATAGAAATGGAAATGACTCACCACAAACCAGACAGATCGATAGAAAGATATTTGATTCACAACGAAATAAATAGATCAATAGAAAGGTAAATAACTCACCCCAAACCAGACAGATTAATAGAAAGATAAATTATTGTAAGTTGAGACTGGAATGTAAGGAAGTATGGAGTTATAAAGCAATAAACTGGAAACTTAGTTTGTTCCTTGATTATATTTTTCAGGGCAAGCAATCCTTTTCGATTTTCTACTTTCGTGCATTTTTGAATTTACTGGTTCACTGATTGTAAACTCCTATGACTGGGAGATGCAAGAATCATCTGCTATGGTGGTTTTAAATGTAAAGGAATACACTACACTCCTTTGATGTATGGTGGCAAAGTATGTTGACTACATCGAGAAAATTTCTAGTATGGAGAAGTACTAGAAATTACTACAATTACTGTTCTGCTTGAAAGAACTAGTATGGCAGAAAAAGCCCAGGTTGACTTCCAGAGAAGGTGCTGTGAATCTGTTTCAAAGGGAGGAGGGAAAGATGTGGAAATTGAACTGAACTATAACTTGTGACATTGTTACAAAAAGGTGCAAAAGACTGTTGAGACCAGGCCTAAATCAGGTTATGTAAAGACTATTATCACTTATCTCTAATAACCCCATTTCTGTTCTCTGACAGAACTATCCTGTGAATTGTATTGAATTATTGAATTGTATTTTAGGCAAAATACTGTGTAGTAAGGAAATTATTCAATTGTTCTTCTTCTTTACGATCACTTCTTTTCCCCACAGGAATTGCGTGGAAACTTTTCATCTTCTTGATGTTCTCAGTTTCTGTAGATTTCCTGTGGGGCCTTCCTCCTTACTCTGTTCTAGGAGGGTAGTAATGTTTAAAAAATAAAAAATAAAAAAGAAGATATATGGAAGTTATGGAATTAGCTTTCCACTTGCCTGTCATTGTATACATTTTACTTGCATGCTTTATTCTTGTGTCAGTTATTGTATGCATTGTTTTTCCAGGAATTTTGTTAATAAATTTATAGAAATTATTATTATTTTATTTTATTTTTTAAATATGAGGAATCTATTTGTAACTTCCTCTAAGTTTGTGGTTTTCTTTTTTATTACTTATTGTGTAATGGTGTGTGTGTGGTGTGTTTTATTAATATTTATTTTTATAGAAGGTGAAGTGTGTTTGTGTGTATGAGATATGTGATAATGGCTTGGTGTATATGATTTTGGTGATATTTATTTGGAAAGAGTAGTGTTTGTGTGGTAACTGGTAAATGTAGTAGTCTCATTGTGTCAGTCAAGCATTTTCTTTCTTCTCTGTATTTGTAACAATGTAGTAGAAAGTGTTCTATTGTGTTGTATGTTCGACAGTGAGTGCAATTATTCAATTGTGGTTTCATGTAAATATATATGTGAATTAATCTTTTCCACTGTATATGTTATAAGTATATTTGATTGTTGATTTAATAAATTTATTGTTACATTTATTGATCTTCTTACTCATATTGATGACCTTATGTTGGAGAAGAAAGTGGGTGGATGGGGGCTCGCTAAATACAGATTAAAAACAGATTTGTCTTCTCCGTTAGTAAGAAGCTTTCCACCTACAGAATATTGTGTGACAGTAAATGTTTATTTTTAATTTTGTGGAAGAGAGAAAACGTTTACAGCACCACTTATCTGCCAAGTGAGAGAGACGAGTGGTGTCTGCTGGAGGATCATTAATAAAATAAATTAAGATTCTCATCACTTGTAATTAGTTATGAATGATTAATTAATTAATAACAATCATATCCATTAAGTTGGCGTCACATATGCCGAAAACAGGCATAGATGATAGAATGAACAGAGAATGTGATGAATCAATTGGTGACTTTAATGAGTAACAAAGGGGTAAACTGAGACCACTGGCTGTGTTAAGGAAGTAAATATAAAGACAATGTAACTCTGTAACTAACTTGGATTGTCTTTTACTCTTGAGCACATTTAGTGGTGAACGGCAGTCAACATAATGATTTGCAATTAAAGGAGGCTTCTAGAATAGCTATAACCTTGCAGAGGATATTGTTCCAGGTAGATGTTTGGCTGATGATAGTCGACTAACCAGCTTAGTCTAGGATAAGTAGAATGGCAGCAAAATCCAGTAGCAGTCTGTATTTGTAGCCTTGATACAGAATTAAGCTACAACAGGTTGAAAAGATCATGTATTTTATTTAGGAAGTGCTTTTAAATGACGTAGTCCATTTTTTAGTTGTTTGTTCGTTCTATCTGTGCACTTTTGTAACGTCATATTATGTTCCAGGCTGCAGAGATCTATAATGATGTCTCACACACCAAACACACAAACTTGTAGTTCCCAAACTTATGTAACGTCATATTATGTTCCAGGCTGCAGAGATCTATAATGATGTCTCACACACCAAACACACAAACTTGTAGTTTTAACACTTATGTTAAAACTATAAAAATAAACACACACACACACACACACACACACACACACACACACACACACACACACACACACACACACACACACACACACACACACTGACTCATGATCTAACACAATCTAGCCTACAAGGCTAAATGCGCGTTTGAAGTTCACCGATTAGCGGGGGTTGGGGAGTCTTTGCAATAATGTTATGAGCACGAGTAAATTTCGCTCTGTAGATTTATGCCAGCACAGGGATGCTCTTAAGTCACTGAGCTCTCTCTCTAAAAAATACTCAGTGGCCTAAGTAAGGCCGTGGGGTGGGTGGTGGGTGGGAGGAGTGACTGCGGCGTGAAATCAGTAGGTCAGAGATAGCCAAACTCGGTTTGTCCCGGTGCCGATCGAAGTCGCCTAAGTAGGCGAAGGGTGGAGGAGACAGGCCCTATGCGTGTCTTCACTACAGCTCAAGTGTCAGTTAATGGGTTTGAAACCATGGTGGCTGGGATGTCCCCATGTGCAAGCATTTATTTAATATTTGTGATATTAGTTTTAAAAAATAAAGAAACACTTTTATGCAAATTTATTCAGTAAATCTCAAAACTATCGCTCTTTTGTCTGCAAACCGAAACTGTAACCATTAAAAAATGCAAATCACTTCAATGATCTAGAAATAAAATCCAAAGCAAGCACCCCTAAAACATCAGCATTACAGCCTTTTAGGTTAGATGATAGCTCAAACATTAGCATTAGAAAGACACAGTTACATTCGTCTGTGTGGACTTATTCTGTACAACCATACACATTCTGTGTAGAAAACAGCCACTCTGCTCTTTCTGGTATCTCACATTTCTCTCTCTCTCTCTCTCTCTCTCTCTCTCTCTCTCTCTCTCTCTCTCTCTCTCTCTCTCTCTCTCTCTCTCTCTCTCTCTCTCTCTCTCTCTCTCTCTCTCTCTCTCCACACACACACACACGCACACGGGACACATACAAGAAAGCTTATGTATATGCACATATACAAGACATTCTCCCACATACAGTCAGATTATGCACATATACAAGACGCACCCCCTCCCCCCACAAAAAGCATACTCGCACATACTAGCATACACGCAAAGCTCGCACATACACATACCAGACACACACAATCAGAGCATACACAAATGTATAAGGCACACTCACACAATGCATACACGTGCAAAGCACACATGCACATACAAACAAGCTATAGGTGTGTATATACACAAAACACGTAGGCAAAGTTCATACGTAAGACAACCACATATATAATGGCACACATACTAGTTATATACGTACACATACAAACTACATATAAAATGGCATACATACTAGTTATATATGTACACATACAAACACATATATAATGGCACACATACTAGTTATATACGTACACATACAAGATACTTGTTTATAAGGCACACACATACACCGCTTACAGGCACACACAGACATATGCACACGTTAAAAGCGCATAGACATAAGCACACAGAACACTCGATATAAAAGTGAGGGGGGGGGGGAAACATCTAAATATTAAGCCAATATGCTGTCAATGTTGAATAAACTGTCTACGCTTTTTCTAATCCAGAATATGGAGTGTTCCACAAACATTAATGGATTGTACTGTTCCACAAACATTAATGGATTGTACTGTTCCACAAACATTAATGGATTGTACTGTTCTACAAACATTAATAGATTGTACTGTTCCACAAACATTAATGGATTGTACTATGTACATAAACCAAAGGATTACACAATGAATAATAGCTAATGGATTGCCTTACATGCACTAAAGATCAAAACTTTGTACTAAAACACTAATTTAGTGAATTGCAATGCATGCTAGTTAACAGATTATACTATGGCTTATAGAAATAGACTGTAGTAAATGTATTACAATATACTCTACTGAAGAAACTGAACTACGAAGACTACCTAATAATGGATTTTATAATGTACAATTCATAATGCATACGAATTTATAGACACAAAACATGTATATTATACTTCATGACACAACACATGTATAATATACTTCATGACACAACACATGTATAATATACTTCATGACACAACACATGTATAATATACTTCATGACACAACACATGTATATTATACTTCATGACACAATACATGTATATTATACTTAATGACACAACACGTGTATATTATACTTCATGACTCAACACATGTATATTATATTTCATGACACAATACCTGTATATTATACTTCATGACACAATACATGACACAAAACTGCCCATTAAAAAAGGCAAGGCTCTAATATTCACACTAACGTCTAAACACAACTATGTCATATTTCAAAATTACATTTCATTTTTTTGGGGTGGTGGTGGTGGTGGGAAAGTAAGAATTGTCATCTGATGAGACTTTCGAAAATTCGGTCAGCCAAATGTGAAATCATAATCCCAATAATTGGTCTTTGTATTTTTTGTAATAGGCCTTTACTGAGTGAAAATCTATTAGATTTCTTTAACTTTAAATCTAACTTTAAAAAAAATCCAAGTAGTAAATTTCAAATGTTAGTTAATTAATTCAAGGAGATTACGGAAAGTAATTAATAATAAAAAAAATATGTCGTGCAAATGTCGATCTTGGATTTCCTCAGTCTTGCTCTATTACAAACGCCTAGACACCTGTATCGAGCTTTCAGTTTAGGCTTACTAACACCCACGCTCTTTTAAGATCCAAAATACAAAGAAACAAGTCTGGGGCTTGGTGCATTACGCTTATTAAAATGATATTTTTGCCTCGGTTTGATAATTGAATCCTCAAACTCAAAATAAAATTTAACAATTTTCGATCTTTGTTTAATTGCTCACTATATAAAAATAATAATTTACAAAAAAATTATAATAAACACAAATCATTCAGTGACTAAAGAGCCACAATTTAAAATATATAATCTCAGTTCAGATACTACTGACTCTAATGGACAGTGACGTCAATCAGATTAGTCATTGGTCATTAGTGTTTAATTTAACGGTTCATGTTTTCTAAGATTGCTGCAAACTTTGTCAGAACCAAGTTGAGTAAAGGTCACGATTGATCAAGAGCCTCAGTCATAATGAATTCACTTTTATTTTGTACAATAATTCCAGCCTTTTCTTATAAATGCGTATCTAAATCTTGATATTTACTACAAGTTTTCATCCCTTCTATTTGTTAAAAACACTGATTTGTTTATCCAAGCCATTTTAATTAAAAGTTGTATCTCTACACGTCAGTGAAATGCCAGGCAATAGAAAATAGACTTGGCTTGCCCAAACAGCTGTCATTTCCTGTTAAAGCGTGCCTATCAACGCGGGTAAACAATAATAATTTCGAAGAGTATTAATTGAATACACTAATATATAATTGAACTTCTTTAGCTCTGAATAAAAAAACGAAGATTATAATAAATACAGACATGTAAAATAACCTGTGAACCTAGTTACTCAATTAAACTGTAAGACATTGTATCGGGGAGCGTCTTTTCTCCCAAACGAAGTCAAAACGATAGGCTATACTGACATCTATTGCTATTATTATTTTTTAATATTATTTAAGAAAAGGTGAGCATAATTCAAATGATATATAACAATTAACATTGAATGATAAACATTCTCTCACTATTCTATAAAATAATTTACACTACTTAAATAATAATTAGAATATGAAGGAATAAAATAATTATTTATAATTTTATATATTACTTTTAACTTTTAATAATGGATTACAACACACTAAATTGTAAAAATAATTGACAGTTTAATTAATAAATACATTTTTGTTTTAAGATTAGTTTATCACTCTTGTTTCTAATTTTATCTCAGAATTCATAATTTATTTTTAATACACTTTTTTTGTTATTTGGGCTAAAATTAGATAATGTCATTTATCTGTCTTATATTTGTAAAGCTTATTGATTTGTAAAAGTATTTGTTATTTATTTTTTCCTATTTGTAACATTTAGTAAATATTTAAATATGAGCATCTGAGGGGTTACACCTTTGTAAATGTACTAGTACAGGCAAAATATACCAGTCAGGATGGAGAAGAAAAAAATGCAAGCGAAAAATGTTAAAAGAGATGCAAAGGCTAGGTCTCTGCCCATGAAACTTTTATCAGAGCATCAGTCAAATCTTTCTGGTGCTTCAGAAGATGTAGCACCAAAGAAACAGAAAGCGTAAGTTTTTGCTAATATCATTGCTTACTGAAGGTTCCATTTTCTTTGGAAGAAAATTAATATTGATTTGTTTTGATTTGTTTTAATCCATTAATACCGAATTGTATTGTTTTCTTTCAATCATTTAATATGAATTTGTTTTGTTTATTTTATTTTTTTAATCTTTTTGGCATTTAAAAAACGTTATCATCATTCTTTTTGTGGATTTTAATTTAAATAATGATATTTCTTTTGAAAAATGTTCTAAGTACTTGTGAAACATAAGAGAAATTCATTTTAGAAAATTGTTAGAATTCTTTGAGATTTCAGACTAAAGTGTGGTCTCTGTTATCTTTAGAAATAAGTATAGTTTCTGACAACATACTACACATTTGACCACATTGATTGAAAACAGGCCTATAGTGGTACAGTTAATAACAATGTGGAGATTGGTTCATATTGTATTAAACATGCAGTACATACAAACAAGATATCTATGTAACTCTTGTTAACAGATTTAAAAGTGCACTTGAAACACTGGTAATTAGCTGTGGTTTGTATAATTTATTACCTGTGCTCTAGTCACCAGATAGTTCATTTAATGATTCCCTTGTATTGTGTTCAGCAGAATGATATTTATATGACTTGATGTTCTTTTCTTTGTTAGTATGCCACTCACTAAAGCTCCAGGTAAGAAATTTGCACCACCAATGAAAGATTTTACCAGTACTCTGCTGGAAAAGGCACATGAAGATGTGCTGCAGCTTAATAACAACTATGTAAAAGCTTCAGCAGTGGAACTTGATCCCGAGGCAGAGCTTAATGTTATTCAGTCAGTGAGAGAGAATGACAGTCATGACATTTTACCGACAGCAAACAATACTGTCCTGTCCACTGTAACTATCGGTCCAGAGCTGTCATATCTGCAGAACAGACAGACATTTCCATTTAATCAGTTACAGGTACATATTTCTTTTCAGAATTAATGACTTGCTTATAAATTGAAACCTCAGAATTTGCCTCTTGTCTTGCCTATTAATGAATACTATTTTATAGTTTCATAGCAAACTGTTGTTGTATTTCTTATAAATAAAAACTCAAAATTTACTTCTTGTTTTGCCTATTAGCATGAATCACTATTCCATAGAGCAATTGATTGCGGTATTGCTTATAAATAAAATTTGGGAAGTCACTCCTTGTTATGTCCATAGGATTATAGTTTTTCTTGCAAAGTTAATGGTTAGTATTATTCTGAGCTCACTTTTTGACAGTTATCATTGACATGGCAGTTGTTATTTGTATTGCTGTTTGTCAGTAATTCACTAAAACAATTTCATTATAAAATAGTGTGATATTACAAACTTTCCAGGGAATTTGAAAGAAGGTGATTGTTAAATATGAACAGATTTTATCTAATGCATATGTAGTATACACAGCTCTTTGAGAGTCATGCACTCTTAAGAATTATTCATTCCAACAGCTGACTGATTTGAGTTAAGAATAGATTTAATATCCAACTGTAAATCACTGTTTGCTGGTATTACATCACTGAACCATGATATTCATATTGAGACTAGTACATAAGAAGATTGATTCATTAGCTTCACATAATTATGAATTATAAGTAATTTGTACTGATCCCAAGCTTGAAAAAGGGTGTATTATTTGAAAAACTCCCGTGACTGTCCTGACTCAGGTAAGCTTGAACCCTCTGACCTCCCCCACAAGAGGTCACATGGTGTGCACTCAGAAGCATGTTACAGTTTTTATATGTTAATAATTTGTATTTATTTATTTATTTTCATAGAGTATCATGTCAGAGTTGAAACATGGGCATGAGTATATTCTGGACTTCACTGGTTCAAACCAAGTCACAGATGCAGTGTTCTTTGCCTTATTGGATTTTCCATTGCCACTGAGATCATCTTTTTCATTGGTCATTGGATTGAGACTTGGAGGCTGCCATTTTCTGACTGACAAGGGCGTGGAGTGCTTGGCAGAATGCTTTCCTAACCTCAGAAAGGTATGTTATGTTTTTCTGAGATATAAATTAAAAGAACAGTTAGTTTTCAGTGCAAGATAATCATACGTATTTTAAAAAAAAATTATTAACTGCATATATTAAAAATTTGCAAGACAAAGACAGATAACAATGAGACAGCCAGTAATCTTTCATTTAGATGTGCATATTTCTCTTCTTTTTATTTTATTCAAACAATCTGTTTAATATTAAATCACAGCTACTTAATTTATTTTCAAATTTTTTTATAAAGCATCTTGCATTGAATAAGTACATAGCAATATGTTTTAAAGGTTAGATAACTTCATTCGTGTCTGACCAAATAAACCATGCATTTAAGTAGTTTGTTTAATTGTGAACAAGTGCAATTTACAGATGACCAGAAATACAAACATATAAGTTCATTATTGATCAAAATTCTAGTAAAAAAAGATATGCAAAGCTTTTAACATGAGTATCAAATACAAAGTCTGTCAGAAATATATTCCTTTTAAAAATAAGATCATTGGTATGAACTGTCACCATGAAAAAAGGAAATGCAATTTCAAGCTATTTTTTGTTGCTGCAATTATTATTTTTTATTTGAAAGAAAATCTTCTTATAATAGTCATGTTATATATTACAATATGAAAGTGAAAATATTTGTATTTCTTTTTTATTTTTTTCTCCCCTGACTTAAATTATTTTGGTAATACTTATTGACATCAGACTGTGATAATCACATAGTTCTAGAAGATCTGCATCAGTCTCCAACAAAGAAGAGTTTATTTTTGCACTAAATGATTAAAAAGTGTGAAGTTGGCCTCTTTTCTTAACAGATATTATATTCTTCAACTTGCTGCAAACTCTTTAGCAGTAAGTAAATAACATATAAGCAAAGTGTCTGATGATAATAGTGGAACAACATAGTTTCTTTCATGAAGTACCAGCAACATTTTTTTTATTGTTGAATGTTTGTCACTGGCTAATCAAAATGATTTAGTATGGTAATTTACAGATCTAGTTAGGTATAATCTAAAACAGCAATAGGAAATTATTTAGGCATATTAAGGCTCTTTTTTGTAAAGTAGGATACCTTTAAAGGGATTTCATTATAAGGCTTCCTAGGGACCTAGTTATGCATAATAAGGATTTAATAAGGCATTTTTTTTAGGAATCCAAAAAGCCACTGTAGGAATCTAGAAATGCATTATGTGATTTAATGAGGTAAACTGCTAGAAAGGCATTATATGATTTAATGAGGTTTACTGCTAGAAAGGCATTATATGATTTAATGAGGTAAACTGCTAGAAAGGCATTATATGATTAAATGAGGTAAACTGCTAGAAAGGCATTATATGATTTAATGAGGTTTACTGCTAGAAAGGCATTATATGATTAAATGAGGTAAACTACTAGAAAGGCATTATATGATTTAATGAGGTTTACTGCTAGAAAGGCATTATATGATTTAATGAGGTTTACTGCTAACACTTGCTGTGAAGCATCAGAGATCACAGTATATTAAGGGTTAATTAAAAAAACATTGTTATTATTATATTCAATTACAGCTAACACTTGCTGCCTGTCCACTAGTGACAGAATCATCGTTGGTAATGCTTGCTAAGATCTGTTTAAAGTTGGAGACCTTGGACATTTCAGGCACCAATGTAGCTGTGCTACCACGTCAATTCACTGGCCTCACTCTCATCACTCGATGCTGCCCGCTAGTTTCTCCTTCAAAAGCTGAAATAAAAAGTATGTTGGCCTGCATTTATTGCTTGGATTATAAATCAGCATTTTCACAAAACATTGCAAGACTGTTGACATTAACCATTCTTTTAAATTAGATTATAAATAATAAATTTTTGCTTTGTACAGAATGTTTATAATATCTTACTTTGCTTTTTAAAATCTTTAAATCATATATTTATTCTTTGATTTAGATCCCATCACTCCATTAAAGGACATATCTAAAGTCTGCATCGTGCGACAGGGAACAACTGATGTTAGTATTTTACGGCTGCTTCAAGGTGATAAAGATTTTGGAGTAGCTCAGGCTACAACTTTCCGACCCAATTTCGCCTGTGGGCTGAGCACTCTGGTCAACATCATAGAGTGTAATGAGGTTTGTAATAATTTAAACTTAAGAGCAATATTCCTTCTAATTTTTTATTTGAGTCCCTCTAATTATTTATGAATCTGTCTAACTTTTATTTGTTCCACCAATTATTTTATTTAATTCCCCTAATTTTGTATGTCTTTCTAATTTTTATATTTGCCCCTCTGAATTTTTTTATATAGTCCCTCTAATTTTGTTTGAGTCCTTCTAACTTTTTTATTTGTCCCTATGATTTTATCTGAGAACCTCTAATTGTTTTTATTTTAGTCTCTCTAAGTAAGATTTTGATCTGAGTCCCTCTATTTTTTTAAAATCTGAGTCTATCTGTTGTTTTTTAATTTGAGTACATCTAAGTATTTTTTTAAATCTGAATCTCTCTAAGTGTTTTATTTGTCCCTCTGATTTCTTTTATCAGATTCTTGAGTGGACTTCTGAAATGGATGTGATCAGAACATTCTCAGAGTGATTTCTTTTTTGCATGCTTTTAATTAGAGGAGTACACTTTTTAGTATTTTACAAGATAAAATGCTTGCATAGAAAAATGTATGGAGCTTATATATCCTACAGGAAATCATTTGTTAATAGATTTATTTTTTTTCTAAATCATTTTAGGATATGTTGAACATATTCTGATAATTCATGGTTCTTTCAAAGTGTCAGAAAATTGTAGATGAGATAAAATACAGATATAAATGGATTAGAATTTATAATATTGTGATGCATGTTCTAAAGTGTTTGCAAGCCAACTCCCTAAAATATATATATATAAAATAAAAAATTATAAAATTTCTTCTCTTTTAAGCATTATTTTTAAATTTTGTATACATGCAATTTTAAGCAATTTTAAAAATAAATTATCTTAATTAGTTTGGTTACAGGATCTCTCCATATTTTGTATACTTAAAATAAATTATCTTAATTAGTTTGGTTACATACTCTCTCCATATTTTGTATACCCTTATAAACTTCCATTTCAGTCAGGCAGTATTTAATGACATAGTACACATATTATTGGTGGCTGAGATGTTCTGCAGGAAGAGAGAGGAATCAGCTAAAATATTTGGTTTCAAAGAATCTGTCAAATGCCATTGGCTGAAAATACTGTATAAATGCAAAATATTATGAGGTGACAAAGGAATGTTCTTTTCAGTATTATTTGTTTACATAATTTAATTTAAATAATGTGTTAGAAAATAAGAAAAAAAGAGAAAGAAAATAAAGTTTAGATATTTAAATTTCTTTATTATGTAAGATGATTAACTGTTGATTATGTGTTACTATAAATAGGAATTATACCAATTCTTTAAATATTCTTTAGACATGTGTGAATTTGTTTTCCCATGGCTGGGCTGCTTATGTCATCACCACAGAGCTAAATGACAAGTCCAGAGTTGAAGATGAGGCTAAATCTATTTTAAGCATCATACTGTCAGCTCTGTTAAAGGTATCAACTTTATTTCTATCTCCAATTATTTTTTTGTTTTAAAGAACTTTATTTGATTATATTATTCAGAATGTAATATGCTGGTACATACTATACCAGTAAAGTGTAGCTGGAAATTCAATTTAATAAATGAACACCTGTTTGGTTGCTCATGTAGAAAATGCACCTTTTGTACAAGAATTACAAAGAAACTTGCTTAATAACTGCCATATTAGTTGACCGTCTTTATGAAGTGCTAGCTTGATTTTGTTACAGTTTTAATTATAATAATAAAATTCATGATAAATGAAGTTGTCATTATTAATATGGATTTGATGAACACACTCTTTTGGAGCTGTTTCAAAACCATGTTTAGTCCATGCATTATATCTTTTGTTGATAGACATGCATACTAGCACACATCTCTGGGTAGTTAAAGGGTTAACATTTTGATGGTTACATAGAATGTTTTTCATTATATTAACAAATTAGATGTGAACAGAGTTATTTTGTTAGTACTTACATACTCTATATGTATATATATATATTTTTTAATTTATATTTCCAGACAGGAATGGGATCTTTTGTAATTGCTAGTTTGCAAAAGAACCAGTCTAGTGTTGTTCCAGCAAGCACTCTGTTGAAACATGTTCAAAACCTTGTGCAAATTCTCCTTTCCTCTCCACATTTGCTGAAGGCATCTGCACAGGACCCCACTTTGTATGTAGTTGATAGGTTTTGTTTTTTATATTGGTGGTGTTTGTACCTATATTTACTTATGTAACACAAAATCTCATTTAGTATGCAGGATGACATTTCTTTGTTGGTGATTTTGAGTGTATGTGTATTTATTGATGTACTACACTGCCTCTTTTTTGTATGTAGCTGACAGTTCCTATTTGTTAGTGGTGTGTATATGTAAATACATTAAGTTATGTAACACAAGACCTTACTTTTGGAGGTGTGCATTTGCATGTTTTACTTATGTAACCCAGGACTTGAGAGTTGATAGTTTCTCATTTGCATATTTTACTTATGTAACCCAGGACTTGAGAGTTGATAGTTTCTCATTTGCATATTTTACTTATGTAACCCAGGACTTGAGAGTTGATAGTTTCTCATTTGCATATTTTACTTATGTAACCCAGGACTTGAGAGTTGATACATTCTCATTTGCATATTTTACTTATGCAACCCAGGACTTGAGAGTTGATAGTTTCTCATTTGCATATTTTACTTATGTAACCCAGGACTTGAGAGTTGATAGTTTCTCATATGCATGGAAATAGGTGAAACACATTTTGATTTATGTAAAACTGGATCTCTCCTTGTACGCACCTGACAGCTCTTTGTTGTTGGGGCGTGTCTGTATTATTTAAATATATTAACCAATACCCTACTTTGTATGTAACTGGGTAGTATCTTGTTGTTGATAGTATGCATACATGAATTTGAATATTACACAAGGTCCCACTTGGTACCTAGCAGGTAGTTTTTTCATTTTGTATTTACCTGGTAGTTCTTTGTAGTTCATAATAGGTAATTGTATACATGTATTACAATACAGTACATAAAACCACACTTTTATATATCTGGTACTTCTCAAAGGTGGTTTGTAAATATTTGTATTTGAATTCATCACACAAGACTCCACTTTGTATGTACCTGGCAGTTATCTGTGGTTGGTGGTGTGTATACAATATGTATTTAAATGCATTATGAAAGACCACACTTTGTAGGAGCCTGGTAGGTTTTTTTATATAGGTGTTGTATACAGTGTACATGTATTTGAATACATTAACATGATCCACTTTGTATATACCTGGTAGTTCTTAATACTGGTGTTGTGTACAGTAAACCTGTATTTGCCTACATTATCCTGACCCACTTTGTATGTACCTAGTAATTCTTTATATTGTGCACAGTATACATGTATTTGCCTACATTAACATGACCCACTTTATGTATGTACCTGGTAATTCTTTATATTGTGTATTTGCCTATATTAACATGTCCATTTTGTATGTACCTGGTAGTTTTTAGTTGTTGGTTTCTCTACATATATTTGATTTTGTAGCACAGAACATCTCTATAAATGCCTTAGCATTTCCTTGTTACTAATGGATGCAAATACATATATTACAGATGACATTACTTTTCATTCATTCCCTAAACAACAATATTCTTTGTGCAGATCCTCAAATAAATATAAATTACATTGCAAATATGCTAAATCAGTAGTGTTAGTACTGATTACTAATAGCAAAATTAAAATTAATTTTACTAAACTATTTTATTTAGTTTTTATAAATACATTTGTGTGATATCTAACCTGTTCATTCATTCTTTACATTTCCCCCCTCTTCTTAAGAAAAGAGCAGCTCTGATATACTATATGTTTTTCACTTTGATAATACTAAATATGTTTATTACTTTAGTAATGTTAAATATGTTCTACTGTTTGATAAAACTGAATATTATGTAACATTTTAATAAGATATTAATTAAAATATTTATTTCTGAAAGCATTCAACTGGATGGATGAATTTCTGTGCATGTGTTTGTGTGTGAGTATCTAAGTGTATATTTTATGTTTGTGCAGGATTGCAGACCAGCTGAAGATTGACAGAGCAGAACATGAGCGCTATTGTTTAAAAAATTTGAGTATCTCAGCTTTGGACATAAATCTGAATGAGAAAGAAAAAGTACAGTAGACCTTGCATTCTTTCCTTTTCTTAATAAAGAAAATCAGTAATTTCATAATTTGCTGAATTATTTTTATTTACAGTCTAATTAAAAAATATGATAGAAGGAAATAAACAGAAGTGGTAATTCATATTTTGCATGTGTTCATCCTATTAATCTTGTTAAATACAATGTCTTCAATTCATCTATAATTATAATATAATGTGCCATCTATAAATACAGAAATTTAAGAGGACATTGGGAGTGGGAGAAGAGGGGAAGGTATGATTTAAATATTTTGTAAGTGTTTCTGTCATAGTTCTGTTTTGACTGATAAACCATTTTCTATTTTGTAATGGCAAGTTTAAAACTCATGCACACATTTAACATCTCCTTGACTAGTTTAAGAGGAATGATTGAAAGATTATAAAAGAAATTTAGCTGAGTAATTATTTAGTTAAATAAATAAGTGTAAAGAAATAATTTACTAAATAATTTACTTTATAATTCAAATTGTTTGATGGGTATGCATATATAACAACTACAAGAATCAAAGTTTTGTTAAATAGCCTTCATTGGGACAATAGATTTTTAATTATAATGACATATAACATATATCAAAGTTTTGTTCAATAGCCTTCATCGGGACAATAGATTTTTAATTATAATGACATATATCAAAGTTTTGTTAAATAGTCTTCATTGGGACAATAGATTTTTAATTATAATGACATATAACATATAAGTTTTGTTCAATAGACTTCATCGGGACAATAGATTTTTAATTATAATGACATATAACATATATCAAAGTTTTGTTCAATAGCCTTCATCGGGACAATAGATTTTTAATTATAATGACATATATCAAAGTTTTGTTTAATAGTTTTCATCAGGACAATAGATTTTTAATTATAATGACATATGAACAATAAAAATTGGTAAATGTTTTGATGTGTAAAGCATGGTTTTACATTTAGTTTTAATGGCTTGATAAGATTTCAAAAGTGTCATAATTTCTTTCAGATTAGAATTGCATAAATATATTATGACAATAATTAATAATTAATTAATGATTTTAAAATGTAATTGAAATGATAAAACCAGCAGAATATAAGTTTTATATTAATTAATTATATTTACTTTAGGGATGAAATAGCACTTTTATTATTATATTATTAGCCAAAAATAATTAACAAAAGCTTTTGGGGGATTTTACGGATAAGAAATGCAAGTCAAAACTAACTAAACTCACTTTCATTATTCCTTCATGCATAATATTTTCTAACATGCAAAGACATACAAAGATATATCAGTAATTCATTCCAATTTGGTATGCAGATTTTTAATTAGATGAAAACATTCATTTTCTTTCATGTTAACATCAATACTTATAGTCAGATCTTTTAAATTGTATATTATAATGAATCTATTTGCACTGATGTAATGTTATTTCTTAAAATTATTCCTCAACACCTTATTGCTTCACTACCATGATTGTGCCAGAACTAGTCTAGGATCATTGTTCTGAAAGTATGTCATAATGTGACCCAGATGTATTTGAAGGGAAATTTGTACCTTTGACCTTCATGCTCAAGGTCACATTTTTTTGCATGCTTTCTAAATGAATAGCGAGTGATAATAAGCATTTCTTCATAAATATAAAACTATGTAAGAAATGCTCAAAGTATCATCTACATCACTGTTTTAGTAGCAAAGACTTTTTTTTAATGAGATGTTATACTTTAAGTATTTATTATATGTAATTTTTTATGTAATACAGGAGATTTCAAAACAGATGATAAGTCATACAAATATTATTTAGCAATTGATTTGTCTATGGTCTAAAGATGCCGTATTGTTAAAAAAACAACACCTATGGAATGCATGGACTCTATTCAAACTGACCATTCATAACTCTTATGAAAGGATCAGCAATGTTCTATTTATAGAACAGAAACAGTAGATTCCATTGTAAAACTGATACTGTGATGGAATGATATTTTAGCATAATAGCACATAATATGTTAAGCACATTTATGTTAAAATAAAAATTAGAGAAATAAATTTAAATACAGATCACATCAGTTATCAAGCACTGTATTTCTATTAAAACTTCAATCGGCTGAAAAGCATTAGAGCATGATCATTTACTATTAATTATTAACATTTATTTTAAACTATAGGTATGAAGATTTAGAGTTTGTCATTAAGACCATCAGATTTATTAAATTCCTTGTTTATGGATGAAGTATGACTCCAAGTGTTTCATCTCTTTCCATCACTTTCATCTTAATTGGCATCTATTCTGTATTGAGATGTGGGTGTTTATTTTACCAAACAGGGCATGAGAAACTGAACTTATAGTGTTATCATTTATTTTAGTTAAAATGATTTAGCAAATTATGTAGCTGAATAGCAGTCCTGTGCTGCTAAATTCAGCATATTGAGTTAAATTTAACACCTGAACCCAAAAGTCAAGGATAATCATTTCTTAAGGGGACAGCTGTTGAAGAAAAGAAGTACTTGTTTGGTAATATGTGTGCAAATGATATAATTCTCTTGAATTCATATGTCACCCTTCAAGCAATTATTGCATTCCACAGAATGCTCTTATTTTCATAAATTCACTGCACCACCACCACCACAACCACCACAACCCCCCCCCCCACACACCTGCCTTTTTTTTTTTAAATATACATTATTTTTGTCTTTGCAGGCCATTAATGCTTTTACCAATCATTTGGAGTCAGTTTGTGCTAAGAATCCAGAAGCAAATGCCTTCTGTAAGACATTTGGTGATGTTCTGGAAGGTTTTCCTGAGAAGGCAGGAAAGCAGATGCAGAGTGGATTGCACTCACTGAACCATGCTGCAGAATTGATTGTACAAGATCATACTTTCTCCTCTAGTCTTGAAGCACAAGGCGCTGTAATGTTTCTGGCAAAAGTGGTAGGTTTATGGAAAAAGTATTTAATTTCCCATTGTTTGTTTTAATGGATTGCATTTATACAAAGCAAAATAAAATAAATTCCTTTTTTTCTGCATCCTTATTAACTGGTCTAGAAAATCAGTGTTAGAGAGAATCACACCTTGCTACTGTCTTCTCTAGACATGATCCACCTTATAGTACAAGTCTGCTGGTGACTCTATACAGTATTTAGCTGCAATGCAATACACAGATCTGGTGACTTTAAACACAGATTTGGTATTATATGTAGGAAGTCTGGTGACTAAATAAAGAGATATAGATACTGTATGCAGTAAAGTGTGTGTGTGTGTGTGTGTGTGTGTGCGTGCGTGCGTGCGTGCGTGCATGCGTGCGTGTGTGTGGACAGAAAGAGAGAGATAAAATCTGGTTTCTATATTCAAAGAAATTTATAAATATATTTTATCACTTTCAGGCTTATATATAATTCCTTCAACTTAAAATTTACAAGTGTTCTCCAAATATTTGGAAAAACTACAGTAATACCACCATTCCTTTTTAACATTTTTTCCTTCTTCATCTTTTGCAGGGGAAACTGACCACATGGAAACAAGCCGACGGTTCTAACATTTATATGAACACATCCTTGCTGTGTAAGGTGTTGAATGTTCTTCTTGTCCCTCCCCCTTCTGGCATGATCAACAGTGCAGCAGACCTAGTCTTCAGTGATTCAACTCCTGTGCTTCTGGAAGCTGAAATGAAAGAGAGAACCAAAAAATTAAGCATTGATCTAGATCTGGTTAGAAATCATTTCAAATTTTCATTACTGTGTTTTATAATGTATGCATAATATATTTTATTAATTAGGAATGTTCTTTATAATTATATGCCTGAATAATATATGCATTCAAAATAATCAGAATGCCAAAATGTAGAAAATAATAATAATAATAATAATATGTAAAACCTTGGATCTCCCAGAATCTTGGTAATATTCAAAACCTTGGTTCACAATTGATAGTCAGCAGAAGTAGTGGTAAAAAGCATAATAATAATAATAATTGTAGTTCTCAGTAACTTTAACAGAACAGCAGTAATCATCATTGTCGCTGTTCCAAGTGATAGGAACATAAAAACAAAAGAAAGAGGAAAAATAGAAAAATACTAGCATCTCATATTAGAAATCCAGAGACTATAGAATGTAAAAGCAGAAGTTATACCTGTAGTGATTGGAGTCTCATAACATGTGAGTTGGAAGGCAATCTGAATAAACTCCCTAGAAACCACAGGCAAAAACAGCACTCCTCGGAAGTGCCCACATCCTCTGTATAACCTTTGATCTCCAAGAATCTTAGTAAGATTCTGAGACCTTGGTTCACAAGTGACAGTCATTAGAAGTCATGCAAAATGCTGAATATATAATAATAACAATGTGTTTTTAAATTAACCCTTAATATTCTGTGATCTCTGATGCTTCACAAAATAATTTGGTCACTGAGCTTAACAAACCCTAGCCATGGTATGTCATTTAAAAAATTCCATCATCTGGCCTGGGGTCTTGAACTCATGACCTCACAGATGAAAGTAGAAACAGACAGAATTAAAATTCACCAATTTGCAAAAGAAAAATGATAACATTTCTGAAATTTTGTGCCTTTCTTCATGATTTTGTCCTTTTACCACCTCAGGTACTGCAAATCATCACTGAGACTGAAGTTGTGTGCTTGAAAAGTGTTAACTCCAGCATGATGGTTCCTTTCGCATCACTGCCAGCAAAACCTGACATTTCACTGGTAAAAAAAATACTTTATTTAAATTAGGTCCACTCTTGTTTACCTTAATTGCTGATTGCTGGCATGCTAATGGCTAATGGTTGTAATCCAGACACGGACTTATTACAGTAAATACTTAATGTTTCTGTATTTAACTTTTGCAGTTTTCCTATTTGCACTTAATAGTAGAAGAACTGTAAGTGAGCAGCTTAAGCAGCTATTATTTTTTGGTATAATGCCTAACAACCATAACACCAGAAAAGTAAACTTAATAAACTGTGCATATTTATACTTCCATACACTGTAGTTCTTGCATTCAAATGGTACAACATTGTGTAAAATGGTACAACATAATATAAAATGGTACTCAATATTTTGGGCATTGTGGAACAGGTTTCCCATAAACGGCAAGGATTTACTGGTTTAAAGCACTAAATTTTGATGATAAATAGTTCTACATGTCTTCCCCTAGGTTCTTGGTGGATAGTAAAGCAATAAATAGATAGTGGCATTAATATTAATATTTGAGAAAATTATAACTTTAACATGTGAATCAAACTTATTCAATACATGTGCTTGTGTTTCCTTTTTATTACATCATTAACCTGTCTGGTGAATTTCAGGACAGATTTTCAAAAACCACCAGTGCAGCAGTCTGCCAGCAAGTCACTTACAAATTTCTTGTTCCTTGCCTGGTACCTCGTGACTTGTGGTCCAGAGCCATTTCACGTATTGCTTCCTTCCACAGACCTTTGCATGTCTGGCAGCATGGCCTGGTGATTCTTGAAGGAATAGTTGAAATTCTGGTTGCATATGAAGGTAAGCTATTCACTTGTTGCTCTGTGGCAATACAGTACTTTCTTGCTGCTTATGAAGTTGGAATAGTCATTTTTGTTGTTGTTGTTGCTTGTGACGGTAAGAGAGTGTCTTATGAATGCACTTTGCAATCTTGTTATAGTATTGTTCAAGGGATCATCACAGCATAACAGGTTTTAAAAATCCACTTTGGAATCATTCATGTATCTTATTTTTATTTAAACCATTACTTATCGGACATTGTCACAGTCTGATAAAAATGTCTTGACTTTCTGACCCACTTGTTTGTTTTCAAATATTGAGATTTGAAAACCCTTTGTTTAAGTTCTCTCGTGATACTTCAGTATCGAGAAGCTTCCAACAAAGAGGTCAGGACGTTATGTAACTTTAGGCCCATTGTCTAGATTCTAGAACCAACTACATGCCACGCGATCTGTCATGTGATATGCTCTATGCTTTCTTATAAATATGGTTAAAACACACCTGTATAGCACTCCGAGATCCAGAAGCTATGACACCGTACGTCAGCTAGTACTGTCGCTTACTCGCGAGTCGTATAGGAACGGACCGACGCGATTGATGAGATAACGCTTCAACTTCTCACTAAGGTATCACTTTTATTTGATTGTATTTTGCATATTTGAACTATGTATGTAATTGTGCTATGTATTGCTATATAACTTGAGCACGGTTCGTTGAAATGACTGAAAACCTATAAGTTATGGAATATAAATCATTGTAACTCTTTTCCATTGTAACTTTAATTTATATTGACTTTAAATTCACTAGAGCCAGGAGTGCCTGTGCTCGACATGAATTTCACATGTAATTCAAATTATTGCGTGTAATTTTAATTGTAAATTGTGAAGCGCTTTGCTTGATTTGAATTGTCCCTTTGTATGAATTCTAATTTTAACGTTGTAAATATTTGATAATTCATACGTCATGCACTGTTAAATGTAACATGCGTGAGAAGATTATATTTTCTAATCTAAATTGTAAACGACGCGTTAGTCAAATTTCTAATTCGAGCATTTGAAACTAATCGTGCTTAGGTAGCGAACGTGCCAGCAGAACGATTATGGAACACATTTTGCTTCCAGGTCGGTCTTCTTCGTCTTTCACGTTTACTCGTGGTTCCTGTACCAGCCGGTTTTTGAACTCTGTTGAGTGAGTTCAACTCTTCCATAGTCCACCACCATTGCAGAGCAACGCCGACGTGTAGGCGCATGCTTGTCTATAGTCACAAGTTCAACAAGCGGGCTAAACTGAGAGACAGTTTTCCATTGCATGCCACGTGCATTCTGCTGACGCAACTACAAGTGAGATAGACCCGGTTCGGACTGGATCAAAAGACCAGGCGACACAAAGACACAAAGCTGAGTACCACTCGGATGACTAAAAGTCATAAGAAACAATTGGGCATTCTTTCCTCGAGAACGATAAAGCACCTACGTGCCGAATTAAGAAATAGACTTTGCGCTCGTATTTGATTATTGTTAAATTGTTAAACTTTATTAAATCTTATTTTAATTGTTAAACCTCTTCGTAGTTCATTTTTATGCATAATAGACCTAATGATTTTTCATGGATTGGATGGGGGCGAATTGAGCTGAATGACGTAACGAATGCATATTAATTTAGAGGAATTTAACGACTCCAAGCCAGCTAATGTACGCAATTTATTAGTTTGTAAATCTGCTGTCTGCACTACAAGACGCATTTTTAAGTTAGTCAAATGATAAGTTGGGCAACCAGTCTGTATAGGATAGAGAGAAGGAATTAATTTAATCTATTATCTTTAAAGTCCTTAATTATCCTAGGCAGGGTCTATAAAGAAATACTGAAAACGTAACAGACATGTGGCATGTAAAATACTTTTTTTGTATGTTGTAAATCTCCACATATACTGGATACATTTGTGCAGTGGGAGGTACAGTTTGATTGTGTGGCTGAGAGGCTGGGAGAAAATGGCAGTTCTCAAAATGTAGGCCATTGTTTGTTGGAAAATTCATGGATTCTTAGAAGAATGAAGAAATTATTATGTAGAGTTTTTCAACAAATTGGCCCTGTATATATATATGGCAGGGAACCATTAAGTGAAGACATAAAATGGAGACTCTTTGCCACTTTCTGCCATGGATCACATACCTTCCATCATCAATACAATTCTTTGTACCTCTTGCTAACAAATCACCAGTATTAATTAATGAAAGGAGAGATATCTGGTTAATTTTTAATATTGTAATGACAATGAAAATTCACATTTAGAAACAAGTGTATTGCTTCGTTTTGCTATATAATGAGACAGCCTTGCTTATGTATTTACTTTATCATCAAATTTAACTCTGCTGTACAAAGTTAACTTTGTCAATTGCATGACAGGAGAGTCAATCACATTAGTTGCTCAGACTATCAGAGTGGATGGCATTACAGACAGTTCCACCAAAGACCATTGTGCTGCTCTACTGTGGCAGTGCGTTGAACAGTACAAACTTCTTCTAGACCAGTTATTTGTGCAAAACAAAATCACTCCACAGGTAATCTAAAGTCTGCTTTGGAATCATTCAGGTATTTCAATTTTATTTAAGCTATTACTCATTGAATGTATGGGTTGTAAAATGCTGTTTGTGTCTGTTGTTAACTCAAAGATATTTATATTGTTATATATTTTATTTATGTATTAATTCTTTTTGGGGAGGGGGTTGTTAGCTTTGAAGGTGGCCATTTTAAAACCAAAATGCTACCCACATTTAATGAGGGATCCTTTGTCACATATGAACAACTCATGTCACATGGCAGCTACTGTTTATGATTAACTTTGATTCTGATTGCTTAATTTGATTGAACGATTGATATTTTATAAGCATAGAATAAAAAGTGTCTTCTCAAAATAAGATAAATTTCTTTCTCCTTTTTTAAGTATACAATGCTTCTTGATAACTTCTCACGTCTCTAAAGATGACTTACTAATTTAGCCATAACCTATCAAAAATCACCTTTGATTGTATTCTTACCTTTCTGAAGGTAGCATGCGACTTTGATACTCCAAAGCCTGATGGGGTGACAGGACTTAGAGATGGACATCGTGTGACAAGAGAAAATAACCAGTGCCAGACTTGCAGTCAGAAACTGGAACGCATCTACTGTCTGCTAGTGAGTCCTTTGTCTGTTCATTTGTCTGCGAGGCTAGGTGTTCAGTTTAGTAATTAAAGCTTGCAAGACTTAAATTTTTGAATATATGAAACAGCTGGGGCAAGAACTTAAGTCATAATTTAAATATGTGTCACCATTGTGGATGGTGATTTCCTCCCTGTGGTTCCATGCATGTTTTGCAAATTTCTGATTTTGAAAAGAGTGTGAAAGTCATACACAACAGAGTTCATTCCTTTATCACAGTTTTTGAAAGAAGAAAGTATACTTCTGTTGTTTTTTTTTATAAATTAAAACAGGCTGCTGAATCAGAAGTTAATCCTCAAGTTCTTACAGCCAGCAATGTTACCTTCAACCTGAAGAACCAGCATAGCAAATTAATGGGGTCAGATGTCATGCTGTTTCCTGGAGACACTGCAGTTGTCTCTGCCCTGAATGGTATCAATACACAGAAATGCACCATAATCCTTGTCAGTGGTTTGGTTGATAAGCTACAGCGATTACATATCCAGCTGCGGTATGGGTTGTTTGCTGCTAAAATCCGTTCATCCTTTTGGTGACTCTTTGTTTGTTGTTAAACTCTGTTTATCCATTTATGACTGATGCTAATAAATTCTGTTCATCCTCTGGGTGACTGCTTCTAATCTCTGTTTGGGCTTTTGATGACTGATGCTAAATTATGTTCTTCCTTTTGGAGACTGTTTGCTTTTAAATTCTGTTTGTCCATTTGGATCTATAGTTGCTTTTTAGCTATTAATATTCCTTTCATGTCTTTCATCTATTGAAACTTTTACAACAAGCTATTTACAGATCTTATGGAATTCAAAACCTTTTACAGTATTAACGCACATTGATTTTTATTAATCTTGTTCTCTTCCTGATTTCACCTATTATATGATTTCTATGGCTTCATTCATTAATTAATTGGAATTAATTGACTTAAACAATTTCATTGATTTGACTAACTTCCTGACTATCAGTTTCACAGACTTCAATTTTTTTCTTTGACTTCACTGACTATTGATTTCTCTGACTTAACTGACTTCCCCAACTTCTCTGACTTTAGTGGAGATTTTTGACTTCAGTGTGTTAACATACTTCACTGACTTCAATATTTCTCTGACTCCACTGACAACAAATTCTTCTGACTTAATAGACTTCACTTATTTCATTGTCTCAAACAGCATCAATGACTTTGCTTATTTAATTAACTTCAAAATTATGTTTTTGACTTAACTGTTAATAGTTTTGATTGCTTAATGTCTGCAGTGGTGCTGATCAGCTGTATGAGATCTTTTTTGGTGGCAAACAAAACACACTGACTCCCTCAAGATCAGATCAGCAAAATTCCCCATCATTGTCTGAAGTAGGGCCTGGAACTGCCATCTCTGTCATGCTACAGCCCAACAAGTCACAAGACTCAGAATTTCCTCTGCAGTGTGTTGTGGATTTCCGAGGAGAGATTGTAGACCGAGTACCTGTGCCTTCTGGAAGGTAGAGTACTGCTGTCAGTGTAGCAGATTTCTGTTATTGTCTATAGATGAATAAATTAATTTCTGCTATCTGCTAAATTAGAATGGCATATTTTTCCAAGTTTGTTTTTCCATTGTACAGTAAGACATTAGATCTTAATGCTAACAGCACAATTTATATCACTTGCTTGTGGGTAAATATCCAGCTAGCATGACATAAGCCTCAGCATCAAAGCACACAAGACTGTATTTCAGCAGACATAGAATGACAGGTTTGGTGGTCTTTTTTTCAGGGTACTCTGGGTAGATACAATAAATACACAGCAGTGCAAGAGTGGGTGGAGGAGGCAGAAGTTGAGTATGAATGAGGCATTAGTTAAGCTGTTTCATTCATTTAATTAGCTTAAAACACTTCAGACAATTTTAATTTTTGTTTCATTAAAAAATATAATAGTCTCTTGGCATAATAATAAAATAGAGAAAGCCACCAGTAATTGCAAATAATAATAATAATAATAATAATAAAAATAAAAGAGGCAGGATTGAAAGCAGAAACAGAAGCACTCATAATAGTTGCACAAGATCAAGCACTCAACACCAAATCACACAAAACAGAAAATCATGAAAATCTCAAATGATTCCAAATGTAGACTCTGCAAATCCATGGATGAGACAACAGAGCACATACTATCTGGATGTCAGGTTCTGGCTGGAACAGAATAACCAAACAACACAACAAAGTGGCAAAACACATACATAGAAATCTGTGTGAGAATTATGGCATAAATACCCCATAAAGAGTATGGATGCACTAACCAGAAGCAGTCACCAAAACAGAAGAAGTCAAAATACTGTGGGACTCTGAGATAAGAACAGATCAGGTCATTCCTGCATGAAGACCAGACATAGTAGTTCTCAATAAGTTCAACATCAATGATTGTTGCTGTTCCAAGTGACAGAAACATAAAAACAAAAGAAAGAGAAAAAACAGAAAAATTCCAAGACCTCAGACTAGAAATTCAGAGACTGTGGAATGTAAAAGCAGAAGTGATACCTATAGTGATAGGAGCCTTGGGGAACATAACATCTGAATTTGAAGGCTATCTGAAATAAACTCCCTGGAAACCACAGACTCGCTCCACTACTCAAAACAGCACTCCTCAGAAGTGCCCACATCCTCCGTAAAACCTTGGATCTCCCAGAATCTTGTAAGATTCCAAGTCCTTGGATCACAACTGACAGTCAAACAGAAGCCGTGGAAAGAGGCTGAATAATAATAATAATAATAATAATAATAATAATAATAATAATAATGTAACATTTTTTTCAAGTTTAGCCAATCTCCTTACTCCCACATCCAACAAAAGATAAATAAAGAAATGCATGTGAAAATTACGTTTTCTTCAGGTATCGTCTTGGTCTGCATCTGGATGCTGAAGAGAAGACTGCAGATGAGTACTCTTTTTCAGAAGCTGTCCATTTCACAGTTCTGAGTCATCATTTTGGGGTAAGTTTTTAAGATTTGGTTAATTGTTCTTTCCATACTGTTTTCATAAGTCTAAAAAGTGCTATTATTCACCGACTCCTTGTACTTCAACTTCAAGGAATTTTGTCTCTTTTCTGTGCATCACTGATATACTACATATGACAGAATTGTATTTACATAAATCATTACTGTCTAATGCTGCCACCATACATCTAGGGTTAGGCAGGAAGCTTAGGAGGTAGGACACCAGCCTCAGACAGTACATAGGAGATGCTCGGTCATGTCGGCCAGGTTTGCTACCATATGGTTTAGTTCCACTTTAGGGATGTGTGACACCAATGCCACTTGATATGTTTGTCTGGGCTATGTACGAGTGAGAATTGTTCATAGAATAACGATGTATATTTATTGTATTGTTGTTTCGGAATGAGAGCTAATAATGTTCTTATTCAGGATAATTGTAAGTTGAAAATTGAAGAAAGAGAGAGTGATATTTATAATTGTCAGTTTTATATATTTATGTGTCAACTTGTCTTTTGTATTTTTCAGAACCAGTATACTTTTCTTGACTCTTTTGTTTTTTCCTTTGGGGTTACATTTCTGATATGTTCAATTGTGACTTTCTGGCCATAGTTCTACTATTGATTCATCTGTATTTTCTGAATCCATAGAGAGGACTACACTTCCACTCTGTGTGTGTGTGTGTGTATGTGTGCACATGTGTGTGTTTGTATGCATGCATGGTTGAATAATTGTGTGCACATGCATTCATGTGTGCATTTGTTATATTTTAATTTGTATATTTAAGTAATGCATCTTACAGATCTAAATAAAGCTCAGTCTAAACATTGTCTTGCTTTAGATAGATCTAAATAGAACTCAGACTGAGCTTTTGTCATGCTAATTCTTGTAGATGCTTGGAACTGGAATTCATGTAGGCATGCGACTTGAAGCAAGAGACAGACTTACTCCTCACTTGATCTGTGTGGCACATATTGGTAAAATTCTTGTTAACTCTATGTATTTTGTCCTTGAAAATGTTACTAGTTGAGAGCTGTTAACTCTGTATTTTGATCTTGAAAATGTTAGTTTCCAGTTGAGAGCAGTAATATCATTTCTTTTATTAGAAGTAATTAGATGGTTTTAGAAAAGGTCCAGACTAATATCTGAGATTATATTGTTTTCATTGAAAACTTTTTGTGGGCGCAACATATATTTTTAAGTCAAAATATTTTTTTTAATGTTTTTAATTTATAATTTGTTGTTGTAGAAAATGCATCTTATTAATAATTATCTCTCTTCTAATGATGAATGAAATTGAATTCTCTTTCTGCATATTAGCAAAAGCATACAAAGTTAGATCAGTCTTATTACATGAAACAAATAGTTATATCCCTTCCTAAAGATCACAGGGAACAATTAGATTTTTCTCTGTTCTTGAAGATTAATGTTTTCAATTTTCAATTTACAGCTGATATAAAACCAGAGCAAGAGGAGACAGATGGATCACTTTTGATTTCATTCGATGGCTGGACATCACGCTATGACTATTGGGCCAAGACAGATAGCACCGATCTTCATCCACTTGGCTTTATGGAGGAAGTGGGATATCAGACAGGAACCTACAATGTCACTTTGCAGCCTCCCAAGGGTTAGTAAACTAAGAGATTTTCATATCTTGAAAATAAAGGTTATTTCCTTCTAATTTAAATACTCTTTCAGAATTTTGTGAGGTGCAATAGTTTGAAAATAAATTTATCATGAAAGAAAAGACTATATACTTGCAATACTTCATTACAACTTCTTAAAACAAAAATACAGAAAAGTATGTAAAATACATGCAATTATTAAGGAAGCTTTAAAGTTGAATTCTATCCATATTTCTTTAGCAAGGTATTAAATACATAAAGAGACATAATTGATTTCTTTCTAAATTTAGAATTACACTCTCTGCTTGTATCCATATGTATATGTTACTCTATGTGTGTGTGTGTGTGTGTGTGTGTGTGTGTGTGTGTGTGTGTGTGTGCAGATTATAAAAAAGTTTTCCAGTGGGGTACCTACTTGGCTGATATTAATGCAGAGCCTGTTCCATACAGTTTCTTTACAGAGGTAATGTTGAACAATGTTCATGTTAGCTTGTCAAACTTGATGAGTCAGATTTTTTGCATTTTGGCAGTTTATCTATTGGACAGATATGGAAGTCTTAATTACATGTATCATTTGCTCTCCTTATTTCAGTTTTTAGCATGCTGATATCTAATTCTAATAATACCTAATTGTACCATTGTGACTTATCATTATTCATGACATTGTTAGTCAAATTGCACCAGTATTTTGAAAGTTTCATAATTTTGCCATGTGACAGGAGCAGAAAGAAGGAACTTCTCCTCAAAGAACAAGTAGTGTGTGCTTAGAAATTGGTCTTGATGGCACAAAAGGTTCCAGACACAAACAGTGCTCAAGTGCCTTGGACCAAAACACAGGTTTTTTTTCTACATTTCTTTCCTTCTCTGACCTCATCCTTTTTTCTCCGTATGCACAGATAAATCCACGTACACACACACACACACAATCACATATACACAAACATGCACACACTCATCCTTTTTTCTCCATATGCACAGGTAAATCCATGTACACACACACAATCACATATACACAAACATGCACACACTCATCCTTTTTTCTCCATATGCACAGGTAAATCCATGAACACACACACAAGCATATATACACGAACATCCACACACTCACTCTCTTTCAAGTATACATGAACACACACTAAAATACATACTAACACAGTTACACACATACACTATAACCCATAACCAGGATGATGACCGATTACTTTACAGATTAATCACCAATTATAAGCTAATCATATATCTTAATCTTAACTGTTAACCAGAAGCTTTAATCAGAACTATAGTCTTCTAAAACTTTACTAGAAACTTTACCCAGTAAAAAATTCATATTGTTTTTTATGAAACATTTAAAAGGAATGGCATTAAATTTGTATACTTGATTCATTACTTTCATACATCATTCATTTACTATAATGCTATTTAAGTTAGTTATAAGAGAACATTAATTTCATTTACTATAATGCTATTTAAGTTAGTAATAAGAGAACATTCATTTCATTTACTATAATGCTATTTAAGTTAGTTATAAGAGAACATTAATTTCATTTACTATAATGCTATTTAAGTTAGTTATAAGAGAACATTAATTTCATTTACTATAATGCTATTTAAGTTAGTTATAAGAGAACATTAATTTCATTTACTATAATGCTATTTAAGTTAGTTATAAGAGAACATTAATTTCATTTACTATAATGCTATTTAAGTTAGTTATAAGAGAACATTAATTTCATTTACTATAATGCTATTTAAGTTAGTTATAAGAGAACATTAATTTCATTTACTATAATGCTATTTAAGTTAGTTATAAGAGAACATTAATTTCATTTACTATAATGCTATTTAAGTTAGTTATAAGAGAACATTCATTTCAAAATACAAGTTAAAACTTCGATCACATAGTACCAGCTAAAACCAGATCATGTGATGGCAGAGGTGGTAAAATCTGGGAGGATGTTCTCTTTCCTATTTGCTGACCTGGGGTTTCTATATTTAAACATTATGTCAGCTAACACACCACTACAATATATCTAATTTTTTTTATAAATGTAATTAAACATAGTATTTAAGCAATTTATAATAATTAATAATATAGTTAAAAAGTAGCATCCTTTATTTACCCTAGAAAACATACATATGTGGAGAGATATGCACACAAGTACATAAGTACACAAACATAAAAACATGCTTACATAAATAAATAATCAGTTACATGAACACACATACATAAGTAAAAATTTTCATAAACACACACATACATAAGTAAAGACATCTAAAGCAAATATGCATCATGCATATACACATATATTAAAACAAACACATAAAGAAAACATACATAAAATACACATACATAAATATACACATATAATAACACATGCATACTAAACATACATACAATAACATACATAAAACACATATATAAACATATAACATATAACATAATAACATGCATACCTAAACATAAATAAAACACACATACATAAACAAACACATATAATGACACATGCATACCTAAACATAATTAAAATAATATACATAAAGCACACATACATAAACATACACATATAATAACACATGCATACCTAGACATACACACATACATATAAACACAGATGCACATTTGTGTGACACTTTTCTCTTTTCAAAGTCATACTAACTTTTTATTTATATGCACTCTTCTGTCCATCCCAGGTCTTGAAGTTACTGTGTCTTGATAAAGTGATTATATTTTACAAATGAATTGCCTATAGTGATTTGTATATGACAAAAAAAAAATGGCTATTAATAAGCAGTGTTGTTTATATTTAAATGTTAGCAGATATATTTTGAGTTTGCATTCAGACACTGGAGATAAAAATTTTGCAGAATCAGCTAGAAAATATAGATGTAGTATAGAGAAGGGCAAGGTAAAAATTATACAGTATCAACAATAACCTATAGTTGTGGTAAGGGGAAGGACGAGGTAAAAAAGTGCAGTATCAATGAGAACCTGTAGATCTGGTGTGGCGAAGGGTGGGCCTGGTGAAAAACTATGTAGTGCAAGAAAGATCGTTTCCAGTTATAGCAGTTATTTAGGTTGTCATCCGTAACTAAGTGATATTTAATATGCATTAATTTATTTAATTGATTATCTTTCCATAGCACTGGAGGCATGGACTAGACACACGTTGAATAAGATGGCTAAGGATTATGATACAACACTGTTGGCTTTCATGAAAAACAACCCTCGCATTTTCTGCATTCTTCCATCATCCTTAGATGTAAAGTTTCTGCGCTACCCCAGTCTTTCATTGCTATGCCAGCCAGACAAACAGTCAATACATATCTTGTGTCCAGGACAGAGTGAGTTGCAATACAGTTGTTTAGAAACTTTGCTTGATACAAAGCAGATACTTCTCTTGTAAATAATCTCTCATAGAAATATATATTTTCATTAGATGTTGTTTGATAATAAAGATTTAAGATATATTTGTACTTGTACATAATTTTGAAGCATTCATCTCTGTTCAAACAGTTGACATTGTTTTGTTTTATTTAGTTGTTGAATTAATGTAAGGAATCCTTATCCTACCTATGTAGTCTTGTCATGCTTTGAACTGTAAGTTGATGGCTATTCTCACTAAATGAGCTAGATATTTTTATCCAGGGTTGAGTTTTTATGAAGTTTCCAGTTTACTTTATGTATAATTTAAATTAAGAAATACTTACCTCATACTAAATAAAACTGAACTTGTGACATATTTTAAGACTGGTTGCACTGCCATCCAGCAAATTTATTTTTAATTTGCACAAAACTTAATTTCCTGTTGTAAGTAGGGCAGATAAAGAGATAATATTTTTCTTCTTCACTTAAACCCTTGTCAACTTGACTGTTCTTGATACCCTTTCTACTACTGCTGACTATTGTTGATTTATGTGCTGACCCAGATGGACTTATTCACCTTGTGGACCATGATGGATTGAACTTCTCTACTGTGTTCAAAAACTACAGTGGACTGGAATTGTTTCTTCAGAATATTTTTGTGTTTCTTTTGCTACAAGAGGTAAATATGAGATCATTTTAGACATTAACTCAGGTAGTTGTGTGTGTACACCTTTCACTAGTTACCATAGTCTCCTCAGTGACAGGAACTTACACTTTTTTGTTTTTAACTGAGGAGTGGATATTTTTATAATTTTGTTTTTAAAACTATGTATTTCAGATTAAGTTGTGCTTTTTTTCTCAAAACACTTCATTTTTATAAAATCACACATGAAAAAAGATGAAAAAAGCATATATATATATATATATATATATATATATATATGTCAAAATATTAACCTTTATAACAGAATTTTGTATTATTACCTCATGGCAATAACAGCTTATGATACCATCCATTTGTGCAGTTAATGGGTTAATATTGTTAACCATTAATGTAACTAAGTTGTTCATTCTGCACCAATTCCTCTTTTTAGGAAAGTTTTTGGACATATTTACTTTTAACTACTTCAATATTTACATTTGTTAGTTATAACCTGTGCTTGTTAATCCAGATAAAATAAGTTGATTATGGTTTTGCATTTTCTCTGCTAGAGTACCATAACCCTTGAGAGCAGACAACTCTGTAAAGATGTTGAAACAGTACCTGCCCAACAGGTAAGTTTAATTCTGTGTTAAAGTGAAACCTAGTTAGGGTAACATTTTAGATCTTGACAATTTAAAATTTTTAAAAATAAAACAGCAGCAAGAGTTTAAGTTACGAGATTATTTTGAAAGGCATGAACTGAGAATGATACTGTTTGATATATACAATATGTTGTACAGGGTGTCTGAAAATCATGTGTATGCTGTTTGTTAGTCAATGTGATATTTAATCTTTTAGAAAGAAGTATGGTTTTACTATTGACGGATAGACACTAAAATAATAATTTAATATATCATGTGACTGCACAAAAAGCAAAACAATAAAATAATAACCATTATTGTGTATGCATCTTTTTGAGGCATGGGTGTGTGTGTGTGTGTGTGTGTGTGTGTGTGTGTGTGTGTGTGTGTGTGTGTGTGTGTGTGTGTGTGTGTGTGTGTGTGTGTGTTGTGTGTGTGCATGCTTGGGCTCTATGGCTGTATTTGAATCAAACAAAATATCTTAATATGGGATTTTCTCTTTCTTTCTCTCTGACTCTCTCTTGTTCTATCTTTGTTTTTCTCTCAGTCTCTCTCTTCCTATTTCTCTGTCTGTTTCTCTCTCCTCTCTCTGTTTTGTCAGCCTGCAGGAGTTTTCATTAGGAATGAAATCTGTTTCAGTCTCATAGAGTAGAGCTTGGATTACAGCGACTTTACCGCCTCTATCTGATGCTTTTCAAGTTTCTGACCAAAGAAACAAACAAAAGATTGTCATCAGAGGATCAGCCAGAAACACCTGTACATTCTGTTTCAATTCAAAATATTGATTGGTTAAAGTGTAATGTGCATGTTTCTATATAGTATACTATTTTCTAGACTTAATGTGTTTGTATGTGTATATAAATATATCTCTCTCTGTCTGTCTATCTCTGAACATATATTTAATATGTTAAACAGTTGAATATAAATATACCCACCATAGTTTCATATTGGTTTTGAGTTTAGGACAATGTGTTAATATTGCTTTGTATTAGCAATTGGTTTTGTTTGAAGTTTAGGACAATGTGTTAATATTGCTGTGTATTAGCAATTGGTTTGTAAGATTGCAAATCTGACTGTTATATTAAGTGTTTCAGAAATGTCAAAATATTAACCTTTTTAAACAGAATTTATATTATATAAACAAACACACCTGATGGCAAATAACAGTTTGCCTTAATTAGTACTTAATTATCACTTGTTTTAATTTACCTGTTCCAGTTGACTGACTTTATCATTTTTGCAGCTCCTGGATGGCACTCATTCCATTGGCCTAAAACAACTGATCCAAGACAGTTTCCAGAACAATGAGAGATTCAGGCAACGGTTTAGCCACTCCAGTGACTTCACCAAACTAGAGTGTAAGACCCACCAGGCCACTCATTCTTCTGGCCTGGAGTTGTCTGCCTTTCCTATGGAACAGTTTGCAGGCATGGGTAGTGCCATAAGCAAACTGGATTTCTCCAACAACAAATTAGAAAATCTGCCTGAAAATTTTTCTAGCCTGTTTCCAAATTTAGAATACCTGAACTTGGAACACAACCACATGACCTTGTTGCCAACGTTCAATGGTTTTAAGTATGATTTGATTACTCTTGTCCTTCTGCAACTAGTTTGTCATTGAATTGTGATATATCCTGATTTACTTAATCGTGCAACTCACTGTTTGTATTGTAATGATCAGGCTTGAATTTAATGAATTTAATGAGAATTAATAATTTTCTCTGGCATAGTTCATAAACATAAGATTGATAATTAAATAAAAGCCAACAAAATATGTATGATTAAGAAATTATTTTGAAAAAAATGATAAAATTTAAATCTTAATATTTTAATAGTAATATTGTAAACAACACAATGTTGCATTCAGTTGTAGTGACAAAGTGAGTTTTTAAAATATAACTTTTGAAAAAATATTTAAAATAATTTTGAAAGGGATAGACAATCTCTGATTTGTGTTATATGCAGTTTGTCCCATTTAAACTTGAATTTTGTTACTAAGTTTGCAATTTGTATGGTTATCTGTCCCTTTTGAACTTGAACAAAATTAATGTTGTTTGCAGGTGTCTGATCTACTTAAATTTGAGTAGCAATCAGCTGACATCTATTAGCTTTCCTCAACACCTCCAAAACAGTCTTCTGGATGTAAACATCTCTAATAACCCACTCCATGGGCTGCCTGACACCTTGGATCACTTAACCTCACTCACAGATCTCACTGCAGACAACATTGGCATTCTCCATTCCCTGGACTGTTTGTGCAAACTCAAAGCACTGAAAAAATTGTCACTTCGGTACAACATCACACAAAAACTGCCTAATGGACTGGCAGAGTTGCCTCTGCAGATATTAAAATTGGCAGGAATTCCACTTATTAAGCCATTGACATCTTCCAACACAGCTTTGTCCATGGCAGCATTTGTAACATTTTGCAAACAGTACATGGCCATTGCTTCACTCCCAGAAACAGTGAGGATGTCTATTCAGTATTATAAATATTAAGATTGTTATTACTAAATACATTTTTCTATAAATGAAAAATGTTTAGATAACATAAACTAATTAAGCAGTAATTAAAGTTTTAAGTCAACTTGAGTAAAAGAGAATTCATGATTTTCTTCCAGAGAAGCCAAAATTCCCAGAGTGTTGTAGTAAACTATTCATTTATAATATTATTAAATATTGTATTACATGTGATCATGCAATCTTTAATGTTTTTATCTCACAACAAGTATCTTTTGTAATGGTCATTCTGTTGGAAAGTAAGACGACATTGTGAAATGTCTATAATTCCTTATATGTGACCTGCCACTACAAAATGAGGAGCATTGTACCTGACCTTAATTCCTGCTAGCAGTTAAAATAGGCTAGATGGAGTGACAAGGCCAATAAAGATATTTTACTGATTTGGAAAGTTTAGCTCCTATTTTGTAAGTACTGGAATGTTGGACCTATATATATTAAAATAAAGGCCTTATTAAAACATACATACCACCATGGGGTTATTACTCATAAAAGAGTTTACAATGCCATATTTTCAAACTCTGTTTCCCCCACTACCTTTTTTTTTGTTTCACAGAAAACTGCAATAATAGACCTTTCATCTTTGATTGACATTCTGAGTCTTGGTATGTTGTTGTGGAACCTTCCCCCTCCCACTTGATTCCAAGGAGGGTAGGTGGTTGGGTGTTGCAGGAGGCTGAGGAAAGGTGTTGGTGCTGTTGGAATTGTACTGTAGCTGTCTTCTTTTTTTTTTTTTTTTTTTTGGGTGGGGGCGCAGTATTCTTTACAGAGCCACCTCTGGTAGTTCCATTTGTTTTTTAGGAATGCTAGCTGTCGTTTATAATGTGTGATGAGGCTGGTTGAATTTATGGAGTAGATTCGTTTTAGATGATTGCTGGTTTTGGATTCAAGCTGGTTGAAGATTGTTCTGAAATGTTGAATATGTGCTTACCCATGGCGCTGAAGGGCTGGTAGACCAATTTGCCAGGCAAAATGCCATGAGTGAGCAATGAGCAATTGCTTGTGATGTGTGTTGTTCTGTGCTGTGTGACTGTCACTGTTTTCCCTTAATTTTGAATCAGTAAACAGAGCTAATTCTTGTTTTGATTTCTGTGCATTTCATTGGATAATGTGAAAATAATTATTCAATGAAAGCATAGAAAATGAGGTGAAGAATGTTACTACAACAGGTTTTTCTTTACCCATTGGGTGAGACTAGTTATGTGACATCCAGATGTGTCTCTGTGTTGGTGGGACGAGAATCTAACACTGATGAAAATAAGATAATAGTCAATACATTTTTGCCCACTGTTTAATGAGGAATAAAAATAACCAAAATGACAAGTTTATTATAAATGTTGGGGGGTTATTCATTCTTTCTGCCATGATTTTTAGTGTTATGTTGCAAGTATGATCATATTTATATTATCTTTTTATCTGTAAGAGGTGTAATCATAATATTTTCTAAGTGCACATGTTTTCCTCTTCTTTGTAAAAATGTTAAAAATCAAACATTGCCTTATTGGAGTAAAACTTTGGAATCTAGTTATTATATTATTTTGTATATGTATGCTAAATGCAGAGTTTCTGTATGGTTTCTAAGAAAAAATTATAACTGTAGCTGACTGTTTTCTACATTTTTTTTCAAAATGATGACCTGAGGAGAGCTCATCATATTGTGATCACTGCTCAGTGGAAAATTGACCAGTTTTCTTACAGCTTGCACCATTAATAAATGCTTTTCTTCAAGTTTCTGCTGATATCAAAATCTAAAAATGTCCCCAAAATAAAACCAATTCAATTTGTTGTGGTGGGTCATAAATTATCAACTTTCCAAGGACAAATTGCTTTCCACATTAGTTGCAGTTCATTCAGTAGATGTACCAGTAATAAAAAGGTTTTATAATTTTTATACAAATATTATCGTACAATTTATCAACAAATGATGCCTGAACTACAAACTTACTCAAAGTTCTTTACTCCATGGTTTCTCTGCAAAAGAATTTTATGAAAAGGACAATTTTTGTTGTTGTTGAATTGAAATAAGGTTAGAGTCAGTTGTTTCTTATTGCTTTTACTCTGTCTTTGAATTTTTGGGTATATTTATTCACAGTTTATTCTTGTTTTAAACAGTTTTCTATGATAATACTGTAATTTCTCTATGTTTCAGGAGGTCAGGGCTTTATACTCTGGTATTGACACAAATGGAATGAACCAGCTTGGCAATGAGGATATTCTTAAGCTGAATGAAAAACTCATTGCGCGTTTCCCTCGCTTAGGTCAAACAGAGCATAAATCAGGTATTCTTAAAATGTGTAAATCAGATGTTCTTAAAAACAGAGCATAAATCAGGTATTCTTAAAATGTGTAAATCAGATGTTCTTAAAAACAGAGCATAAATCGGGTATTCTTTCTTAAAATTTGATGGATTAACCCCAGTCAATTTGATAGGAGTTCACTCCCTTGAAGAATACATTTGGTTCAAACCCTTAAGTTGGGAAATGTTGAGATGTCACTGGAATAGACCTATATCTTTGTCTACTTCTGTAGATTTGATGTATTGAATAAAGAGTCAGTTTCTGCAAATAGTGAGCCAACATCTTTCATTTTCATTTCCAGCACTCTTCCATCAGTATTGATTTAAACTGCAGTCTTGCAACACAAAGATTTGAACAAAAGGGGGAAAGTTGGACATTATAATCTTTCACACTTTTCTACTTTCAGTTCTAATTTATCAATATCTCCATGATGCCAGTAATATCTAATTTATCAGTATCTCCATGATGCTAGTAATATCTAATTTATCAGTATCTCCATGATGCTAGTAATATCTAATTTATCAGTATCTCCATGATGCCAGTAATATTTAATTATTAATTGCAATATCCAAAAGAAAACAGAGATAGACTGTCCTGATTAACAACATCTAGGATGTAAAATCCAGGTACTGCTTAAAAATCAGGCACATACATGGAAATCCTATATTATACAATCCAGGATTTTGTTTTCATTCAAATAGAAATGGTTCAAAATTAAAATATTTTGATACTGCAAAGATCGCAGGTGACTATAATTTTACTTAACCAGAGTGAGAGTAAGTCTGAAGATAAACTTTGTGCAGACTCTTAGAGTCTGATTTTTGTGAACTGTAAACTAGATCTGTCATTTACATTCCAAGAGTCTTAATTTTTGTGAACTGTAAACTAGATCTGTCATTTACATTCCAAGAGTCTTAGATCTCTGTTCATCTGGGTTCACATTATTTAAACTGTTCAGTAGTTGCATGACTTTAGCTGATGTTAACTACCTGACTTTTGCCTGGTTCCATCAGCAAACCTAATTAATTCTGATTAATGGAATTAAATACTGAAAGCCAATCAGCCTTGAAGTAATTTTTATTGTTGTTAGTACTGCAGAATTACAAGTTGCTTTTCAAGAGAAAAGACTATAATAATTGAGTCGGTGTATATCACCATTTGTCATTGATTTGATTTCTGCAAATACAAACTCAGACACGTTTCATACATGCACACTGCTTACACCTTACACAGAACTATTTGCACACACATGCTAAAATATATAATGTATATATACATATACATACACACATATACTTATGCATACAAACATATATGAGCACCACATGTACACTGTACACACACACAAACACACTATTTCTTTTACTCTATAAATTGCTGCACTTTATTACCAGGAAAGGCGTTTCCATCAGTTATCTTCAAAATGACTGAGCTAACCACACTGGACCTGAGTTATCAAGGCTTTGTCATGGTTCCAGATGAAATAAAAAGTCTGCAGAAATTACAAATTCTGGATCTAACAGGATGTCCAAATCTGGAAACTCTCTCCCCTGAACTGGGCACAATTAAATTAAAAGGTGTGTTGCGGATGATTAATTGGACTGTGTTATTATACTACATACTCTTTTCTTTTCTCCATTCAAAAAAGAAACTTGCTAAAAGCAAATCTAACGGATACAGAGTGGTATCTGGATCCGTATACTAATTAATATGCCAAAAATTAAAATTTTATTACATATGTAGCATTAGATTCATTACGCGAACACATTGTTTTGATGATGATGTTCTTGTTGTTATTGCTATTGTTGTTGTTGATGTTGATGATGATGAGCTGTGGACTTTTTATATAATGTAAGAAATTAAACCAACAAACCAGCAAATATTTGCCACTCATTCATTCTTGTTATTGTTGTTGGACCTTAAGATAGGACCATGAAGTAAAGAATGTTGCTGATTTAATTGTTGCTTCTTTCTGCTGTTAGATAACCAGATGACCTATTTTATAATATATATTCTTGGAGGATAAAAAAGTTAAATGATTAATAAGAGTTGATGGTTTGCTGGTTCTGTTTTCTCTAAATATGTATAGGAAGTTCTCAGGTTATAGTGAGGTACAGACAAAATGGTTGCTTTTACAGTTCTCTGTAGCACAATTGCTTCCTATAACTAACTGTTCTGGCCTGACAAAAAATTTATTGTCTGCTGTGATATACATGCACAGTGACATCTTTTAACTGAACTGTTAATTAACACTATTAACAGTCTCACATGTTTGGCTTGTATTGGCTTGTAACTCAACAATATGATTAGATATATGCATACAACAGCTTATAACTTATACACTATAACTTGTGTAATTCACCAGTGTGATTCAGTACAACTTTCTGTAAAGTTTACATATAAAGTACAACACTTACAACTCAGAAAAATAACAATGATCCCAGTGAAATAACAGAAAAATTATTGATAACAACTTGTTAATGTATTTCAAGTTCTAAACATAGTTTGTGATATTTGTGTAAAGTGTATAAATATTTGATGTAATCGTACAGTCTGTCTTCCTTTCATAAACTCTTTGCTCCCATACAGTTTGAAAAAAATTAATGTGTATTAGTAAACATAATAGCAAAGTTTAATTTGTAAACTTCAAAATGCTGTACACCATTTTACACCAAGTGGAAACAAAAAATAAAAAAAAACAATAAAAAGACAAGCAGTTCCCATATGAATTTATTTTTTAAAAATTGTTCATGCATGAATTAAGTACATGCATGGATTGTTGTGTTGTCACACATTTTAATTTTCTTTTTTTAAAGAGCTACTCCTTCGTGAATGCCCATCATTGAAAACACCACCCAAGGAAATTGTGAATCGTGGGTTTGTTGCCGTACATGGCTACCTGCGTCGTCTCCAAATGGGTTCCGTTCACTGCAAGCGAACCAAGCTAATGATGGTTGGTCTTGGAGGAGCGGGAAAGACAAGGTACAGATTTCTGAATCAAATTTGTTTTAAATTTACTTGTTTATAAATATACTTCATAAAAGAAACATATTAAATAATATAACTGTATGAAAGGTTATGTATATACATCTGTATGGTATTACTGCAACATCTTACTGAGACTAGCTGGTGCTTTGATTTTAAGTTGGCACTTTGACTGTTATATTTGTCTTCTAAATGCAAACTGGTAAAAATCAAAAGTACAAATATAGATTGGCAAAATTGCAGTTTATCAATCTTTTTGACTTTAGGAGTTTTAAATAAAATGCCAGAAAAGTTATTTGTATAACTAGTTTTTGGCAGCCAAATTTTCACAGCACTGTTGCTTTTGCTCCTTTGACTATGTAAAAAAAAGCTTGACAGATTTTCTTATCTATAAATATTTTAAAGGGGGAATGTTTATGATAGCTAGTGAACAAACAGATTGATTGTCTTTAGCCTCGTCAGAGCACTAACATCAACAAACTTCCAAACTCAGTATGACTATAATGAGAAAATAACTGACGGCATTGACATCAGTACTTGGGAAGTTCCAGTCAGTGGTGAGAAAGATCCATTGCAGTTCAGTGTCTGGGACTTTGCTGGACAAACGGTCTACTATAACACACATCAGGTATGTATGCCTGCTTTTGTGTGTGTGTGTGTGTGTGTGTGTGTGTGTGTGTGTGTGTGTGTGTGTGTGTGTGTGTGTGTGTGTGTGTGTGTGTGTGTGTGTGTGTGTGTGTGTGTGTGTGTGTGTGTGAGAGAGAGAGAGACAGAACAAAGAGACTTCACAAAGTAATCCATTGTCATTTACTGTTTACTTATTTTAAAACATTTACATTTTTTATATGATGTACACTTTTGACTAAAAAATAAATAATTTATGGAAAATATGTATTTCTTAAAATAACATGACTTTTTACAGGAATAGCATTCATGAACTAAAGATTTTTAAAAAAATCCTTTGGTACTATGGTTAACTCTTAACAGAATAATGGACTAAGTAAAGTTTGAGGTTGGCCACCTATTAAGATACTGACACAAATAAATGTCACTTCTCTTGAATTATTTTTTTTCTTTTTCAGTGCAAATTATGTTATATTTTTACCAAATATTATTTCAAACATGCCTATTTCTATTTTTTTATTTTTTATTTTTCAATGCAAAGTCCATTATACCTTTACCAATTATTATTTCAGACATGCCTGTTTCTGTTTTTTTAATTTTATCTCCAGTTTTTCCTATCTAATCGTGCTGTCTACTTGCTTCTATGGAACATACGTCTTGGGTATGAGCATGCTGGCTTGGATTTTTGGCTCAGCTCCATCGCATGCCATGCCCCAAAGGCACCAGTTCTGGTTGTAGGAACTCATTGTGACAAGGTAAGTGGTATTGGTGCCATGTCCTCAGCCCATTCTGACAAAGTATGGTGTTGGCATCTTGCCATCAACCCACCATGGCAGTGTTTGTTGTGTTTGAATCTTACCACAAATCTAAACATGGCAGTGCATGTTGTGTTGTTTGCATCTTACCATCAGTCTACCATGGCAGTGCTTGTTGTGTTTGAATTTTACCACAAATCTAAACATGGCAGTGCATGTTGTGTTGTTTGCATCTTACCATCAGTCTACCATGGCAGTGCTTGTTGTGTTTGAATTTTACCACAAATCTAAACATGGCAGTGCATGTTGTGTTGTTTGCATCTTACCATCAGTCTACCACGGCAGTGCTTGTTGTGTTTGAATTTTACCACAAATCTAAACATGGCAGTGCATGTTGTGTTGTTTGCATCTTACCATCAGTCTACCACGGCAGTGCTTGTTGTGTTTGAATTTTACCACAAATCTAAACATGGCAGTGCATGTTGTGTTGTTTGCATCTTACCATCAGTCTACCATGGCAGTGCTTGTTGTGTTTGAATTTTACCACAAATCTAAACATGGCAGTGCATGTTGTGTTGTTTGTGTCTTACCATAAATCTACCACAGCAGCGCATGTTTTTTGTGTATTGCCATCAACCCACCATGGGAGTTTATGATGTGCTGTTTGTGCTCTTTGAGTAATACTTTTGGTCTTAATTAATATTAGTGTGTACAGAATTAAATGCTGTATCAGCAACCTCTAATAGAATATTCCAGCTTACTGACGGAAGTTTCCAGTCTTAAAATCTATAAGTGTTACAGATCTCGTCGTATTTTTTCAGATGAATGGAGATATGTTTATGATTTAGGTTTTGACTGTTGCTGTTCATGACAAGTACTTGCAAAAATAGATGTTTTATTTATGAATTATGTGTAGAAATATTTGCATTCAACTTTGGCTTTGTACATGTATACTGCAGTCCCATTCATCAGCCAGGTAAGCTCTGTCATCTCTTTTCATTGTCAGGTTGAAAAATCCAAGATTCCACAGAAAGAACTTAAGCATCGGTTCCCTCAGATCAACAGTTTTCACTTTGTGAGCTCATACACAGGGGAAGTAAGTACAGTATTTGTTTACTGTCTGAATTTTGATATAATAAAAATGTGCAATACTTCCCTTTTGTTTCATTTGAGGTGTCGCAATCTTTATCACTTTTTGACAGAAATAATTATTATTAAAATATTACTGAACTTTTTGGATGAGAAGCAGTTCACTTGACAATGAGGAAATGAAAGCAAGTAGCAATACACACTTTTTGAGTTATGATTATTTTTCTATTTTAAAAATTTGATTTTATTTCTGTAATCATTGATTTTTTGAAATAACATTAATTTAAGAGTTGTTATGTTTTGTTTATATCATTGGAAAATGTTTTCAGATTGCTTCTGACTTTGCCTAAATTTGATTGTATTACACTGTATGGGATTAATAAGAATGCTATTTTAACATTTATTTAGGAGAACAAAATAGTTATTTTTTGTTATAAAATTTAATAGTTGTCTTATTGAGTTATTCCACATTGAATAAAAATTGACTAATTAATTTTGTTTTGATGGTGATGTTGATTTTATTATGAAAGAAAGTCAATAGCAAAAATACTGTGAGCATTACTGAAAAAATTGTCATTTTGTTTAATTATTCACATTTCAACTGTTTAATTATTCATGTTTGTTTTGTTTAATTATTCACATTTGTTTTGTTTAATTATTCATGTTTGTTTTGTTTAATTATTTACATTTGTTTTGTTTAATTATTATTCACATTTGTTTTTTTTAATTATTCACATTTCAACTGGTTGTTTAATTCCCCCACTCACTTTTGTCTTTGTTCATAGGGCCTTCCTAAATTAAAGGAAGATCTGGTTGCTATAACCCTAATGCAAAAATACATGGGAGAGAATATTCCAGAAGTGTGGCTCAACCTAGAAACAATCCTGCTCAGGTAATTGAAGTACAGATCATTTGTTTTTAGATTTACCTCTTCAGTATTGAGGCTAGTACATTACATATCTACATTACAGTGGTTAATGAAATACAATTAAGAATCTTTCTAAGTATGAAATACAATTAAGAATCTTTCTAAGTATGAAATACAATTAAGAATTTTTCTACGTATGAAATACAATTAAGAATCATTCTAAGTATGAAATACAATTAAGAATCTTTCTACGTATGAAATACAATTAAGAATCTTTCTAAGTATGAAATACAATTAAGAATCTTTCTAAGTATGAAATACAATTAAGAATTTTTCTAGGTGTGAAATACAATTAAGAATTTTTCTAATATGAAATACAATGCAATTAAAGAATTTTCAGAGTACAAAATATTCAACTGCTCCACACATAAAGTTGATGTTGCATTGCTGACTGACTCGAAAATACCATCAGAAAAAGATGGGACTTCATCATGAAAATGAGTAACATGTAAAGGCTTGGCCCTAGTATAAATCCTATTCATGTTTACTCTTATTGGTCTGCTTGAAACAAATCTTGGTTTTGAGTGGCCTGCAAAACCAATGGCCTCCAGTCATGTTTTCATTGTGTTCGACTCCAAGTTAGGAACATGTTCCCCCACTCTGTGCTCTCCCAGCCAACACTTCATATTTTTTTGCCTTGAATGTTTGTCATTACAGGGCCGAAAGGGGCATGCACTCTGTCATTCACCAAAAAAAGTCCTGAGTTTGTACAGGTGCAATGTTTGAAATATAAGATATCCATAGGTGAAATGCAATCAACCATACATACTAAGTGTCCATACAAGTCAACTCTGGCTGTTACACTAGGTAGAGTCAATTGCATAATTGGCGTACATGTTGCTCTGTTGGAACTATTGCAAATACTTGTCCAAGCAGCAAACACTCTAACAGGTTTCTTCATACTTCTGTTGCTGCAAAAATCACAGAAAGAAATATCGTTACACAACTTTACATTATATTTAATTAATTAGAAAAATTAATTAATAAGGAAATAATTAAATCATTACTTAAGGTTATTTGCAGTTCCATATTGTCACACAGTGTTTGCATAGATTAGTGTCACAACACTCAAAATTTACACAGGTTAGTATCGCCACAACACCCAGCACATTATTGGAAACAAGCCTTCCTTTAGCTCTTTTTTTACTGTTCTATGGGAACTTTCATAATTGTATTTATTATGTCAATGAAGTTAACATTTATAACAAAATATAAGAAAAATTCAATATGCTGTGGCATTAGTAAACATGAAAACATGTTAGTGGTATGTTTTGTAAACATATTCAAATCCTTCTTATTTAGCAAAGTATTATATTTTAAATTTATATCACATTAACAAATTAGGTTATACAAAGATTTTTTTGAATTATGCTTTTACATCATTTGCTTATTATGTTGTACTTTCTTTTCTTTCCAGCATTCGAGATGCAAAAAAAAAGAATCTACTGCCATGGACAGAAATAGAACGTGCTGGGCATAAGTCAGGAATGTTTGACAAAACTGAGGTGGGCATAAGTCAGGAATGTTTGACAAAACTGAGGTGAAATATTGGCAAAGGGGAATAATGTTGACATTTTGCACTTTTTTCTAAAGTGTGAATTTTTTATGTTTTAATTTTTAATTAATTTATTTAATTAGAAAGCATTGTTGCTGGAACAAAAAAGAAATACAACACATTACAGAAAAATTTTAAGCAGAAAATACAATTGGGTACATGTATTATTTTTTTCTCAACATTCATTCCATTAATATGTTCATGTTCTGAATAATTTTAGACATTGTGAGGTTGTACTTAATGAAGATTTTTTAATTACATTATTAAGTTTAAAATTTAGTTTGTAGAATACATAACTACCATGTTTGTGTCTGCTATGTTAATGTATTGTATAACAAAAACTTCGTATTTTTTATTCTGTATAAAATTTAGTTTATATATATAATATATAACTACCATTTTTGTGTGTGTTATGTTTTAATGTATTGTATACCAAAAACTTTGTTTTATTCTGTATAAAATGTAAACAATGAAAACTTGTTTTGTGGTAGCTGGTGGAAGCAGTGCAGTTTCTCCATGAACTTGGTTCAGTGCAGTTCTTTAACACAGAGTTCCTGCGCTCTCATGTTGTCATTGTTCCACAGTGGATTGTTGATGTAATGGCTTGCATTGTCACTGTTCACACAGGACCCATCCAGGTGAAAGATAATTAGATAGTCAGCCAGAAACATTGTAGACTACTATTAGAGATGGTCAGACAAAAATATTGAAGTCTATTACAACTATATGCAAATAAATATTCATTTTTAAGAAAATACTAGTTGATGCAAAGTGCTACTGACACATTCTCTCACTAAAGAGTTTGATAATAGGTTACACTGCAGTAGGTTACTGTAGCTCTCTAAAACTTAAGCATAAAGCATTGTATTTATTTGAATGTTGATGAATTTTGCTACAAATCCTGGCTGATTGCAGAATGGCCTCCTGCTGCATTCAGATATACCAGTTGTGTGGAAGGAATATCCAGAGGAATTACATCCATGGTTGCTACGTTTGACAGAAGAGTTTGACCTTACCTTTCCACTCCCTGACCGAGAGGCGAATGTCATACCTTGTCTTTTGCCAGATACTGAGCCTCAGGTAAGAGAATGTCATAGCTGTTGGGTTAATGGTTACTGTTGCAGTTTTGGATTGTGTTTTCATTTTGTCCTTTATGGTTAACATCTACATTGTTGTTGTTGTTGTTGTTCAAACCGCAATAGACCTTTCATCTTCACGATATTCTTGGTTTTGGTCTGCTTCTGGGGGATCCCCACAGCCTCGCGGTGCATCTGAGGTGAAGGGCAGGAGGTCTGGCAGAAGGGGGTTAAACAAGTCGCACCTATTTGATGCACACCCTCACCTGCCCTCTGTCAAGGGGAGGGGGGACCGAATCTCTATCTACATTACTGACCAGTTTGGGTTTAAACAGGCTGTACAATAGCAGTGAAATGGTTAAAAGAGATTGTTGTTTACTTCAGTGTAAAATTTACCGGTATAATGGAAACATTTTTAGTTTGATTTTTTGTATATTTGTTTCCTAATATTATATAACTGTTTATTATATAAAGAAAACCCTACAGTTCATGAGGGTTGTGTTCCAGTAAACTCAAATGTATTGAGATTATAAATTGTGGGGGAAAAGTAGAATTTTTTGTTTTGGGGGAAAGAAAATATGCATTTTCTTACCAAAAGATGAATAAGAGAAAGGTACAAAATTACTAGAGTTCCTCAGGGCTTCCTTTGATCCTTGAAATAAAATCAGAGATCAAAGTTCACCCAAATTCGTCTTCTCATTACATGGGAATTTCTTCAGTAACTCTTGTGAGGTGAAGCCTAAAAACTGCAAAGAGGCTGAGAGGGTATGTAAATTTGGTTAGCTGATAAGTATTCAGGAAAAACTTATTTTACTGAAATATTTTATTTATTTGCAACAAATATTCATACAACCTGTTGTCTACACTAAAAGTCAAATAGTTAATAAAAGCAGAGAAATTTCTGATATGCTTATTAAATCTTTATGTGCATACATGCAAGATGACTGAAAGAGGAACTCATTTAATTGTGTAAAACCCTAGGAACAGACCAAATTAATTACTGCCATTCGAAGCAGAGTCAAAGGTCAGAATGGATGTGTCTCTGATATAGAATTTAGAAAATGTTGAAGGGGCCTTTCAACCCACAGTGAACATTATGTTTTTCATGGACCTTAACTCTGTAACAGACTCAACGAGAATGGTTCTGATTTGCATGGGTTATAAAAGATCTGGGTGACCACACTGAGCATGTCAGTAGCTTCACTAATAATAGGAATAGTTTTCTTTAATGCTAGATAATCTTTCAGAAACACATTACTGTCTGACTACTCTCTCCTTTTACTCTTTCAGTATGACTGGCCAGCAGTGAATAGTAGTGAAGGTGTACGTGAGACGAAGATGGTGTATAAGTTTGATTATTTGCCAGCAGGCTTGTTCAACAGAGCACAGGTAAGTTGTGCGTATCATTATTAATGTGTTGTAAAGCTCTGGTAACTTTGGTCTTAACTGAGTTTATGCCACAACAATAATTTAGGATGGGCTTTCAAGACCAAGTGAAGTGAAATTATATATCTTGCATATATATTTAATTTAACCAGACATATTATTAGTTTAATGATTTTTTTAAAAAGAGGTTTTGGCAACATTTGACATCTACATTTGTCATTAATTTAATATGTTGGGATTTTGTGTGTGGTCTTTTGCTCTTTTTGTTTTAGAGGTTTTATTTAAATTGGACACTGGCAGCTTGAACAAATGTTATTTCAGTGTCAAGGTCAAACTCAAATCAAACTTCTCCCTGGTATGTAAGAGTGTCGCATGATCACATAGAACTGAATATCATTCAATTTTAAATGGAGCACTGATAAACTCTCTAGGATTAGAGTTATAGTAGGACAAGTATAGTTTTATTAATAGAATGCAGTTGTTTATTTGGTCAACTTCAAAATTTCATGAAAACACTATATTAATTGTGATTGTAATCATCTGTTGGAACTATGACTTTGTAATTGGTTTAAGATTTGTAATTTGTTTAAATATATCTATTGGGCCTAAGATTTGTAATTTGTTTAAATATATCTATTGGGTCACTGATTGTGGTATGTAATCAAAACACTAAACTCTTTTGATGTAGCTTATCTCTGCAGTTAATCTAGATTCATATTTACACGATATTTAAAGGTCTGAGTGCATTCTCCAAGACATAATTTTGATGTGGCAACTCCAGGAACAGAATTCTTAACAAATTATACAAGAATATTCATCAGAAATATTTTTTATAAATCTAAGAATGTGAAATACTGTTTTTATTGCTTAAAAGCACCAACTTATGGCCTATGTGAAACCAGCCCTTTGCTGAATAAATGTGCTCTGATTAGAATGATTTGATGATGAATAACATTTGTGATGTCACTACAAGAAAAAACTGACTGATGCATATTGCTCTTGACACATTATGAAGTGAATAGAGAACACACCCTTTACCTGTGTTGCAGGGAAGTGGATAGGGAACATGTTGTTCACTAGTTGTGTTGTAAGGGAATGGATAGGACTACATCCTTTATACATGTGTTGTAGGGATGCAGATAAAGGTATGCCCTTTACATACAAGGGTATGACTGTTACATGTTATGTTGTAGGAAAGTGGATAGTTACACAGCCTTTACATGTTACATTGTAGGAATATGGATAGGAAAGGCATCTTTTACATGTTGTTTAGGTTAGAGAACATATCCTTTACATGAGTTCTGGGAAAGTGGGTAGAAATCATGTCCTACATGTGTTCTGGGGAAGTGGATAGGGAACATGTCCTTTACATGTGTTCTGGGGAAGTGGATAAAGAACATGTCCTTTACATATTATGTAGTACGGAAGTAGATGGGAAATAGATGATTGTCACAAATTTATCAATAAATTTGTCTGCTGTTAAGGTGCGGCTACACCAGTTTTCAGACAGCTCCATTATGTGGAAGAAAGGGTCGATGTTAAAGAAGAACAGTCACCAAGCTTTAATGCTACAAATCAGGTATTTTATGTTTTCAGCTTTCTTGTACTGGCTCTATGACCTTTAGGTTTGTGATTCTAATTTATTTATAGGTGTATACATAAAGATTTATATATTTTATTGACCTTTAGGCTTGTGATTCTAATTGATTTATAGGTGTATACATAAAGATTTATATATTTTATTGATACACACACATTTTAAATTGTATTATTCTTTAAATTTTATTTTATGGAGACAACTCTATTGGTTTTGCAGTTCTAATCATCAAACCAAAGTATGTTTCATTAAATGTTAGGAATATAGAGATTCACTACAAGTTTGAAATATCAGCACACATAACTTGTATGTACTCAGTTTGGAATATCAGTACACATACACTTGTATGTACTGAGTTTGGAAAAAATCCCTAACACTTTTATGGAAATATTGTTGTTTCTTCAGAGACAGAAATTTCTAAGTAATTTAATTATTCATAATATTTCTTTTAATGGATTTTTCAATTATTATTTGCCATTATACATGTATATGACTTGTGTGGAAAAGTTGTTAGGACATCTGAAATCTAACAGCAGTTCCTGTCTGCAGCAACAATGAAGTTTTGGTGAAGGCCCAAGGGTTGAAACCAGAAAATATGCTGTTTCTTGTACATGAAGTCTTTGAGTGTCTGATCACAGAATCATACAGTGGTGTCCACTACGACTTCAACATCCCCTGCATGGAGTGTCAAGTCCAGGTGGGAATGGTTATTTTTTAAACGAAGATAATTTATAATAGATTTTGTAAATGTTACATATGATATGACTATAACTTAATGGTAACAGTAATAAGATAATTTATAATAGATTTTGTAAATGTTACATATAATATAACTGTAAGTTAATGGTAACAGTAATAAGATAATTTATAATAGATTTTGTAAATGTTACATATGATATGACTGTAACTTAATGGTAACAGTAATAAGATAATTTATAATAGATTTTGTAAATGTTACATATGATATGACTGTAACTTAATGGTAACAGTAATAAGATAATTTATAATAGATTTTGTAAATGTTACATATGATATGACTGTAACTTGATGGTAACAGTAATAAGATAATTAAATAACCTTAACTAATTTTCTGAATAATTAGATTCAGTATACTTGATATGAAAATATTTTGAAGTGTGTTAAAGGAGATGTGTTCTACATTTTTGTTGGGTTTGCATTTTTTAAATCTAGTAAATAACATCATAGCTAATACAGTATAACAGTACATAACATTAATGTGACACAACACAGTAATACTAAAATGATCTAACAGAGTTACCAAACCTATAAGATGACAAAATTAATATAATGTAACATTTTATAACACATTGTAACATAACAACAAAAGATGACAAAAATAATTAACAAAGCATAATGATATAGCATTACACAGTATAACATATAGCATCAGTAAAGTATTGAAATATATTTTGAATTCTAGAGATAATTGTCTTTCTTTTTATTCTTTTTTTGTTGAGCCATGCCCAATTTCTAGAATTCTTTCTTTTTGTAGAGCAGTGTCCCCTCTGTGATTTTTATTCTGAATTTCTAGATAGAATTGTCTCTGTTTCTTTTTGTAGAGCAGTCTCCCTCTATTTTTTTTGTTTTGAATTTAGAGAGAATTCTGTTCTTTTTGTAGAGCAGTGTCCTTCTATGTTTTTTGTTCTGAATTTCTAGAGAGAATTGTCTGTGTTTCTTTTTGTAGAGCAGTGTCCCTCTATTTTTTTGTTTTGAATTTCTAGAGAGAATTCTTTTCTTTTCACATATGTAGAGCACTGCTGAGCCAAGTATGTTCTCAGCTTCTAAAGTACAAAGAGCTCTTGACTACAAGGCTCCTTTCCTGCAGTGTGATTATGCCTTTCACATCATATCCATCCCTGAAATTCAAGGTCAGTTAGTTGCAATGTGAAGTCATTTTTAAGTAATAATGTATATTATACATATACTTTTAATCACACACATGAAAGTATTTTATGATGAAAGTTTAAAATTAATTTTTCAGTTTATTTCAAACAAGTTCATCAACATTAGCCTATACTTCTTTTGATTTTCAGCTAGATTTCTCCATTAATCAGCTACCTCTCAGTGAAAAAGTAATTAATTAAATTAATATAATTTTGTAAAAAAATAAATTAAAGTAAGTTATTGTTGTGAAAATGTTTCGTATCGATAGAGTAATAAAAGTTTTATCTCAGCTGTTAGTTCCACATTAATATATGCATCAAGTTTATATTCAGGAAAGATGTAAGGTAAAAAGAGAGATAATCGATAGTGTGGTTGAAAATGATACTACTTTCACTCATGAAATTTTTGTTATTATAGATGAACATTTTATAAATTTAATAAATATTATTGTTACTTTAGCTGTCATGCCACCTGACCATAACTCGGATTTTGATGATCACCTTAGCCGAGGCTTACAGGAACTGCACACTCTTCAAGAAGACATTGCTGTCAGTGTGTTTGTTATTTATTCAAGCAAAAATATTCCCTCGCTGGCTGACCTAGATAAACTGGTCCATCCAGGAACAATCATCGAAGACTTAAGGGCTGCAGGATTCAAAGTGTGGGTGAAGAATGTACTTTTAGGATCAAATGCATATTATTTGCATGCTTAATCCTTTCACTGTCTAGCACTTACATATGTAATTGTATTTCTTGAAGAGTATTTTAGTTGTGTGGGTTTTTATATTTACACACTCAGTTTCAAGTATTTATATCCCAGAAACTAGTTAGGCGTGATGCCTACGCCACACTAGATAGTGGTTATGATTATTATTGTTAATTAATCCACACTAGATAATGGTTATGATTATTATTGTTAATTAATCACCCATAACTAATTACAAATAATGAGAATCTTAATTTATGTTATTAATTATTCTCCAGAAGACACCACTCATCTCTATCACTTGGCGGATATACGGGCGCTGTAAACGTTTTCTCTCTTTCACAACATTAAAGACAAACATTTACCACCACTTTGACAATTTAACAATTTATATAACAATTATGTCTAGAAATAAGGATATGCAAATTTACTCCACTACGTACTCCCCCTGCCTTTTGAGATGTTAGCAATCATTTGAAAGATACACAAAAAATTTGTTTCCTTTCATTATGTTGGACATTTATGTTTCCACACTTAAAGACATATAAGGACAATTTATCGTAAAAAATCATTACAATTTCCTTTGTTATAAGTTAGAGATATGACCCTCGTTTATGTCTCTACACTTAAGGAATACAACACAAATCAGTTATAAGTTAACTTACCATGAGCTAACAATTGCCTTTTTGACTGGACTTGAGTTATGTTCAAATTCAAAGTGATTAGAATAGAATTTCTTCAACAAAGAAATTTTCGGTACATATAGGGATAGGCAAATTTACTCTGCACATAAGTTGTATTTTTCATTTTCTCATTCATAAGTATTTATATTTCAGAAAAAAAATTGAAAGAACAGTTTAGAAAGTATTGTTTTCATGATGCATATTTCACCAAACAGGTAGTAAAGGGATTTATATTAAAATTATGCACATTATTTGATTTTTTCCTGTCACTCATTATTTTATCTTGGTGTATGTCTTTCTCTTTTTTCTGTCTTTCTGTCTAGCTACCTACATGTCTGTCTACCTACCTATATGTCTGTCTATCTATATTTTCATTTTTCTGTGTGTTTTATTCTCTACCTAAATGTCTCTCTCTCTCTTTATAACAGTCTATCTTCCTATATATTTGTTGTTAGTCTGTCTTGCCCTGTATATCCATCTATCACTTAATAAGAAACATTTCAAGCAAATTGAAGAAATTTGATTTCTAAAGAAATAAAGTAAATACCAAGAAACAAGCATTAATTTAATGATGCAGCAATACATGTTGTAAGCATTGCTGAATAACATTGTTAGTTCTTTCACTGCTGTCAGTTTTGTGTAATCGGGTTACATTCTGTTTCAGCTCCTTCACTGATAAATCGGAGACTGACAACATGGAGACTCTCACCCTCTCCATGAAAAGTGCTCAAGTAAGGCTCTTTCAGTTATCTAATCGATGTTGAAAGAATCATTGTACATGGTCATAGCAAGCACTTTCAGATGCCTTGTAGATGTTCAAAGAATCATTGTGTCTAGTCATAGTATGTACTTTTCAAACATCTTGTACATTTATTCATTGCACTTAGAAACCTATTTATACTTAGCTTTAAGGCAAATTTGAGATATTTTATATCTTGGCAGGTGCAGGTTTATTTCTTTGCAATTGAAGATCAGGTATATACATATATATATATATATATATATATATATATATATATATATATAATATGTCATTTAGATATTTAAATAAGTTATTGTAACTGTGTAAATTAAGTAAAATATAGCATTTAGTTTCTTGTTAAATCATCTACTGAAGTTTACATTGTTTCTGAGGAAAATGCACAAATGTAAACATAAAACTTCTAGAACAGCTTGTATGAGCCATCTAGTTACGTGTATACAAAATCCTCTTGTAGCTCTACATATATAATATATTTATGTTTGTTACATTGATACAGTGTAGTGATGTGTTAACTTTTCCTTTTACACATTCATTCACAGCAATGCTATCATGAGTTCTCTTACATAAATAAACAAGTTCTCTCATGCTTTTAGTGGCTGTTTCATCCTCATTGGGGTGAAAACAGAAGAGTCAAAAGTTGAGTAATATCAAAAGTTAGAGCTGATTGAAATCATTACAATTAGGAACGTCCATTTCATGTGTTAGTGATGAGTAAAATTTAAAGAAACAAGTAATTCATTCACAAAGCAGTTCATTATTTCTTTAATTTATTATCACTAGTATAGTACAGTATTATTATTGTTCTTGTTACAGCAAAGCATTAATTTGTATCATAATTATCATTATCATGTCATATTCAAGTATATTTCCAAACACATGTATTTTTAGGTTTGAAACCCATCTATCTTTAGATATTTGGCTATAACGTACATCTTCTCCTCTACCACTAAATTAAGGTGTTCACTATAATAAAAGAGAATAAAGATAAATTTAAAAATAAGACTGTTTATTAACATATAATTTTAGACTTCACTATATAACTATTTCATTTGTATTAAATTTTGTTTTCTGAAATAACAATGAATTTGGATTTGTGCAGAGTACATTGCATTAAACAAATATTTAATCTTTGATATCTAACCAGGTGGTACTGATCGGTATCTCTGATGAGTTTCTTGCCAATGATACCTGCCGCAACCTCGTCATTTATGCCAAGGAAACACTTGGTGTGCCCATTCTGCTAATGACACTGGGAAACACAACCAACTGGCAGAAGGAGAACATTAATATTGTTCTAGGCGATGAGGTAATGGCCAGAAAACAAGAGGAGAGTAATAGCAGTAATTGGCACCACTAGTTTCATAGGGCATGATGTATTGTCCAGAAAACAAGGGGAGAGTAATAGCAGTAGATGGCACCACTAGTTTCATAGGGCATGATGTATTGTCCAGAAAACAAGGGGAGAGTAATAGCAGTAGGTGGCACCACTAGTTTCATAAGGCATGATGTATTGTCCAGAAAACAAGGGGAGAGTAATAGCAGTAGGTAGCACCACTAGTTTCGAAGGTGATGAAGCAATGGCTAGAGTACAAGAAGAATGTACATAATTGTGTCAGTAGTCTCATAAGTGATGAGATAAGAGCCAGAAAACTGAAAAAGTCCTCTAAGGTGATGAGGGGAAGAACCAGATACCTATGAAATCCTGAAATGGCGATGAGGTAAGAGCCACAAAACCTATGAGATCCTTGAGGTAAAAACTAGGACATCTATGACATCCTCAAACAATGAGGTGTACTTAGTAATCTATGAAATCATCATAGACAATGAGGTAAGGAATATACATTCTATGATTCCACAGAGGTGATGACATATAGAAAAATTATGAAATTTTCAAGGCAGTGAGGCACTAACCAGCAAACCTCTGAAATCCTCAGAGATGTTTTCTGGTGAGGAAGAGCCACATGACTAATACTTACCACAGAAAATAATCATGAACATAAGTTGCTCATTTCATCAGTATTATCAATGGCAATAGAATAAGATCCAGTTTGATGGAAAATAATGTAATATTTATTTTCACTATTAGGTGTGCATTCAGAATGCTCATAATATAATCTTGAAAACACTTTTGTTTCTGTAGACATATGTCCTCAGGGCAATTCAAGTCAAATCATTATCAGAATAACTAAAAGGAGCCAAATCAGTCTAACAGAAAACATTGTTGAGGATTGTTTATTGTTTTTCCATGCCAGAATTCAAAGAAAATGAACAGTGCAGTTTTTAAATTCAATTATTCTAATATTTTTTGTAGGTATTTGTGAAAATGCAAAATGCAAACCAGTACCAACACAAGATTAAGGAACTAATTAATGCCATCAAGACAAAAGCCAGCCTCACAAAAGTGGTAAATAAAGAATTTTAATATCATTTATTAATTTTTTAAAAATCTAAAACATTTAATTAGCTTCATAGAATTGATTTTTTTATTGCTATCATTATGTCATTGACAAAGAAAGAAATTAAGTTTTATCGTACTTAAAAAAATAATTTGAATTTATTAAATTTTTATTAAAAGTATTGTAAATTTATGGATGTATTATATATAATTATAAACATATTCTACCTGTATATTTCTTTCTTTTTTAAAAAATAATTGGTATTGATACTTTTGAACAATAGTTTTAATTTGCAAAAATTATAGCTTTTAGTAAGCTGAATTTGATCTTTTTGTTCTTCAAATATATGAAAATATAACAGAAGGTCCATCAGTGATAATTCTATAGACAGTAAGTAATTATTATACAACACTGGAGGGAGTAACTTTTTACTATTGTCAATAATATAAAAACTCATTACATATTTGCTGATGGACATAAAATAAATAGAAATAAATTAAATTAATAATGTCTAGACATGTCTGAAGTTTACGCCAAGGTGAAAGGAATGACTACATGTAGAACTTGCTTGGTCTTCTCACCTAATTTCAAGAACATCATTCATGATTGATTACGGTGTGTCAAACACATCATTCATAGTTATTTACTATCTGCATGGTACATCATTCTTGATTGATTGTGGTCTGTCATACACAGCATTCATAGCTATTTACAGTCAGTCAGGAACAGCATTCATGATTGATTGCAGTCTGTCAAACACTGCATTCTTGTTATTTACAGTCTGTCAGGCACTGCATTCATATTAAGCAGATGTTTCCACATGTTCTGAATGCTTGCTAAATGTTTTGACAAGAAGCATAGTAACAATGACAAACATTCACTTTCACTAACAAAAATGGAAAATATTTTGTTGCCATTAATGTGATTGTAATCATTAGCAAGATTTCATGATTATTAAATTCTGAAACATTCAAATTTATTTAAATTCATAGAGTGGGTATATTTTAGTCCAGTTTCACCACTTTCTTTTTAATATTCTCCAGAATGTTTATCCAGAATGCTTTATAAGTTACTGCTGGGTCAACTCTAAGACTGCTGTTGACATGGGAACTGCTTCTAATCCCAAAGCTTTGGGTTGGGGAGATCCTAGAAAACTCAAACATTTCTTGGAGGAAAATGGTGTGTCATGTTGGCTGGACATTGAACAAATGGGACAGGTGGGTAAGCTTTTAAATTTAGATTGTGTTGTTGAAAGGAATGTTAAAATATAAATTAGTTAATTTTGGAAGCCTTTTTTGTCAGATGAAAAAGGAATTTATATTACATTTAGTTATGTAACTAGCAGACTTGAATTGAAAAACTTCTTTTTCTGTTATTATTTTGTTAATTAATGTATGGGTAAAATCTGTAGGTTATTTGGTGGAACTCTATCAGTTTGAAAATGTTGAAGACACAAAATTCGTTTTTATGTATTGTTTCTTCTTTTAATTCAATGTAAATAATCTTAATTTTGGTCCTTGATCTGCTTGTATAACTTAGCTCTGCTATTCAAGAAAAGTAACTTTGACACATTTCTTTGGTAATGTTTTTCACTATATATCACATAATTACTTAAAGTCATTCTGTTTTATAAAGATTCAGGATTAAATAATATGATAACCTGCTTAGAGTTATGGATTCACTGTACAGCCAGGTAATGGATTACAGTAGTATTAACTTGGCAATCTGCGGATATGAATGAGTTCATGACCCATTAATTTTCATATTTTTGGTTTCAAATTAAATTTCACTTACATTGCCATTAAATGTAATATAGTGATAATTATCTTAATTATAATAAATAATATACTTTTCATTTCAGGCAGAATGTTCTGTTTTCAAATCCCTGTTGCTTAAGCATCGATTTGAGTTCTAGTGCATTCATTTTGATTTTCTTCTTTATGAATTCAGTTAAATCTACATTTATTTATTGTATTAGTTTTTTATATGCTTAATTTTAAACAATTAACAGGAAGGCTTTTTTGAAGATATAGCGGGAGGACTTAGGAAGGCAAAAGTAATGGTGGCTTGCATTTCTGATGAGGTGAGAAAATGTTTCTAGAGCAGTCGTATGTTGTGTTAAGGAATGTTAGTATTTCTAGAGCAGTTGTACGATGTGTTAAAGAATGTTTAGTGATTCTAGAGCAGTCATACGATGTGCTAAAGAATGTTAGAATTTGTAGAACAGTCGTTAAAGAATGTTTAGAGATTCTAGAGCAGTCGTATGTTGTGTTAAGGAATGTTAGTATTTCTAGAGCAGTCATACAATGTGTTAAAGAATGTTTAGTGATTCTAGAGCAGTCGTACGATGTGTTAAGGAATGTTAGTATTGCTCCATGGATGCAGTATAGTTTTTGAGTGTAATAACAAAATGGATGCAGTACAGTTTTTCAGAGTGTAATAACAAAATGGATGCAGTACAGTTTTTCAACAAAATTCTTGTACATTTTGGCACAAAATGTGCCAGATTTTGTAAAAAAAGATTTCTAAAATTTTACATTCTAACATTTAACATTAAATGTGTGCAAATATATATCTTCTGAATTGATTGCAAAACAAAAATATGATTCCTATATTTTTATATGTATTGTTATGGTGAGATACATGACAAACAATATGATATTGGGAACAGTAATAAAGAAATGTACTTTACATGTCTTGTTTCTCATGCAGTATGCAGAATCAAAAAATTGTCGGATGGAATTTCGGTTTGCTGTTGCCACTCTACGCATTCCAGTTATTTTAGTCATGGTGGGAACAGGGTATCAATGGGAGCGTTCCCAGGTATGACCTTTAACCTTTCATTAAGCCTCTTACCAATTTAAAAAATAATTTGATTGGATTTCTTTAGCTTTGTTTAGATTTCCCTCTTTGACAACATTTTGCTTTTGATCCCCTTAAAAATTTTGACAGATTAAATTACTTGTGTAGACAGAAGGTATGTATATGTTATAATTATGTTTGAGGTTTTATAAAAGTCATAACAAATGCCATTCTGTGTTGGGGGTCTTAATTTTTTTTCTGTGCATTTTAATGTGTATTTTATGAAGTTTGGGGCAACCAAAGAACCTGTTGTCCTTTTTTCACATAATTTTAATTGACAGACACTGTTGTTAAAAAATCGGCTTGTGATGCAATTTTTTAAAAGGAGGCAACTCTTACTTATTTTCTTCTCCATATTTTTTTTGTTGGTATATATATCTAAATAATGTTTCATCTGGAACAGGTAGGCTTGATGGCTGTAGGTCAGGATAGCCCCAAAGTCAACTTGCAGTATGAGAACCGTGGTGGCTTGTTGGATATTCTTTCCTTAGTACGGAACATCTTAGATAAGCAGCCTGCTGACCCAAGGTCACTGTCTTCAAGCAGTGATCAGCAAACCAGTGTTGTTTTCCAGGTGATACTATATTTTGGCAACCTGATTTTTAAAAATGCATGTGTGTGTGAGTGTGTGGATGTGTGAAAGAGATTGAGAGGAGAGAGAGAGAGTGTATTAGTGCGATAAGAACAAGATAGAATTATTTTTAGGTGAGTTCCAGCCTTGTCATATACTTGGTTTTTTTTATGAATTTGATTGAACTTTATTGTCCTATGGGTTCTCTTTTGTGCAGTGGATAAAAGAAAAACTTAATCGCTCATTTCGCAAACTATTCAGTCACAAAACATACACTCTGGGAATAAAGGATGGATGATGAAAATAATAAGGAAAGTGAAAAATAGAAGTTAAAAACAACAAATTAAAAACATGGAAAAGTGTGGCAATTTCTGCTATAAAATCTGCTACAGCAAAAGTACCAAGAAAACTTACAGGAACTTAAAGTTATGAAAAATGTCAAACAAACGAGAGTCCTGGAGCTATTGAGTTTCTCCATAACTGAATAAAAATAGATAAAGGTTTATATCATAAGTTCAAATCATATATCTTATTTAGCCCTACCTACTCATAATTAATTTTATGTGCACTGAGGTTTCTAATAATTGATTGAATTTTTTATTACTCACAGAATTTCTTGTACCCTTCAAAAATTAAGTTGAATCTCAAAGTTTCTCCTGTTTTCTGTCTCTCCTGTTTGTCTCCTGGCAAAAACATAAGTTTATATTTACTACAATTTCCATTGTTCCCTTATTGGGCTAAAAGAAATGCTGTTCCATTGGCTAGAAAAACTGTTTACCAACTAAGACCTAGGTTTTCTAATTAATTGTCCTGGTCCTAGCACATGAAACTAAACACTAATTAAATGTTGATACAAACTCTCACCACAGCATCTCTCTGAGTCTCCTCTTTCATACAATTAAGCCTCCAGCCTGTTCATTAACCCAGAGGGCATGACCTGTGCCCCTATTGTAGGTTGCCACTTACAGGTTCATGAGATTTCTTGAATTACCTACCACATCAGGCATGTAAATGAAAAAAACTAATTACCTCAAGTGCACTTTAATTTCAAACTACTCCATTTGTTCTAACTGCAAAATTCTCAAACACTTAGTACATGTAATTACAAGTAATACATCTAGTAAAAATATTTCTCACTGAATTGCTGAACTTATATACAAAGAATTGAACAATTCTAAAACAATAGTTTCAAAATAACATGATTCTTTTTATCAAACACTTTCGCTCAAAAGTGTACAACAGGAAAACTGAAAACACACTTTCTAAAAAAAACATGGGGGTTGGATAGCAGTTTTACATCACCCTGGAGCTTGAGTTGATCATTTTGTCATCAGACATTCTCTGATCTGGAGTACCCCAGTGGGACCTCACAGCTTCATACTTGTGTTCGAAGTGGAGGGAGGGCTGGTAGTAGGGAGTGAAAATGGTCACACCAGTTTGGCACACACCCTCAACCATCCTCCATCGGTTTCTAAAAAGTTCTTGTTTCAAAATGTATAGAAACTAAAAATATAACCCTTAGAATATATTTAATAAAACAGTGTTATTAATAAATGTTACAACTTAGCTTTCAAATTACCAGTAAGTACAAAGAAATGTATTGTAAGCTTGTTAGTTATATTCTCAAAATTTATGATTTCTGATAAGCCCTACTGTGACTGACATGACTGACACTAATGTGTAAAATTGCACAGTTGCCTTTCTTGGCCGGACTATTGAAACAAGGCTGAAGCCAGATTTTTGTGACAAGATAGTACTGTCAAGATTTAAGTGTATAAATTGTATTAGCAAATATCTTCATGAAATAATTATAATTTTAAACCTCATCTTTACATAGGTGAGTATTTTTAAAGTTTCTATACTAATAGAAGTAAAAGTTTATGCCTTATATCCATGCAATATCAAGTTGACACTGTCGATATAATGCCAGGAAGGGAGATAATCTAGAAACTTATTTGTTTACAATATTCCAATGCAAATGTAAGTTTAATTGAACTAAAATATAATTTAAACCTCACAAGCATTTGAATAATGTCTTCATTCATAATTTCATGTGTAATTATTAAATTATTATTATTATGTCAGAAATTAGAATATAATCACACACACAAATACACACATACATTTACACATCCATGCATATGACCTTTTCATGAGTGTTCTGCTCAACAAGAGCAAAGACAAATACTATTTTTATATGGGCACTTTTCATCTGAAATAATCATTAGTGTTCTGATTTCATTAATCAATTCATTATTTCTGAGATTTTACTGACAAAACCAGTTAAGATTCAGTTTGAAAGAAGTTGCATTGTGTTCAGTCAGTATCATAACTGTCCTTTTGAAACCTTACATTTTCATGAATTTTGCAGGAAGTTCTTGAGCTGACTGAAAGAAAATTTCTTCGACAACTATGCATGTACATAGAAACTCTAGGTCTGGAGGATTATCCTCGACTGGTCATGATCGACCTTGTGGACAAGAAGAAGTTTCAAGATCAAGCAGACAAAGTCAACACTCATTGTCACATGATTGACATTTTGCAAAACGAAAATGTTGGAGCTGGAGAACCAGATGTGGTGTGTGCAAGCAAACTGGAAGATGCTCTCACAAATGTCAGTCAAATATATTTATGCTGTTCTGAAGATTTAATTTGCATAAAATTCCCACCTAAGAATGACAGGTTTTGAAAAGTCTGGTAGACACAGAGGCATTAATTCAGACTGGAAAAGAATTGGCTATGATCAAAAATTTAGTTTTCTATAGTATCAGAAAGTGATCCCATGCTCTATCAAATGGCACAATTATATTTATAGATTTGTCTTGAAACTGTAAGAAAACAAAATGAGTACTTTGAACAAAAGCAGCACAGACAAAATTATTTCTAAACCTTTGAGGCTTGTTAATTTTGAAGTATGTTTTTCATGATTCTTTTTAACAAATCTTTTGGTATGAAGTGTGATGTGAATGGGGTGTACTTTTCATTTAAAAGCTTGGATTAATTGTATTTACTTTTCTTCCTTTTGACTGTACCACTGTCATAATGTGTTCCAATGAATCAAGTAAATATTTTTCTTTTTTTTTGGTAAAACTATTTACATATTTATCATTTTCATAATGTCATAAATGAATCAAGAACATGTTTATGTAAAATAATATATCTGTAATTTAGGAGCAGACCAGAGCTGTGGAACATAAATCACCTAACCAGTCTGCCTGTTACTGCTTCCGGGTGCTGTGTGAGTGGGAACAGGTAGGTCTCTGTGTATTTAAAAGTTAAATTAACAGGTATATTTAAAATTTAAACCATTATGTGAATCAGTACATATTTAAAAGTTAAACTGAGAAGTGGTGTTACTATTTGAAAGTTAAACTGACAGTGGATTTACTGTACTCTTAAAAGTTAAACTGTCATGTGAGTAAATCTTTAAAAGTTAATCCAACAGATGATACTTAACCACTACATCACAGGGAAGTTGCCCTTCTTAAAAATGTTAAACTGACAGCTATGTCAGTATGTATTTACAAGTTAAACCACAGGTAAGTCAGGTAAGTCACTAAAGTTTAATGAGAGGTAAGTCACTATGTACTAAAGTTTAATGAGAGTTAAGTCACTATGTATTAAAGTTTAATGAGAGGTAAGTCACTATGTACTAAATAAGAGTTAAGTCACTATGTACTAAAGTTTAATGAGAGGTAAATCACTATGTACTAAATAAGAGGTAAGTCACTATCTAATAAAGTTTAATGAGAGATAAATCACTATGTACTAAAGTTTAATGAGAGGAAAGTCACTGCATCTCAAAGTTAAGACAATAGTGAGTCATAAGGTATAAAATAGTTAAACTATCAATCGAGTGACTATGTGCAAACAAGTTAACACTATGCACTTGAAAGTTAAGTATTTATTAGTAGGTCACTCTACACTCAAAAGTTAAACCTAGCTCCATTTCTATAATACTCACAAGCTAGAGAGACATGATTTTGGGAAATTTACATTCTACTTTATGATACGGTAAAAGTATGAAAACTAGGTATAATATATTTCACATGAAGACACATAATGCATACTTAAAGATACATACACACACACACACACACACACACACACACACACACACACACACACACACACACACACACACACACTTACATATATAAATTGATATTGATTGTGACCTGAAAAAAATAGTGTCGTTGTTTATCTGACAACCATTTTACTGTTGTAGTGAAGTTCTTGCCTGAGAGACTTTTAACACTGAATTCATGATAAAACATTTCTACAGCTTGTTACTAGAATTTTTGAAAAAATAAAATTATTTTCTTTTTTTTGTAATCTAAATTTCTCTTCAATTTGAACTTGAATTAAAAACAATTTTGAATCTTTTCTGTTCACTAGGGTTGGCATGAAACATCAGAGGTGATTTCTTTCTCATCTGGCATTGTGACAGATGATGCTTTCTTAAAAGAAGTTGCTCCTTATTGCGTCCGATTAATGGCTATTCTGAAACACACTTCACTGTCACTCCCAATTTTAACCTCCCCTCAAGGGGAGTTACTCTGGAAGAATTTTGAAGAGGTATGAGACCACTTGCAATTTGAATTGTTTATGCTGAAAATCTAGCATAGTTGCACAGTAGTTTACAATCTGAACTGTTTATGTCATAACTAGTCTTCATTTTTCCATGTTACTGTCAATTTAATTCTGAGAGTGTGCACATTTTAAAACAATTAAAATGAGGAACTAATGTGCAGGGCTAAATTTCTAGTGATTTTATATAATTGTGATGCTTCTAAACAAACTTGCCAAATATCCCAAATCATTGCAGGAGTCTTCTGACTTTTTACTTAATTTACCCCTTCCAGGAAAGATCTATGATGGTTTTTCCACATTACAAAAAAAATCAAAAAAATCCAAAAACTAAAAAAAAAGCCACTTTATTTTAATGTTGAATCTGGGAAGAGAATGAAAGTTACTTCCCATTGACAGTTAACCTAGAACAAAACATATGTGTGTGTGTGTGTGTGTGTGTGTGTGTGTGTGTGTGTGTGTGTGTGTGTGTGTGTGTGTGTGTGTGTGTGTGTGTGTGTGTGTGTTCATTTAATATATCTGGTCACTAATATCAAGCTGTAAACATCACATGACAAGCTTTAAGAATTAAATTAACTTATTTTGGGCAACATAGAATTTAGCAATTATATACATGTGTTTATAAAAGATTTATTTAGATTTTTAAATAAAATTTTAGCCTGGATATAATTATTTAACTTTATAGTGGAGCTGAGAGATGTAGGCAAAATTTTCATGCAGATAGTCCTGGGCATAAGTAAGATCTGGGATATGGAATTTTCCAATTAATAAACACTCCCTATCATGTTATTATTGAGCTGTCACTGTGAGTCAGGAGTGCTGAGATATATTAAGGTATGAAGTACAAGTATTATTATTATTAATTTAGGTTTATTATTTATGGGTACTGAGAATTATATTTAAAGATTTTAATTGAAATGCTTATAAAGCATAGTTTCATAGTTTTCATGAATGGTGGAATATTATGAAACTATTTCTTACTTGTGAAAGAGTGTTTACTTTATAAAAAAAAAAGTTTTGTCATTGTGTTGATGAGTTTATACAGTCTGCAGTGTACTAGTTTTGTGTGTAGGACCAGTAGTATGGATTTATGAAACTCTACGTTTATTGTGATTTTTATTTTACCCATACATCATGACCTTTGCAGTGGAGTCCTCGGACAAGGTCAGAGTTTCACAATGAGTACAGACAACTTCGAGATATGGTGACTCAACAAGATGTTGACAGAACCTATGGAGGTCTACAAAGGTGATATATTTAATATAATTTTAGTTGATTGGGTATTTTCCTAATATTATTTATTATTATTTGTAGAAAGGTACCATTAAATCCCCAGATAGATATGTCCATCCATCCATCCATCCATTCATCCATCTGTTTTGTATAGGTTTCCTTTTTGTTTCCAAATCTCAAAATTAGAATTACAGCAGACTCTTTTTCTTAAATATATAACACTAAATTAATTAACTTAAGAATGAGATGAAAGGCTAGCCATTTTAAGTTTTTGTAGCTTTTGAACAGACATTTTAAAATTTATTTATTTCAGTAAATTGATTAATATTATGGATCATAAAAAGTAGCATTGTGATTTCTTTCTCAAGTTTCCATGTTTTTCTTTCTCTTTCCTGAAGGTCTTATAGTGACTCTTGGTTATAGTATGGATGGTTTTTCTTTCTCTTTCCTGAAGGTCTTATAGTGACTCTTGGTTATAGTGTGGATGGTTAATAATAATCTTCTTTGTACTTATTTTTTGTTGTTGAGATGTCACATGGCACATGGAAAACAACTGTGGCTTTGCCCTGAGCATCACAAAGCATCCCTTACTCACTCTGGCCAGATTTCAGAGCAGTCAAAAGTTGTCCCTCAGAACAATATCAGCACCCAGCCAGATCATCAGAACTCCACAGATCAAGTAGAATCAGAAAAAATCAGCAGTGACAATAAGCAAAATGGTATGGTAATGTTTTAACTAGGATGTGTGTAATAATAGTATAATGATGTTTTAACTAAGATGTCTGTAATAATAATATGGTGATATTTTAACTATGATGTGTGTAATAGGGTGCAGATGTTTTGACTAGGATGTGTGTAATAGTATGCAGATGATTTGACTAGGATGTATGTAATAGTATGGAGATGTTTTAACTAGGATGTGTGTAATAGTATGGAGATGTTTTAACTAGGATGTGTGTAATAGTAAAAGGATGTTTTGACTAGGATGTGTTTAATAGTATAGTGATGTGTGTAATAGTTGGGTAATGTTTAACTAGGATGTGTGTAATAGTTGGGTGGTGTTTAACTAGGATGTGTGTAATAGTTGAGTAATGTTTAACTAGGATGTATAATAGTTGGATGGTGTTTAACTAGGATGTGTGTAATAGTTGGGTGGTGTTTAACTAGGATGTGTGTAATAGTTGAGTAATGTTTAACTAGGATGTGTGTAATAGTTGAGTAATGTTTAACTAGGATGTGTGTAATAGTTGGGTGGTGTTTAACTAGGATGTGTGTAATAGTTGGGTGGTGTTTAACTAGGATGTATAATAGTTGGGTGGTGTTTACTACGATGCATGTAATAGTTGGATGGTGTTTAACTAGGATGTGTGTAATAGTTGGGTGGTGTTTAACTAGGATGTGTGTAATAGTTGGATGGTGTTTAACTAGGATGTGTGTAATAGTTGGATGGTGTTTAACTAGGATGTGTGTAATAGTTGGATGGTGTTTAACTAGGATGTGTGTAATAGTTGGATGGTGTTTAACTAGGATGTGTGTAATAGTTGGATGGTGTTTAACTAGGATGTGTGTAATAGTTGGATGGTGTTTAACTAGGATGTTAATAGTTGGATGGTGTTTAACTGGAACCATTTAATAATAGTAATAAGAATAGTGTAGTATAGTGTTGTTTAACAAGGGTCACATAATAATATGTGTAATTTGGAAGTTTTTGTGACTATGTATAGATATAATTGAGTGTTTGGTATTTCTTTAACTTGCGGCATATAATAGTGGTATTATGTTATTTAATTTGAGACATTTAGTAGTATAATGGTATTTACCAACAAGCATATAATAGTTTGGTGATGTATATCTAAGGGCATATAATAGTATGGTAGTATTAATTAGGACCTGTAATATTATGATAGTATACATTTTGGAACATATAACTGTATGGCAACATTTAATTAGCCGTATATAATGTGATGTTTAACAAGGGCATGTAATAGTAAGATGGGATTTATTAAGGGCAGATAATGGTATTGTGTTGTGACTAGAGGCAATTAATAGTATTGTTGTGTAATGAGGGGCATATATAGTGGAACCCTGCAATAATGTGAATTCGGATGTAATAGTCATTGCATGGCTCCCGAAATTTCGTATATTCATTTGCACATGAAATTATTTTTTCAAAATAATTGAAAAAGAGTATAAAAATATTTAACTTTATTTTGGGGATGAGATCACATATGAATTTGAATATACACGTAATACGATTGTGGCGTGGTTCCTGAAATTTTAAATTCATGTACATGTATTTTTCTCATACCGGGGAATAAAAATTTAAGTAAGAGAAAAGTGTGTAAAACATTTATTATCATTTTGGGGAAGAGTTTGCGTATGACTTTTAATATATAACAATCCAAAATTTAACAATTTCACCAGGTTCTTGAAGTGTTATGCTAAAATAAATATTATCGTAAATGTTACTTATTACTGATCCATGAGTAGTATTGTGTTGTAACCAGGTGCATATAATAGTATGGTGGTATAACTAGGGACATAGAGTAGTATGGTGGTGTAACCAGGGTATATAGTAGTATGGTGTTATAACTCGGGGCATTTAAATGTCTTTCTGGTGTTTAATGAAGCGCTTTTAGTGGGATGATGGTATATAACTAGAAACCTAAGTAATGTTATTAAAGTGCTTAGCTAAGGGGATGTAATGCAGTCAGCCCTTGAGTTAACAACTCTCAGATTAGTAGACTATGGATCTAATGGAACAATATCTGCTTTATCTGAATTTCAGGCAACAAGGCACATCCCTTCAAATGACATAGCCTAGTGTTAGAAACTTAATTAAAATAATTCATGAAATAAAAGCATTTTAAAAGTAATTATATACATTTTTTTTGTTAAAATGTCAAGAAAGTAGTTAACTTGATTCTTCGTCATGTTTGAGTGTGTTTAGAGGCTAAAAGATATATCTTTTTGCCATTTAATGGACATTCTGCTTTAGTGGACATCATTTCCTCCCATGCATTTAATCCATTAAATCAGGGCTTACTGTAGCATCAAAATGTTTAACTGGGATCTTCAAGAGTATATGTATGCACTAAAAATAGTTGTCTGTGGCTCTTGTTTATTTATAGCTTTTTTATTATTATGAAGTTTAATCTGCAGCAAAATATACTTACTGTTACTGCAAACTGCAGTTTGTTCAATGCATTTAATATATAAAACATTTAATTTTATATTTGTTTTTATTTGACAACCAGTTTGTTAATAGTAAAGCTTATCATTTCTTTTTTATTCTCAGTTGATCAAGACATGTCCACTGAGGCTTCCCGAATTGTTAAACGAGGTGGCAGGCGGCTCCCACCTGAAAGGACTTTGAGTCGTGCAACAAGTCGTGCATGCTACCTTATGTGATTTTATTGATCCGTGACTTTGATTTTCCCTTACATTGCAAATTAATGAATTAAATATTAGATATGTGATTACACTAGCCCTTTGACTAGATTTTTATTATATTTCTGTCATAGTCTGAGTGATTCACTCAAATATTGGTCGTGATTGAGACATTCACTCTTTGGTAAGCATTTGCCTAATTTCTCATTTTCATTTTATACAATCTTTTTCTTGAGGGATTTATTTCTTCTGATTACTGACTTGTTGACTGTTATTGAATCTCTCCCTCCTTGATACTCACTCATGTTATATATAGTTTATTTTTATTTACTCATATATAGTTTATTTTTATTTACTCATAAGTAGTTTATACCTCCGTACTCACTCATATATAGTTTATTTCTCCTTTCTCACTCATATAAAGTTTATCTCTCCTTATTTACTCATGTTATATATATAGTTTATCTCTCCTTATTTACTCATGTTATATATATAGTTTATCTCTCCTTATTTACTCATGTTATATATATAGTTTAGATATCCTTATACCCTGTGGTATATTAGTTTATATCTTCTTACTCACATGATATGTAGTTTATATCTCCTTATTCACTTGTGATACATATTCAACACTTTGTTGACTCTAATTTTCATCTCTTTTATTCACTTCTATTATATGTAATTTATTGCCAACACATTGTTGATTGTTATAGTCATGTATATCTCCTTCTTTTTCACTTGTGACGTGTGCAGCTTATTATCAACTCAATACTGTTATTTTTATATCTCTTTCTTATTCACTTCTGTAATATGTAATATATTACCAACTCAATACTGTTATTTTTATATCACTTTCTTATTTATTGTAGTATATTTAATTTATTATCCACTCATTATTGATTGTTATTGTTTTGTCAAATTCTTTATATTCACTTATATTTTATATACATGTAGTTTATTACCAACTCATGGACTGCAATTGTTGTGTTTTATACTTATTCATTCGTGTTATATATATAGTTTATTACTAACTCATAATTGACTGCTAGTGTTGTGTTATATTATTCTTACTCATTTGTGTTATATATATATATATATATAGTTTATTACCAACTCACTGATTTTGTGCTATTGGTAGTAGGCTACTTTTTATTACAAGTAGCCACCATTAATAAAATGGATATTTATTTTTCCATGACATTTATGATGCAATTTATTTAGTGATCTTTTTTTTCTATGGTTTTGACTAGGATGTGTGTAAATCAGTTATTTAATCTTCTCTGGGGCTAGTTGAAGACTTCATGTCATTTTAGGACTTTAAATGGAAAAATTAAAAACTAACTCACCATATATAGCCTCAAATTGCCCTTTAGAGAAGGATAAAATTTTGGTGTCTGCTTTCAGTATTCAATTAGATAGTTCAACTTTACCTCAGTTATTGGAGTTTTTCCATTTAATAAGCTTTCTTCCAAACCATTTGTTGAGTTTAGAGCCTTAATTGCTTTATAATATATAAATTAATAATAATAATGTTAAAAATCTGTGTAAGTAGTTTTTGTTGCTTAACAATGACTGTTTGGACAGCAGAATTTACTCTGATTTTGTGTGTTAACTAAAGGATAAAAATAAAACATTTTCACTGGATTACATATTGAAAACAGAAAAAAAACTTTAAAAAAAACTATGACTTAAGAAATGGTTCATTTTCTCTTTCACATTTTTGACACCAAGAAACATATATTAAATGCTGGTTGGTGAAGATGTGATTGCAACTATATTTCATTAAACCAAAACAAAACAAACTGACAGAAAAATTGAACAGAGTTTAAACAAAACAAAAAAGTAAAAATGTATGCAAATTATCAGGAATGTTGAGAATAACTCGGATGATTTGCTCAGATTTTTAAATTGAGATTGTGTGATTGTCAGACCAAGATCCATGTAAATATGTGTGGCAATGAGGCTTGATAGGCTTGTAATTTTCATGACCTTATGTTAAGATTTTTGTTTAAATCATAACACATTAAAATCAGTTGCACTTAGCTTTGTGCACAAATTAATACAATACAAACCATGACAAAAGGGTATTCAAGGGTATACAGGTCAATGACCTCCTAAGTGCAAGTAAATATTTTACTATGTGCATTTTTCTCATTTTTCTTTAAATGCAAGAAGACATATTTCTGAGCACTGTATATGCTTCTCTTCTTTGGTAATATATGCGATAATATAATTATTTATTTATATTTTGTTAATAATGCATTTTTATGCATACAGAGCATTTTTGCAATTCTCCGTCCATATTATATATTTTATTTGACAATGGTTGTTCAGATAAATTTGATAATGATATTTATTCATTAATTTACAAAGTCTAAGATAATATTTATGTTGTACACTATGAGAACTATACCAAAGCAGTACTCAGTCCAGCCATTGGCTTCAGTTGAACTCCATTACCCATACTTGTTTTTTTTCCCTTTTTTAAAATTTATTTTATTTTATTTTTTTATCAAGAGTATGCAATACTTTGGAATATTTTATATGACCCCTGGCACTTGCTGCAATTTCTAGTGAGCATGATTCTGCATTTTGTTTCTATGCTCTTTCTCTGTTTTCTCACTGTTCTTAATGTTCTTGCTCTATCTTCATGTTCTGTCTTCATGTTCTTTCTCTATTCTCCATTTCTCAGTTCATGTTCTGTCTTTATGTTCTTTCTCTATTCTCCATTTCTCAGTTCATGTTCTGTCTTCATGTTCTTTCTCTGTTCTCCATTTCTTAATGTTCATGTTCTGTCTTCATGTTCTTTCTCTGTTCTCCATTTCTCAGTTCATGTTCTGTTGTGCTGTTCTTTCTTGTTTTGACTCTGCACTCAGATTCTGTGTTTTGTTTTTATATTCAGACTGTATCTGCCTTCTCTACATTTCTCTATGTTCTACCTCTAATAAACACACTCTACACTATTTCTCTGCACAGGGACCATACTCTGTATATTCAGCATTTTGTTCCTTGCCTCCATGCTCTGTTTTATACTCACTCTCTATATTCTAACTCTATGCTGAAATTCTTTGTTGTCTCAATATTCAGACTCTATGCTGTCTTGATGCTGGTCTCTATGCTTTGTACATACAATCTTTATGTTCTTTCTAAATACTCTTTCTTTACTGTCATTAATTGACATCCATATAATGTAAAGTAGTAATTTTTTCAATTTGACTTTAGCAATGTGAAAAACTAACTCACTTTACTCCCATTGCAATGATTGAGTTTCTTTCATTAATTTTTTTTTAATAGTACATCTCGGTTTGTTGTCCATTAATATTTCTTTAAACATGTGCATTTCAATTTTTTAACAGATTTTTATTTCACTAGTGAAATTCTATATATAAAAGTTATGACAAAGTACTTTTGTACTTTATCAATGAAATATTATTGTGATAAAGTTTACCTGCATATTTTTAATTTTCTTACATTTTTTTGTTGTTGACACATTCTGTGACATTCCTTTATATAATATTTCATATGTATCAAGATTTATAATAGTGCCTATTTATACACAAGCATGTTTTTGGTTGTTGCTAAACTGTAGTATTTTAGGGATATTTTTAGGATTTCTTTTATATTTATTTTCAGGAAACATATTTAACAAGCATATTATTTTTAAAAAATTATTATTTATCAACTGCATTAAAAAATATTATTTTATCAGCATTAACAGTATAGAATTTAAACTTTTTAATTCATTGCATGTTGTGTTGAGCTTTTTCTGTTTTACAATTATTATTCATCAATAAGTTTATGGAACTTAATATGAACTCTAGCTGTTTATAGATATTAATATTTAATGCTACTATTCAGGCTTTCTGCAAAAAATTGAAGGTCCCTAATGGGTCGGTAATTTCCATCCATGACAGTGATGTTTTTATGATTTATTTATGAAAATATGAGAAATTACAATGCACCATAATTATCAAGTAAAAATAACTTCCTCTTTAAAAACTTAACACGTTACCATCATTATTAATTCACATTATTTCTCAATATACATGCAGTTATTATTTTGCTAACATGTAAAATTAAAATCAAAACTGAAAACCATACCCCCCCCCCCCCTAACAAACAAAAACCCAACAATCAATTATTATTAAGTCATTTTTGACTGGACATTTATGCATCATTATTCCATTGTAATATTCAATAGTTTATTTTAAATAATAAATTTACTATTGCAACTTGTCTCAAAGTATTCCTGCCCAACCGTCTGACAACAGAAAAACAAAGAAAGTCTCTCTGGCTTAGCAACATTATTAGAGTCCAAAGGTGAATTTAGACTTTTTAGCTGTACAGTGTAAGTGATTTATTCACTGATGATAAAACAAGTGAATACTAATCTCAGCATACTGAATTTGAGCAGATAGAATATTAGTATATTAATTTCTAGAAAAATACATGTATGTGTTTCTTGGCAACCCAACAACACCATTTGTTGTGGCTGCACATACTAGGAGCATGACACTAGAACAGCAGACACCCACACATGCCACTGTGAGATGAAACTGCAGAAGACAAACTCAAAACACAAGTGTGGCACCACCATTTACATTGTTTTGTGGGAGTTTGAAACTGACAAGCTCTACAACACCATCACTGATGCCCCAAACTGTTGTAATTCCCTCATGAACACGATCCCATGGACAACACAGGCTGACTGTGCCATGTAGATTGTTGCCTCAGATACTGGTAAAAGTGAGACCAGTATTTCAGAGAGCATACACTTCAGGCCTACACTGTGGGTATGAAGCCACTCATTAAAATTATTAATGTCAACCAAATGGACAGCACTGTTGTCTCCCTTTTTTAAAAAAACGGTTGGAAAGGAAACTAGTAGCCACATCAAGCAAATTGGTTACAATCCAAAAAGCAGCCACTTCTAGATCTATCTCTGAAACATATATGACATTCTTGAACCAGGCCCTAATGTGCTTTAGTTTAAAGACAGAGCTGTTGAATGCAGGGAGGGGGGGTGCTTTTAGCAGAACCCTTCTCGATGCCCTTCTCTCCATCCTCCTTTCTACCCATCTCATAGACAAGATATTTCATCTTCCCTCCTTCTGTCAGATTACTGGTATTGACACTGTGCCAGCGGACTGGTGCTCTCAAGCCAAACAGTTGTCACAATTGATCTCTGCACTGTCTCTAGTAAAGTGAAATCTGTTGAGACACACTGTAAAGTGAAATCTGTTGAGGCACACTGTAAAGTTCAGATGGATGCTGTAACTGGTAATGATGTTGATTGGCTGTTAAAAACATCTTGGTCAAGGACACACATCATTATGCTGATGGTTGTGATGACAGCAGAAATGATTATCTGAAGGCTGCCAAGCAGTCCAATGCCTGAGTACCCTACAGGTGTTGGATTGGCACACATGCATAGATCCTTTTAGTATTATGTCAACAATTTCAGCATCACCAGATTTGACACTTTTCTGGTTACCTTCCAGCTCCTTGGATCACAGCAAACATGTACACACAGGCCCTGTGAAATTTTCTCGCAAACAAAGATTTATGTGTAGGACTGTTCCTCCCGACTCACCTGTTTCCCCTATACACTTTCCCCCCACCCCACTCCAAATAACTGCCAAGCCAGCGCATAGTAGTGAAATGCTTCAATTCTGCTGTGGTATTGTGGGGTGAAAAAATAGGTTAAATTTCTAGCTTGATCCCTGAAAAGTATATAACGTGATTTGGTACTAGACTTGCCAGAAACAAAGCAAGAAGCCATGCTGTTCTCCCAGGCAAAGAAAGGGCCAATAATTAGCCGACCTGGTCATCTTATATAGCATTTATAGCTTTGCTGATTGAGATCAGCACACTGTAACCCTGTAACTCTGTGACTGACTCATGTTGTGACAAGAAGTGTGTGCAACCAGGATGACCAAGAACTGAACTTCATCGACCTAACAGCCACTATTTGTCACAAGTTGACACGATGGGCCAGCCAAAGCCAGCATACGTGCTGGGGTATAATTGTCATGCTGTTACTCAACCAGAGACATGCGTCACAGTCACCTACTTAAGATAAATCGACTTTAACCAAGTGCCAAGACTATCACACAGCAGAAATATAGTTTTTACCCTCATGAATAAGTAATATCATATGAACTACAGGCAACCTCTTATTTAGTTTTCCCCAAAATGATCACCTAATACTATACATTAAAATTATATCGTAAACCTTACTTGTCTATCCTAGATAATTTGTGTAGTATTGTATGAATGTCAGAAGAAGGGGACATAACTTTGGGGGCTCATTAATTAGCCATTCTAATCTTTCCTTTTATTTTTACTTTCTTCAGTAACTCTGACGATTGATTATACTTTAAGTGTGAGTGAGACTGTATATGTTTTGCCGCATAGTATGGGCGCTCCAAGCCATAAGTAAACAGATTTATGCAAACGACTTACACAGTACATCACAAACGACCCACACAGTACATCACAAACGACACACACAGTACATCACAAACGACTCCAACAATGCTGGAGAAATCGCCACCAGTGAGGAGGCGACGGGGGTGAACATCCTGGGCGCACGTACACACAGACTTAGTGTGATACCAGCCTGGGCTCTGTAAGACACCCCCTCCCACTTCAACATCGGTAACGACAGCAACAACATCCATCACAACTTTAGCCCACGGAATACCGGGCTAGAGTCCGCCTCTGTCGGCTAGACATGTTTGCAAAGGGACGAACGCACAACGATTCTACAAGAGGTGTTAAAAAAAAACTACTTCAAGGAACGCACAACGACACTACAAGACGACTTTAAAAAATTCTACTACAATGACGACGTAACCAGCAGGCCGTACACCCTCCCATCCCCTCATCACCACCACCCCATTTCCCAGCGTGAAAGCGGCGGAAGCGTCCCCTACATTCAGATAGAGTGCTTTTTTTCCAATTGAAATCGAAAGGGCCCACCAACGAAAGCCCCCCCCCAAAAAAAAAAAAAAAGAAAAGAAAAAAGCTTGCTACGCTACTGTATCTATTATGAACATATATCATATCGCGTGTGTTTAAAAATCATTTATACGCAAAGTCCGATTGTCCTATGCAGATCAACGTCCATTTTTTAAGTGAGTTTTTGCCTCACGAATATGACATCGGGAAAAAACAAAACAATGGGAGATAATTCTTATTTTTAAATGCTCAAACCAGAGTGACTTGACTTTGTAGCCCGCAAACAAGAGCTCGCAGATGTTTGACTGTATGTACATGACTTTCAATATAGTTAAGGTAATTCTAGAACATTTAATAAACATATTATAAACGATTTAAAACAAATAAATAACGAAACAAACATTTAAGATAATTATATTTGTTTTTCTTTAATTTTATAGGTCTCCGGAGTATAATTATTATTAATAATAATATAAACGACCATGAAAATTCAAGTAGGCCTAAACTCTTCTTATTAAAATAATGTAACTTTAGTAAGCTTATAATAGTTATATGCAGTATTGCAAATTATGACAAGCATTTTATGCGCTGAATAAAGGAAACTGTGCGAATATACTTTTAAAATTGGCTCTTTAGTTTTATATATTGTGGAGTCTGTGAGATAATATAAAGAAAACTCTCAGTTTTAGTTTTACCAAATGATTGTAATAAACAGGCCTAGATCTATTCAAATAATTTATTTGTTACCAAATACACAATAGATTGACGCGTTTCATTTGTGATGTACACCGACTTTAGAATAAATTTATTTCATTTTTCAGAGCCACATTAACTAATGAGTCCGCTTTTTGTCTTCTGGAATTGAAATTTCTTTTATCTGCTAGAACTTGTAGAAGCAAATTGGAATATTCTCAAGAAAATGATGTGTTATAACTTATAATTGTTAAATGTTTTTTCCAGTTCTCCTTTCCAATCTCCCTAAAAATGAAGGGCATCAAAATAGAAATCTCTCTCTCTCTCTCCCCAAACACACACACACTTTATATATATATATATATATATATAATTAGAAAACAGAATTAATATATATATATGATGTATTAAATTTAAATGTATTCATTCTATGCTAATAAGAAATACAGACATTTTCCATGTGCCGATGTGGCAAATAGTTTCTTCCTCCCGCGGATGTTATTCTGGCTACAGTTGGTATTCCTGCTACTCTACTACTGCTACTTTTGTGCTAGTGATATAAAACAATACAAATACTGATCAGTATTGTTTCATATATAAATCATTTAAATGACTTCTGAAGTCTGTCAGTCATTGCCCACAACATGGAATTTTCTTATGCATTCTTAGTAATTGTAAATGTAGCTACAGAGCAGTTATTTAACAAATGAATAATATATTTACCAGGTTGAGGTACATTTTTACAAGTTTCCTTTTAATTAAAGCAATAATTAATTAAGAATTCTGGCTAAATGTTAATGACTGTGTTGTGTCAAATAATTTTTTTTAAAGACAAGTCTTTTCTTAAGATCAACAATTATGTGTAACTTAATACTAATAGTAATACAAATAGCAAAGAAGACAAAACATTAGTAACTTGTGCATCTGGGGTAAAAGAAAAATCAATCACTTTTTGAAAAACAGTTTTAATAAACAAATTTTTGCCTTTTAAATATATAAAGTTATATGTTCAGGTATATTGTGTTTTCTTTCTCACAAATTTTCCTACTTGTAGACCTAATGAGGACCTTTAATATCTATTAGTATTACTTGTAGCATCTGAATAAAAATTAAAAGTAAATGTAGATTATATAATATTAAACCAGACTACTTTTCTGGTTATTTTGATTAATCTACACAACTGTGTTTGATATATGGAATTATGTATCTGATATAAGATTAAGAATGAAGAATTTAGATATAAAATGTTTGGAGAAAATTCTTGGAAGTAGAAGGGAAAAAAAATATGCACGTTCAAGGTCAGTAACATATATTTATATATAAAGATCAGATAACTGCTAATAATATTATTATTTGTTGAACTGTTAAATGGTTAGTATTAAAAATACTTGTTTACTTGTCAGATGGGGGATGTAGAAGACATTTTGGTTGAACCCAGTAGTCTTGATGTGGATTTAATGAAGCAGGTATATAATTTACAATCCTTTATTTGTTATTTTATTTTGTTTTGTTAGATTTGAATAAGAATGTCAGTTTCACTGTCAATATACATTTTGTGCACTTAGTGATTTACCAAAGTGAATTCTGTATAGAACCATAGACAAGTGTGAATGTGTTTGCTGTTGTATTTTAACCACTTTTTCTTTTTTAAAGCATTTTTATAATAGTTTATAAAGAATACAAAAATAGATTTATTAGCTGTCCACTTCTATCTAGAAGCAATTGAATGATCTGACCATCACACCACTAAGAATAAGATGAATATACTAAAATATATTCAATTCTTTCAGAAATATTATTTTGAAGTTTCTGTTATAATGGAGGTACTTTTTTCTTTGCCTACATCAATCTTATTTAATTCTAGTACAGGAGTGCTCAAACTGTTGATTATTGAGTGACATTTATCATTCTGGGTACAATTTGCAGACCACCACATTAAAAAAAAAAATAATAGCAAATATTGAAATAATAAATTTACTCTCCCCAAATTAATATATATATAATATATATATATATATATATATATATTGGTCGTATGATTCTTGGGATGATACATATTTATGCGACTAGCTCAAATGTTTGTAGATTAAACAAGCTAATCCATTTATAGATGGCTTACTGTTGGAGCAACAGTCTGACTGTGTGTGTGTGTGTGTGTGTGTGTGTGTGTGTGTGTGTGCGTGCGTGCGTGCGTGCGTGCGTGCGTGCGTGTGTATGTGTAACCGACTTATCATGCCACCTAGCAGTAATATTGTGACACAAATAGACAATGCATACTTTATTCTACAGTAACACTAAATATTATAACATGATAACAACTAATGTTAACAAAACACTAACAATCTCACAAAATGAGAACTTTAAAATTAACATTTAAAATTTAATAATAAAGAATAAAATATATTAAAAAAATTACAAATTTCATCACAGATTGGTGTGATCTAACAATAACAGTCGACACTTCGATTTGTAACTGTTCTTTTCTATGATGTTTTAACAGTCAAGAAATTATTATTATATTCCTCATACTTGACCTACAGTAGACTTGCATGTCTTGCTGCCAATAACAAATGCATCCCACAGTAATATTTTAGTGTCATCTGGTTGTATGACTTACTTCAGGCTTCATTAGACACAATGACTGTAACCTTCAATCAAATGTACAAAGATGATTTTCTTTATTCTTGGACCCTGTAATGTGCAAAGATGATTTTCCTTATTCTAGGAAAATGTAATGTACAGAGATGATTTTCCTTATTCTAGGACCCTGTAATGTTCGTCATTGATTTCCCCTTTCTAGGACACTGTAAAGTACAAAGAGGATTTTCCCTAAGTTTTCTTCTGATACATTTCCTACTCTTTGGAATTATGGATCTCTGAAATCACCATTAAGAATACAACTTATAAATAATTAATTAATACTTATTTTTCATTCACATAACCAAAATAAAAATTCATTTTAAAATTCAACTTAACTTGCTCACTTTTGCTAAACAAAAATATGCCCATGCCCTGCTTTAAACTTTGACCAAATGTGTGAGGTTCACACCTATATATAAGTCTTATATTACAAGTCTCCATTGATTGTTATGCTTCACTGCTCTTCCGGTTTGATTTCCCAGCAATACTACCATTAAACAAGCTGGATCACTCCAAGCTCACTTGTCACAAAACTTGCCCACTCATATTTTCTTCCTTGTAACCATTTATTCATTCAACAGGAAGTATACATTTTTGCTCATAAGTCAACATATGGAAAAGAATACTTAATATATTCAAATTTATATATCTCTAGGTTTCCAATTCCATCCTCCAAATAATAATTGATATATCATTAAATTTATAATTTAATAAGCTTCAAGTCCTATTTCAGGACTGTTACAATACTTTTAAATGTAATGTATGCAATTTAACTATTTTAATTTAGATTCTAGAAGCAAAGGATGGTATGCCCAGCCAGTTTCAGAGCTTCTGGGAGAAAGATGAGCAGGATGTAGATGAGTTCACTAAGGAAGAGATTGAAAGTAAGTAAAAGTATCTGGGCTCTCTGCTTGGAACTTCTTGTATAAATCACTTTGGGTTTTTTTACCTTTGTTAAATATTGCAAGTATCACATTGGGGATACTTTCCTTCAGTAACACTTTACCATTTTCACTTTCTTTTTTTATTTAAATGACACTAGAATGTTTTTGTGAAAACTTTACAAATTAGAAAGCAGTTTAATTAAAGATTTATTGCTGTTATTTTTACTATTTTTATCAGGGATAAAAATTGCCCCAAAACAAATTTCCACCACCAAATTTTTCATTTCCCCCCCCCCCCCAAAAAAAAAAAAAAAAAGCTTCCACCAAAATTTTAAAAAATAATTTTGCAGGATATAAAATTTGGGCAACAGATTGATATTATGCCCTCATCTGAAATATTTTCCTGCATAAGTTCAAGCTAGGTGACAAAACTGATATACAGCATCCTTACATTCATTGACTTTGCTGCCATCAGAAGTAATTGTTCTATTAGGCTTATGATACATGACACACTCATTAGGCTTATAATACATGACACACTCGGCTGGATACATTACTTTAGCATGTGTGCGTTCACTCTAAAATCCACCAGGGAAGGTGAAGGTTTGTGAACAATGGTGTCTACAGCAGCAGCTAAAGTGGTTGAGCGTGGACAAACATTTGATGACAGTGCGTCTGCCGACAAATGGAATGAAAATGGTTAAATACTGTAGTTGGTCAATGTCGATGACAAGTGTCTGCCAACAAATGGAATGAAAATGGTTAAATACTGTAGTTGATGTCAATGTTGGCGATGGCATTTTTCAACAAGAGCGAATCGAGTTGCGATTTTGCAAGATTTATGTATATGGTGCTGCATGGTGTCTTGTTTGTAACAAGGTGGTCTCATATGCTAAAAGGGGACTTGCTTCATTGACAGTGCACATCCAAGCGAAAAAGCACACCAAAAGATGTATTGTTTTTGATGATAATCAATATATGCCAGGTAAGTTGTTACAAAAATACAAATCATTATTTATTTAAACAAAAATCACAAATGATATACGTTTCAACCTTCTTGATAACAGATATAGCAAAACAAAACAGTTAATGAATGTAATGTTAATATACATTCCAATCACAATACAGTACAACATAGGTCTTTAATTGTGATATTCATTAGGCCTATATTATAATTATGATAATAATATATTGTGATGTAACAGTATAATCAATAAGAGTGTTATGTTTGATGATGTTTTAAATTTATTTATTTGTTTTGTGCTTATTGCTTTTAACTTTTATCTTTGAACTGAATAAATTTGAAATAAGCTACGAATTGAAACGTCTTTGGCTGTTGTCAGTGGATACTCAGCTCGCCATGGCATTTTAAATGAAGATAAGCCTAGTGTTAGGTTACAGTTAATAATTTGAGTAATTCTAATTAAAAATTATTTTATGTCAGGTATTGATTATAAGACAGTGACTCTACATTATTATATTATTGGGCAAGAATTGTATGACTAGTTTACTGCTACTAGTACAATGCTAGGACTACGAAATATATTTTAAAATTCTCTTGTTGTAACTTGTTAGGAACTGTTTACAGTCATTATAACAATCAAATACTGTAAGGAAGTGTGGTGAGCCCAGTCCTTATATTATAATCACCATAGCAATCTAGTACCATGAGAAAGTAGTGAGCAGTCATTAAAATCACCATAGCAGTCTAATACCGTAAGGAAGTGTGATGAGTCGTCATCACCGTATAGAAGTGTGAATAGCTTACTTATTACACTCAGCATAACTAATGGCATGATAAAGTGTGGTGAATCCACACATTACATTCAGCATAACTAATGGCATGATAAAGTGTGGTGAATCCACACATTACATTCAGCATAACAATCTAATATCATGAGGAGGTTTGGTGAGCCCATTCATTAACAGTCATCTGGACACCTTTATAATTATACCTGTATTGTTTTTACATCCCATCAGAGTTTGATCTTTGATCTTATTTAGTTTTGTGAGGATTTAAATGGGATGAGAATAAGTGTAGTGTATATTATAAGTTTATACCAGGTAGGAAACACCAGTATGATGTAGGTATTCATTCTTAACACAGACCTTAAAAGAAAGATTACACAGAATACATAGAAATCTGCTGAATTAAATTATAATATTGATTTATATAATTTTTATTTATGCTTTCAAATTAACAGAATTTAAAGTGCTAAATTTGTACAGTCCAATTTTAAAAATTAAATTGTGAACATCGAAGAGAGAACAATATGACGTCACTTGTTGAATAAACTTAAACAATGAATAGTTCTGCTTTTGATCATTACATTCAGTAAAATACAATAATTAATTGTAAATAATTTATAATTAATAGGGTATTTAGGTCAAAATCATTGCTGAAACACACTTGAACAGCTCAGTGTTTGCTGAAGGAAAGATAAGAAAGGTGAAAGGTCATTTTTGGTATCATTGACTGAAATAGGTACCTGGAGAAAGTTGATAAGTTAAAAAAAGTACATAATGGGGAAAAATAACTCTTTATGTGAATTCGTATATTTCATCTAATTTTAAAATTTTGAGACCACGTTATGGCAGAACATTTGCATACATAATTATTAGCAATCATAATTTGATAAATGGAACAATGTTAATGTTATTCTATTACTTGCTTAATTATATTCTACCCTTCCAACTACAGGAGAGCAGCACACAAAATAAAATGTCTGCAGAAGAGGGTTTTTTTTTTAATTTTTCAGGTGCAATTAATGTATGTTTTGTTTATTAAAAAAAATATTACCTTTATCTTAAATTACCTATGATGGTCTTTTTTTTCTGGATGTAACTTTTTATTTGTTACGCTTTACAGATGATCCAAAGAAACGTATACTCTGGGCGTCTGAAAATAATGAATTGGCCTTGGTTCAAGACCTTCTGGCTTCTGACCCATCTTTAGTGAATGCTCGTGACAATGATCTGTACACGCCACTACATCGAGCTGCCTATAATGATCATCTGCAAATGGCAGAGGTAATGTGTTTCATTTGGTTTTGCATTAGACTTGCAAGATCTCCATATAAGGTTTTCTAGGTTTCTCTTCTTTAGTCTACTGAAAATCAAAACAGAATACAGAACAAAATTAACTGAACAGTAAATGTTGAATAAGTTTGACCATTATCTTTATTTGAGTACCTCCATTTATTGTCCCTAGTAAATATGTTGATGATGTATATGTTATTTTGTTAGTGAATTAATTGGATTTTCAGTCTAGTGCAAGACACATTAGAAGAATGTGAATTAACTGGAATGTCTGTCTAGTGTAAGACACAAGAAAAATGTGAATTAACTGGATTGTGAGTCTAGTGTAAGACACAAGAAAAATGTGAATTAACTGGATTGTCAGTCCAGTGTAAGATACAAGAAAAATGTGAATTAACTGGATTGTTTGTCTAGTATAAGAGAGAAAAATAATGATAATTAATGATAAAAAATTATGTTAATTAAGAGAGAAAAATAATTTCAAATTTCGACTTCTTCCTAATTGCACACTGACATGCTAGTTCTGTACATATCATATGTAATATGTCATTGTAGAAACAATAGGATTACATGACTGAATGATTACTTTTTTTGCTTTACTCCCATGAAAGGTCTAGATCAAATGCTAGCCAATCCACTCGTTTAAAATAATATCAACTAAAACAGAAAGGTCTAGATTAAATGTTAGTTATTTCACGTATAAAGAACAGTCAATTGCAAAATATTTTCAGCATTCCAGTCATTGATATACGGATATGCATTCATGGTTATGCTGATAAAGCAGTTGAAGACAAATGGCATAATAATCTCGGGTACAAAAATATTGATCTTGGGAAAATTTGATTAGAAAGTTTAATCACGGAAATTGCCTGTAGCACAATTTCCAGTTTTGATCACAAAAGTTAATACACTGAATAACAGATATTAAAACATTGTTAATTTTTAATTTGTTTAAATTTAATTTTAAAATACATTATCGGACTATTAATGAATGATTTTTGCTAGCTTTTGATTCAGAATGGCTTGTTCATTTACAGTTAAAGTAAAAACAAAATATTTAATAAGTGTATTAAAGCAATATGTAAAAAGTTAATAAACATTAAAATTACAAAAGAATGTATTTGTATATATTTATATTGTTAATAATTTGAAGTACATATGTATATAAGTGTTACGTTTGTTAACATGTCACTGTTTTATTCAGCTACATATGTTGTGTGCCTTTTCACGTCATAAATGTTTGAACCGTAATGTTTTATTAATAGATAACAACAGCTCCTACAGTAGTAAGTGGTTTTAATTGACTTACTTGTACTGTTTATCTCAGCTACTTTTATTGAATGGAGCAGACGTTCATGCTGAGACAGTTGACGGGTGGCAGCCATTGCACAGTGCATGTCGGTGGAACTGTGCTAGAGTTGCACAGCTTTTATTGCAGAACGGTGCATCTGTTAATGCCCAGAGTCATGGCGGTTTGACAGCTATCCACCTAGCCTGTGCTGAACATGAGAACCTTGAAGTCGTAGAGCTGCTGTTGATGTGGCCAGGTATTGATGTGAATGTGGTTAGCCATGCAAACCAAACACCCAGAGAGCTGGCAGCTCAGTCATCAGCAATGGATTACATGTTTCGTATGGCTCACCCGAGTGTTAATGAACTTTACCCCACCATGTGAAGCCTATAGTGTTAACATTCCTTATTCTAAAGTTTGAGAAAAAAGAAGTCATATCTGTGAACTTGTCTGTGATATTTAAAATAAGTAGGAAATTTAATGAAATTTTTTGCAAAGTACTTCGAACATGTAAAGGTAAAAAATATATATTTTGATTTTAGATGAAATAATCTGATAATATATTAATTAGTGATTTTATTAACCCAAAATAACCTGCAATGAACCATTATTTCATATTTGTTTTACTGGTTTACACTTATATATACCAAAAAGATGGACGTCTCATTGTAAACAATATAAAGTATAATTTTGCTAATTTAGACTCCATAAGTAGTGAATATCACATAATGAGAACCACTTGCGGCTTCTGACTGATCATGTCTCTTACCCCATGCACTACCCACTTTTTCTCCACTCTTCTTGACCTAGTCACTTGCTTGACTTCAAATAATTAGTCTTCATACCTCCTTTATATGTTGAAAACATGAATGTCGTCTAATAGTCACCACACTATAGCCTATTTCAACCAAATCCAGATCTTCCTACCGCATTCCATATAGACCAAATTGGCAAGATTTTACTTTAATATACACATGCAACACTTGTACATGTATATAGTGGCTGTGTATATATATTTGAAATGTCACAACAGTTAGTCCAGTTGAGAGTCATCCTGTTCAAAGGCAGTGCTATCTTAGAGTGGCATGCTCTTTAACAATGGCAGTGCTATTTTACAGTAGCAATACTATTTAACAATATCAGTGCTATTTACAGTAGCAATACTATTTTAAAATGACAGTGCTATTTTACAATGGCAGTCTATTTTAGAGTGGCAATATTATTTTTAAATGGCAATGTTCGAAATTCTTATTTATAATTTTGAAAAAATAGACAAAAGAAAACCATTAGACATCCTGGGATAGACTTTGTAATTGAGTGCGCTTATCGTTTTATTGATTTATTCTTGATATGAACTTGGAGACCCATTTATTTGTGACTGTTTGGTTAATGTTCAAGTACTTTCTGAAATTTTCTGCTACTTGGTGTTAGAAAGTTATTTTTATAAATGTATGTGTATTGCCTTTGTTAAAGGGAAGGTATTAGAAAATATGTACTTGTTGTCCTTAAATAGCTCTTCTTCTTCAGAAGATGCAGCATGCTGTTTTCACATCAAACCATGTGTATAATATGCTTTTCTTATCAAACCTTATGTATAATATGCTTTTCAATATATAACAATATATAACTACCCTCCTAGAATACCAGAGTAAGGAGGAAGGCCCCACAGGAACACTACAGAAACTGAGAACATCAAGAAGATGAAAAGTTTCCACACAATTCCTGTGGGGAAAAGAAATCAACGTAAAGAAGAAGAAACCATATATATATATATATATTAATTCCAGAGCAGAAATTTTTGTTTTAGAAAGATTATGCTGGGACTTGTGCACAAGGCATTTGTACAGAGCTTGTATTACAATTTTTTTTTGAAAATGTGCTAATCCAGTAAGTATAAACTTAATTTAAAATTATATATACATGTATAATTTAGATATTTTTCCTTTGTAATAAACTAATTAACTTTAATCTAGTATGCAGTGATTAGCTGTATTACATCACTTTATATACTTAGCATAAGTTGAAAATGGTCAAAACATTCCACCTTGAAAATAATCATCCTAGCCATTCAGTATTGGATTGCAACTTCAGCTGTCTTGTGTGATCAAGTGTAAGTTCAGCTGTCTTGTGTGATCAGGTGCAATACACTATAAGCTAGTGCAATTTGCAGTCAGAATTTATTTTTAAATGCACCAATTCAGTGTAAAATTGTTTCTTTTTAACAGTAACATTTTGTGTGATTCCATGTCAGCCTGAACCATCTTTACTTAATACTTGCCTTCATTGATTTGGGCTTTATACACACTCCACGCAGACAACAGCACACATGCACACACACACCCCATGTAACCAACATTCCTTTACTATGTTGTTAGATGTTGTTGCTAAAACCTCATTTTGTCTGCTTTTAAACTCTTACTATTAAATTTGTGTCAGACATGGTAAAAGTCAGATTAAGGCAAAGGGGAAGATGAAAGCACACAGCAATATATTATGTTGGTATTGAATATTCCAACCATTTTATTTCCCTTCTGATCAGAAAGTTTGCATATAGAAAAATTATTGTTTTCTTTTTTTTTTGTTATTTAGTATTAAATAACATAATACTCTGATGTTATCACAAGAGTTAAGTCTAGGTTTGCTGGTTGTGAAAGATGGCTGAGTCTCTGGTAAGCTCTCTATCTCATTTATATTAAATATTTCCCATATTCACATTTATATAAACATTCACATGGATTATATGGTTTCTTGTGTGCAGAGAAAATGAAACAGTTACTGTTAAGACCCAGTATATACATTTGTCATGAAATGGTTTAAAACAAAATAAAGTTCAAACCACGAAAATAGGTGTATAATAAAATTTAATAACAATGGCCATTTTGAATTACAACTTTTATTTGTAAAACATGAAACATATTTTTTTTTATTTTGCAGATGCTAATACATAATGTGATAACATTTCAATAAACACAACATGTAAACACAACCTTTCAGTTATAGGTGTACACAGGTATGCTACAATAAAAGATCCATCAATTAAAACAAAATTCTAGTTAAAACTTCCATGGGTGTCTTTTTAATTTTATTTTGTATTTATTTATTTTTTTTTAACCAGTGCTTTTTAAAAATCTTTGGTAGGTTATGTCTCCATTCCGGTTCATTCATGTTTTGATGTTGCTGCTTTGTATTTCTACCAATAAACAAATTACTCTTACTATATAAATTGTATTCCACCACCCCCATCTCTAAACAAATAGTAGTAACACTGAATATCTGGTTGAGGCAATGTTAAAATTTCTAGTCCATTCTGTTGGTGCAAAGAAAATTGTTATTTTTTCATTTGTATTTTTGTGCACGTTACAATTTCTTTTCTTGCATGTGCTTTTACAACTGGATTTTCAAGACAATAAATGGGACAATGATGGCATCTTATGTTATAATGTCTGCGTGATCACAGCTCATACTCCGAAAAGTAGATATTTTTAAAGAACACAAGAAAGAAACACAACTGACAATAAATTGATACATGAAAAGTTAATATCAAATTGTTAAGATGGAAATCTGATACAAGATGATGATAAATTCTATATTCTATGTACATTACAGAATTGTATATATTTACCGCTTAATTATATCGTATGATATGAAATGAAAGACGACTTTTACATGGAGTATTGATAATGAAGCATACACATTACAAGGGAAGATCACTCCTCTCTTCCATGGCATTAGTCTCCAATTGAAAGTATTGTGTCCTCTTAGTTAAACTGCTGTGCACAGCACATAAACGTTATTACATACAATCTTTCACTCTTGATAGATTTTTACCTAAGCAAGACAACAAGAAAGTAGGCCTATTTGAGGAAACTCATTTTATTTAAAACAAAAAAACTTTATTCCTGTTTTAGTTATGGCCGCAATTTGCACAGATATAAGGCATTACCTACAAAACCAAGTTTTTAATAGTATGCATTAGCAAAGCACTTTTTATTTTTATTAAACTGAAGCTGTAGCAGTTGATGGCAGTAGAGAGTTCAGTACCTAATTCACTTGGTAGCAATACTAAAAAGTAATTTTACATTCATGGCTTAAAAGTAAAACTGCAGATTAAAAAATTTCTGGGACCTTCTGTTTATCTTAATTCATATCTGAATCAATTCAAAATGTATAAACATGCTCTATGTATTCTCATTTATGATATCTAAAGAGGTCATTGTAAATTAAAGTTTTGGACAACCGATTATTGATCTTAAGTATCTGATAAGTGACTCTTTTAATTTCATTTATATATAGAGTCAGATGATTAAATTTCAAAGTTATTCTTTTAACAAAAAATGGCTTAAAGAGTTACTGAGGCTGGCACATGCTTTTATAGTTCAGCTGTGTTCTATGTCTGACATAATGCAGTATTCAGCCATCTTTGTTCTATGTCTTACATAAACCTACAGTATTCAACCATCTTTGTTCTATGTCTGACATAAACTTTTAATATTTAGTTATCTTTCTTTTATGCATGACACATTACAATGAGTCTGACATAAATGCAGACTTAGATACAGTATTCAGCTATCTTTGTTTCTGACATTCACTTCAGTAAGCAGCAATCTTTGTCTGACACTTTCAGTGATCTTATTTGAGCTGTCAGACTTTTACTTGTGTTTAGCAATATTTAATCTATAGCTGACACAGGTTTTCTCACTGTTAGCTCTTACAAAATAAATTGTGAATGTTTAAAATTCTATATTTATTTAATTAACTCTGATCTCTGAGTGTTTTGTATCAACTTTAACAATACAATCTCAGGTAGTTTTCTCTCAGGCAATTTAACATTTGTTTTTGCATGCAGGGGACAAACAAAAATCTGTCCCTGGAATGTGTCATTTTCACAGTAAACAGAAATCTGTCCCTGGAATGTGTCATTTTCACAATAAACAGAAATCTGTCCTTGGAATGTGTCATTTTCACAGTAAACAGAAATCTGTCCTTGGAATGTGTCATTTTCACAGTAAACAGAAATCTGTCCCTGGAATGTGTCATTTTCACAATAAAAGTAGGTGGGTGGGTGGTGCAAGCCATGGATTGCTACATTTTAAAGGGGCTCATAGAATGATTCAGGCACTAATAGATGTGCATACAAAAAAAATATAGATTGGAATGTCTCAACTGTGAGACTAACTACCTCTAAATAAGAAAATGAAGGAAAGAAACTGTTAATAAAAGACAGAACAAAGAGTAACAACAAATGAGTTTTATGCCAATGGAGTTTGATACTATTCCAGAACTTGCTATGGTGAAGCAAAGAGAATAAAAGACATTACACAGCAAAACTAGTTTGCAAAATTGTTAATATCTAGTAAATAATAGTCAATACACAGCATTAACAGTATATGATATACTTGTTAAAAAAAATGTACATGGGATTAAATACAAAATATATCATTATACATTCATTCAATCCAGTTAAGCAGGTGATGTTCATTCAACACGAGCCCTTCAATGTTCACCAACTTTCTGGAATGACATCCATCACTGATGAAGGCACATGTCAAAGAAGGCAATGCCTCGGTTGATGAGCTTCTAAGGGGGCATTAATCTGCTAGTACTGTTGTCTATTCATGTCAGAAGAATTTTTGCAGTTTCACAAACTACCAGTAGTTTTAATACAGAACTAAACTGCAGTTTTTCCAATGCTGGCCAGTATTTTCTATAACTATTATATTTTTCATTAATAAATATAAATGACTGCATTTTGAAGAAACAAAAAAACTTAGCGACCAGCTTTGAAAGAAGAATTCTAAGTTAAATTTCTACATGTAAAAGACATTTTAAAAAATATAAACAAGAAATTACAAACTCCCCATATCTTTTGGTGGTTCATTCAAAGTAACTCGTAATAGTTAAATGAACAAAAGAAAACTATGAATTACTGTTAACATTTAGTAAAGCTTAATGGTGACAACAATCCGTAAAAATCTAGAAACAATCATTCTTTTAGAAATGGAAACGATTTTAAAAGCTTACACCACCAGATTGACCAAACAAAACAAATCACGGGACTGATTATGAGCAGTAAGGAATACAATTACATGTATTCTGGAGTTTACAGTGAATCACCCCTTCCTTATGGAGAAACTGTAACATAATACTGACAACATGTGCCGGTAGGATAAAAATACATAACTATTAAATTACCTGCATCCTTGTGTCTCCTCTCTCTCTCGAGATAATCTAGATTTACCAGTGCATGGTACTGCCTAGTATGACTATCAGCCCTTTGCACAAAACGTTTTACCATGCAGCTCACACTCACTAATTTTACAACTTAATCACAGTTTCTGCATGCAGTAAATAACATTAAATGAATATAAACTGTAGCTTATTTATATCAATAAATTTAATTGTTTATTCTTCAGTACCACTTAAGTTGTAATCTTTAGTGATTAAAATACAATCTGCATTAAGCGGATACACACAGCAGTCTCATTCAGCCTGTCAACAACTATTTTATATATCAATATGAAATATCAAGTAGATATTCATTACTCTAATTTAGACTGTTACCTCCTATCTCATTTGCACTACAGACTGGACAGTTGAAAGTGTTATGAGATAAACCTTGAGATGAATTTAGAGATTCTGAGGACAAATTTAAATCAAATATCTAAAATTGGCTGATTTGAGCTTATGTTTAAGATATTATTGTATTTAATTAGTGATATTTATGATGGAAATACACTTTTATTTATTTCGGATAAATGTAAGTGGTCAAATGATAGAAACTTTTATTTTCTACATTTTCATTTTTAAATTATGCAATACACAATTTTATGTTTAAAAAAATGAATTGATAAATAAAAAAAAATAAGTGTCATCTTTGAACATTCAATATATATCCAATTAATAATAATTATTATTTTTATTATTATTTTTTCTAAGAGATACATTTCTAAATTACATTACAGTATAATTAATTCTCAATATATGAATATTTATATTTTTAAAAAAAACAGATAATCATTATAATTAAAATTATACCTTTAATTTTCCACAATTTTATGTTTTTTCATTTTGTTTTTTAATGATTTTTTCAATGAAAATTATTTAAAGCTGTTTATCTCAAATGTACTCTCTGCATTGAGGTAAGCTTTAATCAACCACCTAAGCTCAGTTTTGAGTTTTATATAATGAAGCCTTTACTCATGCATACACACACAAACGTCTATGAATGTTATCTAGATACTTTTAGTAACAATGCTTGAAAGAGGGTGGCCTAAGCAGGTACGAAGTGCGTACAGTATAAATAAATGTATTGTATATTTGTATTACTTTCAAGTATTTATTTCTTAAAACAATGAGAGAATATTCCTGAATGTGGTCTGTTTGAAGCCACACACAGGTGAGCACCTTTTTTCTTAAGCAGATGAAGTTCTTTTCTCATGGTAAACTAAACAAGTGGAGAACACTTTAGCTTAAAGTTAAATGCAGACTAGATAGACAAATAAAAAATTACAACTTCTTAAAACTATATTTTAGTGCAGACATACTATTAAATATTTACAAATCTAAAATTGCTATCATTCTAACATATATATTAATAAAGGACTGGAGGTAAAGAATGATGACTAATGAAAAGCTGTAATAAAAAATGTTCTCACAAAATTAGTAATAATATTTATTCTTTTTTTACACCATAAAGAATGGAAATTTTGTTTTATTCCAATTAATAAACATACACAATTAAGTTTATTAATTCTAATATAGCTTATAGTTTTCCAATTCTGTGTATCCATCTGGTTGAGTTTTTGGGAGCAAGCCGGTATTTTCACATAGCCAGCTTTATGTTGCAGTGTCACATTCATGAAACAGACATCAAAGTACTTATAAGAAACAAACCCAACAGTTAAGACTTTTTGCTAAATGATGCTCAAATTTTCACCCGCAATGTGACTTATAATCAAGCCTTCCAATAAAAAAATTCATTTGTGTTCTTAGAAATGCATTCATTTTAATTTTCTTCCTGTCATATGATGGGCAATCACTCCTAGTATACCATTTTCAATACTTAGTTATGACCTTAAATTATTTCCAAGTATATAAAACCAATAACACAACAAACAACAAAACTATCTCTAAGATGGTTTACAAACTTTTGCTTCTATGGATTCATAAAGTCAGGACACTTCATTTTACAAAGACTTCATCAGGGTGTTTATTGTAGGGCTAGAAAACCCAATAAAATGCATGTTTGCTTTGCTTATAACAATACAAATTATTAGCAAGTGAGCAAAGATTAAGGTATGTAGACTGCTTGACAAGGAACTCCAGAATGCTTTCTTATATATGTATGCAAATCTTGAAATAATACTGTCTTGCATCAATCAAGATCAGAAATAATTTCATTATACAACCTAACTCTGAATGCACTTTTGTAAAGTAAATAACTTAATGTGATTATTAGAGGAAAACACACAGAGCAACACTATGACTATTTTTGAAGTTCTGGGCAAAATTTCTTTAGGCCTTCATTAAGTGGTTTGTTGAAAGTACAGGTCTATTCATAAAATTTTGACATGGCTTATTATAAGTAGCCCTATTACGACTTCCTCTACATATATGAAGTACATCTGAATCTCCCTATAAATCAGGTTGGTGATTTATTATCAAAGAACTAAAACAGTCTTGTCCAATGTGTCCAAATATTATCATCATAGAACTAAAGAGTCATGTCCAAATATTGTCATCAAAGAACTAAAGCAGTCTTGTTCAACATGTCCAAATATTGTCATCATAGACTAAAACAGTCATGTCCAAATAGTGTCATCTTCCTTCCAAACAAAAATTATTTGAAAGCACATTCTCTTGCAGATGCTGTCCAGTTTCAATGTTGTGTTGTTATATAGGTAAGACTGACTTTTATGAGGAAAATACATCATTATATAGGTAAGTGGTTTAATGGAGAAAAACTTATTGATGATTTTCTGTTTAGTTTTCATTTTCACACCATATTTAGTCGAGCCCAGGCAGACTGGGTCCAAATTTCTACTGGGAAAACAGAATGGGACCCTTCATATTTTTCAGAAGGGGGCCACCAACCAGTTTCTGATAGGCCAGTCCACCCAACTCTGAAATTTAAACACAATTTTAAAAATTTAAAGTAAGTAATCTCTATATTTCTTTAATATTGCATATGAAGTTAAGGAAAAAGTAGTTCCTGTTGTATTTGAAAAGATATGCAGTCAATGTGAACTGAATAGTAAAATGAAGACATCAACAATCGAAGTAGATGTTTATCACATTTTACCCCAGGACCAGGAGAAGAAGGCAAAACCACAGTCTGTTTTGAAAAATTTGCTTTTTCTCAATTCACATACAGATTTCTTGTCTGCATTGGGAAGGGGAACACATTTGTGACATATTTACTATAAAAAAAATAAAAAATAGAAATAATAAATGAGTTCCCACACATAAAAAATCCCTCCCCCACAAAAAAAACAAAACAAAAAAACAAACAAAACAAACCCACCCCCTCAAACAAAACCCCCCAAAAGGGATATTACTCTTTCTAGGAGCAGAAAGCAATAGTACAACTGTGTTTATTACTGTGGTCAACCAAGTGTAACTTCTGGCCATTCACTCGAACTTCCTCAATGCAGCCGATGAACCCTTGGTAATATTCCTGTGGCAGACCCCAAGGAAGGCTATTACGACCACCCACCCAGAGTTCTCCATCCGTGTCCAGTTGGCTGGAGCCATTTGCTGAACTAAGCTTCACTGGCACCTCATTGTCAATTTTCAGTGAGCCATCTTGTAATTCTCTAGTAAATATAAATTGAAATGCATATGAATTGAAAATGGCAAAAAAGACAATACTCTGTCAAATTTTATGATGTTCACAGAAAAGAAAAAAGATCTGTAAGGAATGTAAAACACTGCTTGTAGTTTTATAATGGAGCATGCATAAAATTCAGTGTGTGACTTAGGGTATAAATATAAATCATCAACAGAAACTGAAAAAAACCAAACAATTATAACAGCACTGAATACAAGATTTTTTTAGTCAACAATATCACAGTAACACACTTATAACAGCACTAAATACAAGTTTTTATTTTAGTCAACAATATCACAGTAACACAATTATAACAGCACTAAATACAAGTTATTTTAGTCAACAATATCACAGTAACACAATTATAACAGCACTAAATACAAGTTTTTATTTTAGTCAACAATATCACAGTAACACAATTATAACAGCACTAAATACAAGTTTTTATTTTAGTCATCAACATTGCAGTAACACAATTATAACAGCAATATATGCAAGTTTCTGTTGGTCAACTTCTTAGGCATCAGGATTTGAAGTACTGCCATGATAATTCCTAAGCATCAAAGATTTTAACATGACAATTAGTGAATTACTTCTTAAGCACTATGGATTCCAAGTATGTACAAAATGAGAAATGTTCTAAGCATCATGGATTTTAAGCACTTACATGTTACAACATGACAATTCATAGATTTTAAGTACTTAAAACATGACAATTGCTTCTTGAATCTTAAGCATCATGGATATTAAGTACTTATAGGACAATTACTTCTTAAGCACCAGAGATTTTAAATAAACCTAGAACCCTGAAGCCCTGACCCTGAAATATTTATGAGAATTACTTCTTGAGCATCTGGGATCATAAGTACAACTTGAGCTCTAAAAACATGTACCCACATGACAATTATTTCTTCAACTCCACAAGTTTTAAATACATCTAGAACTCTAAAAATATGACCATGATTATTCATGACAATTATTTACTCAGCGTCCATGAATTTTTTAATACCGCTAAAGACCTGCCCCTGCATTACTGATAACATGACAGTTAAGCCTACTTTTTGATTTTAAGTATATTAGACCTAGCAGTTGCACATTTTATTTTTATTTTTACTCTTTTATTTTGCGTCTGACAATTTATTTAACATTTCTGCTAAATTAAAAGTAGAAAACAAAGCCCTAAAACAAGTGAGACATTTGACAGAGAAAATATTCTGATTGGTGCATGATCAACTGATCAATTTTCTTTGAACTTTAAATAAAAAGCAATCCTGGCAATGATGCATGAGTCTCTGTTGATTAATTTGAGCAAATTCATTATTTACCAGCCAGGAACGATAAGATTAAAATTATTCTTACCTTTTAGCTACCGCTGTGTGCCACTGTCCATCCATCACATCTACTTTGGACCGCAGAACATGCAAGTTATCCTCTGTTTGTTTCCCTAGATTATAGCTAAACTCAATCCGTCCTTGCACTACTGCTAGTGCAAGGTAGTCTCCCCTGACTGAATCTCCTTTGTTTTGGAAAAGGATTAGTCCACTTTCTGCTGTTGTTTTGAATCGGATTTGAATCTCATTAGATTTCTGTGCTGGTATCCTGGAAAAGAAAGCAGGTCAATTTTAGGACTGTGTTAAAAAATTCTAATAATGACTGAAGGGAAATATAGGAAAGTATTTGAAGTTCTATTTCACCATTTGCTTCAGGGTCACGTGAAATAATTAAACATGATGCAATATATCTCTAGAGCACTTCTTAGTAATTACCACGCAAATTTAAGCACTTAGAAGTCTCTCTCTCTTTTTTTTAATAAAAAGACAATTACTTCAAGAAAATAAGATGAACCACTTATAATTAATTGAAAATATTTCTTCTGCACAACTTTTTGTGTCAAGTCAAACTGTATGAATCAAACATAAATTAGAATTTAACAAGATATTTGTAAACTAAAACTAAGAGAGTTAGAAAGCATGCTAAAATATGCAGAGTTTTTAATTTTAAGCATAAATGAGTACTTATTAAGTATACTGTAGTGTACATGCTACAATTCATTGCCAGTCACTGTAAGATATTTTTTTTTATCTGACATAAAAAAAAAATTATTTGTGCAACACGAGCATTTATACACAAAATCTGGCATAAAGCTGATAGAGGTATTAAAGTTGCCATCATGACTCGATGATTCAATACTGACTGAATACCACAACACATAGCAGAGATCCCTTTATTCACCCTGTAAGAATCAACTGTCTGCTGATAAAATTATATGCATTATAAAAAAATTATTTATATTATCTAGAGTGAACAATCTAACATTTTCTAAACAAGAACTGATAATACACTTTTTTTTCCCCAAAAAAATATCCTTTGAATAAATAGGGTCATTGTTGAGACAGAAGTACATAATGTCATTGTTCAGGACAATTTCTTTACATTATACTGCAACATGGATCAAATTGCTAGTCTGATGATGGATACAATCTACTAAATAACAACAAGTGAACACCTTTTGCCCTAATAGTAATATAATGACCACTTTCAGATATGTGAACAAAATGTGTAGAAATAAATTGCACAGGTATACTAAGCACAGATGAACACTAATTTTCATAAGTAATATATCACAAAGAGGCTGAAAGTGAAACTATTTATAGCATTGTCCACAGTATTGGTCAGATGAATAAAAGAAAAACATGTTTGACAGAAGAATCTTCTCATAGTCGGCTGATTAATAGTAAGCAAGATAATAGCAACACGAGTCATGAATACTGGATTCTAAATATATAAACATATTAACAATATAAAATGCCATATTTAAATACTTAATACTCTGATTTATATACATATATATACAGCCCTCAGTTCAGCTGCTCTGCAATTACACACAACACTATTTGTATTCTCAAGAGAGCTGTACTGTCTATGAACAAAGTGTGTAATTGAAAGAATAAAATAAATGCTAAATCATTAGTGAATATACTATCATGGGGGGTTGGGGTGGTGGTGGATTCTGCAACCAAGTTTCATATGTTAAAAACTGTTTAAAAGCATTCTAAAATTGGTTCTACTTGCAAAGATGTTGTCTATAGTTCTATTAGAACATTTAAAATTCAAACTTTCCATGAGTTTTGTATGGTGGAAATAACACTTGACCCATTTATTTACAGAAAAGTGTGCGCTGGTGTTTGGAATATTCTAACGTCTGTCAACATTTTGTCTGCAAATTCTGTTGCTGCAATAAATTATTTTGGTAAATTACAAATAATATTACCTGAAAGTGTAAATATAAACTATAGGTCATTTAGAGTACAGTTTTATCAGTTAATACTGGTTTTTCTTAAAATCTGATGCTTTGCGGGAGGACCATTAAAAACTGAATAAATAGTAGTCTGGCTTTGTAAAAAAAATAGTTCTATCAAGTTCTATCACATTCAAATATGATTTTTAAAAGAAAATACGTAGATAATAAGTTGGATCAATTACTCGAATTAGTCCTTTTTTAAGCTAACATTCAACTTCTGATAAACAAAATGAAATTAGAAAGGACTATGCTGTATATATAGCTTAATTTAATTATTAGGATTAGAACAGATATTATAATTATGTAGTTGTGTGCTAATATGCACATCATGGTCTGGTAAGTTTATGCCACCTCTTTGAGTAAAGTTTTATTTCATGAATTGTTGATGGGCATGACAACCCTTCATTACCTTGAAGGAATGAAGGAATACAATCATATTTTTAAATTGTAGCCAAAATGATGTTCTTTGCTTATGAATTCTAAAAGTTTCTAAGATGTGCAGGATTGAACTGTATAGATATTTAAAGTATTTAATAAGTGAAGAATCTTTTCCAAACCATGGAATGACATTTCTGAAATGTACAGCATTAAAGAAGTTGAAGAATACTAACTTTTTTTGGCTGTCTTAATCCGCTGAGAACAGCTAGACTAAAACTAAAATAATTAGGAACATCCTAGGTATGCATGATAATAATTGTCTGCAAATTATTATTAATAATAAAATCATATTTATTTTGTTTTCATATTTAATCCGTGAAGGCCAAATCTGACCACAACTCTAAAAGAGCACAAAAGGTGAGTGCCCAGGATTCTGCAAGTTCAAGATAACTAGGTATCTGAATTGTAAAAAATATGCACAGAAAGTGTATTCAAATATACCTATTTTAAAAATCAACTCCTTCAATACATATTAGCATTGCACAATATCAATACTGCAATGATATCAGCAGTAAAAGGTTAAATAATAAAAACAATGCATAAAAACATTTGTAAAAATGCTTTAATGTTTTCACAGCAACAACAAACATTTAACTTAACTGTTGAGTTCTTTTCCTTAGTGCACTATAACTATAAGGAATGTTTTATAGTAATAATATTAAACCAAGTCTCAAGCATAAGATTAAGAGCTAGCCATAAAATCCAGTCAAAAGCACTTAAAAGATAAAAGCTTAGTCAATGAAGACAAATGTATCATTCTAGCATTTTGAGAAAACATTCCCATCTACCCAGCAAAGTGAAAAGGATCAAACTGAAAAGGGGGTCATGCAACCCCATTTCTGATAAATCACCATATAAAAAACAATATCACACTGATCTGATGGTTAAAGATAACAGAATCACTTTTGCAGCTAATAGTAATACAATACACTTTTATAAATACAGTGAATATTCTTACGGCTAAAAATAACCTGATGCACTTTTACAACATCCAAAGAAACGTTTATGTAAATGCAGAGTGTTTAGAGAAACAGTGATTGCTGTGTGCCAGCTTGATTTAAATGTGTGTTAAAGCAAAACAAATGGCTCTTATTAAAAAAAAAAAACAACATATACAACATACAGAACATCAACTAATACATATTTAGGCAAAGATGTATTGATCTGGTTTGGAATTATTGCTATTCTCTGATTTAACAAAAAATAATTTACAACACAGAAACATGAATATTTTTATTATTCTTTAGAATCATTGCTGTAATAAAGAAAACAAGTAGTGAAGCATGAATTAATTAATTAAATCATAATAAAACAAAAACTCCAACAACAGCAAGCAAGCAAAGAGCACTTTGTATGACCACACTGTGAACAACAAGCAGCATAAATAAATAAAATAAAATCCCCCCATCCCTCTCTTTAAGACTATCAGATTTGAATCCAAAATGATACTTTTTATGGTGTGGGTGGAGAAAAAAAGTATAATGATCTGTTTATCAAAACTTTAGAAAGTTATATCAAAGTCATTATGTCTAATGCGAATAGAGGTTGTATGTATTAATCCACTTGATGAGTAGTAAGTGGATGAATATGAATTTTTGTAATACTTTTGTTGTTTAATTCTCTTTACTGGAAGTTTAATAATCTTCAGAGGTTTGAGAGCAAAGCATGATGTACACTTGAGACCTTACTCTAGTCGGTATTGCAATCTAACTGACTGTCCACACAATGAACACATACTGGAAGTGGGTATTATGAAGAAATAAATCAAACTAGTTCAATTCCAACCAATTTTTTTTTCTGTAAAGCTATAAGTAACCACTACACTTTGGAGATTGAGAGTGTTCTGGTAGGGAGGCCACTTAAACTGTTATAATTGCTCAAATAATGTCTGTGTTATAATGATCTCTGCATTGTTTATTAAGTTATTAGGTCATTTTTGAATAAAAGTGAAATTAATATGCAGACATATAAATACAGACTGAGAGTTTCACCGTGTGGTGTCCACTGAGTTCAATTCAATCATTAATTTTTAAGTCTGAGTTTTTTGTGAGCATGCACATGCAAACAGTGTGTCATTCACTTTCAACACAGTTTATTCACGGCACAAAACAGCGAAGTCACAATACTTTTTCCTCTTATTTTTTTATGTAATACATACTCTTCATCTGGGCCCAATTCCAAGAAGCTAGAAGTAAAATGTGAAGTTAAAAAAATGTTTCATGCATTAAAACCAGCATTCCGCAAATGAATAATAATATGTAACTCATTCTATAATAGCTACTTGAAATGCATACTGATAGTACTTGACTTTTGTTGTTGTAAATCAAGAAAGCTTATTGACATCAAAATGGAATGCAATTTTTGAAAGTTTAATTTTATAATGGATAATTTGTGGCTTATTCATATTGCTTAGCAGACAATGTCAAATCATAAAGAATAAGATTATGACGTACATTTAAGTAACTTTTTATTCTCCCTCCCCTCAAACTCATCCCCCAAACCCAATTTCCATAATCATAATATTTTTGATACCTCAAACAAAGCATATGCAATTTCAATTTAAAAAACAAACAAACTAGGTTGGGATACCAAAAGAGTGATTTCAAAAGTGGATACATTTCAAGAAATCTATTCAAGGTCTACACAAGCATATTTCATTAACCAAATCTACAAGCATATCCATTACCAATGCTTCAGTCCCTGCATTCCCAAACTAATATACTTTTTGCACGCACGCACACACACAACTAAAGAATAATTAGTATGCTTATAAAATATACTTACTTTCCATTGGTATAACCATTTCTATTAATAAAATGTTTTTAAAATTTAAAAAAAATTATCAGAAACATAGAAGACTCATACAAAAAAACAAACAAAAGAGTTTTAAGACGTTTGCAATTCACAATAACATGGACAGACTACTATTACCTTTAGTATTTTTGGAAAAATGATCATGGCTGCCAAAAGTTACAAAATCCTAATAAATCAGAACCAACAAGGGCAATAACAATCCTAATAAATCAGTATCAACCAATCACAATGTCAATAATAATATTTTTCAAGAAAAATACACATGCTACCTCAATCTGTAAATTGTCAATGACACAACAACAAGAAATGATAAAAAGTAATAAAATTTATGATTTTACTACTGTAATTCATCATGCAATTAGCATTCCAATGACAATTTAAAAATAATTGTTTATTTATCTATTATTAAAGTTATCTTTAAAAATGTACTGTGTTTTAAAATGTTTTAACTTTATGTTATCAAACTAAAAATAATACAAAATCATTGACAACAATTCTACAACTTTCAGTTTCAGTGCAGACTTAGTCAGAAAATGTTGTTACAATTAGATCAGACACATGTTTATATGTATTTTTAATTTAAGAAAAGACATTATGCAGTAAAATTCTAAGTGACATGTTTGATGTGAATAATAATATACCAACGTGTTTTCTGCCAGTTTTCTAATTTTATTTTTATTCACTTGTTCATTTTGCTTTTTAAACACACTGCTTCTGTTTTCTGAGTGTTTGCTTGTGTTCACCACACACCACTATTCCATTTATGTCTGTTAAAACATAATATATATATAAACATAATCTGTTTTCTTTATTGCTTTTGTTAACCACACTCCACCTGTTTCTTGGTTTTTGCTTGTATTAATTAACCTTACACCATATTTCCTTTTCCTTTTTTACTCTTTGACTTCTTGTTTTTGTTAACCATACTGTTTCATTTTTGTTAACCATACTCTGTTTTGTTTCACTTCCTGTCCTTTTCGTTAATCATACTCTGTTTTATTTTTGTCTTTTGTTAGCCATACTATTTCATTTGATGTTTTTGTTAATCATACTCTGTTTATTTTTGTCTTTTGTTAGCCATACTATTTCATTTGATGTTTTTGTTAATCATACTCTGTCTATGTAGTTAAGAAGAATCAATGCTGTAATAATAACAACTCTTAGAAACAAATGAAAGTTTCTTTGTATTTTATTTTAAACTTTTTATTTCCTTATCCCAATTTTCCATTTAATTAAAGATTGAATAATGACATTATTTAACATTTTTAATTAAATTAAATAATTTAGAATTTTATTAATGAATGTGATATGTCACAAAAAAAAGTATACAATAGTCATGATTCAGATAAAATAATATGGTAAATGTTGCAGATAAATGTTACTTGTCATTTTTGAATTTATGATTGTAATGGTCTAAGTAAATGTACTTCAAGTTGAGTGCAGTGACACAAAATATACCACAAAGTGACAAATTAAGGAACAGCTTTTGTTCACATGCTGCTAAATGTTTTATTGTGTGTCTTTATTAATCCACTCAGTGTTGGATGTTCTGTGATGCTGTGTAACACAGGGTATGGATATATTTGATGATATGCATGAATTTATATACAGGAATTTCAGAGAGTGCAAACAACTTTAATGGTCTGATTATCTACAAGTATAATATCAGATATAATATTTATATCTGAAAAAGAAAATTCTTTTACACAGAGCAAGAGATGTGTTCAATTTGTTTGTTTGTGTGTGTGTGTGTGTGTGTGTGTGTGTGTGTGTGTGTACATGTGTATACTACCATCCCTATGCTGACATGCAGAAAGTACTCAGTTGTGCTTGCTGATTTTGTTATCTATCTGATTTATTTACAGGTCATTTAAACATTAGAAGCAAAATGGCTGTATTAAATAACAAAATGTTGAGCATCATGAAATAAGAAGTAAAACTTACGCTCGTGTAACCTCACTGGGATAGTTCAGATATGTGTTGCCTTCAAATCTGATTGGTTGGTCCTTGTCCACATGGTCTGACACTGAAGAAAAGAGACAAAACACAACTAGCCTACAGTATTTTTAAATGCTTTAATATTATTTCTCCATTATACAACTAGATTAGTACACACGAGGAGTGTCATACCTCTCTGAACAAAAGCCAGAGACCAGGGATCCAGAAGGCAATAAATAATAATGAACTTGCCCAGTAAACATGAACTGATAAGTAATAAATAACAATGAACTTAAGAAGGCAATAAATAGTAATGAACTTGCCCAGTAAACATAAAATGATAAGTAATAAATAATAATAAACTTGCCCAGTAAACATGAAATGATAAGTAATAAATAACAATGAACTTAATAAATAACAGTCAACATTAAATGATATGTAACAAATAATAATGAAGCTGTCCGGTAAACATTAAATGATGTGTAACAAATAATAATGAAGCTGTCCGGTAAACTTTAAATGATATATAATAATTTTTTTCATACAGAGCAGGCTTACCCATTTCACTTTTCTCACAATTCCTCTATTTTTATAAACACACTAAAAAAGGAAGATAATTATCTCTACTATGTTTTACAATTTATTCTGCATGAAATTTCAGGACATCGATGAAAAAAATAACAGTCAGACATTAACATTTTACCATATATTTATAGGGACATCAAAAGGAAGATAACTAACAGTTCTCATTGTCTTCCCCTGAAATGATATGGACACCAAAATATGATAACTGAAATGAATGCTAATAATTCTCAGAGTTTTTCATTATAATTATAAGAATAATATAAAGATAACTATTTCATTCTAATATTTGTCACAGTGTCTTCCTATTTAGTTATGATAACATGAGAAAGATAACAGATACATTTCTCATTATTTTTCAAGTTGCTCTAATGATAAGGGGAAGAAAACTGTCAGATACAGTTATCACTATTTTGCATGCTGCTCTAACTACAAGGAGAAGATAACTGTCAGAGTAATCACAATTTCATATGCTGCTCTGATAGCAACAATGTGAAGAAAACTGTTAGATATATATTTTGCATGCTATTCTAAAGACAAGGGGAAGATAATTGTCAGATGCAGTAATTACAATTTTGTATGCTGCTCTGACAGCAACAAGGAGAAGAAAAACTGTTAGATACAGTGTCACAATTTTGCATGCTGTTCTAAAGATAAGGGGGAAGATAACTGTCAGGTGCAGTTATCACAAGTCTGCAAGCTGTTCTAAGGATAAGAGGAAGAAAAAACCAACAGATACTCTTATATCTCAAGGTATTTTTCCCCCATGTGTAGCGCTCAGAACACTAAGGAGAAGATAAATGACATACTCACATTTCTCACAGTGCTTTCCCATGTAGTTGTAAGGACAGCAACATTCTGCCCTATTCAGAATTGGGACGCAGACACCATTGTTCATGCACGGATTAACATTACATGGTGGCCCATCAAACTCAGTAATGTTGGACATCTTGATGGCTGCCCTCATCAGATTGGCCACAGTCTGGCCATTTATTATGACCTGTTGAAAAATATTTCATTAATTATTTAGGTGCATGGTGGGTCACTACTTACAGAAAACAAAAAAATGCAGTTAGGTTTAAAATGAAAGTTTTTACAGCTTATCAAAAGTTTTATGTAGAAAGATGAATGGATGGATAGATAGATAGATGAATGGATGGACAGATTATATGTTGCAAACCAGAATTTTAATGTTATCTAATGCATTATGTAATCCTTTATTAAATATTCCAATTAGTTAACATACTCTCTGAATAGCTCCTGTAAATCCAGTTTCAATGCCAGAGTCATTTGGAATATTTCTGGGACTATCAAAGCCTCCAATGAAGAGCATTCGATCTAGATTTAGTTGTGTCAGGGCTTCCTGTCCAAAGAAATGAAACAATGCATTGTCTTGATATTTAGCACAAGTGTTCTCTTTGTTATCAAAACAAATAAACAACAAATCCTAAAAGGATAACAAGACTCAATAATACTTAACAAAAAAATTGACCTCCTAATGAAATATAACATCAGTTCAATAGTCAAGATAAAAAACCCATTTTGGAAAAAAAAAGTATTTATTATCTCGTTTTTTACTTAGTATAATCATACTGATTGAATTACATGAGAAAATTTCAAGCAGTATTAGTATGAATAGCACCTTACAGCATTCTTGTGTTCCAAATCTTTTGTGTAAATAAATTTCTTGTCTAATTGTCATTCTGTCTGACCAGCATAGTGTCTGATCATCATACTGTCTGATTGTCATTCTGTTTGATTGTTGTACTGTCTGCTTGTTAAACTGTGTTATATCAAATTTTCTGATTGTCATACAGCTGTAATTTAATGTAACTGACTGCACAGATGATCACTCTCCCAAGAACTCTTCCTCATCACACGACATAAACCTGTCCATCATAAGGAATACAACTGTATCCAGCATTATCAAACATACTTACAGGAGACTCTCCTCTGACAGCAGACTGGTCATTAATGATCATCTGCCCATGCCGGCCATCACGACTGACAATCACCCTGTGCCACTTGTCCAGGTGTAAGGATTTACTACTCCTATTTGAAAGGCACAAAGCAAAACAAATGACAGATACAAAACACTATGCTCAAAAAGAAATACAACCCAAATTCGATGTGTGTTCTCAGTCCTAATATCTAAAAACTTGTGGAATTTGAATGCAGAAGAGTGCAGTTGCATATGAACAATGTTCTGCATAATTCAATAATGCGGCTCCAACTATCATTTCAATGCCATCTTTCCTCTTTCATACAATCTACAATCACTGACAGATTTATTTCATCTTTCATTTGTTACTTTTTTTATCATCTAATCATTTTTAGCATCTATCAGATGTAACACTTTTACTTATAGAATCTGTTACAGTTTAGTCTTTGTTAATTTCAAGACATTTAACTTAGTTTCTTGTACAATTCAGCCCCATTACAGTAATCTTTAAACATATTTTTGCCAGTTACTTTCTAGCCTCTGATAATTTTAGTTGCTGTTTGATATTGGTATCTCTTATCACAGCCAGTCTGTATGTAGTACTTATTGTACTTGTTACAAGAATATTCATTTTTAATTAATACACCTAATCATTCACAGTTAAAAATTTCTAGGAAAATATTATTTATTGCTTTTAAAATATTCAATTACTTTATATTTGTCCATAAAAAGTACAGAATGCATACTTTCTGATATTTATTCTGCAAAATTCTATACAGCAGGAATAATAACAAGTAATAAGGATTAGAATTAGTGATAAGAGATTCAGTTGATTATAAATGAGAGTGAATGTTGGTGTGCCAGAGATGGTGATGTATAATTTTTGTCAACCTTACTCTAAGCTTCCCACTCCACTTCCTAAGGAGAATTTGAACTGCAACTGCTTCTTGACCAAATTAAGAGAAATGAAATCTCCTAAGCCACCCTGGTACTGAGTGGCAAAGAACAACACACCTGCAAAAAAAAACCCCAAAACACTATTGTACACAAGTATCTACATTTTAACATTTTAATTTTATTTTAACACCCAATTAAAATCTCATCTCTAATTGTTGGTGGTAGCAGAAATGAGGAGCATTTGTGTATAAATACACCTAGCTCAAATCCCTTCTTGGAGCACATGGGGAGGGAATCAACTTTGATTTGCCTATGATGTTCTATTGGAAACCAACTATTATTTCCCTTGAGGAAAATGTTGGACATTTTCTATCGGAAATCTGTTTTTCTTTCTTTTTGATGAAAAGTGTTGGTGTCACGTTTATCAACTTATTGATAATATGAGTCATATAAAAAAGTGACCTAAGTCTGCTAAACTTTTATTTGCAGTTGAAAATCTAAAAACAGCAGTCTACAAAATTATTCACTTAAAATAAAAAATTTACAATACAAAAAATACCTAACAAAATTTAATAATTTTCCACCCTCATAAAGATTTTTAAAAAAGGGAAGAAGAGAAATATAAAAAATATTCAATAAATAAATAAATATATCTTAACTCACCCCTCCAAACCCCCCCACCCATGCCCCAAACCCTTGAAATCAACATACAATAAATAAATTATAAATTCAAATGTAAACAGAAAAATTCTTCAAACACACGGAAGGAAGGAAGACAGACAAGTAGATACAGCAATATTTCAAAGTATTCATTTTTTTCTCACTTTGAAAACAAACTAAAAGCACTGACCATTTGGCTGTAAAGGACGGAACCAGATTTCAATGGACAGCATCTTGCCAAAATTGTCAACAAGAGGAATTTCCATATAGGAACTGCCAGTGAACATTGGCACAAATAATTGTGGCATAGATTCTGTTAAAAAAGAAATATTCAAAAAGTGCATTTTTATGTATCTCTCTTTTAATTGTTTTAAAAACTACCTGAATCTAATAAGAAAAAGTGAATGTTCATAAATCTTTTCATAGAAATGAATAAGTATACAAAAATTTGCAGGTCAAACAAAAATACCATTACAGACTTTAAGGATGTCTTTTAACATTTCCCCAAATATTCTTAAAAATGATTTGACCCTACAAGGTTAATTTAATTTGCAACTGTAACAAACGTCAAAGGTAAGTGACAAAACAAAATTTAAAAGTCATTAATTTTCATTGATGGTTTGAAGAATTAAAGAAAAAGAAATCATCTGTGCATCAAGTGATATCAGTACCTCTTTCACAACGAGTGCCCTCCCTTCCCCCCATGCACCTGCACTCAAAGCCATCTGATGATTTTGTCTGAATGCACGTGCCACCGTGTTGACAAGGCTGGCTTGCGCATGCATCAACTAGCTCATTGCAAAGCACTCCTGTAAGTTTAAAAGACAATTTAAAATAAATCACAGTGACTTCAGAATAATGAAATAAGATACACATATCTAAATGTTGTGCTTGTTATGAATTTTTCTTTTAAATTTTATTGGGAAAGAAAATTGCAGAATATTTTTGCATGCATTTTTCATGCAAACAGAAGTAACTTTAATATTTCTAGGTGATAATCACATAAAGATAAAATATTTCTTGGTATTTCTCAAAAGATTCTAAGATTAAAATGCTTCTTGGTTCTGCTCAACAGTTCTAGTCAATAATCATATACAGATAAAAATGTTTCTTGATACTACTTAACAGCTCTAGTTGGTAATAACACGAACAACATTTACTGATCCTGCTCAATTGTTGTAATTCATATTTATGTACAAAAAAAATTAAACTGACAATTTGCTAAGAAACAGTAATGACAAAAATCATCAAAAATAAACAGGGTACAAAAACTTTGCAAGTAATATACATGTACTATGTTCTATAATTCTGTTTTTACCAGCTTACAACTTCAAGTTCAAGTGAGTACTCATCAAATGGCTAAGACACAACACTATTTGATATTTTCATCCAGTTCTTGCCAGCCAATAACATGAGATGCACCAGTATGTATTGTTAATTTATTCAGTCTTGTAATACACAAATACAAATGCCACATGGTCTGTGACATTGGAAAACTGTATCTTTGTGTTTAAAATTTACAACTGCAATGATGCTTTTAAAATTCAGACTATTAATTCTCAGACCCACAATAAACCTTCAACACCCCTGATTTTGTAAACTATTATATAATTATAATTTAATAATTATTTTTAAAATGTATAAACTGTTTGAAGACTAATATAGCAGATTAAAAATAATACAAATTACATTTGTTTTCAATGTGTGTATTTGTTTTTAGCATTATGCAAAATGTAAATTAGCAATTAAGAATTTAGGATGCACTACAAAGACCTGTTAACCCATCTGTAAATTTAATTTTATATTTTTAGTTATGGCAAAATACAAATCACCTGGAGAATACCTACAGTACATTACAAAGATCTATTTTTCCCTTCTGGAGGTATGTACCTTTGTATCCTTCATGACACTTGCAATCGAACATTTCGGCATCGAGAACAAGACAAGTTCCCTGGTTCAAGCAAGGCATGCTTTTACAGGGGTTGGAGCCACATTCACCTTTTAAAAAAAAAGATTTTAAAATATATGTGGTAATATTAGATATAATGTAATAAGTTAAAGTCTTGTTATGTATATAAAAATTGCAGTTCAGTTACTATGGAAATTGAGGAAAAGTTAAAAAAACAACACTAAAACATGCCTTATCAAACATTTGTTAGCCAACATAATAATAACAACAAAATACATTTAAAACTTATGGTATAAATGCAAACATAAATTGTGAATGCAAATGAGACATTTTTAACCATTTCAGTTGTAAAAATGGTCATAATCATTTGTGGATGTATATATGGAGTAAAATCCTGCAAAATGCAGTTGATACTATTCCAGATTATGTTAAGAACAATCCAAAGAATCTTCTTCACACTCTGATTTGTGGATTTTGTTTTTGTGGGTGGAGGGGGGAGAACTAAAACAGCTTAATTTTTAAGAAATATAGTATAGCTCAGTATTCTCAGGGTTAATAAGAATGTATAACTCATCCAAAAATCACAAATATAAACAAATAATTGTAATACTTACTGATGTCCGCACCATTTGTAATATCTGAATCGACACTATAGAGCTCCAGGTTGTAGGAATACATTTCATCCCTGTTGCCAGCCCTCAGTGAATGTACACATCCTACTAAACCAAGATCCACTCCAATGCGTTCATACACACTGAAAAACCCAGTATTTTCACTTTTATGTCTCTCTGCCAGCAGCAATCAAACAAGAAATGTTTACAGCCACAATGTCTGTCTGACATGTTGGTACATTTCAGTCATACAGATGCAATGGTTCAGTGCAGTTTATGTCATTATATTTGCATAATTCAGCATATGTATATAGTCACTGCATACATGTGTGCTTACAGTACTCAACTTGCATTGCACAAAATGTATATGCAGCAGCTGTTATGGTATATGTACACATTTTATATTAATATACCTGTAATATACAACTCAGTTTTATGCTTCATTTTCATGCGCATATTCACATCCACAAACATGTTCAGACAAATGGAGAAATGTTGATATTTTCTTACTGAAGTACTATTTCAAGTGTGTGCTTTTCTCCTTTTCTGTCTTCATTATGCTGAAGATTTATTTTGCACTCTATCTATTATGCAGATCAACAATGAATGCAAGTGTATGCAGATTTCATCTTCAAATCATTAGAAGAAAACTTAAATATTGTTAGCATAAAACATTTGAGAGTTAGAAAGTCAGATGGACCACATCATTTGTATTGCAAAATCCTGGGAGGTTTAGCAATGAAGAGTTGGAATGGAATGATGGATTAGGTTCTTTGTAATTCTAAATCATATCAGGCTTGGTATGAAAGAATCAGAATGGCATGATGGATCAGGTCATTTGTATTTCTGAAACATGTCAGGTTCGGTATTTAAGAGTTGGAAAGGCATAATGGATCAGGCCATTTGTATTTCTTAATCGTGTCAGGTTCGGTATTTAAGAGTTGGTGAGGCATGAAGGATCGGGTCATTGTATTTTAGAATCAGCCAGACTTTGACTAGATTGCCAGATATGTGGTCATTTACACAAAGATACCTTATGCAGACTTTGTGATAACACGCATTTCCTAGTTAGTCAGTACTGAATGATAAAAGGAATCTCCCAATTATAGTTGGTATTGATTGTCAACAGAAATCTCCCAAATACAGTTGGTATTGATTGATAACAGAAATCTCCCAGTTACAGACAAAACTGAATAACAGAAATCTCCCAATTTTATAGAAAAAAAAACTGCATGATAACATAAATGTCCCAATTTATTTAACACAAATTCCAGAGTTATAGATTATTCTGAGAACTGACAGAAATGTACCAGAAACAGAGGGTTTTGAATACTGACAGAAATTTTTTAGTTACCGATGGTTTGAAAGCTGTCAGAAATGTATCACTTATACTGATCATGAAAAAACTCTAGAGACTGTTTTGAATGCTATCATAAATATACTATTTGTATATACTGATTCTGACAAATAAATAGTTTAAATGCTGTCAGAAATATACCATTTACATACACTAATTCTGACAAAAATAATAGACAAATAATTTTAAATGTCAAAAATGTACCATTTACTGATTCTTACAAATCTCTAGAGACAGTAGGTTTTGAAGGCAACCTTGCTTTCCCCTATAGTTCTGTTGATAACAGTCCTACTGATAATATTATATCCACAAAGATAATATTGTATCCATGGACAAGGCAGACTGTAACACTAATCTATCAATAATAACACTATAGTTCTGAAAATAACTTTACAGTCCTAAAAAAATATATATATCTGCAGAAAATCAACAAGTTCACAGTATTGATGACAAAATCGGGAAAGTACTAAGTATGATTAAAAATTTATATTGAAAACTAAGTACCAATAATAAAAATTAATAAAATAAAGATCAAGAAAGAAACAACCCCCCCCCCCCTTTAAAAAACCCTTACACTTCAAACCCCAAACAGCATAAAAAAACATGTAAATACACTTACTCTGAAGAGACTTTTGGAATGTAACCAATATATAATGGATCATTCAGATTCAGAGAGACATGAGTGATAGCACTGCTGCCAGTAACATCAGGATCATTGTCTACAATTAAAAATCCAGATGAGTTCAGACGCCGAGCAATCACTCGATGAGAGCGTCCAGGCTCCAAGGGGTTACGACTCCGTAAAATTGCTGGCCCTGCTCCCAGGTCAAACCTTGAAATGTCAAAATGTTGTTTTAAAAAAGATTAAATTGTTTGAAAAAATGTTTATGCCAAAATTCTTTTTTTAATTTCTATTGTAAAACTTATTATCTAGCTATAAAAACGCCACTAACGAATGCATTTGCATCACTAATAAATGTGTTTGTATCTGGACATTATAAGGACAATATTATTTCAGTATTTTAAACAATTATCAGCCAACATAATTTCTGTTGATACAAGACTATTTTTTAGCTCATTTATGTGAATACCTGAACTCCAGAAATCCATCTCGGACTGCCAAAGACACAAAATCACCTGTGCCATTGGGGTGGTGGGAATTGAAGAGTACTATGCCATCCTTGTTCAGAGTCTGAAAGACCAATTCTATACTAAGGTCTCTGCTAGCTTTTTGAATGCGAGGAACCTGGAGATATGACCTTCCACTAAACGATGGAACTTTGAACTCGGAATCTGTAAAATGACAAATATCAAAGCAATAGAGTTGTAGTTTTCTTCTATCATTTCTCTACACTTTAATTTCCAAAGATGTAAAAACATCATTGTTTATTGATAATGCCAATAATCACCTTTGTTGCACAGTGATCCTGTTTTGCCCAGAGGACAAATGCATCGATATCCCAGATTATCATCTAGTTCGCACTGACCACCAAAATAGCAGGGATTGTCTGCACATGCATCTTTCTCTGGTGCCAAGGTGACAAGTGACTGATTCTCCCTTTTAACCACTGTAATAATAAACAAACAAAAAAGTGGACAAGTTGCACTTTGTTAACTAATAAATAAAACAGAAAATAGCTCAATAAATTATTTACAATAAAATTAAAACAGATGCTTAACAATAATATTTTAATTATTTTGTCTTACATTTTACTATGAGCATCTATTTTATTGCTCCTGTAAAGAAATTAAAATATTTGCCTACATAAATAGCCTCCATATGCATTGATGTGGAAGGGTCCCACTAGCCACAAAATAATGGAAGATTTTATGCAATTTTGCCCATGCTAGTAGGATATTTACCCACAGCTGAGGGTCAATATAATGTGAAGTTAGTGTTAAGATCCACTCTTTCAATGCATATCAAAAATGCTTTACAGTTATTTATAGACATGGAAATTATTAATAATATAAATAAAACAGTTGGAAATGAAGCTCATTAATAAGTACAATGGTGCCTCAATATAATGCAATCCTGGGGGTCCAAAAAATTCATACAATGTTGTACTTGAGGCACGTTATAGTAAGGGATCCTTTCTGTCATGTATGAACACCCTGTGCTACATGCTGGCTACTGTTTATCAACTTACTGTTCACCCTGCTTCACCACATGTACTTTAAACTATGTACTTTAAGCTATGTACTTTAAGCTATGTACTTTAAGCCATGTACTTTAAGCTATGTAATTTAAGTACATGTAAACACAGCACTGTTGGACTAAATTAGAAAATCAGGTATGTAAAGATTTTATGCATCAATAAAACATGCATTCTCTTGCATGAGGACATGAAAGTTTACTCATTTGTTAAAACATTATGTGAAAGACATTTGTTTCATTCCTTTTCTTTTCTTCTCTTTAAAGTTAATTATTTGCAAATTGTGCCATTTGATTTGATACAGTTCTGTTAACTCTGTACATGTAATTTGAAGAGGCTGGATGGTATAAAAATAGAGGGGTCCACAGGCTGCCTGCGTTGTATGCAGGTCTATAGTATTTCAAGGCAGGCGTAATATTGAGGCACCCCAGTGTACTTTGCTTTTCCTATCTGAACCCTCAGGGAGATAAAATTCACAAATAAGCCATTACCTTCTAAGAAGAAATGGAAACTCCCTGAAAGAGTTTAGTTTTTCCATCACTGGCATTTTACAACGTGTACCTGAATTTCTTGGGTAACTAACAGTCATGTATTAACTTGAAGAGAGGAATGTGTACAAATGATACAGGTCATGTCTGTTTACAAAAAAATTTAAAAATAGCTTCCTCTTTTGCAATAAAGAAAACTGAAACAGTGGAAAGGTACTTAAATCATATACAACACCATCTAATCAGCGGCATTTTCAGACATCACTATGGCTTTCAGTGTGACTGAGTCATCTGAGTTGACTGTGTGGTATTTCTGAGTGTCACCTTTGCAAAATGAAGTAGCCTATCCATTGAGTGTATAGCAGCTATCCATTGAGTGTATAGCAGCCTATCCATTGAGTGTATAGCAGCCTATCCATTGAGTGTATAGCAGCCTATCCATTGAGTGTATAGCAGCCTATCCATTGAGTGTATAGCAGTCTATCCATTGGGTGTAGAGCAGCCTATCCATTGAGTGTATAGCAGCCTATCCATTGAGTGTATAGCAGTCTATTCATTGGGTGTAGAGCAGTCTATCCATTGAGTGTATAGCAGCCTATCCATTGAGTGTATAGTAGCCTATCCATTGAGTGTAGAGCAGTCTATCCATTGAGTGTATAGTAGCCTATCCATTGAGTGTATAGCAGCCTATCCATTGAGTGTAGAGCAGCCTATCCATTGAGTCACTAATAGCAGTCTATCCACTGAATGACTATAGTACTGTATTGGGTATGATAATGAGAGGACATTTAATTCCACCTACTGAACTCATATTCTTGTTCTAGCCATAGTAAACGTATTCTGGCGAATCTTATGATAAAAAAGAAATATTGAAATTTATGTCTCTTCTAATTGCCATTCTTCTCAAAGGAAAAATATGAAGAATAAAGAGTTTCATTTACTCACCAATGCATTTGCGGTTGTCAACTGAGGCCACATATCCAGACTGACATCGACACAAACCGAGACGACACTGACTGTTGTTAGAACAGCAGTCCTTGTCAGAAGCGCAGAGACCATCAATGTAACTGCCATGACCTGTTTTGATTGTAAGTGTATATATTATGTTATCACATGCTGGTTTGATGATAGCAATGATACTAATATTGAACATCTACTTTCACCATTCACGGATCTCAAAGGTGATTTATATATGTAATCAGTAATTATTATTATTATTATTATTATTATTATTATTTACCAATTATCTTCAGTTCTGCTTCTTACTGACTTGCTTTATTTAAAAGTGAAACAAAAAAGTTGTAGAAGAAAACTAAAAAAGAGATTAAATAAAAAGCACCTGTAAATTTTATTATTTCACTTACATTCATCTTTTTCAGTCTTAAGTAGAACAGAGGGGCGGCCCCCTGAAATAGATGCCTTAGTTTTTGAATCTTCATCTTCACCAGTGCGCACAAGGTCACGAGTTGTTTTGCGGGATCGAGATGTGGAAGGGGTGGCAGTGGTTGTTTTGGGAGGAGGTAAAGCTGGACAAAATGACAAAAAGCATTATAAAGTGAAAAAAAAAAGAATAAAAGTACCTGGACAATTTAAAAAAATAAACATATCCTCAACAAATGTAACACATCATGACAAAGAAGTGGACTTAGTTTTTAATATTAAATAAAGCAGTTATAACAGCAAACTTCAATCAACAAACCTTTGTCTTCTTTAGCCTTTGAATCATGGCACACAGTAATAAAACATGGTGGAATAATTTCTTTTAAAAGTGCTACTGTTAAGTAACTTTGCATTTATGTGTAAGTGTTTAAGGAATCATTTATTTAGGAATGTAATTGCTGACTGGTTATTCATGTCATTAATTTCAAGTACATGCTTGACTTCTGAGTAGGAAGTCATAGGAGTATTCAGATGATTTTGAAGTCAAGTGAAGAAGATTATAGTCCACTGATGAAATGCACTAACTTAGTTGTCCTATGTGTTTTATTATGATTGCAAATTTCAAATTCACTATCTCAATGAATGATTCTTAGTAAAAAAAATTTGAAAAGGAATGTTTTTGTTAGGTTTTAATTTTTATTTTAGCAAAGTACACTTGAAATGATAACTTGCTTTATAGAGGTCTGCATGAATACTTTTATATTAAGAGCTTCATGGACATTGTTAAATTTAAGATATGAAGGGCTTCGAGGACGCCTCTTTTAAATTAAACAGATGAGGGTTTCATGGACATATGTCTTACTGTCAGAGAAGGCAGTCATAGTTCTAGAAGAAAATTCTGATGCCATTCTGTAGACATTTTATAGTTATTCTTATTCCTGTTTAACAATCTATAGATATTATAATTATTTTTCTTCCTGCTTAATATTCATAGATGTTATAGCTCTTTTTATATTCCTGTTTAACATTCTATAGATATTATAGCTTTTTTATATTCCTGTTTAATAGCCTACAAATATTACAATTATTCTTATTACTGTTTAATATTCTCAGATTTTAGTTATTTTTTTATTCCTGTTTAACATTCTACAGACATTATAGTTATTTTTATTCCTGTTTAACATCCTACAGATAATTACAGTTATTTTATTCCTGTTTAACATTCTACAGACATTTTTAGGACATTACAGTTATTTTTTTCTTGTTAACATTCTAAGATATTACAGTTATTTTTATTTTTGTTTAAAATTCTGGAATTAGATTAGAATTTTCTTTATTAAAGAATCCTATGCCTGTCAAATTACATTTATAATTACGGAGAGTTATCAGTAATCCATATAAAGGAGTGACTATGCATTGTGTACCATTGATGTGGTGGTATTGTGTATCAACAATGACTTTAATCTGTGCTCGATTTTTAACTCTAAATTAACAGAATTTCTGCAAAACACTGATCTCACCAAATATTTGAAACTCAATAAATTACTTACTTATTTGGCTTTTAAAAAGTTATATATACTTTATGGATGTCTGAGATGAATGCCAAACAAGCAATAATATAATGCTGTATTAGCATAGGATATCTACATTAAATATTTTACAATACATAAAATTCAGTATCCATGTTGTATCACATTTGACACATATGGTATTTATTTAAGTCCTATAATTGTGGAGTACTAAGTTATACTTCTTTCTAAAGAGCGAATACTATCAGACAGCAATGTTCTTGTTGACTTTTGTTTCTTAAAGAAAAAAATCTTTTCCTATTTTAAAAAATTAAAATATGATTAAAATAAAATAAATCTTTGTGATGCTAATGCCCCCTAGTTAATGGTTATGATTATTATTAATGACTAATTACAAGTGATGAGAATCTTAATTTATGTTATTAATAATTCTCCAGAAGACACCACTCGTCTCTCTCTCACTTGGCAGATATGCGAGTGCTGTAAACGTTTTCTTTCTTCCACAGCATTAAAGACAAACATTTACTGTCACACAATATTTCCAAAGTGGAAAACTTACCAAAGAAGAAGACAAATCTATCTTTTAAATTTAGTGTGCCCCCATCCACCTACTTTCTTCTCCAACATAAGGTTATCAATATGTGTAAGATCAATAAATGTATTAAAAAAAAACCAATCAAATATACAACATATAAATATAATCACAAGAGCATTGACATTTACATCACTTCACAATAATGTTCAATTAATGCTGCACAATTGTTCATAGCATAGACATAAGCAGTCAATGAATCATAAATACATAAATTTATGTATATCATCATGGAAATGAGAGTAGAGTTTCGGAGAAATAATTAAAGTCAATACATATAACCTGTTCAAAGATGGTGGCTGTTGCTGGCACATGTTTCAGTCACGCAATTTGCAACAAGTCACTGCCTTTCATATTTAGGCGGGGTCCCACATGACCCTTTTAGATGCATTATTACACAAGTGTTCCAGAATTTTCAACGCGCTCTCCAAGCACCTCAGGAGGAATGTTCTTGAATTTCTGTGTGCGTTTACTCAACACACCATGAGGAACATTCAAAATAATCTTTGTGAATTCTCAAGACCAACTGAAGCTACAATTTCTACTGTATAGGTACTCGAACCAAATTCACAGGAATCAACTTACAGCAACATGTTTTACTGATAAGTTGACAACACACCAACGTAATCTAATAGAGCACAGTAGTCAGGTAGCATGGTGTGACTAAAGTAAAACAAAAAGGCCTGCCTTTCTGCAAAAGTCAAATTAAGGCAGCACTAAATTTCAGGCATATATCATCTCTAAACTCCTTTTACAAATTGTGCAACAATTTTGTTAGCCCGATACACACACACAGCATAAAAAGTATAGCATCGATCAAAATTCACTAGTATAATGTACAATGTAGTCAAATTAATGAACGCAGAAATAGTTCAATTACATAAGCATTCTCAAATTCAAATCATGGATCAATAGCAAACATTTGAAATATTCTAAGTCCATTCTTTATTTATCAGTCAGTTATTTTTTAACTTACCATAAGCTAACAATCGCCTTTATGACCAGACTTGAATTGTGTTCAAATTCAAAGTGATTAAAATATAGTACTTCTGGTCCATCCCAATGGATGATTTTTAAGTGTAAAACTATTAGTCATAAAAACTACTCATCCAGTTGGAAATGACTTGGATTGCGCCAACAAATTTCTTTCTAGCATATTCTCAACTTGAGTTGTTTACTCCAACTCTGACACTTACAAAAACTACCATCATAATGAGTGCCCAAGGCTGAGTCATTTTGACAATTTAACAATTTATATAACAATTAAGTCTAGAAATAGGGATAGGCAAATTGACTCAGACACAATATTATATTACAAATAATGTTAAAAAATAAAATTAAATTAAGTTTTATTTAGACTAAAACATTCAAATACATCCATGGTGGTCACAATCCTAAAGCATTTAAATTTTAGCGCACAATATTTCCCCCTTTATCTTAAGAAACATATATCATGCACCTACCAAGGATCAAGCATAGCTATTGTTTACTTAGTAATACACTCATAACACTTTAAATGCTTCGACACCAGCTAATTCTGCATTAAATGGTAGTGAAAGGGTTAAAATTCTGTGACTTAATAGTTATCATCACCAACCTCTGCATGGTCCAGGGTATGCCACTGATATTTCCTTTGCAAGGCGACACCCAAACATTTTCATCTCACACTCTGAAGCGTAGTTCTGGTTGTCTGAGCCGCACACAATGTCTTGGTTGTTTTCATTTTTGTCACACTGAAAGTCACAAACGCAGTCTTGTGCTTTTCCATCACTGCTTTTCTGGCAAATGGCACCATACTGGCATTCGTCACATGTAAGAGGCATGCCAGAATCTGTTCATTAAATGCATACATGACAAACGATGTCACAAAAACACTATATCACACACCTCTACTCCAACCATTAAATGAGAAGATTGTTGGAGTGATTGATAAGCTACAATAATGTCAAACTTAATCGACTGACTGAAAAGAAAACACTATCATAAATGAAAAAAAGAATAAGTTAATTGATAAAAATCAGGTTACAAAATGACAAACAGGCACGAAGAGAAATCCAAAAAATAATATATAGTGGATGTTCAACAAATCAAGTGAAGGATGTCTTTTTATTTAAGAATAGTATATTATATTATAACTTTTATAAAAGTATGGTTCTCTAACAGAATTATAAACAGTAAGTGAATTAGATAAACAAGCTCACTATCCAATTTATTTACATTGTTTCATCAGATGCAATGATCATCAACTAACAATTCTGGCTAGTGACATTGCATAACAACTGCTTATAATTTTTAATAAAAAGTTCTTTAATATGATATCAACATTCTAACCAACATGTACAAGTGTAATGAAGTTATAGAAAATTATTGCATATCCCTCCATGGCCACCTTATTTTTTCCCCTATCCAATCAAAGAGGGTGCAAGCTTTAGAAGCAAACAGCATGTAATAATTACACATATTTATTCATATTTACTAACCTTCACAGCCCCTGGGACCTAACAGTCTTCCATTGTAGCACATGTCACATTTCATGCCAGAAATGTTTGGCTTGCACATGCAACGTCCTGTCATCTGCTCACAGTCATCCCGCTCTGAACCCAGTTTGCTGCAACCACAAGCTGCACAAGCAGTACAATGTGTTCAGTGTGTTCAAATAATTCTAGCAGCATGAAGAAAAGTTAAAACAAGCAAGTTATCCTCTATTTTCCCAAGAGACTGAGTGATGTCATCTAAATGAGGTAATAATCATTTATAATATCATCTTATATCTTATTTTATTTATAGTGTGTTAATTTTGACATCATCATTACTAAATTTAGACACACATACAATGTGAATGATGACACAATTGATGGAAATTAGCAGTCTCATGAAATATTATAATTTTTCTGGATCAGTGTCCAAGGTAAAAAGAAAAGATGTTTAATAACACCATTTTCTTTAATTGTTTTGAAAAAAAAAACAACAAATCAATAAATGGTTAGTCTGAAGATTTATTTCTAAGAAATATTTAAGAAGATTTTAATCCCTTCAGAAAGTCAAGAGTTTTTGAAAGTTTTAATTCTATTCTCAGAAATTAATCAGTGGTGTTGCACACTTTCGACTAATGTGCCCACAATCAGAACAGAATGAATAGAAGGGAACTAAATTATGTTCAGAGAGCTTAGTTGGCAGAATTTTCTCCCTTAATGCAACCTTTATCCAGTGAGCCAATTTATTTATATTTCATGGACGACCACTGAGCTCCCTGGGAAGCAAAAAGGTTAACTTTTTGTTCACTGATAATCAAGAATTCAGATAAGCATGTATCAGATACCATGGTAAGTTTGTTTATTACAATACTTTAAAAATTTAAAAATATAACAAGGGTTAACTTCACAGTGTTGAACAAGATATCTATTGAAATACTTACAAGATATAGATCTATTTTTCTGTTACAAGTTTTTAAATGACTGTACGGCATTTAAATCATGAAAGGTTTCTTTGTTATGATAATTTATAAATAAGTAAAATATATACTCAAAGGCAAAGTGATTTCTAAGCATATTGAACTGGTTTCAAAATTTAATTATAAAGGCTCAGCAGTCACTTTTTAGCAATTTTGCAACCAACCAACCAACCAACCAACCAAACCAACAACCAATAAGCCTTTTTGTTCTCTTTCAATTTATTTATATATTGTTTCATTTCATCACAGACTTAATATATATATATATATATATTTTATATTCCCTCTTCTCTCAGTATACTTACGCACGCAACCAGCATTTCCAGATTCGGATATTTTGTGCAAGCCCCAGTAGCCAATGTCACACCTGTCACAGTGTGGGCCTCCAACACCAGGTTTGCATATGCACTGACGTGTTATAGGATCACAGGTGGCTCCAAAGGCTCCAATAGGATTACACTGGCAAGATTCTATGCAGAAAGAGAATGTCTGTGTTTTACTTTTTTAAAAACCTTTACAGCAAGTTAAAATATACTTTGTCAAAGAATACAAAATATTTTTTTTGTAATTCATGTAATAGTTTATCCTTTGTGGCTTCAACCTAGTTTAACCACTATCACTCTGCAAAAAAACCCCCAAAATTAAAAATTAAAAAAAACAAACCACCAACAACCAAAAAATCTCAAGACATTTTATCTGAGCTGTTTAATTAATTATAATTAATTAGGTAATTAATAATTATAACAATTGCACACATCCTTTTAGATACTAGCAACCATTTTACAAGTTTTCAGTTACAGGTGACAATAATTTATATATCTGAATTTCATGAAATTAATTAACTACATTTTAACTCTTAAATGACTAATCACTCTTCCTGCACTTTGGTCTTGTATATTTTTAACTCTCATAAACAGGTCTCAAAGGCATCAAGACTTTTGAGAATGCTCTCAGTTATATTTAAGGTCTAAACCTAATGCATAAGAACTTCAAGAATATGACAACAGAAAAAAAACTTATTTATAAATATTAAATAAATACTGAATATTAATCAAGAAAGCATTTACCTGTTTGTTTTTTTGTTTTTTAAATTACATATGTATTCAGCACCTACTGTTGTATGGAAATAAGAGTGAATATAAACTGACATTTTAGCCCAGTTATATTTTTTGCAAGTATTAGGTTTTAAAATAGCTGATTTTACCAGAGTGCTTTAAAATATGATTCACCTGATCCAATGTTATTAGTGTTCACAGTTGGGGGTGAGGGCCATTGACTGCTACCTAACAGTTCTATACAATTTATGGTTAGTATATAGTCACAGTTACCTTATAAACAGTATCAATTTGGCAGATAACAGTGTAAATTATGAACATTATCAAGCTGCTGGCAGTAACAATTTGGTAATTACAGTATTACCTCCATTAATTATTTTCATACTATTTCAAATGAAAATGACATGCAATTATATTTAGTGATTTCTTTCTCCTTCTCAGACCATAGAAACAAGTAAGAATTTACAAATATTTACTTCATACTACATAAAGTTTCCCTCAACTCAAGAAATCAACCAAATTAGAACTGAGCTTGGATAAAGGAATAAGTGTACTCAAATATTGCTTATGTTTATAAATGTTTGGTAAAATATGTATTAATTAAAAGAATTTCAAAGTATAATTTGAAAATTAATCTTTTCAAACAAAAAAACCATAGTTTTCACAATTATTAATATGTAGCATAGTGTTGTGAGTAAAATCTTCAAAAAACAACAACATATATATAATCAACAAATATATCTCTGAAAGGCTTCATTAATTTAATTAGCAGTGCATGCAGTAAAGATTATATTCTACCAGTGCCAATCATACTTAAAACTGAGGCAAGCATGATGCAAAATTAAAAATAATTATAAGCAAAACTGTACAAATTTAATACTACACATAGTGTGGAGGAAAAAATAAGAAATAAATAAAACCAACATCTAAGATGCTGTTACAAAAGCACAACAAAGCTCAGAAACATTGTCCACTCATTTCATTACATTTAAACAATAAATAAGGATTTTAACAAACACATATTTTATTTAATCTAAAGAAGAAGAAACCTGTGGATAGAATAAACAGAGAGATTAAAAATAATAAAAAAATATTATATGTTTCAAAATATTTTGGTAAAGAGAAAGTGACAGCATTAATCTCATTTTACAATGTTAGTATGAGTCATTCCAATATATATCTATGTCTGTCAGACTACATGATAAAGCCATTCCAATATATATCTATGTCCCTCAGACTACATGATAAAGTCATTCCAATATATATCTATGTCTGTCAAACTACATGATAAAGTCATTCCAATATACATCTATGTCTGTCAGACTACATGATAAAGTCATTCCAATATATATCTATGTCTGAAAACTGTATGATCAAATCTATCAGTCTAACTTTCTTAGTTAAGCTATCAATATTAACAAATTCATTATTAATGTTCTTTATCTAATTTATCAAGTCTTATATTTCTAATCTATCCTTTTATTTCTATTGATTGTATTTTAAATCAGAAATTTGCAAAATCATTCAGATAAAAATGTGTAAAAACATAATTAATTCTAACCAAACAAAAATAACTCAGGTACTTCTCTTTTATTGGTCTGCACAAAAAATCAAAACAAAATGTGTGTATAGGCCAGGCTTACAAATACAAAAAACAAGATACTTTGAGCATAAAATACATAATAATAAAACTTTTTTATGTGAAACATATTTGTAGCAAGTAAGTTAATGTCCTAAGCAATCTTTACTCACAAGATTTTATTCATGAAACATTAGTGAACTGGTCTTTACTCATGAAACAAAAGCACAGTGGTCTTTATCAACAACTTATAAGATATCTGTATCATACTACACTTACCAGGACAGCCAGCTTTACTGGGGCCTTTAGCTGGTAATACACCATCACTACAGCAACCAAACGCTGAGTCAGCACAAGTCAGCTCCACGTGGACATCTGAAAAAAGGTTTAATATATAACATTCTTGGAAAGGAGTAGGACTTAAAATTTATGTATGTTTAAAAATATGTGTGTAAATGTGTATATAAATTACCTTTCATATTTGCAGCTCCACACTAGTTTTGAAAAGAGTAGACAATCCATCCACCCACCCAAACATCTATATAAGAAAAGGAAAGGAAAGGAAAAAGGAAAGGAAAAGAAAAAGGAAAGGAAAAGAAAAAGGAAAGGAAAAAGGAAAGGGAAGGAAAAAGGAATGGAAAGAGGAAAGGAAAGGAAAAAGAAAAAGAAAAAGGAAAGGAAAGGAAAAAGGAAAGGAAAGAGGAAAGGAAAGGAAAGGAAAAAGGAAAGGAAATAGAAAAGGAAAGGAAAAAGGAAAGGAAAAAAGAAAAGGAACGGAAAAAGGAAAGGAGGAAAGGAAAGAGGAAAGGAAAGAGGAAAGGAAAGAGGAAAGGAAAGAGGAAATGATAAAGGAAAAGAAAAAGGAAAAGGAAAGGAAAAAGGAAAGGAAAGAGGAAGGAAAAAGGAAAGGAAAGAGGAAAGGAAAAAGGAAAGGAAATAAGAAAAGAAAAAGGAAAGGAAAAAAGAAAGGAAAAAGGAAAGGAAAAAGGAAAGGAATAAGAAAAAGGAAATGAATAAAAAGGAAAGGACAGAGCTGAAAGAAAAAGAAAGGCTGGAAAGAAAGAAAAAGGATGGATAGATAGGAAAGGAAAAGAAAAAAAGAATTAATGAAAGAAGGAAACACAATATGGTTATTTACCTTCTTTACAGCACTTGGCAAATTTGGGTGTAATGTGGCAATAGCTCCCTGATGGACACACATCTTTGCCTGACATGCAGTTGTAGTCCTGTCTTGTCAACTCATTTATCAATGGCAGTGCACCATCACATGGCTCATCATTGTCAAACTCTGCATACAAAAGTTAATTTTACCCTTTTGTGTAATATTTTCTTTTGGAAGTCTGTGAATGTGTTTATGCAAATGTATATTTGTGGGTGTTTTCTGAGTATCTATGTGAGGGCATCTTCTTGGAGTACTTGCATGTCACATGTCACATCTCACATCACATAGTGTATCACACATATCAGCTACACTGTAAGTCGTGTCACAGGCTAACATGTCACAAGCTACAATACATCATATTTTATATATATGAGAATATATAAATATAAATACTTCATATATTTATATTACGTCATGTCACAGGCTAATTTACACATTATAGGTTATATCATGCATCACCCTGTGACATTATTATGTCTACTCCCAACTTTTATAAGTATTACATTAAAACTCAGTTATTGAGTTAATCAATACAGGCACTCTTTCCCACTGTTGTACATTCTTTTCTTTTTAATGTGTAAAATGAAAAAACCCGATATTTTGATTTACGCTTAATTATTAATTAACTGCACTGAAAACGCCTGCATATATTATATGAACTTCTGCACAAATTGTCTTATTCTGCTACCATTTAAGCTAAAGCATGATATAGGCTCCCAAAAAGATTTTTTCACTTCAAACACAGATTAAAAACAAACTCGAAATTGTAATTCTTGTAATCCACTGGAGAAAATTACACATACTGCAAACATTGCTGTGAATTCTTATAAACCTTTAGAACAGCAGCAAAATAACCGTTATATAAAATGAGACTGATTGGGTATCATGGCTACAACTTAAACAATCAATCCTATCTTAAAATGTGTGTGTCATGACTAGATCAAGTATACCAGTTCAATCTCACAGCCTGGGTGTCATGGCTACAGCTTAAACTAATAATCCAATCTTACATACTGTTTCATAACTACAGCAAGTATACTAGTCCAATCTTACATTCTGGGTGTCATACCTAGAACAAATATACCTGTCCAAACTTACATCCTGGGTGTCAATGGCTACAGCTTAAAATGAATTCCAATCTTACAGTCCGAGTGTCATGACTACAGCAATCATACTAGTCCAAACTTTAAGTTTTTATGTCATGACTACAAGTATACTTGTCCAATCTTACAGTCTGGTTGTCATGGCTACAGCTTAAACTAACAATCCATCTTACAGCTTATGTATGACTAGAGCAAATATACAATCCGATCTTACAGTCTAGGTGTCATGGCTAAAGCAAAGAGTAACAAGTACAAAAGCCCAATCTTAAAATCTGGGTATCACAGCTAAAGTAAAAACTAACCAAAAGTACATATGTCAGGTCTTAATGTAGGGTGTCATGGCTAAAGCAGAAACAAGCAAACATACACTGGCTCAATCTTAAAAGGTCACATAAGTTAAGGATCCACACTTTACACTGCATTAATGACTTACTAATCACTGGCAAAGCAATCAATTTATAAATTATACCCACCATCACAGTTATCCATGGACTGTTCTGAAATCAGCATACGCTTTACACAGCATGCCTGTTTCATCTCACACATGTTGCCATAAGTTAAGCCATCAGAGCCACAAACAGGGGACCTGATCATAGCATACCAAAGCACAATACCATGTACATTCATAAGGCAACATAAAGTATCAACAAACTACAGTCAAGTTCTAATAACAAGTGAATAGACTGGGATCAAAAACAGAGAGAGCACTATATCTGTGGAAGGAAAAAATTCCTTTCTGATTAAATTATATCATCTGATAACCTAGAAATGTTATTTTTTTTGTTAAATGATTTTTTTAAAAAACAATATATATTTTACTCCAAAGCTCATCTGACTTTCATCCTATTTAATTCCAAATTTATTCAGACTCTTGATAAGTGTTAATTCCAATCCTAAATTTGATATTATGTCCTGTTATGTTTATTCAAATAACAAAAACTGGATTTATTTTCCTTACTATATTTGCTTTTACAAAAGCAATATTATTTTATTTTATTTTATATTTTATTTCTCTTATTTGTGGATAATAAAATATTTTAACCAAAATTACCATTCCTGTTTGTCATGTTTTCTCTTTCAGGAGCAGTTACATACCCTTTGGAGTGTGATATAGCTATGAAGCATGACCTAGTTATGAAGCATGATCTAGTTATGAAGCATGACCTAGTTATGAAGTGTGACTTGTTTTATGGCATTAACTGATTAAATCTATTCAGGATCACTGAAACTAATTTTTTCACAAAGTGAGCAGAGATTGTAAGAGTCTAAAAAAAAACCGAACCACACCACTGAAATTTGAACCTAACTAAAGTGTCTTGCTTTTCTATTGTATGCCCTGAGTGCCCATGGTGAATGTAATGATGGTGCCTGCAGCTGAACTTTCACACCAGTCTCTTAAGGTAAGGTTTTCAGAATTCATCTCCACTGGTTTGTTTTTGTTAAAATCTCTTCTTAGATACATATTTCTGTTCTAAGTTTAACTGATCTCCTGAGGTGGAAGGATACACATTCACATATTAAAGACTTTAATATCAAATTATTTTGTAGTCAGCAATTATTTGAAATGTACTTGTGCAAACTGCAAATCAAAGAATTTGTTGGAATTAACTTGCTCTACTCTGACATTTAAATGATGTATTACTTGAGTCTTGTCTGAATACATTTTAACACTGAAATAATCCTTTAGCTTATACTAATTATTTGATTAATTACTACACATCTGAATACATTTTAATACTGAAATAATCCTTTAGCTTATACTAATTATTTGATTAATTACTACACATCTGAATACATTTTAACACTGAAATAATCCTTTAGTTTATACTAATTATTTGTTTAATTACTACACATATGAATTGTAAGAAAAAGTCATGATTCCCTTCACTCCATAAACTCCTATTATTTCAGGCCAAGAGCACAGAAGATTTGTGTATCAAATTTAAAACTTTCAACAGCAACAAACTAGAATTATGTGAACTTTCTGCTGATATTTGTGTGAAGGAAAGGGTGTTTATGTGCAATTTACAATTTTTCTTGTCTTCAAGAGATTATTATTTATATACATATTCGGTAACTGTACATACAATTTATATACATATCCGGATAGTCTTCCCACCCAGAGAATGCAATATTAACTGGAGAAAAAATATACAATATCCCTCTGAATTTTCTCTAAGTTCCCCACACACATCACCTTTTAACACAATGTACATCGGAGTACCAGCACTTGATAAAGTGTGCACACTGGCATTCGATAATTATTAATTAATATTTATTTCAAACTGAAGTGAGTTAATGTTTTTTATCACACAAAAATTAAAAACAATGAAGGAATACAAGGAGTGGGAAAATGATTTTGTCAGCAACTGACGTCCTTTGTGTTCCCTTGTTATTCATCTATCACTGATGGTTAATTAACTCTTTCAGTTAAACAATTTAATCAATAACGTTTTATCAAATAAACACCCCTAATGACTTGGTTTAACAAATCACAATGCTTTCATTTTAATATCTACCTATCTGTCTTGTATTTGCAAATTTCCAAGTGTGATATTGATCTTTCCCTGAAAGGGACACTAAAAACAAGACTAATGCATGTACCCTAAATGTATAGCAAATACATGTTTCCATCAAACATCACAACAGAGTGTCTTGACAATTTTCCATTTCATCATAAACATTTTCAGCAGTAATTCCCCAATATTTCTGACAGAATGTCCTCGTTTTGTTTGTAATCCACCCCACTCCTTTTTTTAAAAAGAAAAATTTTATATTAGCTAAATTTGTCATCAAAACTGATTCGTTCCTAAGACATCAAATCTCTTCCCACAGAAACACAATTTGCACCATCCTTACCTCCATTCCCACTAAAATTTTGATTTAAATTAACTTTAAAAAGTATTCTGATTGCAAATAATATCACAAATACATTAATCATAAATGCTAACATTGTGCAAGCTCTAAAAATGTTGTACAACTGTTGTCTTGTAATCAAAATTTCCATCTTATTTAATTAACTACTGCTGGGTTATTTGCCCATCCTAAGATAGGTGTCTAAAGCAAAACTAAAAATTTCAAGCTGAGTTTTGCTATCATGCATTTTAAATTCTGTAAAATGTGTTTTAAACGTTCTCCAATAATTTTTATTCATTTGTAAAAGATATGTAACGGAGATGATTGAGTTTGAAGATCTTGCAGTAAATATTTTGTGTAAATCTTTTATCAGAGTTTATAAAGATTTCCCTTGATTTGATTTCCTTGAATTTTAAGCAGCTGTGGATTTTTTATTCTTGTACTGGAAAAATATAGCTGGCCATGTGCAAATACATTCAGGACGACTCTTATCAATTCTTTGAATAAAGATAATGTCTCCAGAGTGGTAGGTTCAGAATCAATTTCAATACTGATGAAGTTGTTATGGGGTGATTGGATTACCAAGTGTTTTCCTTGCAGAGTCTCTGTTTGGAGTTACGATTGGGAAGAACATGATTATGGTGCCAGCTTTTAATCCCAAAACATATGGAAGCTTTTCAGACAGGGCTTGGTTATAAAGAAATTTGGTGGATAACTGGTGACATCTGCTGGATCTTTGAAAATGATGGAATCTGCACAGTAGTAAATTTGCAAGTCACAGGGGAGTTTTACAATGATTTTTCCTTTCCACAGACAATTTGATCAATATGAGCAACGATTATAAGGCAGTTAAATTTTTATTTAAAACTGCATTTCTGACAGAGTGAATGACGGAATTTTAACTATAAACAGTTCAGTGTGCAGATTTCAAGAAGGGAGTTAACTTTGACTAATTTATGAATTGCAGTTGTTTCCCTTCATGTTTTTGACAGAGTAAATGACAGAACTGTTGTTAATTTGAGATTATGGCAGTTTTTGGCTTGGCGCAATGTGCGCTACTGGAGAGAAGTTTCTGATGGGGATGTACAGAGTGGAGAGGAGGGTGGTTGATAGAAAAATTGATAGGTTGATGTTGATGGATGTCGGCTAGTTGGTCCATGGCATTCACATTTTTGCATTTTTGTCTGGTCAATAGGGACTTGCAGCAGTCTGGTCTTCCGTGAATTGCTTCAGTGGTGGATGATTGTGCAGCCATTCTTTAGTATTGGTGTTGTCTTTTTAGTTGATGTCACTGTCCCTGGTATTTTCCATTAGGGTCTGGAGGTCAGTGGAGGAGGTCAAGAATCAGTTGGATCATGTTGGCAATAGGGTGATTAAAATATCCCCAATGCAAATATTGTGGCCTTCTGTTTTCCTGCTGCTCTCGCTGTTGGTGGTGAGTGACACAATGCCATTATTGTTTCCTTATATAAGTTATTTTTATGCATGGTTGAATATTGGTGACAGTTTGATTGTGTTAGATAAGATGATAAAAACGAGTACATGATAGAGAAAGTATTGAGATACAGATAATGAACCGAGAGGTTGTCTACATAGATTAACTGACTGAATGGGTGGCATATGTTTTGAAAGAAGAAATACTGACTAATACACATATTGAACTGAGAGGTTGTCTACATAGATTAATTGACTGAATGGGTGGCATGTTTTGAAAGAAGAAATGCTGACTAATACATATAATGAACCAAGAGGTTGTCTACATAGATTAACTGACTGAATGGGTGGCATATGTTTTGAAAGAAGAAATACTTACTAATACACATAATGAACCGAGAGGTTGTCTACATAGATTAACTGACTGAATGGATGGCATAAGAAGAAATACTGACTAATACAGATGGAAGAAACTGCAGAAACATGGACAGAAACCTGGATAAGTGGAAAAAAATATCAACAGCATGGAATTTAACAAAGAAGGTGATATCAGTATGGCAAATGATAGATAATGAAACCATGTAATCATCACTGAAATCATCCAGAAAACAGGTCTACAAAATTGTAAACCATGAAGTCACAAGTGACATCATCCAAAAAGCAGGCCAATAACATAAACCAAAATGATCACAGCTGATACCAACCAGAAAAAAAAAAAAAAATAATGAATACATTTATTTGGAGAAACTGCTCATCGAAAAATGTCTCCCTCACAAGAAAGATACAATGAATCTGGACACTGATTCCAGACAAAAGATATATATATATTGAAAAGAGATGAAGAAATGCTATATCCCAATAGTTGATGACATTTTTGTGAAGCTAAGCCTTATGCAATTATATCTATCTTTTACAACAAATGAATGCTTGGAAATGTATTACATTTGAAATAATGTTGAAGAACAAGTATACAAAAAATCCACATCAAGCCACATATATTTATAAACAAGAAAATATTTTAGCAATTTTAATTTTTTGAAATGGCAAGGCAAAGTTTACAAAGTTTAAAATAAATTGTCAACAATTTTTCTAAATGTCCTGGTAAGGTTGAACTGGATGGCAACTTTTATAAATACCCTGGCAAAGTTTAAGTAGCCAGCAACTTTTCTAAATGTCCTGTCAGAGTTGAACTGGTTGACAACTTTTATAAAATCTTGACAAAATTGAAGTAGCCAGCATCTTTTAAAAATGTTCTGGTAAAGTTTAAATGGCTAACAATCTTTATAAATTTTCTGGCAAAGTTTAAATGGCTAACAACCTTTATACATGTTCTGGCAAAGTTTAAATGGCTAACAACCTTTATACATGTTCTGGCAAAGTTTAAATGGCTAACAATCTTTATAAATGTTCTGGCAAAGTTTAAATGGCTAACAACCTTTATACATGTTCTGGCAAAGTTTAAATGGCTAACAACCTTAATACATGTTTTGGCAAAGTTTAAATGGCTAACAATCTTTATAAATTAAATTAAAGTAGTCAATAATTTTAGAAATGTTCTGGCAAAGTTCAACTAGCTCACAACTGTTATAAATTTCCTGGCAAAGCTTAAGTAGCCAACAGCTTTCATACATTTCTTGCCAAAGTTTAACTAGTCAAAAACTTTTATAAACACTGCTATGATAATATTAAAAGTAAAATAAAAGTTATTGCTCTTGTTGATGCTCAAAATCAATGCAGGATGATACAAAATGGTAGCCAGAGCAAGGCTGTTTCTTTCTGCTTCATGCAGTTAAGGGAGGTAACAACACAAGACACTATATATGATGAGGGTGTTTGTCTTATATTGTGATGTGCCTTCAATTTTAAAAAAAAAGAATAATGTTGCAGCTCTCTATATCATCATCAAGTTCGTTAGAATAAATTGGTACAGTGGAAACATTTTGAAACATGTTCTCTCAATCATACATATTGCAATATTCGTTGGGCTATGATTTGAAATGTTGCTACATTTTATCAGAATACATAACTCTATTCATTTAGTTAATTTGCAGTTTTTCTTAGAAACCTCATCTCTTGGCCTTAAAAGGTATTTTAACTGTGAATGAAAGTGAAAGGATATTATAAAACACAAATTCTATTATTGATTAATTATTTAACAGCAATGTGTGTAAGGTAAAGTAAGTATGCTAAGTTGTAGAATGTATAAAGCTGCTCAAGGACAAGACAGTTCTTAGAGGTTTGTAAGGATTGACTGCAGTGAGACCAGACAGTGTTAAATTTTACATTTCTATCACTCAAGAACTGCAGTGAGACCAGACAGTGTTAAATTTTACATTTCTATCACTCAAGAACTACAGTGAGACCAGACAGTGTTAAATTGTACATTTCTATCACTCAAGAACTGCAGTGAGACCAGACAGTGTTAAATTTTACATTTCTATCACTCAAGAACTACAGTGAGACCAGAGAGTGTTAAATTTTACATTTCTATCACTCAAGAACTGGTCTAAAATATAATGAATGAGTTTGACAATCTAGTGTTTCTAAGTGTTCTCTTGGATTGACTGTCCATGGTCTGCAGAGGAATGACTGAGTGAGCTAATTATATGACTACCAACAGTGGGGATGCATGACTTTACTTTCTGAATTACATTATCCCAATTATGAGTGGACTGAGAGGACCCAGTGAACTACCAAAGGTATAATAATAATTAAGAGTAAATCTACCTATTATTTGTACTAACATTCAGGATAAGAGTTAAAGAAACAGAAAAGTGACAAAGAAAGAAAAACGGCCAGTTCTAGTTAATCGCAAGAAGATGTGTCATCCTACAATAATTTGGATTCAAGATCTCACTACAACTGTTCAGAAATTAATATTTTTTAGGATATTTTTGCTTTGAAACTATTGTAAAGATGTGTCTTTACTTAAGTACCCATAACAATGCAAGAAAAACTCTCTAAATCAAACTTACCTACCAAAATTATTTAATACACTAATGTTAAAGAAACAAGTTGACTGTATGATTTTCTTTAGTTTACCTTGAGAAAAATGAAGCAATATTAATAAGTAAAGAAAAGAATTTTTAAAAAATTCATAAGAAAACATACTGATAATATTAGTGATTCCAAACAAAACTATGTGGAAAAGAATTAAAAACTCACCTGACAGCTTCACAATTAAAGTTACATGAGCATTCAAAGCTGCCACCAAGAGTGACTGTACAGGTTCCTCCAAAGGTGCTGCAGGAATCCTCGTCACAAGTCTGGGTTTCATTTCCACCTGAGCCTGAGCCTGAGTCATATATTTCTAGTACGACACCAACAACTACAGTGATGCTTACAACAAAGTGATACAACATTAATGCTTACAACAAAATGATTATTAAAAAAATCTTGTTTGTGTAAAATATTAAAATGTAAATGAATAAAAAGAACTCACAGTTCAGTGATGGATGTTAAAAGTTACATTAACAAAAATGCAATGCAAAATGAAATAGAACAATAAGCAATAGGTCTAATTTGCATTTATAATGAAACTATGCTAAGTATGGCTGGATGAATTGAAAAAGTACTGTGAATCAAGAAACAAACATGCAAAAAAGAGAAACAAAATAGTTAAAGGATTTAAAATATAAAATTCAAATACAGCCATGAAACCAAATGTGTAGACCCCCCCCCCAAAAAAAAAAAAATAATCTAGAAACACTGAAACATACACCTTGTCAAAACAAAATAATTATCTCACAGAGGGTGTGCTTGGTATATATAAAATAACAACGTAGTGCAGTAAGAATACACAATAAAACATGAAGCTGATCTAAAAATAAAATGCTACAAGAATCTGTTAATTAGTCTATATGCATTTGCTTCAAGTATTTTAAAGAAGAAAATGGAAACTCAGATGTACAATTTGACAATTTTAGTAACTCTGGAAACATCATCTCCTTGTTGTACTGGAAAAGATTCCTTGCAAACTTCATCATCTAGTTTTAGTGCAGGTGACTGTGTAAAGAAAGGCTATCATAACAGTCTAAAAATTGTCAGAGTTAGGCTTCACTTTCTTGTCATTTAAAAACACTTTATAATATATGGTATCAATGCAATGTTTCTGCACACCACTATCACAGACATAACAGAAGCAGATGCCGACTACATTCAAAGAATGCTTTCAAAAATTTTAGTTCAGCAAAAACAACTAGACTTGAAAGCAGTTTCCTATTTATTTTAAACAACAAACATCAAGTTTACCTCCAGAGCCAGAGCCATTAATTTCATCGTCAGTGTCAACACAGTCCCCAGCTTTCTTGACTTCTATGTCCATACTCTTGGAGCAGGATGCTTTCCGTAAGTCACATTCATTGACGTAGGTCACACCATCACTGCCACAGACTGCCTGGCGCATAGTTGGGCAGAGTATTGGACAAACACATTCGCCATTCTCGCATCGAGAGCCGAATTTACATACCTTCCCTGCACACTGATCTAACAAAGGAAAAAAAAAAATATATTTAATGTCAGAGTTATAATAAATAAATTGATTTTAAAATACTAGCATTTCAAATCATTATATCTCTAAGAAGTGTACAATCAGGATACTAAGTTCAATAATCCTTAATTAGGGAGAATTTATTACTGGAAGAATGACTAGGGAAGGTTTCAAATTTACCTGATATTAGCACTTGCTAAAACTTCTTAGGCACACATTAAAATGTTTGAAACTTAAAGCTGTGAATGACTGCAGCTTTAATCACAACTCATTTCCCTTTAGCTTTGCATGATATATCATTAAAATGCCCCAAACTAAAAAATTGTATGACTGATTGCAGCTTAAATCACAACACATTTCCCTTTAGCTTTGCATGATAAGTCATTAAAATGCCCCAAACTAAAAACTGTGTATGACTGTTTGCAGCTTTAATCACAATACATTTCCCTTTAGCTTTGCTTTAGAATGTCCAAAACTGAAAGTTGTACCTGTCTGATTTTGACTCTAGTACATCATATATTGATTAGCAACTTCACTAAAAGCATTTCTGACTGAAACTTTACCACCATACATATTTAATTTGCAACTTTACCAACAGCAGATAATTGTAACCAGTATGCTTCCCTTATCCCATATTTTAAAATTTAATCCTGCACATAATATACAAAAAATAAAACTATTTTTTATTCCTATGTATGTATTTTTTAAATATATTAAATAATTTTTTTAGTAAAGTAGCCTTTTGAAAAATATTATTGTCATATATATTTGTACTGTAATGGGATAAGTAATGCTTAATGATATTTCATAATCATAATTATTTTGTGTTACAAATCTGCTTAACTTTACCTTAAGTTGTTATCATAATTTCCATATTACTGTCATGAAAAAATATATGGCTGCACTTTTAGAGTGTCCAAGTGATTGTCATTGCCACTCCTCTTTAGAGATCAATATTAAATATACAGATCTATACATGCAGAGCTAGACAGGTCTAGATATATATGGCTAGACATGCAGTGCTAGACAGGTCTAGATACATATGGCTAGATATGCAGAGCTAGACGGTTTTATAGGGAGAGAGATTAAAACATGGAGAGCTATAGATTTAAACAAGGAGAGCTAGACACAGATCTAGACATGCAAAATTAAACACACAGATTATACAAGCAGAGCTAAATACACAGATTTCAGAGACATCAAACTAGGCCTGCAGAATTTAGTTCTATTCACTGATTTTAAATTAAAAAATTTAGAAAAGGAATAAAGAACTAATAACTAGACAAATAGATCTAATAAATTCAGAGCTAGTCAAGAAGATCTAGGCTAGAACTGTAGAAGCGTAAATGTATGCTTACCACATGTCCCTGTAGATGCAACTATAATTAGATGCTTTTTCTGGCAGGATTCTACCCTCATCTCACACTCATTTCTGTAAGTCTTTCCATCAGATCCACATACAGGCATGTCCACCTAAAACAGAAAATTCAAATTTTTAGAAATTAAATATATGCTAACCATTCATACTGTTAGAGAATATTCAAGCTGCATAATTTAAAATAATTTTAAATTGTATTTCATAATTATGCTTCATCTTCATCTTAAGCTATGTGCAAAAATCATTCCAATTCTGCACTGTACAAGAAAGATGTTATAACACAAATACTTCAAAGTAATGTTTCTTTTTTTTTTTAACAACTCAGTCATTACAAGTAAATGGCAAATTTATTAACAAGTCAGAAAATATTTCATTGGAATTAAAAAAAATCTTGTGCTGCAAGTAAAATGATCTACACAAATTCCAGAAATAAATCCTAGCTGACATAAATTAAAAGAACTTAATCTTAGTTGGCTGAAATCATGAACTGCATCTCTACTGACCTTTACACATGAGGTTGGGCATACACATTTCGTCACATTTCTAATGCTCTCACAAATAGAATAATATTCACACTGAGTGTTCCCACAGCCACCTGGAAAAAAATATACTTTTTTTTTTTTTACTACATCTACATCTTTCTAGAAATAATTTATAAATATATTTAAATCTTTCTTGTAATATAATTACCTTTTAAAGTTAAATTATAAATATGTAATTAACTTTACAGCAGTAACAGTTTTTATTTCAGAAAATTGAAAGAACAGGAGAACAAATGTGTAAAGGTGATGCTTGCAAATTACACCTATGAATGAAAACAGGAAACAACCACATTTTCATATCAGATGCAGCATCATGAGATGTGTTCCTACACTCTGTATAGTCAGCATCTTTAGGTGTGTTCCTACACTCTGTATATGCAGCATCATTAGGTGTGTTCCTACACTCTGTATATTCAGCATCATTAGGTGTATTCCTACACTCTGTATATTCAGCATCATTAGGTGTATTCCTACACTCTGTATATGCAGCATCATTAGGTGTATTCCTACACTCTGTATATGCAGCATCATTAGGTGTGTTCCTACACTCTGTATAGTCAGCATCATTAGATGGGTTCCTATGCTCTATATGCAACATCATTAGGTATGTTCCAACACTCTGTATATTCAGCATCATTAGATGGGTTCCTATGCTCTATATATATTATTAGGTGTGTTCCTACACTCTTTATATGAAGCATCAATAGGTGTGTTCCTACACTGTATATATTTAGCATCATTAGGTGTGTTTCTGCACTCTGTATTTTGCTGTAGTGTAATATGAAAAAAAAAGAATCATAAAAGTAAGGTGTAGCAACAGTTTTCAGAAGGATTAGTTATTCACTCTGTTATGTTACATATGTTTACTCATTATTCGTCCAAAAATTACGAGAAGTTCTTTTCATGTAGGTTTTACATACAAAGCATTGTGGACATTTGTGGGAGGGAAAATATTCTTTGGAGAATGGAGTGTAAATTACTCAAGTACTGTGAAACCACAATACAAGACCTCATCAAATATGGAAATAATTTTGTTCAGAAAGTTAATAAGCACAGAAAAGCAATCCAAGTTTCCTTCTTCTATGAGAAAAGTTGAAAATTAGATTAAATTTTTCTATGTTGCAGTAAATACAGTCACATTCTTTTCTTGCAGCGAAGTTAATGGTTCGTTTAGTCTTGTAAAAATACCAACAAGAATAAGCAAGTCTTAGTAGCAGATCCAGGAGGAACTTGTGAGTTAAACAGTCAGACAAATGAAAGTGGGAATATATAAATTAAAGATGAAACTGAAAAAGTCATACAAGTACTTTATTTTGCAATAGCCACCAAACCTCACTCTGTGTTCATTCTACCTATATTTGTCACACATAGCTTGAACCAGTTTGGATAGAATGGTTGAAATATAATGTAGTTAATAATTTATACTGCCTTGTTCAGCATTATTTCGTCTGATATTAAAAAAAGTAAATTTTTCTTAACTGCAGGTAATCAATGGGCAGAATACAGAGGTAGATGATACAAATTTTGTGAAACATGTGACTGTGACCAAATGTCCAGTATCAGTAAATTTCTCCACCTAATTTAAATTTTTCACAAGGAACCCCTAAATTACTTTTGCTTACAACTCCTAAGTTCTGAGAAACAGTTTGTAAAATACTATAGTATAGTGGGTATTCTTTGTCTTTTCTGAAAATTCTTTACTGCTATTAATGGTGTTGCACCATTAATGAATGGGATAAGTCCAATAAACCAGAGTTGTTAACAAAAGGATAAACTGCCTACATGACTAGTCTATTATAAATGAAAGAATTACCTAAATCAGTAGACATTAACAAATGAATTTACCTATTTATCTGAAAATACCTGGGTCTGCTTCAAAATTTGATTCTCGACAGCTATATTCAAAACTAGAATGAAATAAGAGATTTACCTGAAAAAAATGTCAGCTTGCATACAGTGATTCTTGACAAATTACAAGGCATAAGTTGTTAACAAATAGGGAGATTTACTTTTGGCACTGATCCATGAATAAAATACAGAAAGTAGGTATGATTTTAACAATCTGTTTATAGTTACAAACTTACAATAAAAAAAAAGGAATTTATTTGTTGATACTTACTGCATGAACCTTTTTGTTTTATTTGGACATTCTTGCCTTGTTCACAGTTTTCTTGCTGAAGTTTGCATTCATTTTCATAGGTTATTCCATTTTGTGCACAAACCTGCAAACATACAGGTTTCTTAACATCTATAAAAAGTTATTTTGAAGCTACTGAAAACTATGTATGTATATAGTACAATTAAGCTACTGTAAAGTATGTATGTAGTACAATTAAGCTACTGTAAAGTATGTATGTAGTACAATTAAGCTACTGTAAAGTATGCATGTATGGAGTACAATTAAGCTACTGTAAAGTATGTATGTAGTACAATTAAGCTACTGTGAAGTATGTATGTATATAGTACAATTAAGCTACTTAAGTATGTATGTAGTACAATTAAGCTACTGTAAAGTATGTATGTATATAGTACAATTAAGCTACTGTAAAGTATGCATGTATGGAGTACAATTAAGCTACTGTAAAGTATGTATGTATGGAGTACAATTAAGCTACTGTAAAGTATGTATGTAGTACAATTAAGCTACTGTGAAGTATGTATGTATATAGTACAATTAAGCTACTGTTAAGTATGTATGTAGTACAATTAAGCTACTGTAAAGTATGTATGTATATAGTACAATTAAGCTACTGTAAAGTATGCATGTATGGAGTACAATTAAGCTACTGTAAAGTATGTATGTATGTAGTACTATTAAGCTACTGTAAAGTATGCATGTATGGAGTACAATTAAACTACTGTAAAGTATGCATGTATGTAGTACAAGTATGCTACTGTAAAGTATGCATGTATGGAGTACAATTAAGCTACTGTAAAGTATGTATGTATGTATGTATGTAGTACAATTAAGCTACTGTAAAGTATGCATGTATGGAGTACAATTAAGCTACTGTAAAGTATGTATGTATGTAGTACTATTAAGCTACTGTAAAGTATGCATGTATGGAGTACAATTAAACTACTGTACAGTATGCATGTATGGAGTACAATTAAGCTACTGTAAAGTATGTATGTATATAGTACAATTAAGCTACTGTAAAGTATGCATGTATGGAGTACAATTAAGCTACTGTAAAGTATGTATGTATGTAGTACTATTAAGCTACTGTAAAGTATGCATGTATGGAGTACAATTAAACTACTGTAAAGTATGCATGTATGGAGTACAATTAAGCTACTGTAAAAGTATGCATGTATGGAGTACAATTAAGCTACTGTAAAGTATGTATGTATGGAGTACAATTAAGCTACTGTAAAGTATGCACATATGGAGCACAATTAAGCTACTGTAAATTATGTATGTATGGAGTACAATTAAGCAAGCAAATATCTCAAACAAATGCTGTACATGACAAATTGGAATAAGCCAATTTAAAAAAAGTATCAAGAATTTGGGAGTTGGGGAGGAAAAGTGAAAACAACTCTCTTGAATGAGAACATAGTGACTCCAAAGAATCATAGTTCAAGAGGCAATTAATTAATACCTAACACCTGGGGGCCTGAAACCCCGAAAGAAAAATGTCAGTTGTTGTGACATCAAGGTTGAGTGTACAGGGAAACAGTTTCTGCATAAGTAAATAAAACAGATAACATCAAATCAAACAGGGGCTTCATGCAACTGAGAGATGACAAAACATAAGAATAATATGTCAGCTGTGAGCCAACAGTAGAGAGAAAGTGGGGATATCTGGCTCTTGCTTTGAGATGACATCACAGTGGGAGTGGAGAGGTCTGACTGGCACTTAGCCAGCAACCAGAGAGGGAGTGGGTTATCTGGCTCTGAGCTAGGAGCAGAGAAGGTTTTCCCCCACAACCCGCACATCCACTTCCTGGCTCTAGAATTATCAGACCATGTCCTGACCATCAGGTGCTTAGAGATTTTAATTCATTTGAAAATAACTAAAATATAACAAAGAATCTTTAAATTGATTTATTTACTTATTTTTATTTTTTAATTTTCAACATATACTGTACTGGATTATGCTTCCCAGGAGATACTCAGCAAATATAAACTAGAACCAGTGTATCTGTTACAATAAAACACAAACAGAACTATATGTCTCAAACACACACTAGAACTATATATCTCAAACACTGGATCAAAACACACCAGAACTATATGTATCAAACACTGGCTCAAACACACACACACACACCAGCACTATGTCTCAAACACTGGATCAAACACACACCAGAACTATATGTCTCAAACACTGGATCAAACACACACCAGAACTATGTATCAAACACTGGCTTAAACACACACCAGAACTATATGTCTCAAACACTGGCTCAAACACACAACTATATCCTTGTACAACAACCAACCAGAAAAATCCAGAATTTAACTTTATTGAACACTGACTAAAACACTAGCCAGAACCAATATCTTGAACTAAAAGAACATACACAGAATTAAAGTTCTAAAGACACTAACAGGAACCTTTATCCTAGTACATCCTTCAAGGAAATTGCACAAACACCAAACCTGGATTGTTAACTTTGTGTATATACACTTTAAGATACTGAATTGACAAAATCAGAACCAATTAAAAAAATATAAACAAACCACATAGAGGGTAACGCCCTTCAAGACACAACAATCAAACCAGAACCTATATCTTTACTCTAAGACAACACATACAGACTAACACTCTCCAAGACACAGCAATCAAAACCAGAACCAAGACAAAGACAACACATATAGGCTTACACTCTTCAAGACACAGCAATCTAAACCATATTCTTGCACAAAGACAACATATGGGTTATAATCTTCAGGACACAGCAATCTAAACCATATCCTTGCACAAAGACAACATATGGGTTACAATCTTCAGGACAACATACAGACACAAAACAACAACCAATATACTTTTTTAAAAGAGTGTGCATATACTTACTGGATTATACTCCTCAGAACACCGTGGACACACACAAATTGGCTTTTTGTCTTTCACCTGACACACTGCACCATTGGGGCAATGGAAGTTGTGGCAGGGCACGTCACCACCTGTCATAATTAAATAACAAAGTAGCTGACTGAAGCATACTAAGAGGGAAGAAAGTGGACAGTAGAATGGTAAGTAAAAACAATTGTAATAATGCTAGTATAAAATTATTTATGCTTACTTCTGCTCTTTACAATGAGCAACTAAAAAGAAAAAAGCAAATCCTCTTGTTTTCACAGCTGTAGAGTGTATAATTTAAATAAAGACCATGAACAAGGTAATTATTATAATTAATGATGTGCATATCATTCATATTTCATAAGCTAGAAAAGCAATGATGGATTCAAAGTTCAAATTATGACAAATACTCAGTGGGTTTCATGAGCTGCAGAAAGATTCGTCTTTCATTTTGGTAATCTAAGCAGACAGTTTCTCTGGCTTTAGTAACACAGATGCTGACCTTTTGCACATCAGCCAATTTCCATGGAAACAATTTCTTTATCCACATGTGCAGGTGGCATTTGTCAAAGGAAACTTTGTGAGATTTTGAAAGTAATCTTGAACTCTTCAGTTGCATTAATCACATTATGCACATCTACTTTTCCACTTCTCTGATTGTTGAGTTTATACTTCTCTGAAAATTGACACTGCTAAAAGTTTTCATTTTGTTAAGTTTTTTCAATTAATCCCATTATACACATCTACTTTTCTACATTTCTTAGTGTCGTATTTATACTTCTTTGAGTGTTGACACTGCTTACAGTTTTTATTTGTTAAGTGTTTGCATTTCCACCAATCTACACAATTACATTTATAAAACTATCTATCTATATATGTATATGTATAAACAGTTAAGTAAATATCTATATATTTAAGTGATTACATACTTATTTATATACCTTAGTGTTTAAATTTAAATGTTTACACATCTACATACTTAAATTTATATACGTGTTTGCATTCATGTAAATGTTTACTGTGTATGCATTTGCAGATTGATTAGTATACATCCAAATATTTATATTTCTATGTTTGCCTAACTAAACCTCTAAGTATCTAAGTAATTTCTGTAAGGGCTTAGAGATCTAATTGCTTATACTTGTGTAGATATTTACATGTAATTGCTAAAGTGTTTACATTTCTCTCAGAGTTTATATATCTAAGTGTTTAATAATATCTAAGTACTTAAATTTCTGAGTATATCATCTCAGTGTTTACATTTCTGTAAGTGTTTTCATATACAAATATTTACACTTTTCTAAGTATTTTCATATCAAAGCATTTATATTTTTGTTAAGTGCTAGAACTTTTCTAAGTGTTTACAACTGTAAACAATTATTTTTCTCTAAGTGTGTACATATCCAAGAGTGGGTTTTAAATTTAAATTCTTTAAATTTCTTCAAAACCTCTGATTAAATTAATGTAAATATTTTAACTGTTAGGATTTTATATATCATTTATCAGTAAGATTTTATGTTGCCTGTCCACATTTTTGCAAGTGTTTACATTTCTTATTCTGCATCTAAAAACCAGTAAAAGTAAGACAAGTGTTTATATCTCTTTGTGGATACTCATGTAAGTATTTACAACTGCACAAGTCTTAACTGTTTTTCAGTACTTGAACTAATATCCAACAATTACTGGATTAATATTTACTCACTTTTATTGCAATGGCCAACTTAACACTCCCAGATTAGAAAGGAAAATATATGGAGAGAATCTACATTGTGGCTCATGAATCACTTGGTAAAGATGATAGCATGACATGCTGATGATAAAAGAATACAATAGCCAGACACACAGTGAAAATAAGCAAGGAGCTTCATTTTCTAGGAATGCTAAAAAAATAATAATGCGTCTTTTAAAAGTGTATCACAATATCATGTCATGCATTAATGTATCAGCCAGCCAGTTTGAGATTTAGTTTAATTTGACACTATATAAAGAGAAGCAGACTTTCTGCAAATTACCATACTGCAAAATGTGTTATGAAGAGAAGTAGTATTTTATTTAGCAAATTACCATACTGCAAAATGTGTTATGAAGAGAAGCAGTATTTTATTTAGCAAAATTCCATACTGCAAAATGTGTTACAAAGAGAAGCATTTTTTGTTTGTTTGCAGTTTACAACTGTGCACGATGTGTTATAAATAGAAGTGGTATTTTAGCAAATTACTATACTACAAGATATATTATTAAGAGAAAATATTTGGATAATTAACCATAATTTAAGTCATTATTATGAAGAGAATTATTTATGCAAATTAACATACCCAAATGCAAAAAATAAGAATTAAAGCTTTTCATATATGAATGTGCACAACACATATTTAAAAATGTATAAATATATATACACTTAAAATAATTACTCTCAAAGAAAGAATGAAAAATCCTCACCACACTGTCCCGTGTGTGCGACAGTTACATATTTCTTGTTCTGGCAGGCCTCCTTCTGCAGCTCGCACTCGTTCTCATATGTATGGCTATCATTTCCACAGACATACCGAATAAAGCGTTCACAGTGCTTAGGACATGTGCAAGAGGCAATGCCATTACGATCTACTGAGCACTCTTCCATTGGCCCACATTGTTTCTTGTTGCATGGGTTGTTGGCTGCAACATGCAACCAAAACAGGTTAAAATGATGGATGTTTGCACACCTATGACAAAGGAAACTCTACGGCTAATAATATCCAACCAGGTCACTCAACTTCCTCACTACCTGAATAAACTAATTTTGTGATAAATCATTTAAAGATTTCTGTTTTCCTAACATGATGTATGAAAGTCAATGTGTAACTTCACTTATTTACAACAAATGTAAGATGTTAGTGGATTTTAACTTTCAACAAAATGAAAGGAAAAGGACAATTATTCAAGAAGAATGCTGAAGAATCGGTCTCAAATATACATGAACATGCTTTCAAAACCATTTACCACATTACAAAATATTAAAACTTAAACTACAAAATACAAACATTCACACATATGCTCACATAAGTTTGATTCTAAGAACCCATGCAAATATTCTTAACTAAATTAATTCATATATATATAAACCCTAATAAAGTCACCAAAACATATGGAACATTATACATGCTTGCTCATGCAAGGCAAAAGAACATTCTTATGAAAATTCATTTGCAGAATTGAAACCTAATTTAGTAAAATAGTGCAGAATTTCTCTAATGTGGTAATTTCTAAGTGAATTATGTATAATAAGTGTTAAGTGCCAAATACAGCTTTTTCCTGTTGAACTATATTTTTTCCTTTGATTTTAACCTACAAATCTAAACTTACAAAAACTTCACACCAACCAGCATACGCTTATTACAACTATAAGTAGAGTTCATTAGCTAAGTATTTTGTAGGGGTTTTTTTGTATATCAGTAGAAGTGAAGGTAAGGCTTGATACTCCAAATAGTTGTTCAAATTTATTTAGTATCAGCAATGGCAAATCTGAAGTGAAAATGTTATGTGCAAACATTTGAAAGTAAATACCATTATTTTATTTATTATTTTATATATGTATGTAAAAATACTACATGTATATAGGTAACTAAAAATGGAATATTACTATATCTTGTAAAAAGATTTTATCTTATCATTCTCTTTAAAATGAACATATACAAACAGATGAAAATTAGACTTATATTATGTTAAACACATTCACATGCAACACTTAAAATTTAAACAAAAAGAATGAACCACAAACTACTAGACTAAGGCATCTCTACAAAGCATGCAACAGTCAATGATATAAAGGAAAGACACTCTAATATATACTTAGATTAAATGCTTGTCTATTTCCTCCCAACTACATAAACAGTGAGTGTATGTGAAGAAATAATTTAATTTCTTTCCTTTTACAGTTTTAACAATATTCATCAAAAGACAACTACTTATAGCTTTGTTTTAAAAGAGACTGCTTCCCCAAGCTTAAAGAGTACAAACTTCTTTCATTAGATGCACTGACCCCTACAGAAGTGTGCTGTCCAATAATGAGCCTTGAACAAATAACAGGAAATTTCTGGTGACCTAAAAATAGCTACAACATATTTTTTATTAAAAGCAAGCACTAAAGATAGAAATACCTTTGTGGCAAAGATTTCTGCAGACAAATGACATGCTTAAAGAAATGAAGCATAGAAAAATGTGCATAATCTAAAAATAGCTGGAATGCAAAAGGGGTGCACTGAAAAATAGGAACACAAACATTTCAGTTAGTGTTCCCCCAAAAGAAAAAAAAATGTAGACGTGAAAAAATATTATAGTTGTGGTTACTAGAGACTGATTACATATAGTTGAAGTATAAAGAATAACAGATTCACAGTCAGTCCGGTACGTGCCAGTGCTAATTTATCAGTTAACAAAATTAACATAACAAGTCCCACTTAAACATTTATTTTGAAATGTTCTTTGCAAAATTTGATTTAATTTAACATAATTAAATGTTATTTGACTAGATGCTATTAATGCATTAGATAAAAATAAAATAGTTTAGTACCAAAAATGCACGGTAGTGAGGGTACACTCATAGATCAAATATTCTGATATAAATATATTTATGTATGAAAGTCTGGAAAATTTAGCTGAGAAGTGAGATATAATAATAAGAAGTTAGCTTTGATATGCATTAGATGAAATATTATGATGCAGAAAAAATATGTACCTGTTTTCTATCAGGAGAAATATTGCTGCTCAAATATAATAATGCATATAATTATACTACTCCAATTGTCTGCTTCAGATATGATGATTTATATTATTTCATATTTTTAATAGAGCTGAACTAAAGGAAGAATGTCACATTTATCCTAAATAATGCATTTCATAAAAAGTAACATAAATTATAATGTCTGTATCTTACATCACTTATCATGCCTGACCATACCTCAGGTGACAACAGAATTCCACATAACCGAACAGTGATTCATGCCTGATGTGCGGTGTAATATATACGTGGTGTATTGAACTAATCCACAATCGGTTTTATGGATCAAAAGCATGCGGCAAAGACAACTCAGGAAATTACATTCTCAAGAAGTAGATGACTGACAAAATGAACAACAATAGTCGTTAGATCTGTCAACTCTAGATCTGAACTAAAGTCTCCCATGTGATAAAACCTGCCAAACAATAGCTGCTCTTGATCCCCAAAATGTGCTACTATGACTGAGCGCACGCACGCACGCACGCACACACACACACACACACACACACACACACACACACACACCAGATGGGTTTCAGAATGGGCTGGACCCATTGCAATTTGGTGATTTGGCTTCATAAATAAAACCGGCTAGCTTTAGGGTTCGTGTCCTCTGTAAAGTTCAAGGACGGACTGACTGCAAGTCTGCATGAAAATGAAATGAACATTAAGTGAAAGACTGTTAAGAGTGGAGAGCTGCATATTGCACAAGATGCTGTTTTCACAGATGAGATTTACCATGTCTACTATTTATATACTCATCCTGAACTGTACCCGAGATAATGCTAGTCCCTGGTACGTTGCAATATAGACAAAACCAGTCACAGATCTTAGTGAATTTATAAAACAACACTACTTACAGAATTTAATTTTAAATAAATCCCACAACATAAACCAACATTTACAATAACAACAATAATTTTATTAATAAAATTACATATAATGAAATATAAGCATTTTTCGCATATTATATAGATCCATCCCTACACACACACACACACACAAACACACACACACACACACACACACACACACACACACACACACACACACAAAATGAGATTAAAAAAATATCATATGATTTACAAAACATCATTATTGATGACATAAATGTTTATTCAGATTGTTGTGTAGCATGTGTAATAAAAATGCAAGCTTGTAAGTGCTTTAGTTTATTCAAGAGAGAGAGAGAGAGAGAGAGAGAGAGAGAGAGAGAGAAAGCAAGAAAAAACAAAAACAGACAAAAGCAAAAAAAAGAATGTAAGTTTGTATCTTGTAAAAAAAAGAAAAAGCCAAGTAACAGTGAAATTATTATTTTCATTTAAATAAAAATGAAATTACGATACATATACATCTTTTAAAAAAAATGTTTAATTTTATAAGAATTCTTTAAATGACATAAATTTATAAAATTTCTATAACGTATATCATATGCTTTTCTATTTAAAAAGAATAAATACACTAAATAATATCCCGAACATACAAAAAAGAAAAAACAAACAAGAAATTAAAAACACAATAATTCCCACGCAATGCTAAAAGAAAATGCAGTTTAAAAAAAAAATAGATAAATACACCAATTTGTTCAAAGTATTATTTATTTATTAGCTGTGAACATAAGCTATCTGATATTTGAAAGAAAAACATTTTGAAATGTTTCAGGCGGTGCTGAGTTTATCTGCTACAATCAGACCAAATCTATATTAATTGGCTATTGAGATGATTTTCTACCTGTGATTATGTTTTAACAAAATACTCTAATGTATCTCAGTATTTATTCACTTCAATGAAGCAACTTGGATTAGTTGGAATGCAATGCTTGTGACTATCAGAGTATATGTTACATACCAATGTCAAATTTAGTAACTGTTATTTATAGTTAAATGAATCAGAACTGTTTAATTAAAAACACTACATGAATTGATCACTGCCACAAACTTGTGCTGATTGAATATTGTGTATAACTATGGCAATATTCATAAAGACTGCACAAACATTTATTTATTTGTTTGCTTTAATTCAACAAAGTCAGATTTAAATAAACTATTATACTGTATATACATACAAGCATGTGTGTAATTAAAAAAAAAAAAATCAAATGAGGTATTAAGCAAGAGTTCTTGATATTGATAAGAGTAAAAATAAAAATAAAGTATAGTCTAAAAAATAAATCTAACAACAGAATTCCCTAAAATAAAGAAGCATAATAATGGTGATGATGATGATGATGATGATAATTATGCTGCTGCTGAATATTTAAATCCCAATGAGCCATAAAAGCAACAAATACCTCACCATATTCCTGATTTCAAACTTTTCAAAAACAACCCACTCTTCTTATATTGTAGAGTTAAAAGAAATAATAATACATGTACCATTAATAGTACCATTTACAAAATCAAAGTTTCAAGTATCTGAAAGTTTAGCAAATCTTAAATTAGAAAAATGAATAATTTTTAAAGTGCCAAATTTCAAATTATATATACTTTGTTGGGTTAGAAACACAAAGCAAAACGAAAACAATTTCAGTGCCACTAAACCAAGCATACATAGCAAAAGGGGAAAAATTATGAATACAAACTAAACAAAATTTCTGAGTCCTTAAAATGCAGACACATAATTATGCACTCCATTACACATGTCCAAACTGAACCATGCTACAACATGCAAAACACAGAAGTCACTTTCAATATGTTAGGACATTTTTAGCTAGCTAACTTTAGCAAGGGCACATTTTATTATTTTTGTTATAATTTTAAAAATACTTTTAAAAGGAAAAGTCTAAAGAATACTGTAATATATGCTGTGAAACAAAAACTCTTGAATTAATGTTGTGAATGATATTGATTTAAGTTTTTAATTGATTGACACTCCCATCCCTTGAAAAAAAATTAAACAATAAAATAAAAATTGTATATATAAACTTTAATTGAATGTGTGTGATTGAAATTAAGACATTTACAATAATACTATCATGCAAACACAAACATAAACATTTATGCACATTTACAAATGCATGCATGCATACATATGTGCACACAGTTGGAATGTTTAAAATGAATGATACTTTCTGAAAGAACTTTAAATACTGTTTTATAATCATTACTGGAATAGTTTATCAACACTAACATTACTCACACTTTTCCTTTTAAATTTTTTAGTAAGGTTTGGCCTATACTGCTTATAAATAATAAATTAAATTAAATAAATAAAGATAGTGTATTCTGACATAATCAATATGAGATTGGTATACATGCTATATGATTTAATTCAACATACTTGTTGATATTGATGCTCTTATGAATAAACAAATATTATTTGGTTGGTTCTGCTCTTTTAAACATATGCCTTTCATAGGTTTTATAAACTACTAATTAATTTAGTTACAAAATAATATAAAAAGCAATATTACTACAAAGAAATATGGTCAGGATAATAAACTGTGTCTGCCTAACAAGTTTACAATCCTTATCATCAACTCACTATTTGGATTCAAGCACTGCCAAGTTTTCAGAAAACAATGGGAATAAAATTTGATAAATATTGTTTTTTTCTTTTAGTAACACCAATTCATTTTGTGGCTAGAGTATGATGCATCTCATAGGTGAAACTTGTGTGAACACAATGAACAAAGAACAATGAACAACACCTGCATGCAGACAATCCATCACAAATAAACATTTCTCTAGTTCTTCCATTTACAGCGGCTCAAATAGCCTTTAAAAGAACATGTATATAAATATATATATAAAGTCTTAAAAAAATAAAATCATATAAAGAAAATGTGAAAGTATTACTTATAAGCAAATACAAAATAAATGTGTTTCAAAAATGATTCATGTCTGTCTATCTATCTTAGTATCTATCTATCTATCTATCTATCTATCTATCTATCTATCTATCTATCTACTCTTACTAAAATGAAATAGTAAAAAACTACTGGACATTACTACTGAAATGTTCAGAATACATCTTTCAAAGCAATGCAAAAAATGGCACAGTAAACATTAGTGGTAAGAAGTAATGCACTTCACTGATCAGAATAACATATGTACCTCACAAACAAAAGTGAAAAATGTAGAGTGACAAAGAATAAGAAAAACACTTTATATTTTATATTAATTTAGAATTATAGAATTTATAAGCAAAATTAAACAAATATTTATATATTTAATTTTTAAAAACATAAGGTTTCAATCATATTAGTCTTATATACTTATGTATGCAAAATTTTAAAAAATGACAAAAAACAGAAATTAAATAATTTAAATGATAAATGCACAGAAGAAATGGAAATTATTTTTACAACAAATGAAAACATAAGTGAATTAGGCAGAACTAATATAGCAATGATGTGCACTAATTTAATGCATTAATTTAAAGCTTTTGTGATGATATTATGAACAATACAAACAATTAACTGCCAACAACTTACAAACAGGAAAAAAAAAGTTCATAAAAGCAAATGTTTAATTATTTAATTGATGCATGTACATGTGTTTACACACCAAACAGACAAACTGACAGATAGTAGGTAGATTGACAGAGACAACCTAAATTACCCCTTTTAGTTAAATATAAATTATACTTTATACTTAGTAAAGAATCCCCCCCCCCCAAATAAAAATCCCACCCCCTTACCACTATTACTATCTCACACACATGCACACACACAAATAAACAAACAAGCACCCAAAATCAGCCAACCATCCAAGTGTCAACCGTTTCTCAACACATAAAACCAACACTAGTTATTTATCCCACTCTCCTATACTGTACTGCTTAGTAGTCTGATACAAGACTATTATTTCCCTAATCCCACTCTCCTATACTGTACTGCTTAGTAGTCTGATACAGACTATTATTTCCCTAATCCCACCCATCAAGACAGTGATTTGCTGGCACTCCAATAACGAAAAGTGTTTACCATCACTAGCCTGGAAATCACTGCTTCTGAGAAAGAAAAATTTGTAGGAAGACAGGCAATGTACATAACTCACCCTCATTTATTGCTCCAGCATAATTTCAGGGCAACAGTGAGCAACACTTTGAGGGTAAATCTCTTACCAACTTAAGACTATGAAGTTCTTCAGGAAATAACATAAGCTTCAAATAACTGAAGCTTCAAAATGCTACTGCTGTCATACAGAATTACCATAAGTGAAGACGGAACACAAAGACACAACAGCATGTATAAATATGTATGCAAGAAACATTCATTGATACAAGATGAAAGAATCTCTCAATTTTATTAAATTTTATCTTTTGACAGCTGTTTCATGGTTTCTCTCTCCTGGGTACAGCCAAAGTAATCACATACATGAGAGAGTGAAATTACTTATGTCTTAACCAGTTGGTTTTTGTTTGGAAGAATTGTTTACCCATAATTTCTGAGTGCACCACAACAATGTGATGAAGATAAATACAATCAATTATTTTTAAATACTACAAACAAACAAACAAACAAACAAACAAACACATTCTGAAAAAATATCTATCATTATTCTCATCTCAAGTTTGCACGCAGCTATTGCAAAGCTGGGTAGTTGTTACACATCAATACTGACCTCCCTTACACTCTCCTTTGTAGTGGATTTTGATGTCTTTACGCTGTTTGCAAGACTCCTTTTGCAGTACACACTCATTGCTGTAGGTCTTGCCATCAGTCCCGCATACAGGGTCCAAGTCCTTGAAGCACTGGAACTTGCATTGGCACACTGGTTTTCGCTGTTCATCTAGCTGACAGACTGCTGGCTCATCACAGCGAAATTCATCACATGGGTCTGATAATGAAAACATGATACAGTCAATATCATCATTGACAGAGAGATTTGATAATAAAAGCAGATACAGACAATATCATCATTGACAGAGAGATCTGAGAATAAAAGCAGATACAGACAATAGCATCAGTGACAGAGAGATCTGAGAATAAAAGCAGATACAGTCAATTTCATCATATGAGCCAACATCTGGGAATATATATATGCAGTACTTTATTTAGATCATACTGCAAATCCATATAACTATCAAATACATATTACTTCTACTTGTAGACCTTCACTGTACCATAGTATGCATATATGCAGACATTTAGTGTTCATCATAGCGGGCATATTTATAAATCTCATTGTGTCATATTATATATATCTGTAGACTTTAAGCACACAATATTGTGTACATTGTTAGACTTTACTGCACCACAGAATGTATATTTATAGATTATACCACAGTATGTCAATTTGTAGACTTGTGCATTAGTGTACCTATTTATACACTTCAAGTGCTCCATACTCTATTTATTTTTACACTTTATATATATTATAAGTGCACCATAGTGAGCATCTTTGTGGACTTTAAGTGTGCCATAATTGGCATATTTATAGATTATTTATTAACATTAAATAAAATTCAAAGGTGTCTTAAAAATAAGTGTGCAGTCTCTGTCCAAGTCAAATTAGTTGAGCTCATGAAGCTCCCTGTAGTTGGCTCACTCCATGAATACATAGTGAGCACATTTCAAGAATATTAGTGAGCACATTTCATGAATACCAGTGAGCACATTTCTTGAATACCAGTGAGCACATTTCTTGAATACCAATGGGCACATTCCTTGAATACTGGTGGGCACATTTCTCAAATAACAGTGAACACATTCCACCAACATTAGGGTCATAGCTTGTACACTTTCCACACATAAAACTCACATAAGTTGTCTCACATAAGTACAGGTATACAATCCTTTAATGATCCATACAGATGGCAAATAAGTATAATGTAACAGATATTTTTCATGATTTCAAGGATGATTAAGGCAGACAGTTCTGACATATTTAAAAAAAGAAACAGATGGTTAAATGAACACTTGAATGATTAATTGATGTCCAGGAGAACAATTTCAAAGACACACCACACTTAATTCACAACATGAGGCAATATGGTATAACTTAGTTGTCTTCTGTCATGTGTCCAAACTCATCAGCTGGACACTATCATACATCTTCTTGACATGTGACTAGTGGCATAATACAACAACCACAACAAATGCCTTGAGAACTATTTTAATGACTGCAGAAATAATAAATAAAAATTCCCTATAGGTCTTTTCCCCTTAACAAAATTATAAAGCAGAGAAGCAAAAAATAATGCAGAATGACTACCTTGTTTTTTTTTGTTTTCATTAGCAAAATAGAGGTAGCTTTCAAAATCATTTAATTAAATAAAACATTCAAATGTTCCATAATAAACTGTACCATACAACCTTTCCTGAACAATTAAGCAATTGTGTCAAAGAACAATTACTCCACACCATTCATACACTTATTCCACACCAATCATACACTTATTCCACACCAATCATACACTTATTCCACACCAATCATGCACTTATTCCACACCAATCATACACTTATTCCATGCCAATCATACATTTATTCTACGCCAATCAGACACTTAATTCCACACCAATCATACACTTTTTGTACACCACTCATGCGACTTTGAACTGTTCAACAGCCATTACATAACTGTTTCGCAACAATTATATGACTATTCTAATCTATTTTAGTCAAACTGTACAACAATTATATGACTATTCTAATCTATTTTACTCAAACTGTACAACAGTTATACAACTATTCTAATCTATTTTACTCAAACTGTACAATAATTACGACTATTCTAATCTATTTAGTCAAACTGTACAACAATTAAGCAGCATCTGTACAAAAGGTCATTATTCAGACATCCTTTCTGAACCATTACAAAATTATTCCACAACAATATACAGCTAATAAACAATCATGCAGCTTCATTATAATCAGACACCTAAATTTAGCAATAACAACATAACTACTCCACAACAATCATACAGAATCTTGAACTATTCAACCCAAATCATACAAACTATTGAACAGAATCATATTACAATTATTCAACAATATAATGCTAATAATCTATTATATAATTCTTTCTCATACTCAGTAATTAAACAAGTGTTTAACACCTGAACAACTATTCCACTATTAAGTGCAAATATTCATTTCATACAAATATTCCACATCATTTGCACAACTATTCCACAACAATAAAATACAATTATTCTTCATCAGACAAAACCTTGATAAAGAATGGGAGATAAATCCTGATGCAACACATCAACCCAGCTAAATGATATGCTCAGAAAAGTTAGTTTTTTCTTGCAGTCAACACTTCCTCCAGCCACCCCACCCCCTCAGCCTAGCTATGTTCTTTCAGTACTGGAAAATTTCAATTTAAATAATTTATGAAGTAATTGATTTTTCACTCTCTAATAGCTGTGTGAAAAGGACTGAAAGATAATTTACAGAGCACAGCTCATTATTTTAAACATAACATTTCTAAACATAATACATCATTAATGGATTTTTTTACCCCAGATATGTTGACAGGTAGCTGCTACTCATTACCCCCCCCCATATGTCACAGGTAGCTGTTATTCATTAACCCCCCATATGTTGACAAGCAGCTGCTAATCAATAACCCCTCATATGTTGACAGTTAGCTGCTATTCATTAACCCCCCATATGTCAACAGGTAGCTGCTATTCATTAACTCCCCATATGTTGACAGGTAGCTGCTACTCATTAACCCCTCATATATCGATAGGTAGCTGCTATTCATTATCCCCCCCCATATGTTGACAGGTACCTGCTATTCATTAACCTCACCCCCCCCTCCCCATGTGGACTGATAGCTGCTATTCATTAACTCCCCATATGTTGACATAAGCTGCTATTCAAAGAAAAGGGATGTGTTAGGAAAATATTTTTCGCAAAGGACGAGGATATCATAGTCATGATCCATACAAAAGATAAGCAAGGTACTGAAGCAGCTAAAAGTATAACAACAAAGGAGAGGGAAATGGGTTGGACAGATATTTAAAAAAAGATGGAAAAGAAAGAAAAGAGATAGGCCTACAATTTAAGTTAGCTGTTGCAACAACAAAAGCATTTCAAGAGAGGAGAAAAAACAAGCAAACAAGCAATAGGAAGTTTATAGTTTTCGTAAACGACAAACAAGCTCAGACGAACTCAGGGATTCTTGTGTTCCGGAGATAAAGGGTTCCACTGCATTATTTGTATCGCAGATATTGTTCTATACCCACGAGATAACGAATTACCTAGCGTGTACACAAAGGAAATTAAAACCGATCGAATAAGTCACTTAGATTGCAACCGGTAAAAAAAAAAAAAAACAAAACAAAACAACAAAATAAATTATTTACTGAAATCAAACCTTTAAAAAGTATTTCCGTATGAAGAGTCATGAGACATCTGAGACTAAATCCAACCTTCATAAAATATCATGTTGAAGATGAGTTTGAGAGTCTGTACCAGCCGTCTTATAAATGTCATTGCGAATTTGAACAAAGCAACAGCATGTTACGAATGATGTTCTTAGTTTGAACAAAGCAACAGAATGTTACGAATGATGTTCTTAGTTTCTTCGAATTACTTAGTTTGTAATTTTTAACACACCATGATGCTCAGTATTCTGTTTTAACTACGTTTCATTCTTGACCTAGTTTGATCTGGATTTCAGGTAGTTACGTAGACTTTTGAACTGAGGTGGGCAGGGTCACACACACACACACACACACACACACACACACACACACACACACACGAACACGGTTTATGCATGCACGGAACTATTTACACGATTTGCTGGGGATCCAAATACACGCGATATCGTGATAATTTACGATCCAGAGCAAAGCTTGTAAGAACACCCCACCAGTGCAATAATGACAAGCTGGCGTGCGACTGCAGCCATGTTCGCAGACAATGGCTTTTTCCAATTTGTAAACTGCCAATGTAAATCAGACAGCGAAGAATCTAGTCTCATTTGTATCTGACCGAGAACAGTTTCGTGTATTGCTTGACTGGCGTGTTTGACCGAGAACAGTTTCGTGTATTGCTTGACTGACGTGTTTGACCGAGAACAGTTTCGTGTATTGCTTGACTGGCGTGTTTGACCGAGAACAGTTTCGTGCATTGTGTGATTGTCGTATTTGACCGAAAAGAGTGTCGTGTATTGCGTGATTGTCGTATTTGACCGAAAAGAGTGTCGTGTATTGCGTGATTGTCGTGTTTGACCGAAAAGAGTGTCGTGTATTGCGCGATTGTCGTGTTTGACCGAAAAGAGTGTCGTATTAACAGTTTATGAAGAACATGTCTGACTGAGAACATATTGTTTGTTTGTTTGTGCATGTTAAGTGAAGAACGCAGCCACTGTGAGGAGACGACTGACATCTAGTGTTATTGTGCACTGTTCTCTCTAAAGGCGATGAGGAAACGACTGACATCTAGTGTTATTGTGCACTGTTCTCTCTAAAGGCGGTGAGGAAACGACTGACATCTAGTGTTATTGTGCACTGCTCTCTCTAAAGGCGGTCAGTATTCCTGGTTGTTACTCCTGCCGTTATACAGGAAAATAAAATAATTTTCAATTATTATGTAAACGTTAAATGTAGATTTAAGAAGAAATAATTTTTAATAATAGTATATATATATATATATATTAATCATCGTGGTAAGCATTTCTTCATAACAAGAAAATACTTAATTGGTATATTTAAAAATTTAGATTAGTTATTTCTATACTAAATACTGTACTTATGACACAACTACATTTGCTCAGGAGAGACAGGCACACAGAAGAAAGGGTTAATAATCAAAAGAGTTCTGTGATGGAGTAAATTTGCCTCTCCCTATTTCTGAACTTAATTGTTATATAAATTGTTAAATGTCAAAGCGACCCGACCTTGGGCATCGCTTATGATGATATTTTTGTAAGTGTCAAGAGTTGGAGTAAACAACTCAGGTGGAGAATGTGCTACACTTGCTGATGTAATCTAAACCAGTTATAGGTGGATGAGTAGTTTTTATTATCCAATGGTTAAGATTTACAAGAACAAGACTGGCCAATGGGCTGAGATCAAAGTTTACCTAATGAAAAGAATTTATTTTCTAATCACTTTGAATTTGGAGTGGAATTAGTCCGGTCATGAAAGACAGCTGTTGGCTTAATAGTGAGTTAACTGATGATTGATAGAAAATGGACTTAGAAATATTTCATACATTTTTGCTATTGATTTGTTATGCTTGCATTTTATGTAGAGATTATTATGTAAGTAGACTATTATTTCTACAAATTGTGAAATATGAAGCTTTTATATAGTAAGCTGAACACTTGACATTGTTTCTAGTGAACCCACTCATAAAAACTGGTATGTTGTATTTATTATGCTGTATGCATGTATCAGGCTAATTAATGTTGCAGGAAACTGTAAGTTGAGACTTGAATATAAGAAAAAATGGACTTAGGGATGAATAAACTGGAAACTTAGCATTTCTTCCCTGATTACATTTTACAGCGGAGAAGCATCCTCTTTGTTTTATCAGAATCTCCTGGTTTACTGATTTATAAACCACTAGGACTGTGGTAGAGTTATCAGAATCTCCTGGTTTACTGATTTATAAACCACTAGGACTGTGGTAGAGTTATCAGAATCTCCTGGTTTACTGATTTATAAACCACTAAGACTGTGGTAGAGTTATCAGAATCTCCTGGTTTACTGAGTTATAAACCACTAAGACTGTGGTAGATTTGAAATGTTTCTACCCCTAGTGTGTAAGTGTAAGGATACACTGCACTCTGTTGATATATGATGGCAAAGTATGCTTGACTAAATTGTGAAATTTCTGGTATAAGGAAGTTACTGGAAATTGCTATGTTGTTGTTCTGCTTGAGGGAACTAATACAGTGAAGGGAAGTGCAGATTAGCCTTGAGAGAATAGCG